>CM060940.1:851209174-852459174 GCA_030765085.1 Allium cepa | reverse complement strand
CTACGGCAGAGCAATAATCAGTTATAAATATTACGGTGATTCGTAAATATTATACTGAATTTTTCCTCTGAAGGTACTTAAACCTTCGGCTGCTTTGCTACGGTGATTCGTGGTGCACCGATAAATCCTGTCCGTTACTGGCTGAGAACTATCTTGTTGATTTAAGACAATTTGTAACTATACAATTTTGGGTTAACTTAGGATAAATCATTTGTAACTAACCCCTGCATTCATTTAGTTGCATTAGTTCATGCATATTAAAAAAAAAACAAAAAACAGAAAAATTCAAAATCCAAAACTAAAAAAAAATTGTAAATATTCCTTTTCCTTTGAAATTTTTAAATCCTTTTTCTTTGAAATTTCAAAAATCCAAAAAAATTTAGAAAAACAAAAATTAAAAAAAATCTTTTCAAAAAAAACAAAAAAATTGAAAAATGAAAAAAAAAAACAAAAATCAATTTCCCTTTTTAAAAATAAATTTGTAAATATTTTTTCTTTATAAAAAAACCAAAAAAAAACATTCTTGAAAATGTCCGAGTTTCCCCACTTATGTGAATTGTACAATAGTTGTGAAAATCAATATAATCCATATGATTTCAGTCCAAAATCATATGGATATTTTAACAACAACTATTTTATAAATAATTCAAATTTCGAGCAATAAAATTTTCAAAACGATGACCGACGTTCGACTCTTGAAAATAGCATTGAAATGATTTCATCTTTACTCGAACTTTCTGCACGACAAAATCAAGAGATAAATGATTTATGTAATTCTGATTTGTGTAATAACTCGAGTCAAGGATTTCAAAATTTGAATTCAATTCAAAATTCAAACGATTACGATTATAACCCATGCCAATTTAATTTCGAACTCCAAAATGAATTCCAAACTCAACATGAAAATGGGAAAAACTTTTCAAACGAATTTGGCAATGGGAATAATCTTAACCATGTTACGAGTGAAAATTTTTGTTCTCAACAAATCCAAATCGAAAATTCTCAATTTAATAACTATAAATTGGATTTTGTTGAACAAATGAATGAAATTTACGATGATCACACGGATTTGTTGTTGGAAACTTATATGAAACAACGTGAACAACAAAATCAAATCTCAACGTGTGATGAGTCAAGTGATAATCCACCTTTTACCCAAATCGACGATTTTCAAATAACAACTTTTGAATTTGATGATGACGATCTTAATCAAGTTGTTGAAAATACGGTAATTGAGTTGCATTTCAATTCTTTCAAGGGTGCGAAACTCGATTTAAACTTCGATCTTCCTTTTTCTGAAAATTTGAATACGACAACTTTGAAACTCGATTTACATGATGAAGTTGTTGATAATCCAACAAATGAAGTCGAAGTTAATGAACATGAGTTTTATGGACTTTTTGAAAACGAGTTGTTGAATTTTGAAGGGGAAAATTTCGATCACCATTTTGGTTTTGAAATCGATACTTTGAAAGAAATTGAACTTCAACCAATTTTTCTATCTACCCCAAAAATCATTGAAAACAAAACAACTCATTCAATTTTCAATAAAACAACATTTGTTTTTCCAAATCAACATTCAACTTCGATATCTTTTACGGTTTGGTTTTTCGAGCTTAAGTTGTGTCTCGTATACTTGACGAGACAAATGAATCGGTCTTTGGAAGACCGTTTCATTTACTTTTTGACGATATACTTTCTGATCTTGTGTAAATACCGTTAATTTTCATTTAAATAAAGGTCATGTTTTTATTTTTATTTTTCTCCTTCTACTTGGGTTGACTGTGGGGACACAGTCAAAATCAAGTGTGGGGGGAGACTCGTCTTCATTTTTTTTCATGGTTTTTTTTACTTTATAATCACAAAAAAAAATTAAAAAAAAATATCCCAAAAACAAATTTTCTTTTGATTTATTTTTAAAAGAAACACTATAAGATAAATATATAGCTTTGGTTTATTAAATTGAAATTTTTGGAAATTTATTTGTCTAAACAAAAATAAAAATGAATTTTGAATACAAATAGTAATGGTTTAATTAGTATTCATAGTGTTAATTATGAAGTATATCCTAATTGAAAATCTTTGTTTTAAAAAGTGGTTGATTTAAAGTAAAGGATATAACATTTTTTTTTTGTCTTCTTAGTTAAATGGTGCTAAGATGATTTTGCAAAACTCTCTCTCTCTCTTTAAAAAAAATAAAAATAAAAATAATAAAATAATAATAACATCCAAGTATTCACTCTCATTTAAAAGTCCTCACGGTTATGCATGGGTGAATTACTTGGAATCTTTGATTATGTGCTTTCATACTCATTTAAAAGTCCTCACGGTTATGCATGTATGGAACACATGTAAAAAAAAACATAATAAAAACCACCTACGATCGATAGGTGTATGAACGAAAGTGTGTGCACTCGCCATGCTCTGTACTCCCCTCACATAAGCCCGAAAGGCAGTGCATGAGTGGTATATCTGGCCTCAGTTTATCTGAGCTAGGTGTGTAATTTTTCTTGCAAATAATGAGAGAGCAAGCAATTGAATATAATACTATTTTTACTTATTTGATTTGATTTGTTACTGAAAAGAAATGAAAATACCACTTTGATAAACTTTGATAATCAACTAAGGATCCATTTTATAATTACACTTTGTTATCAACCGAAACAAGTTAAACTATTGTCTATTTGTTCTGATAACTTGATTTTTGTTGGAAATTTTGACGAGTAAATGACATAAATTTTCAAGATAATAACCAAAACCTATATTTAACTTATTCGTCTCAATTTAAAAATAAATCCTTCATTTGTAAATATTTTCAAAAATTTGCATTCATCTCTTTGTAAATAAATTTTGCATTTTGTAAATATTTTCATCATGCATTTGGATTTTGTGGGTAGTATCCGCTGAAAACCCTCACGAGACAACACTCGTCCTACTGGGGACACTCAGAGGTTTAACGGCTTGTTGCATACGCTCAGTGCAATTGTGCTTCCTACGAAAACGGATTTATCTTAGTTTCCCTTTATTCGAGGACGAATAAAAAGATAAGTGTGGGGGTATTTGATGTGCACGTAAATGTGCACATTTTTATCATCATATTTATTCTTTTTAAATTAAATAAATGATCATATTGGGTATTTTAACTTGTTTAAACCAAAATTCATATTATTTGAAATTGTCACATATTCATCTTCATCCAAGGGCAAAATGGTCATTTTTGTGCGTATATTAATTTGAGAAAAATTAATTGAAATTTTTTATATTATTTTGTAGGAAATTACACTCAATTACAAGTGGGTTCATGAAGGAAAATGCATGCACAAAATGAATACAAAGGAATGAAGATGGAAATAATTCAAAGTAAAGAACATGGAGGACCCTACCTACCCACTACCTAATGTACAAATTAAAGGCTAATGCACATGGTAAAAGACATTTAAAGCTTCATGCACATTTAAGTGGGGGATTATTAAAGCTAATGATAACTTGGCCACCACACTTCCTCCAAGGGCATTTTGGGTACTCCCCAAAAATATGCATTAGGGTTTCTAACTTGTATAAATACCCCTTATGTTTCACGTAGCCATCTTCCTCTTAGTTAGTTAGTTTTAGTTAGAAAATAAATCGAAGCTCTCTTTCTTTCCATGGCTACTTAGCCATTTTTATTTTATGTAATCTTTTTTATATAACTTCAATATATGTTCTTTTTTTCTTTTCATGCTTATTTACTTTCATGTTGTAGTATAGATCTCTTCTCTTTTATGCAAGTAGAATAATTTTTCCTTTCATTTTGCTCTTTTTTCCTCTTCTTTTTATTCAATGTTGTTTGCTACATTTGTTCATATGACGACAAATATGAGAGGCTAAACCCCTTCAATTTAGGGGTAATGAAGCTCTCTAATCATGTAGCTTCAACTTAATTTGATGTTTATGCTCTCTTTTTGTGCTTAATGAGAATGATTGAAGTGGTTTAATGATGTTGTTTAGCTTTGCATTTGATAGTCTATGTTGTTCATAACAAATAGGCTATGCTTAAACAAACAAAACACAAATTGCCTCTTCATCTACATATGATTATGGCAAAGAAGTGATTGTTGAAATTAAAATTTGATGGCTTATATTTCTAATTAATAGTTAATAGGCCATGCTTAAAATAGATTTTGCTTTCAATTTAGTTGTCATATTTTATGAGATTTAAAAGTGTATTAGTGGTTGTGTTATAGTTTGATGGTTTATATTGAGCTAATTAATAGCACAAATATACCATACTTATGATAAGAACATCAACTAATTCACTAATGACAAGAAAAGAGAGATCATAACTTCATTTTGTTGATTTATGTGATTTAGAGAGTGAAAATTGCCTCTAAATTGTCATTTAACTTTCATATTTTTATCTTTTTTTATTTTGCTAGTTTTTGTTAGTTTCTCACATTTTTAACTAATCACACTTTCAAGTTTGGTTAATTTGATTGAATAGAATTTTAAAATCATCAATTCCCTGCGGATCGACCCGTATTCGCCGCATGCTACATTCGCACACCGTGCGCTTGCGGTATAAATTTTATTTCTAAATTCGTTCGACGGTTTTCTAAACCGATAGAATTTCCGTCGACGAACAATATGCCACCCCCGGTCGTTTGCGACCTTTATCCGAGGTACCTCAACACCAACAACATCACACAGTAATAAATATACAGTGTCTACATGAGTAAGTATCTGGGCTCCATACCATGATACCATCTTTTTTCACAAGGAATGGACATACTCTAGGGGTGCGACCCCTGAAACCTTACCGCATCTTTCCTGTTTCGACCATTACCGGGTTGTGAGGCTCGATGAGGTCTCGTCCACAAAGCTACACTTTTTAACAAAGTCATGTGTTGATCAACAACTTATCAGCAGCACTTCGTATGCCACATTACCAAATTGCGAATGTATCACTAGTAACCATCAACTACATAACCTTTGAGCTCGTATGTCTCAGAGAAGGGTGTTAAGCTAAGAGAATAAATCTTTGCCACCAAACAGAAATGTATTTGATAGAAACCAGCTTTACACCTCAAAGTGTAACTTCAGACACACATCCATACAAGTCTGTTCCGGTTTCGAACAGAACCGAAGGCACTTCCAAAGAAGCCCTTGCAAATCCGAATGATTCCTAATCACGTCCGGACTCCCCATCACATATGGAGATCTCTATACCGGGGCCATTCAGTGCAGAGACATTCGACGAGTTATCCTTTCGCTTTCGAAAATATCC
Source organism: Allium cepa (assembly GCA_030765085.1). NCBI lineage: Eukaryota > Viridiplantae > Streptophyta > Magnoliopsida > Asparagales > Amaryllidaceae > Allium > Allium cepa. The sequence goes on along the minus strand of CM060940.1, from coordinate 852,453,911 downwards.
GGTCTTCACCACCGGTCTCCAAATGCTATCCATAACGTCGTATCATTATTCGGAATGGATTATATGACACAAAGGTCCTCTCCCGGCTAAACAGAATAATGAGCGCAATATTTAAAAACAAATGGATATTGGGATTTCAATTAAGTCACAACTTATTATTCAAACTTTTCTTTCAACGGTTTGAACAAATTACCATTTCAAAAATTTTTAAACAAAAAGATTTACTTCACAAAGTTCACCAAAATTTTCATTCACAGCCTTTCAAAACAATTCCCATTTCAATTTGGGTTAACTCATTCATTCTTTAAATCGAAGATTTAATAGCTTTCAAACCCATTTCCAATTCAAATCTTTTATATAAAAGATACACCATTTAAAATCTCTTTCTATTTCAAAGCAAGGTTTAATAATCTTTCACAAAGGTTCATTCATAGCTTTCAAAAACATTTCACAATTTTATTTCAAACTTGAAATCTTTCGATACAAATTCGAAATCCTTTCTTTATATGAAAGCTATTATTATTTGAAAACAACAGTTTCCGTTTCGGAAAATCCGATTACATTTATAAAAGTTAAAGCCTTTCAAGCATAAAGCTTGGTTTAAATTCAAATTCCCAAAATAATACTTTTTAAATGGTTTAAAACCCATAAACACATTTATAACCTGTATACCCTTTTCCAATCATAATTTCCAAAAATATGATTCAATTTCAAATTTTGAATTCAAATCCAAACCAAATTATTTAAATTTCAAAACTCAATCAAGTTATTCAAAATAACTTTTATTTTTGAAACTCATTTTCAAAAGCTTTCAATTCCAATTCCAAAACTATTTTGGATTCGAAAATTCAATTTTTAGAATCATTAAAAATCTATGACTTAACCGGTTTCCTCGTGCAATCCATATTGTGTGTGTAAGGTTTAGTCCAGGGGTTTTACACAATAGTGCAACATCATTGGTCATTACAGATTCAGACACAGAAATATTGATAAGCGGTATAATCTTATAACGCTTATCTACCATACACAGATTCACAGATCAATAATATACATTTATCACAAATAAAATAAATTACATTCATCACAATTCAAATCACAAAGCATCACACAGTAGAGATCAAACAATTCACAGCAGTTCATACAATTCAAATATCCATAAGCAAGATTAATTTTCCATCTGATTAATTAAATCATATAAATCCCTAATCCTGGTTGATTAGCACTAATTAATTACAATGTAATTAATTATTCTTTAACTATTTATCAATTACCCTTAATTAATAAATTAATGAACTCTTTATTAATAAAGAATTATTTAATTACCCTTAATTAATAAATTAATTATTAATAGATTATTAATAAATTAATTAACCCTTAATCATTCAATAATTAACCTTTAAAAATTAATTAATTAACCTTTAATCATTAAATAATTAGTCTTTAATTATTAAATTATCCTTTAATTAATTATCCTTAATTAATAACCATCCCTTAATCACTTTCATAAATAAATTAACCTTTAATTAATTAATTATCCTCAAATTAATTACATTAATTAATTTATTTATTCTTTAAATTTATTAACCTTTAATCACTTGATTAATCAATCCTTAATCATTAATTTTTCCAACCTTAATTACTTTCCATCTGTTAATCAACCTTTGAAAAACAATTACCATTTAAACCTTGTTAATGACTTTTGGGAAGAAATCATTATTAAGTAAATAAATAATCAAAACATTATTAAGATAACTCATTTATCTTTACTAGTTCTAAATTATCATTATTTTAAAAATTATTATAAAATTCCTTTTTGAACAAATAGTTGCAAAACACTTATTTTGAGAACTTATTTCATTTGAATAAAACTTTAAACTGAATCATTCTTTAATTAAGTAATTATACTAAAATTAATTGATAAATTGATCACATCAATTAATCAACCATTGATTAATTACTTTAAATAATTTAACATCATTTTTCCTTTTTTTCCATTATGAAATTACTCAGGACCTTAATTAGTTTTAAAAGATAACTATTTATTGATTACAAAATCATCATTTAAATATCCTTCAAGATAAATTATTATTATAATCTAATTTAACTAAAAATCCTTTAAAAATAGAAAAAACTTGTTTTATCTTAAAAACCAAAAACTGTTTGGATACAAACCCAAAGACGAACTGCAAACTACCCGAGCCTATCTTCGCGTAAAACCCCAAAATACCGGACCTTCCCTCGAGTTCTTCTTTTTCTTTTTATGCTTTATTAAAATTTCAAGTTTAAGTCTGCTGCATGTTAAAACACTCACGCGAAACCTCGAAGACCAACTCGAGCAAAACCTTCCTTCCCCCGAGCTTCTTCACCAAAATTTTCGAGTCCAACCCGGACCATTTGTTTCTTCCCCAAACTATCTTGAGCAACGGATACAGTGATATATTGTGCACGTGTACGATGGGTTTGCCCAACTCTGATCATCACTCCGGTCATTGACATGTCACCCATACTCCACTCAGGCGACCGATACACCCAGATTCGTAAATAGCGACGCGATTCGAAATTGAGAAAAATCGATTTTTCATAGGAACCCGACCAAATTGAAAAACCACCCTAGCCATCTCCGTGGACCACCGGCACCCCAGCCGACCTACCCCAAGCTACTCCACACTTCGACGATCCATATCCACCTATCACGATCACCCAAAATCCACCATTGGCGACGCATTTGCCTCGCGAAAATCATCGTTCCAGCTTGGCTTTCGAACCCTAGTTCGACGTGGTGCCATCGCCACGACAATAAAAAAATTCATTTAGTATTTTTTTGATGATCATTGTCCTACCAGCAAGCTCCAGTTACATTCACGAAGACCGTCATCTTATTGATCGTCAGAATTGGACGAGATGAGCAATTTCGTTCAACCTCGAATTTCTTGATCGATACAGCACAAAAAATCTTGATTTCTATCCTAAAAATCATTGTTTTTAAATACGAACCCATTTATATACCCAAGATTTAAAAACAAAAACATCAAATTTTCCAGATCAAATGAATTTTTACCGTAAATTATATATTTTGAAATAATTATTTAGCTTAAGCCCTTGAAATTATTTTTTAACAATAATGCCATGTTGCTTCAATCATCATTACTTCAATATTTGCATAAATATGTAGATATGATTTTTTTTCTTAAGTGTTCTTGCCTGTTAATATCAAACAGCCTGTATATGGATATACCCAGACATGTAATTCCACCATATTCAAACAGAATTCAACCATGCAAACAATTTTCACCATTCTATTTCACAGAACAAGGTATAACACAGATTCAAGTTGGTTAGTTTGCACACCTGACACTGAAGAATAGAGAAGAGAGAGCAGTTTGAGTCTAGAATTTGATACTTGATAATTGGACAGTGATTTGAACTTGCAACTTTGAATTTTCTGCATGATTTTGAAACTGGAAACGAGCCTTGCTTTGGCTTTGATCTTATTTGTTTCAGGCTTGAAACTTGAGTTGATTTTGACTCTTAAAACAGAGAAAACTTAAGGTTGAAACGATCTAGTTTGATTTGAAATGCATATGCATGCTTCAGATTTGCTTGATTTTCTTTTGTTTTCCAAATTATTTTCCAGATTTTCATCCTCTCTGATTTCCTTTTCTTTGATCTAGATTTGGTTTTAAATTTGATTTTTGGTTTGCTTTCTTCAGATCTGAAAGTGAGGATTTGAGAGATACTGAACTGATATTAAACTTTGTTTTCAGGAATTTAGATTGGAAGAAAACTTTGAATTTTTTTTGTTTTCAGATTTTTGAAGGGGAGGGATTTCAAATTTTTAAGTTGAAGATGATTTTTGTTTTCTTCTTTTCAGGTTTGAGAAGTTTTAGAAGAATGAACACAACCTGACTAATTTTTTCCTCTTCTATGCATGTTTATAAAATTTAATTAAAAAGAAAATAATCATCTTGCCATTTGTTCACTTCTATTACACTTGTAATTTACATATCCTCTTTAATCTACAAATGTCACTAAAGATCATTTTTGTGTTTATAACCTCGGTTCAAATTATTTTTTTGTAAATTTTGCTTTAACCCTTCATGTAAATATATTTTCATATATAACCTATGTTTTAATTTAAAATGTTTATATATTTTTTATATTCATATTTACACAAATAAAATTCATCCCAATTATTTTTCACATTACAATCTTTAATTTAGCTCAATATATTTATATACATATATATTCTTATACATTTACATTCATACATTTCTTATCATTTATTTTTTTACATTTTTTTATTAAAAGAAAAGAATGGTTTAAAATCTTGATCATATATTAACAAGTGATCACTTTTATTCATATATGTATATATATAAGAGAATTAAATCTTAAAAATAAATCTTTTGAAAATTAATACATTTTCCAAATATTAATATATTTAAAAATTTAGTAAAAAAACTATCATTAACTTTTTATTAATCTCAAAACTTTTAATATCTATTTATCTTTAAATCCAATATTTATTTATAAAATACTTATCCTCAAATTTCAAATCAAATTGCTACTTATAATCTAAAATTTTAAGTTTATTCTGGAAATCTCTAATTAATTCACAAATAATCCCATAATTTAATTTCAAAATTAAATTAATTATCAAATTAAACTTGGCTAAATTTCAGGGATGTTACATAAATTTGATCCTAAATCCGACAAAGTTATCTTTATCGGATATTCTAATAGAAGTAAAGTGTACAGAGTATTTAATTTAAGAACTAACACCATCGAAGAAACAATGCATGTTTCATTCGATGAAAATCTGAAATTTTTTGAAGATACAAATGGTGAAGAGGATTTAATCGCTCAAAATCAAGAGACAACTGAAACTAATAATGAAATTAATCATCCTAATAAAAGGATTAAACTTCTAAAAGATCACCCTACTGAAAATGTACTTGGAGATATGCAATCTGTTGTTAAAACTAGAAATCAACAAAGTTAAATGAGCAATGTAGCTTTTATGTCAACTATTAAACCCAAAAATCCAAAAGAAGCATCAACTGATGATTCATTGATTTTGGCTATGCAAGAAGAATTAAATCAATTCACTAGAAATGATGTTTGGGAACTTGTTCCTAGACCTGAATATAAAACTATAATTGGAACTAAATGGGTTTATAAAAATAAAATGAATGAACAAAGAGAGGTTGTTAGAAATAAAACCCGGTTAGTCGCTCAAGGTTATTGTCAAGAAGGAATAGATTTTGATGAAACCTTTGCTCCCGTGGTAAGATTAGAAGCCATTAGGATTCTACTTGCTTTCGCAAATCATAATAATTTCAAATTATTTCAAATGGATGTTAAAAGTCCATTTTTAAATGGTTTTGTAAAACAGGAAGTATATGTTGAACAACCACCACTTTTTGAAAATGAAAGATTACCAAATCATGTTTTCAAACTTAAGAAAGCTTTATATGGTCTAAAACAAGTTCCTAGAGCCTGGTATGATAGACTAAGATCTTACTTATTACAATCAAATTTTGAAATTGGTAAAGTAGATAATACTCTTTTATTAAAAGAAATAAAAATGAGTACCTAATTAAATTTGGTTTACAAAAGAGTTTGAGATGAGTCGTATGGGTGAATTAAATTTCTTTTTAGGATTACAAATAAAACAACTAGATAATGGTGTCGTTATTAGTCAAGAAAAATATGCTAAAGACCTAATTAGTAAATTTGGTTTGACTACTGCGAGTGAAAAAACCACTCCCATGGCAACTAATGAGTACCTTAGTAAAGAAGATTCTCAAAAGATGTAGATAAAAAATTATATAGAGGAATGATTGGATCACTACTCTATATCGCTGCTAGTAGACCAGATATCATGCATAGTGTTTCTCTTTGTGCAACATATCAATCTCAACCTAAAGAGACCCACTTAAAAGCCGTAAAACGTATCATAAGATATGTTGAACACACCTCTGATTATGGCTTATTTTACCCTAAAAATGATTCTTTTGACTTACATCTTACTATGATGCTGATTATGCTGGTTGTAAATCAGACCAAAAAAGTACAAGTGGAACTTATCACTTTTTGGAGCATTCTCTGATTTCCTAGTTTAGTAAAAAGCAAAACACATTTTCTTTATCAACAACTGAAGCATAATATATTTCTGCTGTTTTGGCTTGTTCTCAAGTAATATATATGCAAAAAACTTTTCTTTCAAAGGTTTAAACAAATTACTTTTCAAAATTTTTTAAACAAAAAGATTAACTTCACAAAGTTCACCAATATTTCACAAAGATTCATTCACAGCCTTTCAAAACAATTCCCATTTCAATTTGGGTTAACTCATTCAATCTTTAAATCGAAGATTTAATAGCTTTCAAACCCATTTCCAATTCAAATCTTTTATATAAAAGATACACCACTTAAAATCCCTTTCTATTTCAAAACAAGGTTTAATAATCTTTCATAAAGGTTCATTCATTGCTTTCAAAAACAATTCACAATTTTATTTCAAACTTGAAATCTTTCGATACAAATTCGAAATCCTTTCTTTGTATGAAAGCTATTATTATTTGAAAATAACAGTTTCGGTTTCGGAAAATCTGATTACATTTATACAAGTTAAAGCCTTTCAAGTATAAAGCTTGGTTTAAATTCAGATTCCTAAAACAATACTTTTTAAATGGTTTAAAACCCATAAACACATTTATAACCTGTATACCCTTTTCAAATCATAATTTCCAAACATATGATTCAATTTCAAATTTTGAATTCAAATCCAAACCAAATTATTTAAATTTCAAAACACAATCAATTTATTCAAAATAACTTTTACTTTTGAGACTCATTTTGAAAATCTTTCAATTCCAATTCCAATTCCAAAACTATTTTGAATTCGAAAATTCAATCTTTAAAATCATTAAAAATTTGTGACATAACCGATTTCCTCGTGCAATCCATATTGTGTGTGTAAGGTGTAGTCCTGGGGTTTTACACAATAGTGCAACATCATTGATCATTACAGATTCAAACACAGAAATATTAGTAAGCGGTATAATCTTATAACGCTTATCTTCCATACGCAGATTCACAGATCAATAATATACATTTATTACAGATAAAATAAATTAAATTCATCACAATTCAAATCACAAAGCATCACACAGTAAAGATCAAACAATTCACAGCAGTTCATACAATTCAAATATCCATAAGCAAGATTAATTTTCCATCTGATTAATTAAATCATATAAATCCCTAATCCTGGTTGATTAACACTAATTAATTACAATTTAATTGATTATTCTTTAATTATTTATTAATTACCCTTAATTAATAAATTAATCAACTCTTTATTATTAAAGAATTATTTAATTACCCTTAATTAATAAATTAATTATTTATAGATTAATTAATAAATTAATTAACCCTTAATCATTCATTAATTAACCTTTAAAAATAAATAAATTAACCTTTAATCATTAAATAATTAGTCTTTAATTATTTAATTATCCTTTAAATAATTATCCTTAATTAATTACATAAATTAATTAATTAATCCTTAATTGATAACCATCCCTTAATCACTTTCATAAATAAATTAACCTTTAATTAATTAATTATCCTCAAATTAATTACCTTAATTTATTTATTTATTCTTTAAATTTATTAACCTTTAATCACTTGATTAATCAATCCTTAATCATTAATTTTTCCAACCTTAATTACTTTCCATCTATTAATCAACCTTTGAAAAACAATTACCATTTGAACCTTGTTAATGACTTTTGGGAAGAAATCATTATTAAGTAAATAAATAATCAAAACATTATTAAGATAACCCATTTACCTTTATTATTTGCTAAATTATCATTATTTTAAAAATTATTATAAAATTCCTTTTTGAACAAATAGTTGCAAAACACTTATTTTGAGAACTTATTTCATTTGAATAAAACTTTAAACTGAATCATTCTTTAATTAAGTAATTATATTAAAATTAATTGATAAATTGATCACATCAATAATCAACCATCGATTAATTACTTTAAATAATTTAACATCATTTTTCATTTTTTCATTAAGAAATTACTCAGGACCTTAATTAGTTTTAAAAGATAAACTATTTATTGACTACAAAATCATCATTTAAATATCCTTTAAGACAAATTATTATTATAATCTAATTTAACTAAAAATCATTTGAAACAAGAAAAACTTGTTTGGATACAAACCCAATGACGAACTGCAAACTACCCGAGCCCATCTTCGTGTAAAACCCCAAAATACCCGACCTTCCCTCAAGTTCTTCTTTTTCTTTTTATGCTTTATTTAAATTTCAAGTTTAAGTGTGCTGCGTGTTAAAACATTCACGCAAAACCCCGAAGACCAGCTCAAGCAAAACCTTCCTTCCCCCGAGCTTCTTCACCAAAATTTTTGACTCGAACCCGAGACCATTTGTTTCTTCCCCAAACTATCTTGAGCAATGGATACAGTGATATATCGTGCATGTGTAAGATGGGTTTGGCCAACTCCAATCATCACTCTGGTCATTGACATGTCACCCATGCTCCACTCAGGCGACCGATACACCCAGATTCGTAAATCGCGACGCGATTCGAAATTGAGATAAATCGATTTTTCACAGGAATTCAACCAAATCGAAAAGCCATCCTGGCCATCGCTTTGACCACCGGCACCCCTGCCGACCTACCCCAAGCTACTCCATACTTCGACGATCCATATCCCCTATCACGATCACCCAAAATCCACCATTGGCGACGCATTCGCCTCGCGAAAATCGTCGTTCTAGCTTGGCTTTCGAACTCCAGTTCGACGTGGTGCCATCGCCACGACAATAAAAAAATTCATTTAGTATTTTTTCGATGATCATTGTCATACCAGCAAGCTCCAGTTACAATCACGAAGACCATCATCTTGTTGATCGTCAGAATTGGACGAAATGAGCAATTTCGTTCAACCTCGAATTTCTCGATCGATACAGCACGAAAAATATTGATTTCTATCCTAAAAATCATTGTTTTTAAATACGAACCCATTTATATAACCAAGATTTAAAACCACAAACATCGAATTTTCCAGATCAAATGGATTTTTACTGTAAGTTATGTATTTTGAAAAAGTTATTTAGCATATGCCCTTGAAATTATTTTTTAACAATAATACCGTATTGCTTCAATCATCTTTCCTTCAATAATTATAGTTTCAATTTGCATAAATAGGGAGATATGATTTTTTTTTTCTTAAGTGTTCTTGCCTGTTAATATCAAACATCATGTATATGGACATACCCAGACATGTAATTCCACCATATTCAAACAGAATTCAACCATGCAAACAATTTTCACCATTCTATTTCACAGAACAAGGTATAATACAGATTCAAGTTGGTTAGTTTGCTCACCTAACACTGAAGAACAAAGAACAGAGAGCAGTTTGAGCCTAGAATTTGATACTTGAAAACTGGACAGTGATTTGAACTTGTAACTTTGAATTTGCTGCATGATTTTGAAACTGGAAACGAGCCTTGCTTTGGCTTTGATCTTATTTGTTTCAGGCTTGAAACTTGAGTAGATTTTGACTCTTAAAACAGAGGAAACTTGAGGTTGAAACCATCTAGTTTGATTTGAAATGCATATGCATGCTTCAGATTTGCTTGATTTTCTTTTGTTTTCCAGATTATTTTCCAGATTTCCATCCTATCTGATTTCCTTTTCTTTGATCTAGATTTGGTTTTAAATTTGATTTTTGGTTTGCTTTCTTCAGATCTGAAAGTGAGGATTTGAGAGATACCGAACTAGTTTTAAACTTTGGTTTCAGGAATTTAGATTGGAAGAAAACTTTGAATTTTTTTTGTTTTCAGATTTTTGAAGGGGAGGGATTTCGAATTTTTAAGTTGAAGATGATTTTTGTTTTCTTCTTTTTAGGTTTGAGAAGTTTTAGAAGAATGAACACAACCTGACTAATTTTTTCCTCTTCTATGCATGTTTATAAAATTTAATTAAAAAGAAAATAATCATCTTGCCATTTGTTCACTTCTATTACACTTGTAATTTACATATCCTCTTTAATCTACAAATGTCACTAAAGATCATTTTTGTGTTTATAACCTCGGTTCAAATTATTTTTTTGTAAATTTTGCTTTAACCCTTCATGTAAATATATTTTCATATATAACCTATGTTTTAATTTAAAATGTTTATATATTTTTTATATTCATATTTACACAAATAAAATTCATCCCAATTATTTTTCACATTACAATCTTTAATTTAGCTCAACATATTTATATACATATATATTCTTATACATTTACATTTATACATTTCTTATCATTTATTTTTTTACATTTTTTTATTAAAAGAAAAGAATGGTTTAAAATCTTGATCATATATTAACAAGTGATCACTTTTATTCATATATGTATATATATAAGAGAATTAAATCTTAAAAATAAATCTTTTGAAAATTAATACATCTTCCAAATATTAATACATTTAAAAATTTAGAAAACAAACTATCATTAACTTTTTATTAATCTCAAAACTTTTAATTTATATTTACCTTTAAATCCAATATTTATTTATAAAATACTTATCCTCAAATTTCAAATCAAATTGCTACTTATAATCTAAAATTTTAAGTTTATTCTGGAAATCTCTAATTAATTCACAAATAATCCCATAATTTAATTTCAAAATTAAACTAATTAACAAATTAAACTTGGTTAAATTTCAGGGAAGTTACAGATTCCCCCCTTAAGAAAATTTCGTCCCCGAAATTTGCCAGGGAGACAACAAAGAATAGATGATAGATAGAGAAATATCTTTTCAGAACAAATTGGATATCTATTCTGCATTTGTCTTACCAAAGCAGAATATCAACAATAGATATGAGAACAGACTCAATCAACTACGAAACAATTGGGTTATTTGGTCTACGAAATATGCAGGGGCACTGGTTAGTTCGAAGAGATAACTAACCATTCGTGGAATATATCTGGACCCAAGAGAACAACTAATGGATTTAATCTTCCACAACTCTCGATCACCAGATATGGATTCCAAACTTTAGTCAGAACACCCCAAAGTATATACAACTTGTCCCTCTTCGGACTTTGATATACACAAGAAATCACAATAGAATTTCAAATTTGGTTTCAATCGAAATCGATGCAACCCAATTCAGCTTTATATTTTATTAATCAATTTTTCAATTTCAATTTGAGATTTCGAATTTATTAGAGTCAAAATGGAAAGGTGATAGAAAACTGATAAGGAGAATACGAAATAAGAACTTATCTATACGATTCGTAGGGCCACCACCACACCGAACCTTCTCCTTGTAGCTGCCACGAAGCAATCAAAGAATTGAAAATCGGATAATGATCAAAGAAGATTGATTGAGAAAGATTGTTTCCGTTGTTGTTACAGGGCATTGACCATATGAAGTGGTACTTCCCTATCCCTTATCTCGTCCTCTTCTAGCATCATACTTACTATCAGTGAATAGTAAGAGAATTTACTGAGGCATTCAGACGGATATCTTAGGGATATACTCATTCTAGGGTATACTTCACCCTATCCCTAATGAGTTACCTAATGTGTTATACTCCTGAGCAAAAGTTTCAACCTTCAGCTCTGATACCAAAATGTCACGTTCCAAATTTCAACGTTCGAAAATCGACACCTGTACATCACTTGTACTTGAATGCCGCAGATTCAACAGTTGAAATTTGACTCGTGTCGGAGCTTATAACACATTAAGTATAACAACACAGCGGAAGGGAAAGAATAATATCATATACAACTCCAATGATACAATATCCAAATATACAACAATGATCTATATCAGAGATACAATGAAATGCTACAGCGGAAACACCAATGAACTAGAAGCGGAAACAACTAGAACTTGAAACTCCAGAAGAAACACCAATATCGGCAGTCTCCATAGATAGCTCGAACGACCATCAAGTTGTACCAAGCTAAGCAAGGTCAGTCGCCATAACCAAAGACTTCAAAATCCAGTCTCCATAAAATTCCAAAGAGAAAGCTGAAAGCTACTGAATCGATATCTACTATCTGAAAAACCCAACTCTAGACTGCCCGTATGCAAAATTGTGGACACCCAGAGTTTAGGAAGGGAATAACAAACTCTGGGTCGGTCGTGGGACTGGTATGCGCAAACAAAAAAACATTTTACTTTTAAACGAATAAAAGATTTTAAAATTGAAATCCGCAATGCTTTTTGGAAAATGAAACTACCATAAGGCCTCCCGCCACACACACCATGCAAACGCAGAATTGGAAGAGATTTCTCCTTATGATAGTCAAAAATGCTTGATACGCGAGAACCATTTGATATTATTATTAGTGCATAGTGGAAAATATTTTTAAAGTATGTTATTAATCTTAGCCAGCATAGAACATTTCGTCGTATGCCTACTATAGCTACCATGTTCAATAGCAGGTTACCACCACATTCCATGGCAGGTTATACAACTAAAACCGTACAGGACGCATGTTGTTTCTTTGGATTTTTCAACAAATGGTCAGGCCAAGGAACTTCCCATTGTCACATGGGAACGCCTCTGGAGGGACACTCCGAGAACTTACCTAGCTCTCTGCCAACACAAGGCCGGTGCACTCCTTTCCCGGGAGTAACACCTAAGATATGCCACCTTCGGTCGTTTGCGACCTTTATCCGAGGTACCTCTACACCAACAACATCACACAGTAATAAATGTACAGTGTCCACATGAGTAAGTATCTGGGCTCCATACCATGATACCACCTTTTTCCATAAGGAATGGACATACCCTAGGGGTGCGACCCCTGAAACCTTGCCGCATCTTTCCTATTTCGACCATTACCGGGTTGTGAGGCTCGATGAGGTCTCGTCCACAAAGCTACACTTTTTCACAAAGTCATGCTTTGATCAATAACTTATCATCAGCACTTCGTATGCCACATTACCAAATTGGGAATGTATCACTAGTAACCATCAACTACATAACCTTTGAGCTCATATGTCTCAGAGAAGGGTGTTAAGCTAAGAGAATAAATCTTCGCCACCAAACAGAAATGTATTTGATAGAAACCAGCTTTACACCTCAAAGTGTAATGTCATACACACATCCACACAAGTCTGTTCCGGTTTCGAACAGAACCGAAGGCACTTCCAAAGAAGCCCTTCCAATAAAGCATAGAAGTGTGCACGTTAAAACACTCACGCGAAACCCCGAAGACCAGCTCGAGCAAAACCTTCCTTCCCCCGAGCTTCTTCACCAAAATTTTCGAGTCGAACCCGAGACCATTTGTTTCTTCCCCAAACTATCTTGAGCAACGGATACAGTGATATATCGTGCACGTGTACGATGGGTTTGGCCAACTCCGATCATCACTCCGGTCATTGACATGTCACCCATGCTCCACTCAGGCGACCGATACACCCAGATTCGTAAATAGTGACGCAATTCGAAATTGAGCAAAATCGATTGTTCATAGGAACCCGAACAAATCGAAAAACCACCCTAGCCATCGCCTTGGACCACCGGCGCCCCAGCCGACCTACCCCAAGCTACTCCACACTTCGACGATCCATATCCCCCTATCGCGATCACCCATAATCCACCATTGGCGACGCATTTGCCTCGCGAAAATCATCGTTCCAGCTTGACTTTCGAACCCTAGTTCGACGTGGTGCCATCGCCATGACAATAAAAAAATTCATTAAGTATTTTTTCGATGATCATTGTCCTACCAACAAGCTCAAGTTACAATCACGAAGACCATCATCTGTTGATCGTCAGAATTGGACGAAATGAGAAATTTCATTCAACCTCGAATTTCTCGATTGATACAGCACAAAAAATCTTGATTTCTATCCTAAAAATCATTGTTTTTAAATCCGAACCCATTTATATACCCAAGATTTAAAAACAAAAACATCGAATTTTCCAGATCAAATGGATTTTTACCGTAAATTATATATTTTGAAATAATTATTTAGCTTAAGCCCTTGAAATTATTTTTTAACAATAATGCCATGTTGCTTCAATCATCTTTCCTTCAATATTTGCATAAATAAGGAGATATGATTTTTTTTCTTACGTGTTCTTGCTTGTTAATATCAAACAACCTGTATATGGATATACCCAGACATGTAATTCCACCATATTCAAACAGAATTAAACCATGCAAACAATTTTCACCATTCTATTTCACAGAACAAGGTATAACACAGATTCAAGTTGGTTAGTTTGCACACCTGACACTGAAGAACAGAGAATAAAGAGCAGTTTGAGCCTAGAATTTGATACTTGAATACTGGATAGTGATTTGAACTTGCAACTTTGAATTTGCTGCATGATTTTGAAACTGGAAACGAGCCTTGCTTTGGCTGTTTCAGGCTTGAAACTTGAGTTTATTTTGATTCTTAAAATAGAGGAAACTTGAGGTTGAAACGATCTAGTTTGATTTGTAATGCATATGCATGCTTCAGATTTGCTTGATTTTCTTTTTATTTCCAGATTATTTTCTAGATTTTCATCCTCTCAGATTTCCTTTTCTTTGATCTAGATTTGGTTTTAAATTTGATTTTTGGTTTGCTTTCTTCAGATGTGAAAGTGAGGATTTGAGAGATACTGAACTGGTTTTAAACTTTGTTTTCAGGAATTTAGATTGGAAGAAAACTTTGAATTTTTTTTGTTTTCAGATTTTTGAAGGGGAGGGATTTCGAATTTTTAAGTTGAAGATGATTTTAGTTTTCTTCTTTTCAGGTTAGAGAAGTTTGAGTAGAATGAACACAACCTGACTAATTCTTTTTTCTCTTCTATGCATGTTTACAAAATTTAATTCAAAAGAAAATAATCATCTTGCCACTTGTTCACTTCTATTACACTTGTAATTTACATATCCTCTTTAATCTACAAATGTCACTAAAGATCATTTTTGTGTTCATAACCTTGGTTCAAATTATTTTTTTGTAAAACTTTCTTTAACCCTTTATGTAAATATATTTTCATATATAAACTATGTTTTAATTTAAAATGTTTATATATTTTTTTAATATTCATATTTACACAAATAAAATTCATCCCAATTATTTTTCACATTACAATCTTTAATTTAGCTCAATATATTTATATACATATATATTCTTATACATTTACATTCATACATTTCTTGTCATTTATTTTTGTACATTTTTTTATTAAAAGAAAAGAATGATTTAAAATCATGATCATATATTAACAAATGATCACTTTTATTCATATATGTATATATATAAGAGAATTAAATCTTAAAAATAAATCTTTTGAAAACTAATACATCTTCCAAATATTAATATATTTAAAAATTTAGAAAAAAACTATCATTAAATTTTTATTAATCTTAAAATTTTTAATTTCTATTTATCTTTAAATACAATATTTATTTATAAAATACTTATCCTCAAATTTCAAATCAAATTGCTACTTATTATCTAAAATTTTAAGTTTATTCTGGAAATCTCTAATTAATTCACAAATAATCCCATAATTTAATTTCAAAATTAAATTAATTATCAAATTAAACTTGGCTAAATTTCAGGGATGTTACGTAAATTTGATCCTAAATCCGACAAAGGTATCTTTATTGGATATTCTAATAGAAGTAAAGCGTACAGAGTGTTCAATTTAAGAACTAACACCATCGAAGAAACAATGCATGTTTCATTCGATGAAAATCTGAAAATTTTTGAAGATACAAATGATGAAGAGGATTTAATCACTCAAAATCAAGAGACAACTGAAACTAATAATGAAATTAATCATCCTAATAAAAGGATTAAACTTTTAAGAGATCACCCTATTGAAAATGTACTTAGAGATTGTAATATCGCAAAATTTCGGAGAATTTAAAAGGAGATAATCTCTTAATTAAATCATTTAAAATTGATAAAATTGTTATCTTCGAATAGAAATAACCAAAATAAAATTTATGTGATGTTTTTTAATTTAGAAATTAATTGATTTTAAATGGAATAATTATTTAATTTGTGCTATTTTATAAATTTGATTTTTGATAAGCTTAACATTTTAATTTAATAAGTGTTGTTTAAATATATGTTTATTTAAAAAAATTAACTTTAAAATTAGAATTTAATATTTTTTTTAATTTAATAGTGTGTTGTTTAATTTAATATAGATATATTTGATTTGATTTTAAATTTAAGTTTAAATTTAATTTGAATTTGAAATTTGAAATTTGAATTGAAATTTGTAATTTAAAAAGAATGTATATCTTGAAATACATTTGTATATAAAGGATTTATGAATAAAGCTCTTATTAAAAAATAAGATTTGTTTTTATATTAATTTAAAACAAAAGAATTTTATTTATATAAATTTGGAAAATATTTATTTAATAGGAAATAAATGGAAAAAGCATTTAAATTAGCATGTAAAAATGAATTAAATAATTTTATATTATTTTATTTGGAATCTAATTAGTTTATATCTTATTTTCTTTTGAATGATTTATTTTTATAAGAAAAGAAAAAGGATTTATAAATTTATAAAAGCATTCATAAATTAGTAAAGTATTTACATATTGAGGAAATTAATAGTAAAGGGTTTTAAAAATCATTTTAAAATAATTTAAAAATAATAAATGACATGCGTTCATTTTTAAACTTCATAGAATACATGTGTTAGGAAATAAGCTTTGGTTTATGACAAATGTAGTCAAAAGATAACAAGTGTCTTTTTCTTAATTTTCTTTTCTTTAAATTTTATTAAACCTTAAAATTCATTTTATAAAATCCCATTATCTTCTTCCTTCTTTTTCTTTGAATTCAAACAAGAATCCATGGCCACAAAACTGAAGTATTTTCATATGCAAAACAGAAAATAAAAACCCGTAGTAAATCTTCATCCCAAATCCTCAAAAAGAAACCAAACCCTATAACTTCAAGCCTGAAAACCCTATTCAAATCCTCAAGTTTAAAAAAAATATAGCATTTCTTTTTCCCTTTTCAAACTACAAACAAAAATACCAAACCTGTAATGTTGTTTTTATCAAAAGTCTGAACCCATATTCAATTCCTCAAGTTCAATTTGAAAACAAAAATCTGCAATACTTTTTATCAAGCATGTAGCATGTTTCAAAACTGCATGCCTGAGAATCAAGCTTCAAAATGCAACCTGGCAACCCAACAAAGTATCCAAGTTTTATAGAAGAGTCAAGTATCAGTAATATTCAAAGTTTCTGGAATTAGCCACAATAGTTTTCAAATTTTAAAAAGGGGGATTCCATTCCAGTTTCCAAAGCTGTGCAAATTCAAGGTGAGTAAACATCTAGTTTTTAAAACTTAAGTAGGATAAAAATTGTTGCTTAAGTGATTGTTGAGACTATGATACCTGCATGTGTTGATAATTGTAAATAATTCTGTAAGTATGATTGTGATTGTTTCTGTATGCCTGTAAATTTGTTTTCCTCTGTTCATTCCTGTTCACAGAGTTTTATAGCTAAATAAAATTCAAGCTTTTCATATTTAACACTTTGAAGCTTTGAATCTAAAACAAACTAGTTAAGTTTTAAACTCATCTAGCTTATGAAAATATGTTTAAACAAATTAAGTTTAGAATTTTCCTGTAAACAAGAAGATTGCAGTGAAAACTTATATAATGAGATAAATAAAATATTGAATTTTATTGATTTATGTGTATGTATTGAATCATCACTTAAATTTATGATTTTTAGCACAAAAATCCAGATTTTTTAAAACGGGATTGAATATGGATTTGGGTTTTTCTGGAAAGTGGGTTTTGGGAAATTCCTGGAAGATGGAGCAACTAGGATGATCAAAGTTATTACTGGAGGTGGAGGAGGCCATGGTGGTTCGGGGAAAAATGGTGGTTGAGGCTATAAGGGGTTGTGGTGTCGGCAATGATCGAGAATGGGTTTAAACCCTAATTTGGTTGAAGCAGGAATTTTTGGGTCTGTGCTTTTCTCTGTTTGATCGAACTTCGTGTAATTTTGGCTGAGGGTAGCGTATCGACTTTGCAAGAGATGGTCAACAACCCTCGATCTCTGGTGGCCGGAGATTAGTGGTCGAAGGTAGATTATGGGAGGTCGTTTTGGGTTTGGGTTCTCCAGTAATGCCCAATTTCGATTCGCGGTGAGTATGTATGTTTGGGTGGTCGAATTTGGTTGTTGTGGTGATGGATGAGTTGCCGGAGGCGATGACATTGGTCGGAGGTGACCAACGGCGGCGTGCATGTGCATGTGTTGGTGGTTGGGTGTCAGCGAGTTTTGGTTATGAAGTCTCGAAGTCGCGTTCGAGTTTTGGCATGAGAAACTCGAGTTTGTGCTCGAGCATGTTAGTAGTGTTAACCTGTAGTTTTAGAATACTTTAATTTAATCAAAGTTTTGAACAAAAAGGAGATGGAAGAAGGGAACTCGGGTTTTGACCCGAGTAAGCAACGGGTTTGACCCGAAGCAGCAAATTATAAAACAGTTTAAAGATTTTAAAGGTTTTAAACTTGTTTTTTTGAAATTTAAAAATTTAAATTAGTTTAAACTTTATGTAAATTACTTGATGTTTTAATAAATGTTTTCTTAAACATATTTTAAGAAGTTTTGAAATTTGTTAAATTTAAACATTGTTAAGAAATTTTAAAATGATTTTGAAATCGAGTTTTGAATGTAATTTTAAAAGTTTATATAAAAAGACAAGTTTTAAATTCAAATTGAAACTAGCTTTTTAAAATCATAGATTGATAAATGTTTAAGTTATTTAAAATTGTGTTTTGATAACTTTAATTTATCAAACTAAATGATTGTTTTAACTTAAAACTCTTAATTAATAATTTAATTAAGTAAGGATAGTTATAAAGGAAATGATTGTAAACATGTTAAGGCAATTAAAGCATTTATAAGATGATGTTTTATCTTAATTAAGGTTTTAATATTTTAATTTTGATTAAGTTAATTTAGAGAAATTAAGTTTAATTAATTAGCTTAAATATAAAGGATTAATTAAGAAATTAATTAAGGGAAAATGATTGACTTGATTAACAAATGGTTAAGGATTAAGGTTAATCAATTTAAGATTAATTAAATTGTAATTAAAAGATCATTAACTAGATTATTAGTTAATAATTAGGGATTCATTAATCAAGTAATTAAGTGAAATTAAACTTAATTAAGTAGTTAAGATTTATTAATTAAGTAATTAATAAGTTGTTAATTAAGTAATAAAGGTTACTTAATTAGTAACTAAGGAGTGCTTAATTTGTAATTAAATTTTATTAATTAATAATTAAGGTTTTATTAATTAATAATTAAAGAATAATTAAATTCATAGTTAAGGATTAATTAAGAAGTTGTTAAATGATAATTAATTGATTAATCAATTGTGATTAAGGATTAATCAAATGATAATTAAGGATTGATTATCTATTAATTAAGGAGGGGTTAACAGTTAATTAAGGATTAATTAAATGATTAATTAACTGGTAATTGAGGAATAATTAATCTGTAATTAAGTTCTTAATTAATAATTGATAATTAGGTTTATTAATTAATAATTAAGAGATAATTAATTAGTTAATTAATAAATAAATAAATAAATAATTAATTAGTTATAAGGGTAATTATGGATTAATTAATATGTATTAAGAGATATTGATTAATAATTAATGGATAGTTGATGGATAATTAATCAGTTAATTAAAGGTCAATTTATTGGTTATGAAAATAATTAAGGATTAATTACTTTGTATTAAAGGAGATTAATTAATAATTGAGGTTCATTAATTGATGATTAAAGGATAATTAATTTGGGATTAGGGATTGATGAATTAAGTTAATCAAGGAGTGATTAATTAATTAAGGTTAGTAATTAATTAATGACTGTATAAGCAAGATTTAGGGTTTGATTCTTAAGGGATTAATTTAAGTAATTAAATTTATTATGATATGAATTGATAATGCTTGCTTATGGATGATTGGTTGTTGAATGTCTGAATTGGATGATATCTATTGGATTGATATCTATTGATGATATGTGTTGTGACATTCTGTGATATGATATTGGTTATATCAATGATAAATGTATGATATTTATCTATGTTAATGCTGTGTGATTTCAAAGCATTGAATTGTATTGAATTGAATTGTTTAAACCTTTAAACAACTTGGCGTTTAAGACACGTTTGGTTCGATGAGACCAGGATCGGGTATCAAATTTGATTGTCCGAAAACCACATCGATCCAAGTTAAACATTAGGTCGTGAATTCAAGTGAAGCTCAAGTTGAAGACTCGAAGTGTAAAAACTATCTGTCGTTAAAAATCTCTGAGGGTGATTCCAATACGAGTATAACGGAGATAGTACTTCCAGGTTCGAGATGGAGTTTTCATAGTGCAAGGGTTATTGTCGTTAACTTTGAGAGCGATTCCAAAATGAGTGTAATGAGATAATGCCTTTGGTTTCGTTCGGATCCGGAACGAACTTGTATGGATTGAGTGCTTTCAGAATATCGTCAGGTGGACGATGAGCATTCTAAGATGGATGTGTTCTATAAAGGTAATCACAGTCTCAAGCCTCATCAACCAAGAATGGCTAAAACAGGGGAGGTGCAGCAAGGCTAAGTGGGTCACACCCAAGTAGGATGAGATTTACCCCTGTCTAGATGTCCCTTTTTATTTCGGCTGTGTGGAGGCGATTGCTAGCTAGAATCGCCGGGGTGGTCTTGTTCGGGACTGTTCAGTAAGGAATGGTCCCTGCTTTGTGTTGCAGGAGGTCTAAAGTGATCCTCGGTATGGTGATCTCGGCCACGTACTGTGACGGACGGTACCCCAGTAGTCCTGCCATTGATGGAAACTCATTCTTCCTACGTGCCCCTACGGCTTTGATTGTATTACCCACTTTTGTGGCTAGTAGCTGGAATTTAATGAATGTAACAATTTCAGTCATTTTCTATTTACTTGAAAACCCTAGACACTATTATAATATCACTGGATTTCCTATCAAATGTTTTGGTTAGCGTAAGGTAAAAACTTACCCATGTTTATGTGTGGGGAGTCTTACGTGATACCTTTTGTTTTCAAAGGTTTTTAAAAGTTAAGCAACTTTAACCCGTTTACTCACACCAGACCCATGTCTGACCCAGAGTTTATTTCTGTTTTTCTTAAACTCTTGGGTACTCAAATTTTTATGAGTAGCCAAGGGATTCAGGTTAGCTTTGACGAATACTGGAGGAGTTATGGAGTAGGAGGCTTCAGCGTTTGTAGTTATATGGTGTTTTCCGCTGTGATGTATCTCTGTGATATATGTGTTGTATTTGAGTTGTATAATAGGCAGACTTTTATAACTGTCTATCCTGTGTTGTTGTATCTGAGTAACTCTGATATGTAATAGACTATGTAATAGTTATGTTATATATTATATTTTGTTTCGTTCCGATGTGAGATTCTGATTTTGTTGAGTTCTTTTCTTCTATCTGTTCTATTTCTACCTCTTTCTTTCTTAAAGGTGATGCGTCTTTCTATGGAATGAAAGTCGGGTCGTCTCACTTGGTATCAGAGCAGGTTGAGATAATACCTAGGCTCTGGAGTAGTGTCTATATTGAGAGCGCGTATTTGTAATTTTTAACTATATACTTATATAAATTTGTTGGGTATCTGTTCGGATTTCCAACATGAGTTCTAGAGGAGTTTCATCTCGCTTTTTTTAGTTGACCGTCCTATCTTTGTATCTATCCCTATAGATGGAGTAACCAAGATAGATCAGATCTGTAGAAGCTTAAGATTTTCTTATCCTCCCCGTAGTTTTTCTAGAAACCTTTTATTTGATCTAAAGGGTTTTGATCTTGTTTGGATTTGGATTGGTTGGATGGTATTGGGCTGCTTGATGTAAGAAGCAAGGATTGTATCTTTGAAAGCTGAGTTGAGAAGAATCGCAAAAGTGACTTGCGATGATGCTGGGGTTCTTTTGGGTCATTTTCTACATGGAGTGAGGCATCTCCAGAAGGTGTGGAGTCCATTGAGTGGTCAGATATTTTCCGGATGTTCCGAGTGAGCGAAGGTTTTCCTCATCGGGAGATAGAGATTTGGATCGTCTTTAGTTTCGGAAGCAGTACCTGTTGTTAGGCCTAGTTTTTCCCAATTGGAGTTCAGCTGTAGTCTCTGTAGCCTAGATCGATAAGTCTTTTGAGATTCTGTGTGGATTTGATGAATCGAGATTTGTGATGTGTGGTATAAGTTGTTCTCGTGATCATCAATGTTTTCTTGTCTACTCCAAGTCTGAAGAGGAGAGCTAGCAACATTTGGAGTTAGTGTTAGAGGCTCCGAGGAAGCATTTTGTTTTGGTGATGATATTTCTGTAGATCCAGCCTGGATAGCTACTATTCAAGAGTAGAAGCAACCGTAGTTTTCTGGGTTGGCAGAGTTCTACAGGAATAGAGGTGGATCCGAGTGTGAAGAGATTTTCTCGGATTTGAAGGCAAGGCTGACTAGTGCGCCTGTTCTAGCTATCTCGGATGGCAAGAATAAGTTTGAGATCTGCTTGGACGTTTATGTGTGTCTGAGATGGATGAAGTGAGTCAATGATGGTTAGTGTTCCAGTTCTGAGATGGATGGTCAAGGGAACATTGAGGATCATCAGAACGATTTGTGTTCCGAATTCTTGGATTTTGAAGCAAGAAGTTTTGGCAGGGAGTCATCGCTCCAGGTTGTGTCCAGCCCAGGGTGTTCAGAGATATATGGATATGAAGGGAATCTTCCAGTGGCCAAGTACGAAGTAGGATGTAGCCGCTTTCATCATTGGATGTGCAATCTGTTAGCAGGTGTTGGTGATCAACAGAAACCGTCGGTTTGTTGTAGTATTTGGAGGTTCCAAAGTGGAAGTTCATGTAGGAAGTGATTTCTTTGGATTTCTTCAAAGGTTTTCCAAGGACCAAAGAGGGAATTAAAGGAATATGGGTGATTGTGAATTGGTTAACCAAGAACGCCCATCTTATTCTGGTTGAGGCAATCCGTTCTTTAGCATCTTTGGCTGAGTTTTCTTGAGAGTTTGTCTGACTGCTTGGTGTTTCAATCAGCGTTGTTAGCAATTGTGATCTTATCATCTCCAGCTAGTTTTGGAAGGCTTTGTGATCGATTTTGGGTTTGAGATTAAATTTGGGTACAGCCTATCATTCCCAAACCAACGGAAAGGCTGAATCAAATCTTAGAGATTTGAGGGAACTTGTGTTTTGGATTTTTGTTGATGTTAGGAGGATCATCTGCATTTATTGGAATTCTCGTATAATTATCAGGCGAATATCTGGATGCCACCCTGTGAAGCTTTGTTTAGAAGACCTTGTAGATTTCCATTCTGTGGAGTAGAGTCAGAAGATCATCTGGTTCTTGGTTCAGTTTTGGTCTGTGAGTATCTACGATGGTGGAACTTATCAGGAGAAGATTAGTGTTGTAGTCTTCAGGATTGAATTACCAGTTTGGATGACTGGAATTCACATTATTTTTCACGTATCTCTTCTGAGGAAATACGTGAACGATCTATCTTTTGTTGTGGAGTTAGGAATTCAGAGTTTATCTTAGGAAACTCTGAATAGTTTAGGGAGACTTATCTGGATCTATGTCTGGATAGCTAGGATTGTTTGATTGAATGAATTGGTTGTTTAAATAAACTGTTTGTTTGGATAGATTGTTGTTGGTTGATAATGTTTGGTTGATAGGAATGCTTGGATGGTTTAAATGAAATAAAAGATTTTAGATTATCTTTATTTTAAATTTCGAGGACGAAATTCTTTTAAGTGGGGAGGAATGTAATATCCCAGAATTTCGGAGAATTTAAAAGGAGATAATCTCTTAATTAAATCATTTAAATTGATAAAATTGTTATCTTCAAATATAAATAACCAAAATAAAATTTATGTGATGTTTTTAAATTTAGAAATTAATTGATTTTAAATGGAATAATTATTTAATTTGTGTTATTTTATAAATTTGATTTTTGATAAGCTTAACGTTTTAATTTAATAAGTGTTGTTTAAATATATGTTTATTTAAAAAAATTAACTTTAAAATTAGAATTTAATATTTTTAATTTAATAGTGTGTTGTTTAATCTAATATAGATATATTTGATTTGATTTTAAATTTAAGTTTAAATTTAATTTGAATTTAAAATTTAAAATTTGAATTGAAATTTGTAATTTGAAAAAAATGTATAGCTTGAAATACATTTGTATATAAAGGATTTATGAATAAAGCTCTTATTAAAAAATAAGATTTGTTTTTATATTAATTTAAAACAAAAGAATTTTATTTATATAAATTTGGAAAATATTTATTTAATAGTAAATAAATTGAAAAAACATTTAAATTAGCATGTAAAAATGAATTAAATAATTTTATATTTTTTTATTTGGAATCTTATTACTTTATATCTTATTTTCTTTTGAAAGTTTTATTTTTATAAGAAAAGAAAAAGGATTTGTAAATTTATAAAAGAATTCATAAATTAGTAAAGTATTTACATATTAAGGAAATTAATAATAAAGGGTTTTGAAAATCATTTTAAAATAATTTAAAAATAATAAATGACATGTTTTCATTTTTAAACTTCATAGAATACAAGTGTTAGGAAATAAGCTTTGGTTTATGACAAATGTAATCAAAAGATAACAAGTGTCCTTTTCTTAATTTTCTTTTCTTTAAATTTTATTAAACCTTAAAATTCATTTTTATAAAATCGCATTATCTTCTTCCTTATTTTTCTTTGAATTCAAACAAGAATCCATGGCCACAAAACTGAAGTATTTTCATATGCAAAACAGAAAATAAAAACTTGTAGTAAATCTTCACCCCAAATCCTCAAAAAGAAACCAAACCCTGTAACTTCAAGCCTGAAAACCCTATTCAAATCCTCAAGTTTAAAAAAAATCTGTAGCATTTCTTTTTCCCTTTTCAAACTGCAAACCAGAATACCAAACCCTGTAATGTTGTTTTTATCAAAAGTCTGAACCCATATTCAATTCCTCAAGTTCAATCTGAAAACAAAAATCTGCAATACTTTTTATCAAGCATGTAGAATGTTTCAAAACTGCATGCCTGAGAATCAAGCTTCAAAATGCAACCTGGCAACCCAACAAATTATCAAAGTTTTATAGCAAAGTCAAGTATCAGTAATATTCAAAGTTGCTGGAATTAGCCACAACAGTTTTCAAATTTTAAAAAGGGGGATTCCATTCCAGTTTCCAAAACTGTGCAAATTCAAGGTGAGTAAACATCTAGTTTTTAAAACTTAAGTAGGATAAAAATTGTTGCTTAAGTGATTGCTGAGACTATGATACCTGCATGTGTTGATAATTGTAAATAATTCTGTGAGTATGGTTGTGATTGTTTCTGTATGCCTGTAATTTGTTTTCCTCTGTTCATTCCTGCTCACGGAGTTCTATAGATAAACAAAATTCAAGCTTTTCATATAAACACTTTGAAGCTTTGAATCTAAAACAAACTAGTTAAGTTTTAAACTCATCTAGCTTATGAAAATATGTTTAAACAAATTAATTTTAGAATTTTCCTGTAAACAAGAAGATTGCAGTGAAAACTTATGTAATGAGATAAATAAAATGTTGAATTTTATTGATTCATGTGTATGTACTGAATCATCATTTAAATTTATGATTTTTAGCACAAAAATCAAGATTTTTTAAAATGGGATTGAATATAGATTTTGGGTTTTTTCTGGAAAATGGGTTTTGGGAAATTCCTGGAAGATAGAGCAACTAGGATGATCGAAGTTATTACTGGAGGTGGAGGAGGCCATGGTGATTCGGGGAAAAATGGTGGTTGAGGCTATAAGGGGTTGTGGTGTCGGCAATCATCGAGAATGGGTTTTAAACCCTAGTTTGGTTGAAGCAGAAATTTTTGGGTCTGAGCTTTTCTCTACTTGATCGAGCGTCGTGTAATTTTGCCTGAGGGTAGCGTATCGACTTGGCAAGAGATGGTCAGCAACCCTCGATCTCTGGTGGCCGGAGCTTGGTGGTCGAACGTAGATAATGGGAGGTCGTTTTGGGTTTGGGTTCTCCAGTAATGCCCAATTTCGATTCGCGTGAGTATGTATGTTTGGGTGGTCGAATTTGGTTGCTGTGGTGATGGATGAGTTGTCGGAGGCGATGACATTGGTCGGAGGTGACCAACGGCGGCGTGCATGTGCACGTGTTGGTGGTTGGATGTCAGCGAGTTTTGGCTGTAAAGTCTTGAAGTCGCGTTCGAGTTTTGGCATGAGAAACTCGAGTTTGTGCTCGAGTATGTTAGTGGTGTTAACCTGTAGTTTTTGAATACTTATATTTAATCAAAGTTTTGAAGAAGAAAAAAGGAGATGGAAGAAGGGAACTCGGGTTTTGACCCGAGTAAGCAACGGGTTTGACCCAAAGCAGCAAATTGTAAAACAGTTTAAAGATTAAAGGTTTTAAACTTGTTTTTTTTTGAAATTTAAAAATTTTAATTAGTTTAAAATTTATGTAAATTACTTGATGTTTTAATAAATGTTTTCTTAAACATATTTTAAGAAGTTTTGAAGTTTGTTAAATTTAAACATTGTTAAGAAATTTTAAAATGATTTGAAATTGGATTTTGAATGTAATTTTAAAAGTTTATATAAAAAGACAAGTTTTAAATTCAAATTTAAATTAGCTTTTTAAAATCATAGATTGATAAATGTTTAAGTTATCTAAAGTTGTGTTTTGATAACTTTAATTTATCAAACTAAATGATTGTTTTAACTTAAAACTCTTAATTAATAATTTAATTAAGTAAGGATAGTTAGAAAGGAAATGATTGTAAATATGTTAAGGCAATTAAAGCATTTATAAGATGATGTTTTATCTTAATTAAGGTTTTAATATTTTAATTTTGATTAAGTTAATTTTAAGAAATTAAGTTTAATTAATTAGCTTAAATATAAAGGATTAATTAAGAAATTAATTAAGGGAAAATGATTTACTTGATTAACAAATGGTTAAGGATTAATGTTAATTAATTTAAGATTAATTAAATTGTAATTAGAAGATCATTAACTAGATTATTAACTAATGATTAGGGATTCATTAATCAAGTAATTAAGTGAAATTAAACTTAATTAATTAAGTGGTAAAGATTTATTAATTAAGTAATTATTAAGTTGTTAATTAAGTAATAAAGGTTACTTAATTAGTAATTAAGGAGTGCTTAATTTGTAGTTAAATTTTATTAATTAATAATTAAGGTTTTATTAATTAATAATTAAAGAATAATTAAATATGTAATTAAGGATTAATTAAGAAGTTGTTAAATGATAATTAATTGATTAATCAATTGTGATTAAGGATTAATCAAATGGTAATTAAGGATGGGTTAACAGTTAATTAAGGATTAATTAAATGATTAATTAAGTGGTAATTGAGGAATAATTAATCTGTAATTAAGTTCTTAATTAATAAATGATAATTAGGTTTATTAATTAATAATTAAGAGATAATTAATTAGTTAATTAATAATTAATTAATTAATTAATTATAAGGGTAATTATGGATTAATTAATGTGTATTAAGAGATATTGATTGATAATTAATCGATAGTTGATGGATAATTAATCAGTTAATTAAAGGTCAATTTATTGATTATGAAAGTAATTAAGGATTAATTACTTTGTATTAAAGGAGATTAATTAGTAATTGAGGTTTATTAATTGATGATTAAAGGACAATTAATCTGAGATTAGGGATTGATGAATTAAGTTAATCAAGGAGTGATTAATTAATTAAGGTTAGTAATTAATTAATGATTGTATAAGCAAGATTTAGGGGTTGATTCTTAAGGGATTAATTTCAGTAATTAAATTTATTATGATATGAATTGATAATGCTTGCTTATGGATGATTGGTTGTTGAATGTGTGAATTGGATGATATCTATTGGATTGATACCTATTGATGATATGTGTTGTGACATTCTATGATATGATATTGGTTATATCAATGATAAATGTATGATATTTATCTATGTTAATGCTGTGTGATTTCAAAGCATTGAATTGTATTGAATTGAATTGAATTGTTTAAACCTTTAAACAACTTGGCGTTTAAGACACGTTTGGTTCGATGAGACCAGGATCGGGTATCAAATTTGATTATCCGAAAACCACATCGATCCAAGTTAAACGTTAGGTCGTGAATTCAAGTGAAGATCAAGTTGAAGACTCGAAGTGTAAGAACTATCTGTCGTTAAAAAACTCTGAGGGTGATTCCAATACGAGTATAACGGAGATAGTACTTCCAGGTTCGAGATGGAGTTTTCAGAGTGCAAGGGTTATTATCGTTAACTCTGAGGGTGATTCCAAAATGAGCGTAATGAGATAATGCCTTTGGTTTCGTTCGGACCTGGAACGAACTTGTATGGATTGAATGCTTTCATAATATCGTCAGGTGGACGATGAGCATTCTAAGATGGATGTGTTCTATAAAGGTAATCGCAGTCTCAAGCCTCATCAACCAAGAATGGCTAAAACAGGGGAGGTGCAGCAAGGCTAAGTGGGTCACGCCCAAGTAGGATGAGATTTACCCCTGTCTAGATGTCCCTTTTTATTTCGGCTGTGTGGGGCGATTGCTAGCTAGAATCGCCAGGGTGGTCTTGTTCGGGACTGTTCAGTAAGGAATGGTCCCTGCTTTGTGTTGCAGGGAGTCTGGAGTGATCCTCGGTATGGTGATCTAGGCCACGTACTGTGACGGACGGCACCCCAGTAGTCCTGCCATTGATGGAAACTCATTCTTCCTACGTGCCCCTACGGTTTAGATTGTATTGCCCACTTTTGTGGCTAGTAGCTGGAATTTAATGAATGTAACAATTTCGGCTATTTTCTATTTACTTGAAAACCCTAGACACTATTATAATATCACTGGATTTCCTACCAAATGTTTTGGTTAGCGTAAGGTAAAAACTTACCCATGTTTATGTGTGGGGAGTCTTACGTGATACCTTTTGTTTTCAAAGGTTTTTGAAAGTTAAGCAACTTTAACCCGTTTACTCACACTAGACTCATGTCTGACCCAGAGTTTATTTCTGTTTTTCTTAAACTCTTGGGTACTCAAATTTTTACGAGTAGCCAAGGGATTCAGGTTAGCTTTGACGAATACTGTAGGAGTTATGGAGCAGGAGGCTTCAACGTTTGTAGTTATACGGTGTTTTCCGCTGTGATGTATCTCTGTGATATATGTGTTGTATTTGAGTTGTATAATAGACAGACTTTTATAACTGTCTATCTTGTGTTGTTGTATCTGAGTAACTCAGATATGTAATAGACTATGTAATAGTTATGTTATATATTATATTTTGTTTCATTCCGCTGTGAGATTCTGATTTTGTTGAGTTCTTTTCTTCTATCTATTATATTTCTACCTCTTTCTTTCTTAAAGATGATGCGTCTTTCTATGGAATGAAAGTCGGGTCGTCTCCGAGATATGCAATCTATTGTTAAAACTAGAAATCAACTAAGTCAAATGAGCAATGTAGCTTTTATATCAACTATTAAACCCAAAAATCCAAAAGAAGCATCAACTAATGATTCATTGATTTTGGCTATGCAAGAAGAATTAAATCAATTCACTAGAAATGATGTTTGGGAACTTGTTCCTGGACCTGACAATAAAACTATAATTGGAACTAAATGGGTTTACAAAAATAAAATGAATGAATAGGGAGAGGTTGTTAGAAATAAAACCCGGTTAGTCGCTCAAGGTTATTGTCAAGAAGGAATAGATTTTGATGAAACCTTTGCTCCCGTAGCAAGATTAGAAGCCATTTGTATTCTACTTGCTTTCGCAAATCATAATAATTTTAAAATATTTCAAATGGATGTTAAAAGTCCATTTTTAAATGGATTTGTAAAAGAGGAAGTATATGTTGAACAACCACCACTTTTTGAAAATGTAAGATTACCAAATCATGGTTTTAAACTTAAGAAAGCTTTATATGGTCTAAAACAAGTTCCTAAAGCCTGGTATGATAGACTAAGATCTTACTTATTACAATCAAATTTTGAAATTGGTAAAGCAGATAATACTCTTTTATTAAAAGAAATAAAAATGATATTCAAGTAGTACAAGTCTACGTAGATGATATCATTTTTGGATCAACAAATTTTGAAATGAATAAAGAATTTTCTGATATAATGACAAAAGAGTTTGAGATGAGTCGTATGGGTGAATTAAATTTCTTTTTAGGATTAGAAATAAAACAATTAGATAATGGTATCTTTATTAGTCAAGAAAAATATGCTAAAGACCTAATTAGTAAATTTGGTTTGACTACTGCGAGTGAAAAAACCACTCCCATGGCAACAAATGAGTACCTTAGTAAAGAAGATCTCTCAAAAGATGGAGATCAAAAATTATATAGAGGAATGATTGGATCACTACTCTATATCACTGCTAGTAGACCAGATATCATGCGTAGTGTTTGTCTTTGTGCAACATATCAATCCCAACCTAAAGAGGCCCACTTAAAAGCCGTAAAACGTATCATAAGATATGTTAAACATACCTCTGATTATGGCTTATTTTACCCTAAAAATGATTCTTTTGACTTAATATCTTACTGTGATGCTGATTATGCTAGATGTAAATCAGATCGAAAAAGTACAAGTGGAACTTATCACTTTTTGGAGCATTCTCTGATTTCCTAGTTTAGTAAAAAGCAAAACACATTTTCTTTATCAACAACTGAAACAGAATATATCTCTGCTGCTTTGGCTTGTTCTCAAGTAATATATATGCCACAAACTTCAAAAAGATTATGGTTTAAATATCTCAAAATCACCAATTTATTGTGATAATACTAGTGCGATAAATTTATCCAAAAATACTACTCAACAAGCTCGAACTAAACATATTGATATAAGGCATCATTTTCTCAGAGATAATATAAATAAAGAAGTAATTACTCTAGATTATATAAATTCCGAGAATCAAGTCGTTGATATATTCACAAAACCCTTAAATGAATCTATATTTACTAAACTAAGAAGAGAATTAGGAATTTTTTCAATAACTGAAATATAAAAATATAAATAACAAAGTATAATTAAAAATTTAATCAAAATAAATCAAATAGTAAAAATTTCAAGGACCATGTCGACATACCCCCCCAACCCATGCCGACATATAACGATTTTTTATTTTGAAAATTTTCCCACCGAAATTCAAATAATTGGTTAAATATTCTCCTTATTTTCGAAATTTTGATCATTCTCTATGTTCTCTCTCTGTTCCAACTTCTGAAATTAATTAAACCGTGGCCTCCCCTTCCAAATCAAAGAAAATTCAACCTTTTCATTCCCTTCTCCTACTTCAAGACCGTTTCAACGAACTACGCTCGCTCGAGTGACAAATATGGAGGATTTTCTGAAGGATGCACTGCAATTATTGACTGAAATTCAAGTGGTGCAGTTTAGAATGGCAAAAGAACAAGAGAGGCAAGGAAAAATCCTTAGGAATTTGCAAAAATTTCTAATGGACAATCATGCTAACCCAATCTTGATTGATGAAGATTCTTCAGGAGATCAAGTGTAGGAGGGCAGCGAAGAAGAAGAAGAAGAAGCCTTCATGGAAGAAGAGCATGTTGAAGAAGGCGACCAGTCGTTTGCGTTGGCGAAGTGCGCTTTGACAAAGATGGAAAACTTGTCGAACAACATGGAAATTTCTGTTTACACTATCCAAATTGTTCGATCCATAGATATCCTATTTCAAAGACACTCATTAGTTTCTTTTCTCTTTTTCATATTATTGTATGTTCTTTCTTACGTTCTCTACGAAAATGTAAATATAAAAATAATAAATAATTTGTGTTCTTATACATGTTCTATTATACTTAGTTAGGATAGTTAGTAGTTTAGGACTAAGTTTTAAGTTTTAGAGTTAAGTGTTTATTATTTATGATAACACTATCATTATGATCACATGACATAGACTATTAGATTAAGGGGGAGTTATATAGTTTAGAGATTATATAGTTTGGAGTTATATTTTGTTGATGACAAAGGGAGAGAAGTATAAAATAGGATAAATAGGCATAGATTAAGGGGGAGTTATTAGTTTTAGGGGGAGTTATTAGGATAGAAGTAATATTTTATAAACAAAGGTTGTCATCATCAAAAAGGGGAGATTGTTAGTCCTTGAGAAGATGATTTTGATGACAACAACCTTAGAATAAGATTATAAAATATAAATACTAACATTATAGTTTAGATATATATATATATATATATATGTATATGCAGAATTTAACCGTGCATGTACCAAGAACGAAGACTCTACAGTATAGAGATTCAAGATATCAAGATTGAAGACTCATGAGTTTCAAGAATATCAAGAGTATCAAAAGTTCAAGATTTCAAGAATAAGTAATTTAATTAGGAATTTTGTTAAAACTCCTAGAAAAGCACTAGTATCTTAAAATCCAATTTATTCGTGGAATGGAATTCACCTCGAGCCTGCTAAAGGGATGGAGCCCTAAATAGGATGGAACCTACAAAAAATCTAGTGGAACATTGTTTTGTATCAGTTAACTTTTATTCAAAATGATTTTACAAAATTATTTCTTGTTTTCAAAATGTTTTCAAAACCTTCCTTTTAAAAAGAATCAAAAACATCTATCCTGATTTTAAATAATTTTAGCCTCAAAATAATCTTTAATTTCAAAATCAAATTATCCTTAGTTTTGAATTATCTTTAATAATAATATGTTAACTTTTAATATTTATACTTAGATTTAAATATAAAATTATAGTAAAATTTTATGTATACCAAAATATTATTCTCTATATTTATTTATGTATTTTAACTATAGTCAAGTATATTTATAAAAGTTTAAAATAGTTTTAATAAAAGATAAAAGTTATTTTCAAAGAAAAACAAAACACCAAAATTTCCTTTGGGATGTCGACATACCCAAGTTACCCATGTCGACATAGTGTCAGTTAATTTCAAAATTTTGAATTTCAAAAGAAGTGTATATTCGTCATATCCCTTCACGAATGGACACGGTTGTTGTTCTTCTATAAATAGGGGCTATTTTCAACGAATTTATAATCATATTTTTCTGTTTTTCACTCCTCTTCTTATTCCACATTTCTTTATACATATTCTTACCACTACTCTGCCGAAATCAACATTGAATCTAACTAGATCATTTCTGGTTTGATTCTCTATCACTATCTCAACAAGATCCTTAGTGCTATTCAGAGTTATAGGCTTCTTTGTAATCATTTCTGTGAGAAAAGGTGTGATTGTAGCCTTGGAAATCAATCAAGTGAGAAAAGGTGTGATTGTAGCCTAGGAAATCAATTGGGTGAACTTGTTGCCCGTGAAGTCAAGTATCTCTACCCAGAGGATTGTGAATCTGGAGGGTGTACCTCGTAGCCTTGAAATCGAGGGTGTAATTGTACAATTGCTTTTGAAAGGAAATCCGTACTTGTGTGTGGGACTGGATGTAGGGTAACTCTGAACCAGTATAAAATCCAGTGTGTTCTTTCCTTTACTGCTTTTACTTTATTTCTGCATCTGTGTTTGTTTCTGTGATCATGTCTGTGTCTGAATATTGCAAACATTTGTGTTCAAATTAACATAAACTCAAAAGATTTAGTAATTTCCTAAAACACTATTCACCCCCCTCTAGTGTTTATCCTAGCCTTAAGGTCCGCAATCCGCATTTCTAACAACTTCCAAATATGATTTGCATTTTATGCATTTTGTTTGCTACCTTTATGGAAAAACACATCATATGCATTCATTTTTATGCTTCAAATCAGTTTTTCATATTACAACTACATCTTTGATGAATATTAAAAGTTCCATTAGAACAATACTAAAAAGTAGGAAGTAATCTACTCATCTTGAAGTGCATCAAGATTTTCATTACAGCAGTACTTAGAAAAAGGTTGTAATCTATGTTCCATGTTCTTTGCATTCTTTATAATAATCAGTTATTTATATTCTTCAGGAACTTATATATTTTAATAAGTTTTACATATCGCAATTAACACTTCAATGGATATCTAAGACTTTCATTACAACAATACTTAAAAATAGGAAGTGATCTACTCATCATGAATTATATCAAGATTTTCATTACAACAATACTTAAAAGTAGGTTGTAATCTACGCTCCTTGTACTTTGCATTCTTTAAAACCACAACAGTTATTTATATTCTCCAGGAATTTGTATGCTTTCACAATTTAATACGATTTAAACCATATTTATACCTTCGGGTTATATTAAGCATTTCAAGTACTTTCGCTACTTTGCGGACTACATGTTCATATTTCTGTATTAGTAAAGGATTATGATGGCTAGTCATGTTTTTCCCTAATTCAAGATCGTTAATCTATTTATAAACATAAGCACTTTATTATTTACAAATTTATCATCGATGATTATTTCTTGTCAGTTCTAGACATGATTTTATTGAGATATATTTAATTATCATGTTTCAGGTATCTAAACCACTTCTATGGTAATTTGAAAATTATGTCATTAGTCTCTTCAAGAGCACCCTTAAGTGTTTCTTCAAGAACACTCACCTCTTTAATTTGCATCCTTATTACTTACTCCAAAAATATTTCGAACCGACTTCTCTATCACACTTCAGATGCGATTTTACCTTTTTTAGTTCTTCTGAGATTTCAACTTATATTGGAGCAAGTGTGCTAGGGATATTGTCAATAATTTATTCAAGTTACTTAATATTTTGCAACCAATTTTTAATTTTGATAATCAAAATGAACTTGTATACTTTTTTATCCTCCCCCTCAATGTTGACGAACATTGAATAATCATCATCTTTGGATCAATTTGATCCATTAGGATATTGTTACTATCAAATAAATCATACATATTACATATATGAGGATAATTCTTTTATCAATTGATAAGATGCATTCAAATGATATTTGTGAGCTTCTGGCTCATGTTTAAATATGGATTCAACTATGCCAAATTTTGTGAAATATAATCCTGTTGAAATTGCACTAATTTTCTAAAATAAGCTTATGGCTTTCAATTTTAGAAATAATGCAAAGATATTCTTTGACGTTTTCATTATAGTTTCAATATGGTAGCCATTCATTTATATATCCTCAAAACTCAACAAATTTCTTTTAAATTTGCTTGAGTATAATGTATTTTGAATTAAAATATGTGTATCATTTGGTAATACTATATGGGCTCTTCCGGACCCTTTAATTATATTAGTAGATTTGTTGTGGTTGAAATTTTAGCTAAAATATTTTCAGATAGTTCAGAGAAAAACTTCTAGTTTTCAAAATCATATAAGTAGTTGCACTATCTAATAGGCATATATTATCACTCAAATATTGATGGTTCATATCTTAAGAATTAAATACAACATTTAAAATTTGTAAGCATTAAATAAATGCTAATGCTTTCCAAAAAAAATAATTTAAAATGGACTACTGATTAAAACACAACATTCATCGGTATGTTATTTTAATTAGTTCCGAAAGGAAAAACATACGAGCACCAACTTCTAACTTATTTATTAAAATAAAATAAAATAAAATAAAATCCACATAGCAGACTTCAGGCTGCTACTAGTTGATCAATTCGACCGTATCATTTATTATTGCGCTTAAATTTTCATCATTAATGAAGTTTCCATCATTAGCTTCGAAGAAATGATCTAACTTCAGGTTAGTATTACCAGAAAATCCTTTCACACAATTTCGGTTTAGAATTAATTCTAAATATAGTGGAATTGTTTTTCCTAATAGATTTAAAGTCTTAAAACTTCAGGTTCAACCACTCTTGTCTAGTGTTTGAAAGTGTGGCCATCTTTTAGTGGTCATAACACCTCATCAAGGAGTTCCATAAGTAAAGGCGGTCTTTTTCAATTATATGTTTTATTTTAATATTGTCATGGATATGACACCTTAAAAATATAAGAGTCTTTGTTTTATCCTGCTGGGGCATATTATTATTATTTTTAATGGCATTTTCTAAGCAATGAGATTGTAATTGGACGTCACCATCCAATATCTATGACAACATTATCTCCTAATATGTCCAAAGCTTTAAATTCAAGCTTGGTTGTGTTTATCATATTACCAACTATAAGTGGAAATAAAAATGCATAAGCATCGAAATATTATTCATGGGTATATAAACAATGCATTTCATAAAATGAGAACGCATACCATGATAGTAGTTACAGTGAAAGAAAAAAATTATTGCAAAATAAAATACAACCAAATATAATCTATAAAAGCAACTATAATATTTTATTTACATCCTTTTGATAGCTCTAGATCCAATCTCATTAGTTGCATTCATTAATTTCCTTGAAGATACAAAATTACCCTTGAAAATATGGAAAGGCCTTTTATATGGATTGATTGGTGGAGAAAGGATGAATTATAATCAAAATTATGCTAACTTTATTTTTCTACTTTTATAATATAGGCAGATAGAATATGAATAGGTAGTATTAAATGCCATTTATTAATTCGTAACAACTGCAATAGTGAGAAACAGAAATATATACCATGTATATACGTTATGATCCTTGTCTACAATAAGAGATATAAAAGAAGAATAAATGTATGAATCATTCAAACACATCTTTGTTGGACCATTCTCATTAATCAATAAATTTTATTTATTGATTTATTAATTGCTACTGATTAATATATGAATTAACATATGCAGCTATTTACATATTGTAAGTTAAACAGAGATAGGAAATTTATACATCACATAGTGTATGAATAATATCGTGAAAAACAAAATAGATTGACTTGGCAACTAAAAATTATGTTGTATGAGTTACCTCTATTGATAACAATCAATAAGTATATTCTTGTGACATGACAATAATATGTAAAAGATTAAGCATATAAAATTATAAACATTGGAATACCTCTTTGCTGAAAGAGGAAAGATGAATTAGTTTTATATATTATATAACAGAATTGATGGGTGTATAAATATTAACACTCATTTTATAAAGAATCCAAAAGACTTACTTGATGAGCCAAAGGAAGGAAACTTGATCTATTACATATTTTACCCTTTGAAAGGCATGATTGGATGAATGGAAGAAGGAAAAAAATTAGAAAATAAACTTCCTTTAGAATACCTTGTTTTCTATTAAAAAGAAAGAGAGCAAGAGAGTAGATATATTTCTATGTATTTATTTGGTTTAATAAAAACATCAAATATATCAACAAATCTCTTCTAGAGATAGTTTATCATTACTAAATATAGAAATCTCTTCTAGAGATTTTTTATCACCACTTCTGGAGTGGACAAATTTCTATACATTTATTTGGTTTAGTAGTTAATACTGTTGGCAAATATTTTTAGAACTTCAGGTTCCAATTTTACTTTAAAATAAAGTCATTGTTTTGTTTAGATCCCAAATGGTACAACTTTATTTTCATTAACAAACTTCAGGTTTGATTGCAAATATGGTTAGAATTTACCATAATCTGAATCAGCTTTTCTAATAACTCAACGCTTTGCATCTCAAATTTATAGAGTTTTGATATATAATCCCTTTTTTAGGAATACAACTTATATGCATAAATTTTATTTGAGAACTTCAGGTCTCCAATATTAAATAAACACAATGAAAAAAGAGAACTTTTTATAATTGTATTCGAACATGAGAACCATAATACTATTTCTCTTCGAGGAAATAGTATTTACCACATTTTTAATGTAATTCCAGCATTTTGTTTTTATGTCATATCTTCTGGACATATCAAGATCGTCTTCTGGAATTGCTCGCTTATTTTTTTCAAGGCTTTATTTCAGTTTATGAAAGCTTTAATCTTTCACTCTTTGCATAAATGAACTTCAGGTTCCTATTCTTTCACATAAACTTAATAAGATCTTCTAGATACGTATTATCCTTATATTTGTTACTCTAAGAAACAATAAAATATTTCTTCTGGAAATATAAATAATGTAGCAAAATCATTTCTATAGTCCTCATTCAAACGGAAATCCAAACAAAATGGATGAAAACCCTTTTTTTACCAAACAATGGAATGAGATCTAAAAGTTTAGATCTATGATAAAAAATGAGTTCTAAAATGATAAGATTAATAGAGCAAAATCTATAATATATATATATATATATATATAATGAAATCTTGACAATTAGATATATGATAGATAAGATCTAAAATGAAAACTAATAGAATAAGGTCTGAAATTACATTTTAGTCTATGAAACAATTTTAGTTTCAGATCAAATTCAAATTATCACAAAAAATGGATATACATTAATAAAATTAAATAAGAGATATGATGATTAAAATCTACAGATTTAAAAATTATATCATTTCATGATATTAAAATCTACAAGAGATTTGAAAAATTAGAATTATAAAAAACAAGATCTACAACAAAACGAGATCTAAAATACAGGGACCAAAAAAATAAGATATACAAATAGAATAAGATCTAAATAATTAAATCAATGATACAATGAGATCTAAAAGAAATAAAATTAATAGAATGAGATCCG
Organism: Allium cepa; assembly: GCA_030765085.1. Classification (NCBI taxonomy): domain Eukaryota; kingdom Viridiplantae; phylum Streptophyta; class Magnoliopsida; order Asparagales; family Amaryllidaceae; genus Allium; species Allium cepa. The sequence goes on along the minus strand of CM060940.1, from coordinate 852,415,296 downwards.
AAAGATTTGATTAATCAGATCAGAAATAGCTTACCATTTGAAAATTTATGATCATATTTGAAATTTTCCTTTTGTTTAGAGATTGTGCTGAAAATGTGTTATAAATGAAGAAAGTAGAAGCCATGAGACAGAGAGACGGAAGATAAAATATTTATTTTTAAAAATAGACATGTATTTACATTACATAGCCTCCGTTATATAAAGGCTTCAGAGTTAAGGATTTATCTTATTCAACAATGTGGTACTAAACAAAACAACTCATTTCATGATTTACATATATTGTAACAAAGATTTTTGAAACAAAACCACCGTTGTAGTTAAGAAGTTGCAACAAATAATCAGGGTTCTTTGATAAGCTGGCAGTTGAACTTCCCCTTCTGGCGGCATTTTGAAAACTTTGGGTTTGCAACTGTACTACCCTTTTCAACCCTTTAAACCAAAGAAATGCACCATGAATTAAATAAAAAACACAAGTTATCTACATATCCATTTCACTGTTTTGTTGATGTGTTAAGGTATCAAAACTCTTGCTGCCTATAAATGCGGTTGCAAATGAATCTATAGATTGGGGAGCATCCAATTTGAAAAAATCTTTAGCATATGCAATTCAGTAATGGATGACGGAAGTGAACTGGCAGGACATTCCACCGGATTGTTGTTTCCTGCAAGATTAATTTACCTCACTAATCACGGATATTGTTTTATAATTAGGCTAAACCATCATCCATTTCCCCTCACATCTGTACATATCTTTACTATTAATAAAGAGAATTCCATTAGCTAATTTGCACGGCGTCTTTCTAGAATACCGAAAATACCCTTATTAGACCCAACCTCCGCCATCGTCCCTCCGCCCCCAACCTTTCTCAAACCCTACATCGAATCCACGCTACTCAAAGATCCTCCTTCATCCAGATCAACTGAAAACATCGCCGTCGTCATCCTCTCTACTCAATACACACGGCAATGCCTCCTTCAACAGTGCTCCATTTATCCACTGGAAAATCCACGCTATCCCTGAAACTAAAAAACCCTACAACGATTACCAATTAACTCCAGCTAGCAATTACCGATGATTACGCTTAACCCTTATTGAACAGCTGTCCATCGGACTTCAACCATAGGTGCTTTTTCATTCATTTCCCTTAACTACAACGGATTGGCAATGACAAATTTGGGCATATTCCTTCCTCTGTTACCCTTCATAGCAGCAACAATGATTGGCAACTAACGATGGTTGTCGACTAATGAGATTTGCGGATCTAGCGACGACTACACTCAACCCTCACCATGTTATCATCCATTAGACATTGATCAAAGGTAATTTTTCCTTGATTTTCATTAATATGAATGGATTTTAAGTACTGTTTGTTCGACTTGAATTCATTGTTAGTTCTTACTCTATTCTCTAACGGTTTTGGCATTTTTTTTAATTTTGCTTTAGTTTTTCTTCATCAGTACCTGAGGTTTCTTCGTTCATCAATTTATACATGTCTCTTTTCAAATGAGCTGATACAGATATCATAGCGTCCTAGACAATACTGCAACCCGAATCACGTTGAGGTATTCATACTGATTTTAATTTAGTATCAACTGACACTATATTTGAGCATAATATATGTTGTTTTTATGCCAATTTTGTCTTCTCACCATTCCTAATAAGTGATGAGAGATTTAGTGGCAATTTGTTTGAGGCTGTTGAAAATACGATTTCAATTTGTTTTGTACCACTATGTGTAGTGTACCAGCATTATTTACTACTTACAATTCTACAAACATTATGGTTGATCCATTACCCTTTAATATTTATCTGTTTCCACTCAATATTTACAATGAAGTTGTATTTAAAAGAGGATACAAACCAAGATTTAGTAAAATTGTTTTGTTATGGATTTTGTAACCTGTTTTTTACCCCTACTTTAGCTAGATGTAATATCAAGCCACTTAAGGTCTGATGTTTATGAATTATTAATTTGACGGAGATATTTCTAAGTGAGGCATAACATTGCTTAAGTACATAAATATTTGGACTTAATTTTCTGTACGTGTAGTCTGTATTCTTCTAATTTCTGACCATTATCTACTTCAGTTTAAGATTTTAATTTAGGGAAACTCCATTTCGAAAACTACATGGTTAAAGCATCTACATCAAAATTGTGGATATTTTATACACTAAGGTGAAATAAGAAGTCCGATGAATTCTAAACTTTATTCGATTCACATTTATCATGCAAACCGGTTCTTTATTTTTACTGTAGGTGTTGTTGTGTATCATTCTTTAAGTATATTTAATAGTCCTGGCTAATTTTTTCCTATATTAAAATTTCAATCCTTACTTTTTTATATTTTTATTTAGTTATTATTAAACTTTAAAGAAAACTAAAGAGCCTTGCACAGTTCATATTGGACCTAATATTAATTTACTTCCACTACTAAGTATAATGGTAAACAAGTTATCAATACTATTTAAGATTTAGAATTGAATTACTTTGTTTATGTACATACAATTCACTCTTATCGTGGCTAATTTAAACCACATCATCGAGGCTATTTTCGTCAGTTTAAACTTGCTTAGTATGCATTGCTATCAGTAGTGATTAATTCTCCATCTGCATCGGCTGTCACCGATTCTCTTTATTTGTTTTAATAAACGATCTACCTTATTGCAAATTTTTTTACTCTTATTTTCATTTTGGTGTTCTGAAAAAAATTCAATGCCATGTTCACCAGTTGGAAAAGGTATGTTCATACATTTATTTACAGTATCTTGATGATGCACATTAATGAAAATTTTTTAAGCAAGTGATATTGTCATTTTATTTCCACTATAATGTTTAAAGAATCTATAGTTTTATTGATTGAACGTACCAATAACATTTTATGTATGTTGCATCATGTACATTTTGGAAGAACAATATCATTAGAGTACGTTAATAATAATTCTTTTGCTTAGTTATTTTTTCCATACATTATGATTTGCTACCAAATTTGATTTCCCCAACAAAAATCGTTCCCTTATTGATTTTCTTAGTTAATTTATATACCATATGCACAATAATCCACATGTTCCTTTAATATTTATACTACGTAAATAAAAAAGGTTTTGAATTCGTGAAGTGACAATGTTAATGGCTATTCAATGAAAAATAACAACATATGATTAGGTTTTTCCTTATTGTGAAGATTCAACGTTAGCACAATTAGTTTAAAAAATATATATATTTGGAAGTAACTAATTTTTCAACGATTATGGTCCTTTGAAGAAAGATTTCATGTACCATTATTGAAATTTGAATAGATGGCGGTTAATTTGATAATAACCATGGAGTAGACCGATTGAGTAAAGAAGGCTGTAACATAGTGAGTGCGAAATTTAACGTCGTTTACAAAATCATTGACATAATTAATTCAATGCTTATTTGGACAAATAACAGCCTTTGATATCCTTCTTATTATCAAATTTGAACCATTCTTTATGTTTTTGTTTGTCTTTCCCTTGGCTCAATTGAGAATGTACCACTAACATTTTACTTTTGTTGCATCACGTACATTTTAGAAGAACAATTTCATTATAGTACAGTGACAATATATCTTTTATTTAGTCATATGTTCTGTATATGATGATTTGCTGCCATATTTGACTTACCAACCAAAACCGTGCTTTAGTTAATTTATATACCATATGTGTACATTACTCTACATATTGCTTTAATTTTTAAACCAAGTGTTTACAAAATAGGTTTGTACTGGAAGAATGACAATGTCAATGGTCATTCAAAGAGAAATAATAACTGATGATTTTTGGTTTCTTAAATACGAAGATTCTTCGTTACTACAATAATCTAAAAAATAAACAACTTTAAATTAAGCAATTAATTTCTTATCGTAGATTATGATGCATTTACAAAAGATGTCAAGGAATAGGAAAAATGAAGCATGTAGTTAAATGCTTTACATATTTCTTTTACTCAAAGAAATATTGATTTGCCTTATTATTCATCGACAGCTAAACATTATTGAGCTGCTAGAAGTAAAAAACATGGTTTTAAACCTAATATATGCAATTTGATGCATAGTCTTTTACTCAAAGAAACTTATGTTGTTAGCTTATGCAACTTTCATATACATAGTAAAATAAAAGAATCGGCGGTACAAGTACTTAATTTGAAAACATATTTAGTAATAAATTAACACAATTTTTATTGCCAACATGGCAATACATATATGTAATAATATAATAGTAAAAGAAGACGTTCATAGTTATGAAAGGTGCACCATGGAATGTGTTATAGAAAAGGGGCAATGCTTATGCCTTTTGGTTCCATGGTTCGACACACATAGCATATAAAGCTTACATGGAGCACAAAATAAAAACAACGCCTTCTTTTTGTTATTTCAAAAAAAAATTGATGAAAAATTCGATAAAAGTTAGTGTTAATTAGATGATTATTTTAACAAATTAATTTATTTTTATATAAGTTCTAAAGGATGAGATTATTCTAACTTCTCGTTTGAGGACATGAATTTAGTATTGGTATAAAAAAAATAACTTTTTAGTGCAATATGCTCAATCCCGAATGTAATAGAACTTTAACCATGCATGCATGAACTAATATGATGTTTAAATACATTATCTACATTATCTAATATGATGATTACTTTATGCTTTCTTATAGTATGCATTTCTGGATTATAGACACTATATTTCAATAGTATATTGTATTTAAAATTCAATATTTACTGGCACTCAATCTTAGGAGTGAGCCAGCTAATGGGAAGACAGTACTATAGAAAAACTATAGACATCTCCCTGCAAAAAAAGGACAGGAAGAAGATAATCTTGATCTCAAGTTTCATTTTGTATGACTTTTCCTTTAAATATTTTTCTTTGTTTAATGAATGTTGTTAAACAAAGTACAGTTTTTTAACTTTAAGCAAAATACTTAGGAAAAGTAAACACATTTCAAATATAAAATACAATATCATCTCAAATAGGAATAACTTAGCTCCACCTCTTACTTTCTTTTTGGATAAGCATTTTTTCTTTTTCGATTCTTACTGCTTGAGATTTCAAATCGGTAATGAAAATGGTCAAATGAAGGTGATTTTGCTATTAAAATAGACTACTTATGATAAATTTTATGAGCTTAGAAATGTTTTATTAGCACAATATCATAATTTTTTAATGATGTTATATGCCGTTTATTTGATAACGAATATAAAAATATAAAATGAAAATAAAATTAGTCACACCGTTTGTTCTTCGCACGGCAGTTCAATGGATAAACAATGTGGAAGAATTTCAATAAGCTCATGATATAAAAGCAATGAAGTAACATCAATCCCACCAATAAAGATATCGACAACGGAGGGAAGAGACCCACTACTTACAGAGTACAGTTCATTCCAAGTTTAACAGAGAAGAATACATAAGCTATATCAATTTAAGTTTTATTATCATCAAAACCATTATTTGATTTTCTTAAAAATTAATTAAAATTGTCTGATTTTGATATAGTGCAATTATATTATTTAGTAACCATTTTTAGATTGCATTAAAATGAAAAATAAAACTACTATAGTGATATAATGACCACTTAAATGCTAACTATATAGGTTAATCCATTTAAATAGTAATTATTTGACAGTTTCTTTGTAAACGTGTGACGACCCAGAATTTTTGGTATTTGAGATTGAAAATATTTGAGTGATTTCAAATGTTTGGAAGATAGTTTAGCTTGAATTTCAAAATTAACTATGAATTTGGCAATTTAATTATTGAATTTAATTTATTGAAGATGAATAAAAATTGGAATTTTCAATTTTAAGCTTGTTAAAAATAATTTGATGGCTTAGAAAATTTATATTGATAATACTGAAGATAATGGAAGCTTCAGAATTTAATTTGTAAATGTTTTGTTCAGTTTTGAAAATATATCGTTTAAATCCATATCTAAAAATAGCCTTCCGAGGTACAGTCTCGGAATTCGACGAAATTAGTTCCATTGGATCCGTAATATTATATTATTATCTGATTTCAATTTTCGTAGCATTCGGAGTGATCGTTTGGCCGTAGGATAAGCAAACGCGTTGAAAATTAAATCGAAATTTCATTTAATAGCTGGGTTCAAAAAGCTATCTTCTCCATATGATCGAATTAGGACTCAAATCCTTTGTCATTGTGTTCAGAATAGGGGTTTAACATTATCAACGCCTAGCGGCACGTCTCGATAGGAAGTCAAAAAATTTATGTTGTGTTTGTCAAGATAATTTGAATTTAAATTAAAATATATTTATACCCTAAGTCAACACAGCAACCTACTTTCTTTCAATATGAAAACTTTTTCTCTGAAGCACTGCATCCTTCCTCCGTACGCCAACGTCTCGTCCTTGTCTCCCCATTTCTTTACAAATCTCACGCAAATCATTTCAAAAGCAGAAACAAAGAAAATAAAAACAATGGCCGCGAATTATAAAATCGAAGTCTTAAAGAATCAAAAGAAAAATGGCGACCTCTGTTCAATTTCAATCTCCCTCTCCAGTTCGTTTTCTTCCCAACTCAATTCGAATCCAAGTCGAAATCATTCGTATAAAACAAACTCAGATTAAAGAGGAAAAAAAAGGGAAGCACGGAGGGGATCGCGATGGGAGTTTAGGGGCACGAACGCAGGCGAAGCCGATGTCGATCGATGTGGAGCATGCGAGCGAATCGCCTGGCGATGGCGATGGCGACAGCGGCGAGTCGCGAGATGGATGGGTGGCGCGCGCTACAGTGACTAGGACGTGGGCTCGAGTTTGCTGATGGAAGAGAGGGTCGATGCCTGAGAGGTTGAAGTTGGCAAAATTAGGTTTGAGTCTGGTGGTAGTTGTAGCGTGGTGATGGTGGTTTTCGGGTTGCAGTAAGGTAAATCAAAATTTTTAGTTAATCCAAATTTAATAATAAATATATATGTAAAATATATATGCAGATTTTTAATTTATAAGTAAACAGTAAAGAAAAAAATTAACAGTAATGCAAATGCAGTTTTTAATTTTATTTTTTATATATATGCATGTAGAAAATATATAGTTGAAACAAAAATTATATAAATATACCTATTTTAATCTGCAAGGTTGCTTAAAATAATGGATTTAGTGAAAGATGGTTTAATTAATTCAATCAAAAAAAAATTAGTTACTAAGAGAAAATTAGTTAAATTTAACTTTCAGTTAAATAAATTTGTTAAAAAGGAATTTTAATAAAGGAAATTCATTTTTTAATTTAATCTTTTTGTTAAAATAAATTTTTAAAAAAAAAAAGGAATTTGTTTAAAATTAAAGTATTAGTTTAAAATCAAAATTGTTAGTTAATTAGATTTATTAAAGGGAAATGGGCTTAAGAAATTTAATTATTAGTTTAAATTTAATAAATCTATTTAATGGAAATTTATTATTCAATTTGTTTCGAATATTAATCAACTGTATAAATTTGTTTATACAAGGTCAAAATCGTGGAAAAACAAATCAGGATTGAAAATGGATTGCAAAATAGAAAGGGCAAAGGTGAGATCTTCTCACTCAAAATAATAATTGAAAATTTCAGTTATTGATTACTGGTTAAATTGTGATAATTGAATTTAATTGTTGATTGTGTGCTTGGATGATTAATTTATTATTCGTTATATTAGTTTAGACCCTATTGCGCCGCACAATAGCGAGAGTTATTATATTAAACCCATATACCGCGATATTCCACCTCGAAGTGGAATTGGTATTATATATGTATTTGGAGTTGTTGATTTCCCGCATTATATAACGGATGAGACCCTATTGCACCGCATAATAGCGGATGATATTTTATAAATCCCATATACCACGATATTCCACCTCGAAGTGGAATTGGTATTTAATTGTTGCGCTAACGTCTGTGGATGCTGGGAAAACAGGTTGGAGGGATCCAACTGGATTCCTCAAATATTGAATTTGTTTCATATAATGTGTGATGATAATCTCTGTGTGATTATATTGTAATTGAAATTATTGTAGGCTATAATTTAGCCGAATATGTTTTTGTATCGTACGATACCAAAAATAAATAAAATCTGATTTTTGAAATTCAGTAGAAAATTTATAGTAAATTAATTTTAGAAAATTAAATAAATTCAAAAAAAAGGAATTTGTTTCCAAAGGTAATAAATTTGGTGTTGAAATAAATTTAGAAATCAATTTTGGAAATTGATTTGGTACTTGAAAATAAATTTGGAAATCAATTTAGAATTTAATTCGGTGCTGAAAATGAATATTTGGAAATCGATTTGAAAATCGTATATCAATGGATATTTAGAAGTTTAAATTCACAATGGGAATTTATAAAGGAAATGAAATTTTGATTTAAAAATAAATATTGTTTTATTTTTAAAGGTGTGAAAAGAAATTTACAGATTTGGAATGTAAATTAAAATAAATCGAGAAGATTTATTAATTGATATAAATAGAAATAGAAATTATCCCTGGAAAGCCAAGTATATTTTAGAGTAGCTTTTGAAGTATAAATTAAAAGTTCTAGAAATTGATTTGGAAGAATATGGTTGGAGAAATTATTTTTGGGGTTGTTTTAAACCTCTAAAGTAAAGATTTATTTAATTACTTATAGAAGGGAGTATTTTAAAGATTAAAATTGATATTTGTTTTAGGAACGATTATTTAAATAATTATATCCTATCTACTAATTTTATTTTAAAAATTAATTTGGACTTGAATTTTTATATGAGATATTAGTATGATATTTTCCATAACTTATATTAAGCAAGTGTTTCAAAATAGTTTTATTTTGAATATTTCTAAGTATATTTTGGATAAGTATTTTTAATTATTTTTAAAGTACTTGAACTCGGCAGATTTCCAGTGGAAATGAATAAATGTTTGGAAATGTATTCCGCGTAAGGAAAAGTGATTTGAAATTTGTTTTCAAAGTATTGAAATGTGGAAAGTAATTTGAAATCTGTTTTCAAATGGTTGAAGTGTGAAATATATCTTGCGGAAATATTTTGAAAATAAAGAATTTGGAAAATTTATTTAAATCCAGCAAATTGTTGTGGATGTTGATTGATAGTTAAATAACCGACTATCACTATTGGCCTTTTAATGGACATTTGAATTTCGATGCGACCCGGAGTCGGATTCCAAGTGGATATCTAAAAACCACATCGAACCTTTGTGATTGTGATGGATCTTTTATTTAAAAGATCAAAGTGGAAAATTTGTTGTGATTTGTTGAAATCTGAATGTAACACTTATTTTAAAAAATAAGCGCTCGTTATTCGGATTAGCCGGGAGAGGACCTTGTGTCATAAAACCCATTCTGAATAACGATACGACGAAATGGGATTGCATTTGAAGACGGTGTTGAAGATCGGGTATTTTCGAAAGCGAAAGGATTACCTATCGATTGTCTCTGCATCGGGTTGCTCCATTATAGAGATTTTATCACCCTTTGTGATAGGGATTCGGGACGTGATTATTGAATATCCGGATTTGCAAGGGCTTCTTTGGAAGTGCCTTCGGTTCCGTTTAATCCCGGATCAGACTTGCTTATCTAGGTGAAACGTGATGGGGAGTTCTCGCTTTTTGTTAGGTGGCGAGCAGGAGACTCTTACCCTACACGTCCTCTTTAAGGGGTTGGTTAGCCGTAAGGCGTGACAGTCGAAAGGCTGGCCGTAAAAGCAAGTTTGGGGTACCATTGTGAGCCACGGCGAGGATGGGATGGTTGAAAAGCCTACCAGTCGAGATTGGCCGCTGTCGATGGTTGAAAAGCCTAGACCTTTACAAGTGGTATCAGAGCATTTGGTTAAGCGACAACCTTAGCTCTGTTGGGTGTTACTCATTAGAGATAGAGTCAGCAGTACTCTAGAATGAGTGTGAGTGTAATAATAGATATGAGCGCGTATTTGTTAGTGAATATAAAATTGTTTTATATTGTGTTGATTGGTTTGTTGAGTGGTATATGGTCAATACGTGTAATTAGCGTTATTGATAGGGATCTCTAAACACTCGTACAAAACAATTTGACACAATATTATTTTAAAACAGGGTAAATGAAATAATTTTACCCAAACTATTTTCGTAGATAAAGGAAATAATCTTTGTAAATTATTATAGTATATGGTTGCTTGATTGTTAGGAAGTGATAATATTATTATCATTTGAATAGGAAATTGAAATCGTAACTCCAAAATTAAGAAATAAATTCACATACAAATGGAATTTGAGAATATAAATTGTAAATGTGATTTGTAATTTGAAATGGAATTCCGGAGAAGTATTTGGAAATGTTTTGAAAAGAATTTGAAAATTTTGGAGATTTGGAAAGTTTAAATCCCTTTTGATTTTGAAGATGATTTTCAAAGGTTTTGGAAAAGTGTTTTGAAGGGATGAATGCTCTAAACTCTTTTAGGTCACTAGAAAATAATTCCAATGATGATCGCGACATCATCGATGTTCATTTTCGAGTTTCCAAGAGAGGAATTGCTGTCAAATTGTTTTAAATTAAAGTTGTTTGGAAAATTGGGCTGGTTTTAGAAATTTAAAGAGATAATTTGAATTGATTTCAAAATTGGTTCTGAAAAGTTGGAAAGACTCTGGAATCCTACTTAAATATTTATGGAATTAGTAAATAAGTTGATAACTTATACAATTTGACTTTGATAGAATGAATTTAATTTAAAGGATGGAGTTAAATTAAAATGAGTATAAGTGAATCAATTAAATAAAGTGAAATTAAAGAAAATTCAAAATAGAAATAGTGTGAAATGTAAATAAGTTGGAATGCGTATCGAAGTTTAAAAGTTCGAACTAAAACTGAGTATTGAAAATGGAATGTTGAAATTCATTTCAAATTTGTAAATAAATAGAACTGGAATTGGAATTGAATTGGATTTGTGATGAACAAAGCAAAGTATTGGAATAAATTAGTAAGTGAAACTAATGGAAGATAAATGAATTGAATTCAATATTTATAAATAAAGGGTAAATTAAATTCATATAGAATTTGAAATCCAGTTTGAATATAAGTGGTTGTAAACCAAATGGTGAATTGAAATTGAATTGTGTTTGAGGATGAACAAAAGAATAAAACTAGAATTGAAACTGAATATTAAGAACCAATTTGAATTATGTGAAATAAAATGAATTGGAACTTGTAATAAATTAGTAAATGAAACTAATTTAAAATAGTGAGATGAGTCAGTTGTGAATGAAACGTAGTTGATATAATTCAATATTCAGAAGGTAAATTGAATCCAAATTAAATTGAAAGTGTAAATTGAATTCAAATAAAATTGAAAGAGTAAGATTGAATGGAAATGAATACATAACTTCAATAGTAAAGTAAAAATGGTATAAGAAGTATATATTGAAACTTATGTAAAGAAATATGCAAAAATGATTTTTGAATGTTGAAATTGGACATTATGGATATCAGGATATACAAGTGTGTTAAAGACAAAGGAATTGGGATTTGATTTTCGAAGATAAATTTGAATTGCTTGACCAAAAAGTATGTATTTAAATTTCTATATGAAATTTGATGATTTTCTTGTCCAGCCACTTGGCTTTTTGTTTTCTTTTTGAATCTGAGGGCCTGTGGTGCCATTCTGCAGTCGTACCGAGCTAGCCGCGTAAAGGAGAAGCTGGCGAAATTTTTCGAAAATTTAGGGAGTTAAAAAAATTTTAATTTTTTTTGAAAGTTTGAAATTTGAATTGTTAAGAAAAAAATATTGTTTGCAAAATTATTTAAACTGATAATGAATCTTTGATAAAAATATTTGTTTTGGTAAGATGATAAAACTATTTGGATTGGAAAAATAGTTGACTGGTTGAGGATCATTTTTCTTAACTAGTAATTTCAGAACGAAATTCTTTTAAGGGGGGAAGGATGTGACGACCTAGAATTTTTGGTATTTGAGTTTGAAAATATTTGAGTGATTTCAAATGTTTGAAAGATAGTTTAGCTTGAATTTTAAAATTAACTATGAATTTGGCAATTTAATTATTGAATTTAATTTATTGAAGATGAATGAAGATTGGAATTTTCAATTTTAAGCTTGTTAAAAATAATTTGATGGCTTAGAAAATTTATATTGATAATACTGAAGATAATGGAAGCTTCAGAATTTAATTTGGAAATGTTTTGTTCAGTTTTGAAAATATATCGTTTAAATCGATATCTAAAAATAGCCTTCCGAGGCATAGTCTCGGAATTCGACGAAACCAGTTCCATTGGATCCGTAATATTGTATTATTGTCGGATTTCAATTTTCGTAGCATTCGGAGTGATCGTTTGGCCGTACAATAAGCAAATGCGTTGAAAATTAAATCGAAATTTCATTTAATAGCTGGGTTCAAAAAGCTATCTTCTCCATATGATCGAATTAGGACTCGAAACCTTTTTCATTGTGTTCGGAATAGGGGTTTAACATTATGAACGCCTAGCGGCACGCCTCGATAGGAAGTCAAAAATTTTATGTTGTGTTTGTCGAGATAATTCGAATTTGAATTTAAATTAAAATATATTTATACCCTAAGTCAACACAGCAGCCTACTTTCTTTCAATATCAAAACTTTTTCTCTGAAGCACTGCAACCTTCCTCCATACGCCAATGTCTCGTCCTTGTCTCCCCATTTCTTTACAAATCTCACGCAAATCATTTCAACAGCAGAAACAAAGAAAATAAAAACAATGGTCGCGAATTATAAAATCAAAGTCTTAAAGAATCAAAAGAAAATGGCGACCTCTGTTCAATTTCAATTTCCCTCTCCAGTTCGTTTTCTTCCCCAACTCAATTCGAATCCAAGTCGAAATCATTTGTATAAAAAAACTCAGATTAAAGAAAAAAAAGGGAAGCACGGAGGGGATCGCGAATGGAACCACGATGGGAGTTTAGGGGCACGAACACAGGCGAAGCCGATGTCGATCGATGTGGAGCATGCGAGCGAATCGCCTGGTGCTGGCGATAGCGGCGAGTCACGAGATGGATGGGTGGCGCGCGCTACAGTGACTAGGACGTGGGCTCGAGTTTGCTGATGGAGGAGAGGGCCGATGCCTGAGAGGTTGAAGTTGGCGAAATTGGGTTTGGGTCGCCGTCGTGAATCAAGACCGTGATGCAGTTGCTCGATTCCTTGGGTCTGGCGGTAGTCGTAGCATGGTGATGGTGGTTTTTGGGTTGCGGTAAGGTAAATCAAAATATTTAGTTAATCCAAATTTAATAATAAATATATATGTAAAATATATATGCAGATTTTTAATTTATAAATTAACAGTAAAGAAAAAAATTAACAGTAATGCAAATGCAGTTTTTAATTTTATTTTATATATATATATATATATATATATATATATGCATGTAGAAAATATATAGTTGAAACAGAAATTATATAAATATACCTATTTTAATCTGCAAGGTTGTTTAAAATAATGAATTTAGTGAAAGATGGTTTAATTAATTCAATCAAATTTTTTTTTAGTTACAAAGAGTAAATTATTAAAGAAAATTAGTTAAATTTAATTTTCAGTTAAATAAATTTGTTAAAAGAAAATTTTAATAAAGGAAATTCAGCTTTTAATTTAATCTTTTAGTTAAAATAATTTTTTTTTAAAAAAGGAATTTGTTTAAAATTAAAGTATTGGTTTAAAATCAAAATTGTTAGTTAATTAGATTTATTAAAGGGAAATGGGCTTAAGAAATTTAATTATTAGTTTAAATTTAATAAATCTGTTTAATGGAAATTATTATTCAATTTGTTTCAAATATTAATCAACTGTATAAAATTGTTTATACAAGGTCAAAATCGTGGAAAAGCAAATCGGGATTAGAAATGGATTGCAAAATAGAAAGGGCAAAGGTGAGAAGATCTTCTCACTCAAAATAATAATTGAAAGTTTCTGTAACAACCCGCATATTTTACAATTGAATATTTAAATATTTTATTTTAATATTTTATCGTTAGTCGGATTTTAGTCCGAAAAGTTACTTTTTGCATACGGTCGAATTAGGACTCGGAACCACTTCCATTGAGTTCAAAACACCATTTGCGATCTTTTTGGGTATTAACTTTGATATGTTTGGAGTTAGTGGGATTTTGCCACTTTTTCACTTTGGGCTTTGGGTTTGGTTTAGCCCATTAGCCTAAACTATTAACTCTAGCTCAACCCCCTCGTCCCTTCATAACTTCACTTTCATTTCCTAACACTCAAGCTTCATCAAAAATGGAGGGAGGAATGGGAAATTAAAACTCCATGCCCTAGTTCATTTGCAAATCCAACATCTAACTCCAAATCCAAAGAGAAGCCATTGATTCGAGCTTCTTGTGTAGAGATTGAAGTGCGGTTGATTCTTCCTTTGCTTTTAAGCTTCTCCTTCATTGATTTTGTCAAAAGGTGAGATTTTTATCTCACACCTTTGTCTATAACTATCTTTGATTGTTGGGTATGAATTCCTAACACTTTTTCATATGCATTTGCTCTTGGTTTGGAATGAATTGGTGGAAACCCCAATTTTTAGTGTTTTGGGTTCAAATCTTTAAAAATCCTAACTTTGATGATTGAACACGTTTTTGGTGATGCATCGAGGAGCCAATAGGACCGGCTAGCCGATGGGCGTAATCCCCTAGCGTCCGTGCTCGATCGGTTGCAAATTGAGAGAGTTTTTTGCATTTCTGTTGCTTAGGTCGTTCGGCCTGCACACATGACTCTCGGCCTGCAGTTAGGTCGGTCTGCCTTAGGTCGCAACCCATAGGTCGCTCGCCTTGCACTTAGGTCGGCCTGCCGGCCGCAACCCCCTTAAATAGCTCGGCCATTATGCCGCTCTGCCTGTTAGGTCGCGCCATTGTTGCCCCAGTACCCTAGGTCGCTCAGCCATGTTAAGTCGCGCCATATCACTTAAGTCGCTCAAATGTTAGGACGTTTCATTTTAAGTCACTCGGCCTTCTTACTTAAGTCGCTCGGCTTGGTCGCGCCATATCCCTTAGGTCGCAACCACTTAGGTCGGCCATATGTTTGGCCGCATCTCTTAGGTTGCTCGCATCACTTAGGTCGCTCGGCCTGTTATGCCACAGGCATCGGTTAGGTTGCTCGTTCCTTTGGCCACGCCCTACTTAGGTCGCGCCATGCTTAGGTCGTGCCATATGTTAGGCCGTTCCATTACTTAAGTCGCTGATTCCTTGGGTCGTCTGCCATGGAGTCGCATGTGTTGAGCCGCTGATTTCTTGTGTTGACTTATGTTAAGTCGTAAGTCGTGGCTATTAAGTCGCAGGGGTATTTCCACTTTGATGGATTTGGAATCGAATTCTTTGGATTTTATTCACGTCTTCGAATGTGAATTTTCGTGATTTATTGTTTCTACAATCATTTTTGTGGTTTGTCACTTTAAAAATATGAAGGTTTCAATAGTACCAGTAAATATCAAAACTCCTTCAACAAAACGATTACAACCCTATTTTTATTACAAAGCTCGTTTCTTAAACGTTTTCCAATCTACTAGCATATACAAACCTTTATCTCATTCTTACGAGAAATCTAATTAAACGGCTTAGTAAAACAAGTGGTATGAAACACTTGCGTTTACTTCGTCGGTTAATTCTTGGACTTGTTCGATTGAAACTCTTGTGACAATTTTCGAGTGGAGATCTACAATTTGTTCGTAAATTTTTAAGTTAAGCTAGTGGTTATGGGACATGAAGCTAAGCTTATATATTTACTAGCTTACTGTAATTAACACTTCTTTATGATCGTTGATGATTATTTTTGTGATTTAGACTAGCAAATGTGTGATGTCTCTTTGTCTACGAGGGAGACTAAACCCCGTTTCTGTGGAACTTCGGCTCAATTTGGTGGGGTAGCGACCCATGGTCTTCGGGGCGTTTTATGGAGCTTCGGCTCAAAATTAATGGTTAGCAACCATGGAATAGCGTTCCATTTTGTGATACACGTGTTGGTGAGTTTTCATGCTCCCGTTTTGTGATGGGCCTCCTCCTTTTTGTGATTTCTGGATTTCCATTGATGATTTCTAGAATTTTTGTTTCACCAATTTTCGTGATTTTCATTGATAAGTTTTATCAATATTTGTGCATTGGTGAATTTGTGTGTCATAAATTTTGTGATTGGCATTGATATTATTGTCAATATTTATGGTTTGGTGAATAAAAATAAAGAGTATGACATTCCTTTGATCTTTGAGAAGATTCTTGTGATGTTGATTAATCCCTAGTTGATTTTCAATTGCATACTTATCACGGTATGGTTGTATGGTTATCATACGTTTTTGTCATATCTCTTATTCTATATCATTTCATCTGATATTTATAGCTAGACTGGTCCGTTTATTATTTTCTTATTAAATAATACTCGGGTCAGACCGAGATGTTACAGGTGCTTCTGCTTGACTTCACATCTGGGATTATCACCCTGACTTTTGGCTAACTACTTATATTAGTAGTTTTTGTTGTATACATTTGAGAGATAGACTCATTGATGTATCCATATTCTTTTGTCTAGCACTTGCAGCTATTCTTTTGTGATACCGTGGATCTTGTTTGACCACTACTTTGATGTACACTTTTATGTGTTATATTCATATATTTTTCCGCCTTTGTGATATGGATATCTGTGACTGATTTGCGTTATATTTATTCCTATGGTTGTTTCCAAAGAATTTATATAGCCAATGTGTAGTATTTTTGAGTTTGTATCGGTATGTCGGATTTCCTCGTGAAAAGAAAATGCATGTTATACTATCTGACATATCGGTGCTCGCACTAAGCCATTACACGGAGGGTCGCTCCTCAACAGCCTTATTCTCCGCGCTAGTTGACGGCATTACCCCGTAGTGTACTTGGCTAGAGTGGGTATAGAGGTGGGGCGTCACAGCTTGGTATCAGAGCAAAACTTCGTAACAATGTAGAATAATCTAGCAAGGATCATCGTCCTAAGTCCATCTTAGGAGTCGTGCTTTAGGATTTAATTCGAGTCTTCATACCGGTTCATCTTATTTTCTTTATGATTCCTTGTTTATCTATCAAGATTGCTTGATATTCATTTGGTGAATAACCTTATCCTTCTTCTTTCTTTCTTTCAAAAGGAAGAGAAATGGTTAGACCTGGCCGTCCCAGCGCCGGTCAATCTAGTGCTACTCCCCAAAATGGAGTATTTATGTCTGCCCAGCAGCTTCTTGATCTTGTAAGGAATGCTCAAGCAGCCAGATCTAATCCGGAGTCTACTCACCCTAAGTCTGGATTTGCACGTTTGTGCAACGATTATACCAATTTGGATGGGAAGCCCTTCAAAGGATCTGAAACTATTATTGAAGTGCAGGCTTGGCTGAGAACGTGCGATCGAATCTTTTCTCGCATGAATCTTATTGATCTTCACCGTGTTCAGGTGGCCTCTAGTATGCTCCAAGAAAGAGCATTAGATTGGTATGAGCTTCTTATTTCTGAAATAAGTGAAGCGGATCTTACTTGGGAGAAATTCCGGGAACGCTTCGAATTAAAATTTGTGCCAGAAGCTGAGAAGGTGACTTTGGCTCGTCGTTTCATTGACCTTATTCAAGGTTAATCCTCTGTGGCGGACTATGTCGCATCCTTCGAGTCACTTTCTAAATACGGGGTCGAATACATAAACACCCCATTGAATAAGAACCAAAGATTTGTCTATGGCTTGAATAAAAATCTCAAGAAGCCATTACTTCTAAAATTAGAAGTTTCTTTTGATCAACTCATTGATATCGCTCTTCGTCTTGAAGAGGCCGATAGGGAGAGTGATGTTGAAGTTATGGGTGCTAAACCAAACTTCAACAACAAGAAAAGGCCTAATAAGTTCAAATGTCCTTATCCCCATAAGAAAGGGAAGCAAGCAACTTCGGTGGCAAAGACTTCTACCTCTAGTCGTAGGCAGTGCTACAATTGTGGTTCTAAGGACCATTATGCGAACAAGTATTCAAAGCCTCGTGCTTGTCGCTATTGCAAAAGCCTGGATCATTATTTATCTTCTTGTCCCAAACTTCAAGGCAAGAAAGATGGAAAGGTTAATGTTGCTCAATCCCCTAGCAACACATCTCGTGGTCAAGGTATTTCTCATTCTATCCTTGATGGCATTATTTTATTTCGTGATCATCCTATTCGAGTTCTTTTTGATACGGGTGCGTCCCATTCTTTTATATCAAAAGAACTTGTTGATACTTTTTCTTTGAGTGTTGTCGCTTTAATGACTTCTTTGAGAATTGCAAATCCGGTTGGTGGATCCGCAACATTCAGTTTATTGTGTAAAGATGTCGAAATTATTTTGTGTGATTACTCTTTTCGTGCCAATTTGCATGTTATGCGTTACCTTGGCTTTGGAATGATTTTGGGAATGGATTGGCTTAGCCGTTATGAAGACTAAATCCTATGTCCTGAGCGGACTATTCATCTTCAACATTCTCAATCTGTTAAGCAGATTTCTATTGATCTTAAAGATTCGGATTCCAGCTTGGTTGCATCTTTATATTCTTTAAATCCTCATGATGACGATAATGATGATGAGGAAGATATTATTTCTCTTATTCAAGTTGTTCGTGAATTTTCCGACATATTTGAGCCCGTTTTAGGATTACCACCTAAGCGAGCAATTGAGTTCAAAATTAATCTCATCCCTGGGCTCAACCTGTCACTCGTCCTCCTTATCGCATGTCCAATAAAGAAAATGAGGAGATGCACAAACAATTATCCGAATTGGAGACGAAGCAATTTATTCGCTCTAGTTCCTCGCCTTGGGGAGCTTCGGCTATTTTTGTGAAGCCGATGGTACACTTAGGCTTTGCGTTGACTACCGCAAGCTTAATGATCTTACTATCAAGAATAAATATCATTTACCTCGGATTAATGATCTATTCGATCAACTTAGTGGTGCTAGAGTCTTTTCACAATTAGACTTAGCTATCGGTTTTAATCAGCTTCGTATCACAGATGATAGTATTCATTTGACATCTTTCCGTACTCGTTATGGATCTTATGAATGGCTTGTTATGCCATTTGGTTTAACGAATGCTCCGGCTTATTTCGTTGACCTTATGAATAGAGTTTTCAAAGACTTCCTCGATCGGTTTGTTCTCATCTTTATTGATGATATTCTTGTGTATTCAAAAACCGAGGAGGAGCATGAAAAGCATCTTCGGATTATGTTGGAAACTCTTAGGAGTAATCAATTAAAAGCAAAAATTTCTAAATGCCACTTTTGGCAATCTCGTGTGAAGTTTCTCGGTCATATTATTTCTGAATCCGGAATTTCCGTGGATTCTTCAAAGATTGAAGTGATTCAAAATTGGAAGGGACCGGAGAGTGTAACGGAGATCCGTAGCTTCCTTGGATTGGCGGGTTATTACCGTCGTTTTTTAAAAGACTTTTCAAAAAATTTCGTGCCTCTTATTAGTTTGACAAAGGAGTTAAATACTTTTGGTCGAACGAATGTGAAGCTTCTTCTCAGAAATTAAAAGAACTCCTTTCCGATGCTCCTATTCTTGTGATTCCCGAGGGAAACCAAGATTTTATTGTTTATACCGATGCTAGTCGCGTTGGTTTGGGTGTCGTTCTTATGCAAAGAGAACGTGTTATTACTTATGCTTCTAGGCAATTGAAGCCAATTGAGACTAGATATGTCACTCATGATTTAGAGCTCGCGGCTATTGTTTTCGCCCTTCGTATTTGGCGTCATTATCTTTTGGGAGAAAAATTTATTCTTTACACCGATCATAAATCTTTGAAGTATCTATTTTCTCAAAAGGAACTTAATTTGCATCAACAACGTTGGCTCGAATTTCTTGCAGCTTATGATCTTGATATTCTTTATACTCCCGGAAAGGGAAATCGTGTTGCCGATGCACTTAGTCGTAAGCAACAAGCGGTTGTTTCTATGATGATATCTGAATGGAATGATCTCGGAATTTTATCCACTTGTGAGATTTGAGATCGTGTTTCTGATTTATGTTCATCTCTTGTTTTGTGTAGTCTTGAGGCTCATCCTTCTATTTTAGACCGCATTCTTGAAGCTCAAAAGCTAGATCTCAAATTGGCTCTTCTTAGCCAAAATTTTAGGGATAAAATTGATATTGAAGGTTTGAAAGACTTTGATACTGATTCTCGTGGCGGTATTCGAAAATTTGGTAGACTTATCGTGTCAAATATTAGTAATCTTCGTAAAGACATTTTAGAAGATTCTCATCGTTCTAAATTTATCATTCATCCCGGTAGTAGTAAAATGTACGCAGACATGAAGCGACTTTATTATTGGGAGGAAATGAAATCTGATATTGCTAACTTTGTTAAGTGTTGCATGACTTGCCAACTCATTAAGGCCGAACACCAAAGGCCCGGTGGGTTATTGCAACCTTTAAAAATTCCAATTTGGAAGTGGGGCCAAATTTCCATGGATTTTATAGACGGCCTTCCCCATTCTCGTTCAGGTCATGATAGCTTATGGGTGATAGTCGATAGACTTACTAAATCCGTCAATTTTATTCCCGTTCGGTCCAATCGAACCGTGCCTCTTTTGGCCAAACTCTTTATCAAAGAAATTGCTAAATTGCATGGAGTTTCTACTTCTATTGTTAGTGATCGTGATCCATTGTTTACTAGTGGGTTTTGAAGGTATCTTCAAAAAGCTTTGGGAACAAAGCTTAATTTTAGCACCGCTTATCATCCTCAGTCCGATGGACAAACCGAGCGTGTGAATCAAACTCTTGAAGATCTTCTTCGTGCATGTGTTCTTGATTTTGGTGGAAGTTGGGAAGATCATATTTCTCTTGTTGAGTTTTCCTATAATAATAGCTTCCAATCTAGTATTGGTATGGCATCTTTCGAGGCACCCTATGGAAGACCATGCCGATCTCCTTCTTGTTGGCTTGAGGCCGGTGAGAAGCTGGTTTTAGGTCCAGATTTTATTCGTGATTCCACAGAGAAGATTGACCTTATTCGTCATAGGATGAAAGAAGCCCAGAGTAGACAAAAATCCTATGCCGAGAACCGGAGAAGGAAATTAGAATTTTCTATGGGAGATCTTGAGTTTATTCGTGTTTCACCTATGAAGGGTGTTGTGCGTTTCAGTCGATCGAGAAAATTAGCACCTCGATATATTGGTCCATTTCCCATCACCGAACGTATTGGTTCCGTGGCCTATCGCCTTTCGTTACCGGCTCAATTTTCTGCTATTCATGATGTGTTTCACGTTTCTCAATTACGGAAATTCCTTCGAGATTCCGATTCTATTCTTGAGCCCGGTGTTGTGGAAGAAATTGAAGTTTCGCCTAATTTAACTTATGAGCAACATCCTATTCGTATTATTGCTTCGGAGGTCAAACGCATTCGAAATAAAGATGTTCCGCTTGTTAAAGTTCAATGGTCCTCAAATCCTAAGGATTTCTTTTGGGAATCTAGAGAATTCATCGAGCGAACACATCCGGACTTACTTTCTCGTGCTTTTTGAGGTGAAATTCTTATTTCAAATTTCTTTTGTTTCGATATGCTTTCATGGTTGTTACCTTGTATTTTCTTCTTAAATATTGTGAGGACGCAATTTCTTTAAGGAGTGGAGTCTGTAACAACCCGCATATTTTACGATTGAATATTTAAATATTTTATTTTAATATTTTATCGTTCGTCGGATTTTAGTCCAAAAAGTTACTTTTTGCATACGGTCGAATTAGGACTCGGAACGACTTCCATTGAGTTCAAAACACCGTTTGTGATCTTTTTGGGTATAAACTTTGATATTTCGGAGTTAGTGGGATTTTGCCACTTTTTCACTTTGGGCTTTGGGTTTGGTTTAGCCCATTAGCCTAAACTATTAACTCTAGCTCAACCCCCTCGTCCCTTCATAACTTCACTTTCATTTCCTAACACTCAAGCTTCATCAAAAATGGAGGGAGGAATGGGAAATTAAAACTCCATGCCCTAGTTCATTTGCAAATCCAACATCTAACTCCAAATCCAAAGAGAAGCCATTGATTCGAGCTTCTTGTGTAGAGATTGAAGTGCGGTTGATTCTTCCTTTGCTTTTAAGCTTCTCCTTCATTGATTTTGTCAAAAGGTGAGATTTTTATCTCACACCTTTGTCTATAACTATCTTTGATTGTTGGGTATGAATTCCTAACACTTTTTCATATGCATTTGCTCTTGGTTTGGAATGAATTGGTGGAAACCCCAATTTTTAGTGTTTTGGGTTCAAATCTTTAAAAATCCTAACTTTGATGATTGAACACGTTTTTGGTGATGCATCGAGGAGCCAATAGGACCGGCTAGCCGATGGGCGTAATCCCCTAGCGTCCGTGCTCGATCGGTTGCAAATTGAGAGAGTTTTTTGCATTTCTGTTGCTTAGGTCGTTCGGCCTGCACACATGACTCTCGGCCTGCAGTTAGGTCGGTCTGCCTTAGGTCGCAACCCATAGGTCGCTCGCCTTGCACTTAGGTCGGCCTGCCGGCCGCAACCCCCTTAAGTAGCTCGGCCATTATGCCGCTCTGCCTGTTAGGTCGCGCCATTGTTGCCCCAGTACCCTAGGTCGCTCGGCCATGTTAAGTCGCGCCATATCACTTAAGTCGCTCAAATGTTAGGACATTCCATTTTAAATCGCTCGGCCTTCTTACTTAAGTCGCTCGGCTTGGTCGCGCCATATCCCTTAGGTCGCAACCACTTAGGTCGGTCATATGTTTGGCCGCATCTCTTAGGTTGCTTGCATCACTTAGGTCGCTCGGCCTGTTATGCCGCAGGCATCGGTTAGGTCGCTCGTTCCTTAGGCCGCGCCCTACTTAGGTCGCGCCATGCTTAGGTCGTGCCATATGTTAGGCTGTTCCATTACTTAAGTCGCTGATTCCTTGGGTCGTCCGCCGTGGAGTCGCATGTGTTGAGCCGCTGATTTCTTGTGTTGACTTATGTTAAGTCGTAAGTCGTGGCTGTTAAGTCACAGGGGTATTTCCACTTTGATGGATTTGGAATCGAATTCTTTGAATTTTATTCACATCTTCGAATGTGAATTTTCGTGATTTATTGTTTCTACAATCATTTTTGTGGTTTGTCACTTTAGAAACATGAAGGTTTCAATACTACCAATAAATATCAAAACTCCTTCAACAAAAGGATTTCAACCCTATTTTTATTACGAAGCTCGTTTCTTAAACCGTTTTCCAATCTACTAGCATATACAAACCTTTATCTCATTCTTACGAGAAATCTAACTAAACGGCTTAGTAAAACAAGTGGTATGAAACGTTTGCGTTTACTTCGTCGGTTAATTTTTGGATTTGTTCGATTGAAACTCTTGTGACAATTTTCGAGTGGAGATCTACAATTTGTTCGTATATATATAAGTTAAGCTAGTGGTTATGGAACATGAAGCTAGGCTTATATATTTACCAATTACTATAATTGACACTTCTTGATGATCGTTGATGATCATTTTTGTGATTTAGACTAGCAAATGTACGATGTCCCTTTGTCTAGGAGGGAGACTAAATCCCGTTTCTGTGGAGTTTCGGCTCAATTTGGTGGGGTAGCGACCCATGGTCTTCGGGCCGTTTTGTGGAGCTTCGGCTCAAAATTAATGGTTAGCAACCATGGAATAGCGTTCCATTTTGTGATACATGTGTTGGTGAGTTTTCATGCTCCCGTTTTGTGATAGGTCTCCCCCTTTTTGTGATTTCTAGATTTCCATTGATGGTTTCTAAAATTTATGGTTCACCAATTTTCGTGATTTACATTGATAAGTTTTATCAATATTTGTGCATTGGTGAATTTGTGTGTCATTAACTTTTGTGATTGGCATTGATGTTATTGTCAATATTTATGGTTTGTTGAATAAAAATAAAGAGTATGACATTCCTTTTGATCTTTGAGAAGATTCTTGTGATATTGATTAATCCCTAGTTGATTTTCAATTGCATACTTATCACGATATGGTTGTATGGTTATCATACGTTTTTGTCATATCTCTTATTCTATATCATTTCATCTGATATTTATAGCTAGACTGATCCGTTTATTATTTTCTTATTAAATAATACTCGGGTCAGACCGAGATGTTACATGTGCTTCTGCTTGACTTCACATCTGGGATTATCACCCTGACTTTTGGCTAACTACTTAGATTAGTAGTTTTTGTTGTATACATTTGAGAGATAGACTCATTGATGTATCCATATTTTTTTGTCTAGCACTTGTAGCTATTCTTTTGTGATATTGTGGATCTTGTTTGACCACTACTCTGATGTACACTTTTATGTGTTATATTCATATTTTTTTCCGCCTTTGTGATATGGATATCTGTGACTGATTTGTGTTATGTTTATTCTTATGGTTGTTTCCGAAGAATTTATATAGCCACTGTGTAGTAGTTTTGAGGTTGTATCGGTATGTCGGATTTCCTCTGAAAAGAAAATGCATGTTATACTATCTGACATATCGGTACTCGCACTAAGCCATTACACGGAGGATCGCTCCTCAACAGCCTTATTCTCCTCGCTAGTTGACGGCATTACCCCTTAGTGTCCTTGGCTAGCGTGGATATAGAGGTGGGGCGTCATAATTTTAGTTATTGAGTGCTGGTTGAATTATGATAGTTGAATTTAATTGTTGATTGTGTGCTTGGATGATTAATTTATTATTCGTTATATTAGTTTAGACCCTATTGCACCGCATAATAGTGGAGGTTATTATATTAAACCCATATACCGCGATATTCCACCTTGAAGTGGAATTGGTATTATATATTTATTTGGAGTTGTTGATTTCCCGCATTATATAGCGAATGAGACCCTATTGCGCCGCATAATAGCGAATGGTATTTTATAAATCCTATATACCGCGATATTGCACCTCGAAGTGGAATTGGTATTTAATTGTTGTGCTAACGTCTGTGGATGCAGGGAAAACTGGTTGGAGGGTTCCAACTGGATTCCTCAAATATTGAATTTGTTTTATATGTTGTGTGGTGATAATCTCTGTGTGATTATATTGTAATTGAAATTATTGTAGGCTACAATTGAGCCGAATATGTTTTTGGTATCGTAGGATACCAGAAATAAAAATAATTTGATTTTTGAAATTCAGTAGAAAATTTATAGTAAATTAATTTTAGAAAATTAAATATATTCAAAAAAAAGGAATTTGTTTCCAAAGGTAATAAATTTGGTGTTGAAATAAATTTAGAAATCAATTTTGGAAATTGATTTGGTACTTGAAAATAAATTTGGAAATCAATTTAGAATTTAATTCGGTGCTGAAAATGAATATTTGGAAATCGATTTGAAAATCGTATATCAATGGATATTTAGAAGTTTAAATTCACAATGGGAATTTATAAAAGAAAGAAAATTTTGATTTAAAAATAAACGTTGGTTTATTTTTAAAGGTGTGAAAAGAAATTTACAGATTTGTAATGTAAATTAAAATAAATCGAGAAGATTTATTAATTGATATAAATAGAAAGAGAATTCATCCCTGGAAAGCCGAGTATATTTTAAAGTAGCTTTTGAAGTATAAATTAAAAGTTCTAGAAATTGATTTGGAAGAATATGGTTGGAGAAATTATTTTTGGGGTTGTTTTAAACCTCTAAAGTAAAGATTTGTTTAATTACTTATAGAAGGGAGTATTTTAAAGATTAACATTGATATTTGTTTTTGGAACGATTATTTAAATAGTTATATCCTATCTACTAACTTTATTTTAAAAATTAGTTTGGACTTGAATTTTTATATGAGATATTAGTATGATATTTTCCATAACTAATATTAAGCAAGTGTTTCAAAATAGTTTTATTTTGAATATTTCCAAGTATATTTTGGATAAGTATTTTTAATTATTTTTAAAGTACTTGAACTCGGCAGATTTCCAGTGGAAATGAATAAATATTTGAAAATGTATTCCGCGTAAGGAAAAGTGATTTGAAATTTGTTTTCAAAGTATTGAAATGTGGAAAGTAAATTGAAATCTGTTTTCAAATGGTTGAAGTGTGAAATATATCTTGTAGAAATATTTTGAAAATAAATAATTTGGGAAATTTATTTAAATCCGGTAAATTGTTGTGGATGTTGATTGATAGTTAATTAACCGACTACCACTATTGGCCTTTTAATAGCATTTGAACTTCGATGTGACCCGGGGTCGGATTCCAAGTGGATATCCGAAAACCACATCGAACCTTTGTGATTGTGATGGATATTTTATTTAAAAGATCAAAGTGGAAAATTTGTTGTGATTTGTTGAAATCTGAATGTAACACTTATTTTTAAAAATAAGCGCTCGTTATTCGGATTAGCCGGAAGAGGACCTTGTGTCATAAAACCCATTTCAAATAATGATACGACGAAATCGGATTGCATTTGAAGACGGTGTTGAAGATCGGGTATTTTCGAAAGCGAAAGGATTACCTGTCGATTGTCTCTGCACCAGGTTGCTCATGTATAGAGATTTTTATCACCCTTTGTGATAGGGATTCCAGACGTGTTTAGTGAATATCCGGATTTGCAAGGGCTTCTTTGGAAGTGCCTTCGGTTCCGTTCGATCCCGGAACGGACTTGTATGGATGTGTGTCTGACATTACACTTTGAGATGTAAAAATAGTTTCTATCAAATACATTTCTGTTGGTGGCGGAGAATTTATTCTCTTAGCTTAACACCATTCTCTGAGACGTACGAGCTCAGAGGTTATGTAGTTGATGGTTACTAGTGATACATTCCCAATTTGGTAATGTGGCATACGAAGTGCTGCTGATCATTTGTTGATCAAAGCATGACTTTGTGAAAAGTGTAGCTTTGTGGACGAGACTTCGTCGGACCCCACACCTAGGAAATGGTCAAAACAGGAAAGATGCGGAAAGGTAATGAGGGTCGCGCCCTTTAGGGTATGTCATTTCTTTTTGGAAATGGTGGTATCATGGTATGGAGCGTACATATTAAACCTATGTGGTTGCCGCAAATTTATTATACTTTGTGGTTGAAAATCCTCGGATAAAGGTCCCAAAGGACCGGGGGATGGCATACTCGAGTAGGAGTTACCTAGTTAAAGAGGTAACCCGGTCTTGTGTTGGTAGAGATCCGGGTAGGTTCTCGCGACGTCCCTCCGGAGGCGTACCCATATGGAAGTAGGAAGTTCCTTAACCTGACCATTTGTTGGAAATCCAATCTCCAATACGCGCATTGTACGGTTTTAGTTGTATAACCTGTCATGTACTTATGGTGGTCACCACTGTTTAGATGGTAGCTATAGTAGTCATAGTTCGGAATGTCCATGCTGGCTAAGATTAGTATTATACTTTCGAAATGTTTTCTGCACTATACACTAATAATAATATCGAAAAGATTTTGCGTATTAAGCATGTTTGACTATCATAAGGAGAAATCTCCTCCAATTCTGCATTTGCGTTGTGTGTGTGGCGGAAGGCCTTATGGTTGTTTCATATTCCAAAAGCATAGTAGATTTCTTTTCTTTTCTTTGTGAAAATAACTGTTTTAAGATCTCACACCAGTCGCAGGACTGACTTGAAGTTTATTGTTCCCTTTCTAAACTTTGGGTGCCCACAATTTGCCACACAGGCAGCCTAGAGTCAGGTTATCATTATTCGGGAGCAAAATCAAGAAGTTGATGTGGAAATCGGGAGTTGGAGCTGGATGGCGAGGCGTATCACTTATATATGTTATATTCTTTTCCGCTGTTTATTGTTGTAACACTCTGATAATGTAATGTGATGATGTAATAACTGATATAGTTCTTTGTTGTAAAGATATTCATTTATCTATTATCTTTGTTCCGCTGCGAAAGGTGAGATTCTGTTCATTGTTTCTGTTTCTTCTTCTATCTTCTTCATTCTTGAACCCTAAAGACACGTAAGTTTGTTCCTCTTTGGCTGAATTGTTGCGAAATTTTGCCAGCTCAAAGGGGTACGGATTTGCGGGCCTTTACAAAACGTGCTGTAAGCCTATACAAACAATATGATTGAATATATTAGTGCAGTTTACCCATGTGCTTGCAAGTATGCTATTAAATAGAACATGGAAGACTAAAAAGAAAAAGGGAGATGGTGTAGAAGGCATGGAAAAAGGCGATGCAGATGAAGTGTAAAAAGTCAAGACTGCTTATTTTGACGATTTTGAGGCACACTATGAGACTATGACTAATGCTATTTAGAAACATCTAGCATTTTTTCAAACATTGCAACAACCAAGGGATCTAGAACTGAGTTTTGGGTTGCTAAGCACTCATATTGGTGCTTAAACTACTGCATCTGCTGTAGTTGATCCATTTGCATCATCTACTGTTACGGATGACGTATATAGTTAAGTCCATTTTCTTTTCTTATGTGATGGATTCTTTATTTATGCCTTTTTAAGTAGGATCTACACTTTTTAATGTTTTCTAATCCCTTAATGATATTGGAAATGTGTGGTTTTTAAAACATTTGCAGAAGCATGCTATTAAATGTTTTGTATTCGTCTCATACAAGTAAGAGACAGTATGCAGATAATTGGTTAAATATTGAGGTTAATTGGGAGCACCTAACTCCAAAATAAATGTATCTTTTTTCATAATTTCTAAGTAATTTACCGTATTGATAATTGAACTCTGTAAGAATAATTTTCAAATTACCTCTCTTTGCATTGCAACCATGCATAGACACCTGAAAAATTTCAAGTAACAGCTAAGTGTCAAAGGTCAACCATGTGACTAAAAGACCGACTTTTGTGGTAACATGAACTAAAATAATACCCAATATAGCAATCCTCCGCCATTTTTGCTACTACTGTCCAGTCTTGAATTACTTTTGCATTTTAAATTACTACCTCATTGCATAGTGAAGCTTAATTTAAAATCACGAAATATGACTAACTGTAAAATGGTACAATTGATCATCAACTTAGTAAAATTGAAGATATCTAACCGATAATATTGAATCCACATAAAACCATAGTTGGAGATATTTGTCTTTTACATGATATTGATATATACAAAAAACAAAAAAAGTCCGACTTTTCATGATTTGTACATGTACACGCATAAAAATGCAACAATACATACACGTCAAAGTCATTTGGCAAAATCCAAAAGCCCTTACAAATAGTGTTTTTTATTACTAATTACTCTTGTCAACGTGCATCGCACGTGCCAAGGTACTCGTATATTAAAAAAAATAAAAAAATCACATACCTATGTTTATCTTCCATGATTTTTTATATTTTAAATAACGATTCCTTGAATGACGATTCAACTGACAGACCACCAAAGAGCAAAAAAATAAATTATGGTTAGTTAAACTATTTATTTAAAGATCCCTCTTATAAAAAATTTAAGAAAAAAAACAGCTCACTTTGTCGACCATGCACGTGGCCAAGCATAACAATTCCTCAGCATCTTCCTCACGACGTCTGCATAGAAGGCATGAGAATTATGCAGTGATAAATCCAAAAACTCAATGACAACAGTTGTTGCATCTCATTCACCTGATTGTACAAAAAAAATTTTTTAACTCTTTTGAACAGTAACATAAGTCTGCATTTTGCTCTAGCCGCGCCCTCCATATATGCAAGTAAAATTTACAGGTAAGCCATAACAACATTAGTTGATTATAATTTGATCGGAAAAGCTAAGCGAATACCGTTGCATGAAGTTTAATTATTGAGCAGTAAAATGCAGATAGAATCGTTCTATTTTATTTATGATAGTTGGCATTTACGGGTGTGCATTTATTCGGTATGAATAAGCATGAAATAAAATTAAAATGTCTTGCAAAATAGAATATGCAGGAGACAGACGGAGGTTAAAATCAAAAGAAAAACTGTCAACCAAACACGGCATTCAAATCAGATGAAAAGTTAACTCAGTTGACAATATAACATATTTATTTCATTATAAAAGAAAGCATCTGTGAAATCATTCTTTTACTTGTGGGCACAGCAAAGTGACATAATAATTTTTCCCATACTTCCTACGGCCCAACAACAATTGGCAACAATGTGAAAAATGGGTAGGAGATCGGGATAAATGGCATGTACAGTAGCCATCTTGTATTATGAATGGCATGTACAATTTGCAACGATGTTAAAAAGGGAAGGTAACACTCTGCTTGTTGGTCTGCAGAAGGAATAAAAATAGAAATATGATACATAGTCATCCAGTTGCAAATTTCCATTACTCATACATAGGCAGTTAACATGTACAACTAATGTTGTGCATACATAAGAATAAAAACAAGTGCTCTCACCTCCGTCTGCTTAGAACCTTTGCAGAAACATCCTAGTTAAAAGTACCATGTGCATGTTATTGCATACACTTGTAGGTGAAGGGCAATCCGCATTTGCAAACCAACAGTCAAATGGAACTCTACTGACAGCACACAGTTAACTACGTCATCTTACCTAATTTGTACATATAGCACACTACGTTTTCTGAATGATTTAATGGTAACATATTCCAATACCATTTTTGGAAATGGTTTAGGCTTGTCTTGGGAAAGACACTAAGGTGGGAGCATAATGGGATAATGCAGTGCACATATGAATGTGCTATGACAGATCGCAGGTCAGAACATGGCAAATAGTACGGTATCCTCTATCATACAGGATGACATAAACCAATGTAAAAATGGAAATGGAAATTGAAATTGAATGTCACATGGGTTTACAATTTGGGTAAAAGGATGATATTTTTCCATGGTTCCAGGTTCTGGCCAGCACGTTGGAATTCCGACCATTTCGGTTCGGTTCCGACGATGACCGTACCGGAATTTGTTTGACAATCCGTTTCCGGAAGCAAATTGGCAAAATGGGAGAAATGATTTAAACTCATATGTACCTGAGAAAAGAGGGGCATGGTGAGATGCAATGCCGGGTGGAGGGAGAATGATATTGTTAATGAAGAATAACATAAATTCCATTTTTCATTTCCGTTCCTTTCTTTGTGAAATTCCGTTCATTGATTAGGTTTTTTTTTTTAAAGAGCGGCTGTGGTATAAGTTTGATTTATGTTTACCAGTGCACAGTGAGTTGAGACTAGGCCTAGTTTATTGGGCTGGATTTTGTCTTTTATGCATACATTTATAATCTGGACTGTAAAGTATAAGCTTGGAAACTTTTATTTCACTGCGGATTATTTGTTTTGGGGCGATTTTTGCCAACTTAGTATAAATTATATTTTACATTATCATGAAATTTTCCTCAAAGACGGTTTTTAGGGCTTTTTTGAATGTAGAACAGCCCGCTAATAATTTTCTGTAAATGACAAATTATCTTTTTTTTCTTTCCAGCCCACTTTCGCGCGTTTCTTCTTCTTACTTTCGATCAAAATTTTCAATCGCGATCAAAATATCTCTCTCGCAATAAAAATATCGATCTACTTCGTTCGGTTATTTCAATTTCGTCCTTCTGAAAATTGTAGTTCATCGATCATTTTTTTCTTATGCACGTTTAGTTGATCTCGATCTTTTCATATTTGTACCGTGATCTTGTTTTTCTTCAAATTGTATTAATTATGTATGCTTATATTACTCTATTTTTTGTTGTTTTTCTATTCGAGCTAAAAAAATTGGCCGTGATTTTTAATTGTGTTCATTTTTACAAATGATATGTAGTGTTGTTGTTCTCATTGTTTGTTCGTTCGTCTATGACAAATTTTGGAAGTAGCAGCAGGTTTTTTATTATTATTCGTTTCTTTATGCAGTTTTGTATTTTAATTTGTTTTTCATTTAATTTATCTTGCATTTTCTTGCATTAATATTGGGATGATTGGAAAAGTATTATTGCTTGGGTTGTATATAAAGTTGTGATAGAGTTTAGTTTCAGATTTTGGGTATCATTTTTATTTTTTCTTAGTATCATTTTTTTATTATCAGTAACTAGGTATCAGTTTTGTATACGGTAGGTATCGGTTTTGTGAAATTGAATAATTAATATTCTACATTGAACATATTTTTACTAATGTTTATTTTTTTTGACAGTGGGGATAACAGTCTTCTTTGTCTGTTCGTGTTGAATAATTACACTTTTAGCACTCGATTGTCTATCGATTGCTCTTTGTATGATTTGAAGAATGAGATACGTCGATGTTGGTCTCAATTAACTCCTTCTTCTATTCTGATTTCTTACGTACGTGAGGACAAAGTTATTATGGTTGGCACTGTTCTGATATTCAGAGCATAATTTGTTTTTAGTTGTACAAGAAAAGTTCTTTCTTTGGTTTTACTGTTAAGGTTAAGGGTTCTGAATTGGAATATATTGATGTTGCTTCTATTTCAAGATCATTTTATGTTCGTGCTTCTTCATCTTCTACTGTATCTGTTTTTTCAAATGTTGTTGTTAATAGTAAAAGTTATTTAGAAGATATGTTGAGGAGAGAGTTGAAATTATGCATTTCTGATTTTGCTGGTTTTTGTTTTGGAGGAGCTGAGCATTTTAGAGAATTTTTGATGGCGTATCAAATTCAAAAAGGATATGAATTAGTATTTTTAAAGAATTGTGCTACAAGAGTTACTGTAATTTGCTCTTCATATAAGGATGGTTGTCTTTTCAAAGTCCATGTTTCTTGTGATTCTGGAGATTTGAAGAAGTTTTTTATTAGAAGTATGGTTGCTGATTATTCTTGTGGAGCCGGTGTTGGAAATGTGAATAATCCACATGTATCTAGTTCGTTTGTTAAATCATTGATTATTGATGAGATCTGCGATTGTCCTAGTAAAAAGCCTAATGATATTATAGTTGATTTTAGAAGAGAATACAATGTTCAGTTGTCTTACGGTTATGCTTATCATGGGAAACAACTTGCATTAATGGAGTTGCATGGTAATGATGCTTTGTCTTATAATGATTTGAGTTGGTATTTGGAAGCAGTGAAGAAGTCAAATCCAGATAGTTATGTTGAAATGGATGTTGATCCTTGTAGTAATGAATTTGAGAGGATGGTTATTGCTTTTGGTGTGCTTGTTTACTTGGATTCAAACATTG
Source organism: Allium cepa (assembly GCA_030765085.1). Lineage (NCBI taxonomy): Eukaryota > Viridiplantae > Streptophyta > Magnoliopsida > Asparagales > Amaryllidaceae > Allium > Allium cepa. The sequence goes on along the minus strand of CM060940.1, from coordinate 852,382,312 downwards.
TCGTCTTATGATATTCTTAGATGTCACTCACTTGAAGGGACGTCCTAGAGTGTTGATGAGTGCTACTGCAAAAAATGGTGATCAAGGTATGTCTTTGTTTTCAGTTTTGATTTATTTGTATTGAGATCATAATAGTTGGCATTAGCATTAATATTAATTTGTTATCATAATTTGTATTATGTTGGTATTAGTTTTAAGATATGTAGTTTACAGTTAACAAGTTTGTAGTATCAGAATTTGCAATGTATTGAATTGTAAGTTTATATTTGATATCATAATTTTATACTGGTTAGCATGAGATTAGTATCAGCTTGTGTATAATGTTAGTATCAGTATCAAGTATGTTAATATATGGTATCAAATACAGTTGTATAGTATCGGAATTTCCTTTGTATCGTAATATAAGTTAATGTTCATTACTATGTTGTGTTAGAATGAAGATTCATATGCATAATGTCGTGGCTACAATATTTTAATAATGGTTGTATCGGGTTTTCGGTATCAGTTTTTTACTGTTGGTATCCGTTTCATGAATTGTTTTAGATTTATGGTCATTAGCAGTTATAGTTTTTTTTACAAATTATTTTTGCATTTGCAGGTTTCTTCCCTTTATTTATGAGTGTTGTTTCTATAGAAAATGTGGATAACTGGACATGGTTTTTGAACCATTTAAAGCAAATGCTTCAAGAAAATCGTAATTTGGTTTTTATGTCAGATCGTCACCAAGGGTTGCTTTCAGGTGTTCGCGATGTTTTTCCTACAGCTTATCACTGTTATTGCTATTTGCATATGAAACAAATCTTCTTTCAGCGATAAAAGCCAAAAATGCAAATGTGTCTATTGTTGATCTTTTCAAAATGTATTCTAGAGCTTCTAATCTTTATGCCTTTGAAGGCACACATTCTAAGTTCTGTCAAATTGGTGGTGTTGCTGGTGTAAATTTTTTAAAGGATAAGTCATTTGATAAGTGGGTGGATTTATTTTTTCCGAAGAAACGTTATGGGGAATATAGTTCTAATGTTGCAAAAAGTTTTAATAATTGGATTTTAGATGAAAGAGCATTGCCTATTACTTTGTGTTTAGATGGTATTCGTGTTAAGGTTATGAAACAAATGGCTAAAAGAGAGAAGATTGTCGTTTGTGGAAAACAACTCTTTGTCCTTCTATGTAATTGCGTTTAAGTGAATTGATTGAAGAAGGATTTGGATGGGATGTATATAAATCTTCTGATTTTTTTTTTGAAGTGAAATCTCCAAACTCTCATTGTGTTGATTCGAAGGAATGGGTCTGTAGTTGCAACCCAGTGGAAAATTACAGGATCTCCTTGTGCTCATGTTATAAAGTGTATGAACAAGTCTAAGTTGTCTGTATATGATTTTGTTGAGTATTATTTCACTGTTGATGCTTATCGTTGTTCTTATGCCAATGCTATAAATCCTATTCCAAATTATGATAGGCCAATTGTTGATGGTAGCATTCAAGATGTTATCAAGCCACCAAAGGAGAAACATGGTGCTGGTAGACCATCAATTAAGCGCAAAGGAGGATTTTCATATTTTCAAAAAAGCAAAATAGATGTGGTGAGTGCAAGCAGTTTGGTCATAATAAACGGAATTGTCAAACTTTGAAGAGGATATGATTTGATTTTACATTTTGAATTTGTATAGATTAATAAGTCGATGTGTTACTTGTTTTGGTGCTTTACTGTAATTGAATCTTGTTATTAATTTGTATTCAGTATAGCATATTATCAAATTGATTTGAATTTCAGCTATTTAGTATAAATGATAGTATCAGTTTTATTAGTAGTTATATGTTTTTACAGTATCAATTCTGGTGTTTACTTATTTGTTTATTTATTTCAAACATTTGTTTTGATTTTTGTTGCATACTGTTTGTATTAGCTATCTAGTATCATTTTACACATTCTGTTGGTATAAAATATGGTATCATTTTTCCATTGTGTGATATCACTTTTGTTCAATTTTGTATATTTCACTTATTTATAACAAAGTTGATAGCATAGTGTATGGGATCTAATAATCATTGTGTAATTGATTAAACAAAATGATTGAATTGATACATGCTTTCTATTGGTTGGAGATAATATTTGTTTGATTGGATATAAAGGACTTTAGTATCAATTTTGGTCAGTTTTTAGTATCAGTTTTGTGTATTATTACACGAGCTACAATTGACACTAGTACTAATAAATAATCATAATGATATGTTGCATTAGCAAAAACTGATACTGGCACTAATTGTTGTTTCATAAAGTATGTTGAGTGTCAGTTTTAGCAAAACTGGTACCATTAGTCATTAGAACTGATACCCAGTTACTGTTTTGTATTGATATATGATATAAAATCTTATAACATTATTATACAACCGGTAGCTGCATCATAAAACTGATAATATTATGTAGGATCAACAGTTGCATGATATAACATTCAATATATAATTTTGTTATAATATAAAAAAAACAGGTAAAGAAAAGAACATCAATTACAACAAATCATTCCAGCAGATTATCATTGTTTTTACAAGTAAGATCAGCATTGTTTTAAGAACAGAACATCATTACTTCACAAGTTCCAAATTCCAATAGAGCATCATTACTTCATAAATATCAAATTTAATTGTGAAACAATACAATGATTTACTTTATCACACAAAATTCTCAATTTCTGCACTTTCTTCTTTGCTTGACAGGTTGTTGGTTACATTTTTTCAAATTGTTTGATTTGTTCATTTATCTTTCTTCTTCCAAACTAGGCATGAACTTAGCTAAGCTCCAGCAGTGCTCTTTGTCAGTCAATATCTCATGTGCAATTCTTGCTCTAGATTTCAGCATTTGTTCACGTGCTATTTTGAGTGGTATTTGACTTTTGTTCAATGATATGATGAATATCATCACGTATATACCACAGTCAAGCCTGTTTAAAAGAATATTTGTTGTATCAGTTTTGTATATCTAGGTAATAGTTTAAAAGAAAATTTACAGTGTTAGTTTAACTGTCAGTAGGTATCATTTTGAACAACATAAACAACTTATGTGTCTGATCCTTGTTGTGCACATGGTATCTGATGCATTTCATTTGCCTTCACTTCCTTATCCTGTATATTTTTCTTTTTCCAAATTTCTTTCATCATTTCTTCAATTTTATTTCTCTATTGAAAACAAAACAGTACAAAGTTAGTTAATGTTCAATTTGTTTAATTGGATTATTTTGCTTCATAACAAAAATATATCATACCAATATCATTGCCTGCTTTAGACCGAGGTTGTTTCTTTCATTAGAATTTCTTCTAGGACGTCTAGAATCTTGACGCAGCGGAAATACGAAATTTAAATGAAACGGTGAAAATGGCAATCGGTGGATTGAAGATACTGAAATGCCCAAATTCGTTGATCACAAAAATACCGAATTCTAGCTATCTTCGACACGTTGATCGCGCACGATACCGTGAAAGAAGATCTACAATTCTTCAAACGTTGATCAAGCGCACTTGATACCGTGAATTGGCTTCAACAATCGTTGATTCGAGCGCACTCGAATAACCGAAAGTGGAGATAGGAGATCACACTCAACTACCAATTTCAAAGAGGCACAAAGCACTCAAACAAAGTTTCATTCAAAAATCAACCAAGTTACAAATGACTCACCTTGCCTATTTATAGGCTTACAACTCACGCCTCACTAGGTCGTTCACGACCTATCAATTCACACGACTCAACTTAGATCGCTAGCGAGCTACCCATATACGAATCAACTGATTACACGACTTAACAAACACACAGCGACTCAATACAAGATGACCTACGACCTAACAAGGTCATTAACGACACAACAGAATGCAACACATATTTACAACACAAACAACTCAAGAAACAAATGACTTACGACCTAAAATACAACCCACGCGACCTAAACAAACACCTGTAGCGACTCAAAAAAAACAGCTTCAGGAAACCTTCATGCGACCCAACTTAGGTCGTAACTCGTTGCCGCGACCTATCGCACTTCGGCATAATCATATCCGCCTCCAGTGTAACGACCCGCTATTTTGGACCATTCAAATCGACAATAAAACCATACATATCCGACTTGAATAATTCAAAATACCGAATTGTAAATTTAAATTTGCAAAACTTAACATATATAATAAGTAAATCATCACAGATCACAGACACAGAGTAAAATAATGAAGCGGAATAGATAAAAAAAAATAGTAGTCCATGAAGCTACTACATACATTGGAGTTAGAAATAAAATACAACTGAATATCTTAGATGTGGTGAAGTCTCCAGTATGCGCAGATGACATCTCTGAGCAAATCAACAGGCTGACTGAAAGGATAGATAGCTGGATCTTCAAGCAAGGCTCCAACTTCGAAGGTGAGCCTCAAATGCTGAATCACTCAGTCTGACCCGAGCGTAAAGCAAAAACACAAAACACTCGAGTCAGGATTAACATTCTTATATAAATAAATCCAACCCAAGTGAAATATCAACTGAAATACAAATAACTTAAAGGATGTTTGGGATAACCATCCTCTAAGGGTCCATAGAACTATCTACAAGGTAGAAATATACACTATAACACCGTGGTTCTTTCAACTTAATTTATACTTCAAAATCAAATATCATTTTCTCTTCAAATATCTCTATATTTCCCAAAATAGTATTTATATAAAATAAATAATTTATAAAGTCAAGTATTTTCAATTTCCTCAACGTAACAAATCGTTTAACATCAACCCGACCTTCCCATTTAAATGTATTTCAATCTCAATTTATCAATTTAAATTCAACTCAATTTCTAAAATAACCACTTAAATTTTTCGATCTCACATTCGGATTTAAAATCCCAAATACCCCTTTATATTTCCATATATTTCAAAACTTTAAGTATTCAACGTTTCATCTAAATTTTTCATTCAATTTAGTTTTCTAAATAATCAATTCAAATTTAGTTCAACCTAAATTTTCATTTTAATTCGATTTAATTGCTAAAACAAACTCAACTATATTGATTTCAAACAGATCCGAATCTCAAAATAACCATTTTAATTCCATTATAGTCAAGGCTTAAATATTTAAATGCTCAATATAACAGTTTCATAAAGATCTCGATTTAATCTTATTATTATTTAGTTTTGAAATGCTTCCTCATTAGGTTCAATATCATTTAAGTAACCTTAAATTACATTTTACTCAATATTTCTTTAACTTTATTTAAACGTGAAATATTCATTAAATCGCTTAAATCAAAAATCCAGTTACAAAATCATACCCTTAAATTTCCATTCAATAATTTCTAATTGATTTAATTAAATAAATCTTTATTTAAATACCCTTTTTAAATAAACCCATAATTATCTCCCAATCTTAGTTAATTGCATAAATTTATTTGAGATAAAATTTTCATAAATATTTAACGTAATTTATGTATTAAATCAAATTTTGACTAAATTAAATATCCTTAAATCTACATATGTCATTCCCTTTATATATACAAATTCAAGATTTAACATTTAATTAGACCATATATCTCTTTCCAAAACAATGAATTTAATTTCAAAATATTCATATATGGACCAACGGTGTCTGCATATATTTCTAACCATAGGGTCAAGTGTTACGGATATTTATCATTTCAATCCGTACGCTCAAATGTATACGGGTGGATAGCATTTCAACCCGTAATCCCAAATTCAATTAAATGAAAATCGCTTGGGTTTATCATTTCAACCCATAACGATTTCCTCCTATTCTGAAGTCTGTTCGGGTATGTATCATTTCAACCCACAGTGATTTCTATACTAACAGGGAACTTTCAGAGTGATAACAGATATGAAAATAATAATAACAACAGACATATATCATCAAAATAAATATATAAACAATAGGATATGGTGTCATATCCCATAAGTGAACAGTTACAGATAATAGCATATATAACAATTCAAATAACTACAGCCTCATATTCCAATTGTCGTTTCAATTTAAATCAAATTTAATAAATAAAAGAACGTTAATCGTGAGTGATTGCTCACCTTTCGAGGTTAGAGAGATAGACAATGAAGTGGGTTACGACTCCAGGCACACACATTCAAAACGAAGCAAGATTGACAAGCATTCGACGGACAAACTGATGACAAAGATTAGACGAAGTCAAATCAGAATTGGATCGATGACGATAGATGGAATAAGTGAACTCATATATATTCAATGAAATGTATAGTCATATGCCTTAATATACTAATATATATATAAACTAAGTTTAATAATATGCACTAAACGGACCCAGACTAATATATCTACATATGCAGACTTGACTACATATACTGCCTATGCAAATCAATATATACCGAAACCCAATAGATTTTTATAATTTAGTAACATATATATTAGAAGTTTCCAAATCCAATAAGTTTCGAATAGATTTAACAAAATAAAATTCTAAATTATAACTTTAAATCAAAATGCATATATTTTATGTTGTACAAAATTTAAAATAATACGTTTAAACTTTTTTCATATTTTTAACACAAAGCAGGAAAAATCAACTTATATAAACCTCGTACCTATACTAAACATACCAAATATATTATTAATCAATATGCAAAACCGCTGTATCAATTATATATAACTTTTATATTACATATACTTATAGTATAAGTGACTAATATACATACTGTATAAACTTTTAAAACAACATACTAGTATAATTGTATATACAATTTAAACACACGGTTTGAAACAAAATAGCTTGCGTACTTAAAACCTGTTATAAAAATACAGCAACCTATTTGCACAAAACGAACAGAGTATCTCATATATGTAACTTAAACTAATAGAATAAATAACAAAAATCTCGAAATATAAACTCTAGTGTATATTATAACTAAATATACACAAATGTATTCGAAACTATTATATAAATATAAACACTTCTTTTAAAATATATATATATATATATATATATATATACACACATATAAAACGTGAAAGCCATTTTATACAAACTGTATATGAAGAGAAAGAATGAGGTTGCAAGTTCAAGCATACGAGATGGAGGACATGAAGGCAGTCCTGGCTTGGTTGGCGGTGACGCTCGAGTAGCTGTAGAAGCTGACGATCTCATTATTGTCGGAGGTGGCCGTGAGCTTGGGTGCAAGGGTGGAAGGAGGCACGGTCTGAGGTGGGTCAAGGCAGCGAAGATGGGTGCGGTGGTGGGCTGGTTGAGCTCGGCTTGGTGAGGGTTCGAGCAAAGGGTCGGCTGAGGCTCGGTTGGTGGCACGGGCTCGGTGAGGCGGAGCCGGAGGGTGGCCGACCTTGGTTGATCTGGAAACACGTGTAGGGGAGAGGGCGAACAAGGTTTCAGAAAGTAAAGAATCTGCACGCAACTTTCATAAAAAAAAAATTATTTCTGTAAGGAGAGAGTGATAGGGCGAAGGCGGAGCAGGGAGCGCGAGACAGAGGAGGCTATCGGCCAAGCTTGGGTCGAAGCACGCGGGTAGGGGTTTGCGGCGGTCACGGCAAGAAGAATGGAGAAAAATATGAAAGAGAAGAGAGAAGGTGGAGGAAAAGATGAAGGGGGAAAAGATGTTTCTGCAGTTTCATTCGAAAGAAGGAAAAACGTAAACAGGTTTCATAAGGGAAAGATTGAAGAAAATGAAAATTTGGAGCAGGTCACAGCAAATATATATTATTATTGTAGCTGAGAAGAAAAAAGGATTGAAATGTCTCAATAAAGAAACACGCGAATTGATGGGAACAGTAACAATCAACCCCTAAATTATGGAATAATAGAGGCAACGGCTATAAAAGCAGTAAATAAAATATGGCAAGTTATACACAAAATAAAGGAGAAAATAAAACTTTCAGAGGAAAGTTTGAACAGAAATAAAAAATATGGACCACGTTGTACATGTAAAATTAAATGAGATGATAATAGGCAGAAGTGAAGTTGGTTTTCGGAGAAAAATGTACAAATATATTTATTGCCTCAAACGTAAAACGCGGAATGACAATGGATAGAGAAAGAAATGAATCACTGAATAATGAATTGAAATGATGGGTTTGTAACAGCTTTGCATTGATTGAGAAGTTATTAAAGCAGTTTATTTTATTGCTTGGATTCACGTTGAAGTTTGAAAAGCAAAGCAAAGTTACCGGTCAACATTTAAAGGTACCGTTACAACGAACATATTATTAGTTCTGTCGCGTACCGGACCTCAAAATACAGAAATAAATATACTATTGAGATCAGTACGACGAGACAATCACAACGGTATACAGATATCAGTGGTAGGATCATCCGATTAAAAGTCGATAATAGGTACTCAAAATGCTGCTATTTTGTCAGAATTAAAAAGTCCAAATTTTGAAAAACGAAAGATGACATCTCACTCAAAAGAGGGTTTAGAATTTTCTATAGAAAAATATTTATGTTGGAAAATGAATTTATTACCATCAATTATTAACTGATTTGAAAGTGGTAGAATTTCTTAATAAATAAACCTCCATAAAATAAATTGAAAATCTATCATCTGCTACGTACAATTGGACGTAATCCAAATATTAAATTTTTATATCAAAATATTATTTTTTATAGTTCTCAAAATTTTAATTAAATACGTAAAAACATCAAAAATTATTAAAATTTTATGGGTCGTTACACTCTCCCCTACTCAAAACTTTTCGTCCCCGAAAAGGAAGGAGGTAGAAGAATCGAACAACCAGGAATAAAAGTAAATTGTAAGTCAAGGGTAAATAATTAATTTAAAACTTTATAAATTTTACTTGAAATATTCATTTGAAAACTTCATTTCCAATTAAATTTTCTTTAATATTTAATACCTTTCAAACTCCTTTTGAAAACAATTATTTACATTATTATTTATATTTACAAAGACTATTGAAAATATTAAGTCCAAAATTTATGAAAATTTTAATTTAACTCAAGATACCTTTCAAATATTATCAATAAATCAATAATCATTTTCTTTAAAGATGTTTTATTTAATTAATAACTTTAAAATATTAGCAATATTTAAAATCTTCTATTAAACCAAGTAGTATATAAATAAACAGTATTTTAAAGATTCTATTCAAAAGGAAAGAAAGGTAGATTCAGGAAACAGAATATAGGTGAATAAATAAGCTGAGCAGATAAGGTAGATTCAAAAAAAAGTATCGGGCACGAATAGTTAATTTCAAACCAAAAGAGTTTAAATTTCAAATATTAATTCAAAATTCTTTGTTGGGAAAAATACTTTTATAATAAATACCTTTATAAAAATACTTTTATAATAAAATACTATTATATCAAAATAAATTTTCCTTTCGAAAATACTTTTATAACTCGATGTTTCAACAAGTTTATCCTCGTTCTTGCAGACTCTGGCCATGCGTTGATCAGACCCAAAGCTAGAATTCTTCAAGTGCTTAGTAGACTTGTTTCAACACCTAGTGAAAATACTTGAAAACCCTTTAAAACAGATATGGAAAGTACAATCCCAACAAAACAACCAAACCAAAACCTTGGTCCGACCATGGTTCGCAGATACACAATGGTTACGCCTGTATCCCCCAGGAAACAATCCATATCCGTAAGCTTTCTCAGCCCTGCGAGTTACGCCATGATGACTAGTAGAGTGCAGGATACACAATGGTTACGCCTGGATCCCCCAGAAAACAATTCGTACCCCTAGGCAAGACTCAGCCAGGCACTTGCGCTACTATTCGCGACCTACACAGATTGCAGGATACACAATGGTTACGCCTGGATCCCCCAGGAAACAATCCGTACCCCTAGGCAAGACTCAGCCAGGCAATTGCGCTATGCATTCACGAGAGAAAAAACCATGGGTTATGCCACGGTGGGAACACTCGAGTATTACATCCGGAAAACCAAAAATCAGAAAGAATAATATCGATAGAATGAATCCACGATGTGGCCACAAAGCGGATATCAAGCAGAAGGCACTTTCCATATCTTTACTTCGAAAATATATATCATATAGTACCTTTTCAAATCACTTCCAAATATCTTACTTATATAAAGTCCATATATATAGGATTCCATTTTTCCCAAATCGAATACTTTCCAAATCAATAGTAGATCAAATCATACTTATATAGACTTCGATTATATAAAATCTCTTTCCAAATTGAGTACCTTTCAAATCAATAGATTTCAAATCAACTTCATACTTATACAATCCATTTTATATAAGTTCGATCACTCCCAAATCAAGTGCTTAGTAATCTAAGGTTCTCAATTTCAAATCATTTCAATATCAATTCAGTTTCAAAATCATATATGATTTCTCTAAATTTTCTTCAGAATTAAATATCTAAATTTCAAAGTTCCAAAAATAATAGGTTTAGAAAATTATCCCATTTTCCAAATTAAAATAACTCAAGTTAAACAAATTCATTTCCAAAAATCACCATATAAATACTGTTTTTAATTCCAATTTAATTTCAAAACCAAATATTTTCTCAGAATCAGTTATACTTAAAATGGTTTCTAAATTTATAATTATCCCTTTAAAACTTTTAAACTATCTATTTCTATTTGAAATATCCAACTTACCTTTCTGAAAACCATTATTCAAAACTATTTTTCTTTCCAAAACATTTCAAAACTAAATTTATATTTTTTATCAAACATTTTATACTCTTCGAAATTTCTTAGCTTTGAAAATTTAATCTCGATTTAGAAGTGTTCGAACTTTCAAAATAGTTAGGGAAATCAAATTTTCAATTCAAGAGTTGAAAATCAACAATAAATCAATAAATCAATTATTAAATCCGAAACTCGAGGACTGAACACCGGTCTCATTTTAAATTGTTTCAAATATATACTTATATCTTTCTAAAATATCAAATTATACTTCGGAATTTGAAATCAAAAACGGTTTTACAAAATCACTTGCACAGTGAAGTTATTAAAGTGGCCTCTCCCCCACTCTGAAACTTGAAAATCAATGTCGATGACGTGTGCACTCATCACCGAAATTAGTTTCCAGCGACATAAGTGAGTTCTGGACTTCTATTTTCTTGAAAACTTCTTTAAATTTCTTCAAAATTATTGGAACTCATTTGAACTTATTTGAAACATTTCTTATTCGGAAAATACCTTTAAATCGTATCATTCTTATATATTTTCCAAAATCTTAAAACCAGTTTCAAAATACCGGAATTCAATTCTCGAATTTCAAATTTAACTTTACAGTTATAAATCATTTTTATATAAATCAATTCCTCTTAAATTTTCAAAATTTCAAATCCTTTCAAACTTTTATATATAGGATAACATTTCTTATTTGTTTTATATATAGGTATATAATCCTTATAGAAAAACATTTTCTTTTTATATATAGAATAAATAGAATCATAGTTATTAAAACAATAATTTCGATTCAAAACAATTTCAAAAATACAACATACTCAATTTTTCAAAGGCTGATTTAAGAATGGATTTCAAAACAAAGGTAGAGATTTAAATTAAAAGACTCTAACCAATAGAATCCTGATTCAAAGATAGACTCGATCGAAGATGATTAAATTACAAAATAGGAGATGGATATACTTCTATAAATACCGGGCGACCTTAATCGGGCCAATTGTGCATTTAGCAATATGATGGATGCAGAATTCTAAGGCAAATCGACATTCGTTCGCTAGAGATAGAATTTGGAATAATAGGAGATAGTAGCATCTAAACCGAGGATACAAAAATCTTCGGTGAATCGACGCCAATTGTAAAGGAGATTTCATCCCCCTTTACAAATCATTTAGTGGAGTTATTGGATACTCCAGAATCAAAAGAATATAAATAGAGAGAGACAAGAATGAATTTTGGAACCGAGGGACATTCCAATATTCAAAGGAAATCGAGTCAGAAAGGAAGAGATTCAACTCAAGCGAAAGTGATTCTGTAAATAAATTTACCATATATGCTATGTTTTGCCTAGAGCCAAAGCTCTGATACCAACTGTAACGACCCGCTATTTTGGACCATTCAAATCGACAATAAAACCATACATATCCGAATTGAATAATTCAAAATACCGAATTGTAAATTTAAATTTGCAAAACTTAACATATATAATAAGTAAATCATCACAGATCACAGACACAGAGTAATATAATGCAGCGGAATAGATAAAAAAAATAGTAGTTGTTAGTGCCAAAATTGGTCACTAACACCCTTAGAGAGTTTGTGTAGAGAGATTAATGAAGAAGATAAATTAAAATAGAAAAGATAATGTAAATTAAAATGCGGGAGACAAGAACACGGAATTTATAGTGGTTCGGCGTTGTAGCCTACGTCCACTTTGAAGTTGATCATTTATTTCTTCACTTTAAACTTGATTACAGATACAATCCGCTTTTAAGTATTCGAATATAATTGTGAAATAAAATTAGAAGCCTTGGATGAGGTTTGGATGAGGCAGAGTCTCCCCTGTGTTCTCTGAAATCTGATCTCTCTTTTCTGTGCCCCTGCCCCTCTATTTATAGACGAATGTGGGTTGGACTTCCCTGGTGGGCCAGATGGCTAGACAGCTCGGTCTAGATAGGACGCGCCCTGCATGCTGAGTGGAACATGCCGAACGGTCGGCATGCCGAGCCCTCCTTTCCAAGTCGATGGATCTCTCTGTTGAATGGAGGAAGCGGGCCGAACGATGCTGGGATGCCGAGTGAGGCGTGGATGCCGAGTGAGAGGATACGCCGAGTAGAGGGAATGCCGAACACAGGACATGCCGAGCAAAGGATATGCCGAGCACAGGATGTGCCGAACAAAGGGTATGCCGAGTGAAGAGCAGGCCGAGTGGAGGGAGTGCCGAGTGAAATGCTGAAGGTCTCGTGCCGAGTGCAAACCTGGATGGACGTACGTTCTTCAATGCCGAGTACAACCCTTGACTGCCGAACGTTCAAACGTGTCGAGTGCTCATTTGTGTCGAGTACGACCCTGCATGCCGAACGTTCTAGTTTCCTGGTCGATTCTCCAGGCAACATTTTGCCCCCCAAAGTACACCGTGTGTTCGAACAGGGTGTGCTTTGAACTACTGGATTAGTGCATTGCCGCCGAATGCCAAGGATGCCGAACGATGCGAGTGCCGAATGACTGGAAGCCGAGTGAAACCGTTTTGACCGGTAGAGCCGGTCAGAGTCCCTTCATCTTCCTCTTCTTCTCTATAAAAGCCGCCTTCTTTCCTTCTCTTTTCTCACTTCTTACTTTTACAATTCCGATCTCACAAACCATTCGTGCAATCAGAATTCAAGGGTTTCTCATAACTTTCCTACGTTCGATCCACGTACTAGGTATCTTCTTACCCGAGTTCCTCTTCTGGCAATTTCCCATCGGTTCGCTGTTGGTGGGGACTTAAGTTCGATTTGAATGTTTCCAAGGTCAAGCGTCTAGTTGTAGAGAGAGAGAGGACCAAATTCGAATGCCTTGTAGGATCATTAGTGAGTATTCGGCGGAGGAGGAGAAGGTATGGAGGATATGCCGAGTGTTTGGACTCGGCATAATCTTAGTTTGGCTCGGCGTAGTTTTGGCCGAACGACACTAGCTCAGTGCGAACTGAAGCTGGGACGGATGATGGCCGTATGCCGAATTGTAGCCCTGCCGAGCCACTACTTCAGCCGAACAAACTGTTATGCCGAGCGTACATAAATGCCGAGCCTACCTCCATGCCGAGCAAACCAACATACCGAACGTACTTGAGTGCCGAACAAACTATCCTGCCGAACAAACTAAGTGCCGAGCAGACCTTAATGCCGAACCCAGGTGAATGCCGAACAAACTATCATGCCGAGCATAACTAGGTGCTGAACAGACCTAAATGCCGAACACAAGCAAATGGCGAATATACTTAACATGCCGATCATACATAAATACCGGACCTATCTTCATGTCGAACATAGTTAGCATGCCGAGCATAATTAAGTGCCGAGCACACATAAATGCCGGGCATATACAAATGTCGAACATACTCTCCTTGCCCAATTTCATAACTGGTCTTTACTTGGCATAATCAGATAATTACCTCTAGTGTCTTACTGCAGTCGTTATTCAGAAGGCTTTCGGAGACGGTCAGCGATGACGGTTTTCGGAAGCGATGTTTTTAGGCTTGACGTTATATTAAATGCTTATGCACGATTGATTGCACTAGTTCACACACTACAGGGGGGTTATCTGTGTTGTTAATTCTAACGTCGATCATTTTTCGAGTATAGTTCACACAGGTGCTTGATTGGGTCTGCTATTTATTCAAGATGTCCAAAAGATCCAGTTCTGCTACACTTTCCGACAAACCTGGGCCGCCTTCAAAGCGAACGACCCCCGACACAACTGACCCATCAGTTTCTCCCGCTCATGACTGGGCTCCCGATACTTCAGAATCGTCGATTTTACTGGATGATCCAGTTGACTCACAGGCTTCGAGAGTCACTGAGGCCGCTCTTAAGCGGATATGTTCTATTCATGGCATTCTGTTTGCTGACGTGCTCGTTCCGTTGGGGCATGACTGCCCACATCTGCCCCCAGTGGGATATACGGCGTGTAGCAAGTTCATGTGATGGGTTGGTAGCGTGCCACCTTTCAATCTATTCCTTCGTGACGTGCTGCAGTATCTGGACGTCGCCCCGTCTCAACTTCATCCAAATGGTCACGCTTTCATTTATGGCACGTACATGCTTTTCATGGCCGTCTTCTCCAGGCCTCCAACTCCCGGCGATATAAGGTACATCTATATGACCAAGAAACGGGGAGAAAGCCCCTCTTACATGTTTCTTGAGCCACATCGGAAGTGCCAACTTTTCACTAGCGCGTGGAGTAGCAAAATCGCCCTGTACAAACAGGAGTGGTTTTATGTGCGCTGCCCCCAAGGCTTTGCGAGGCGATGGGTTGAAGGAAGTAAGTCCTTTCTCTGAGTTGATGTCCGTTCCCGATTGAGGTTGAACTTCTCCTAACTCATTGTTCTATTTTTTCAGATCTCGTCCCCCGTCCCGAGGGCCGGGGGTACTCCGATGCTGTCGACGCCATTAGAGCTCTTCCTGCTGAAGAGCGAGATATCCAATCCCTCATTTCCAATGAGTCACTATCGAAGTTCGGCTTGCTAGCCCCTGGCCGCCGGGTTAGCCTTCCAGAGGGCGTATCGCTTCCCAAGTCCGTGCCCGTCAGAGGGAAAAAATTGCCTGAATCATCCGTTCGCCCTTCTCTTGAAGCACCGGAAGAAGGGGAAATTCTAGGCGAGCCACCTAAAAAGCGAGGTGAGGATTTAGGTCCTGCAGCTGAAGTTCATGATATCGAAACGTCATCTTCCCCTTCGAAGGGGAGAAAGGAGCTGGCGCGCAAGTTGAGGAAAGAGAAGGTTGGTGGGACTTCTAAAGCTACGCCTGTTCAGCCAGAGAAAGAGGCTTCTTCACAGCGCGTTGGAAGTTCTCTGAAAGGCTTATCGAACCTCTCCATTCCCGACGACTTGCTCGACTATGATTTCGATGACCCGGAGCTGTTTAAGTTTCGCTCACCCGTCAGGGGTGATGCGGGCGTCCCGGCCCCGATCCAAGGGGAAAAAACTCCCGTTAGCAAAGCCACTGGTCCGTCGGGGGGTAGCACTAGGACACACACAGACACATGCATTTCACTTTGCACCTACTTTTCTTTCACCATTCTGCTCTCTCGCTAATTCGCTATTGTTTGATTGCAGGTGACATGGGGCGCTCTCACGGATACGACCGCCTTCGCGGTTCGTCGACTTTACGCTAGTCTGGTCGAGACTCGGGCCTTGGGAAGCGTTGAGACAGAGACAGCGACAGCGACCGAGATTATCATGCCCGGGACTCGTCATCCCGGAAGAAAACTTACTATCAGCCCGAACACCGCCAGGAGACCTCTTCTTATCAGGAGCGGAGCAAAGACAAACGTGGCCATAAGAGGTCGCATTCTGATGCTCCCCGGGACCAACACTCTGACTCTTCTTCTACCCGGCACTCCCGAGATTCTCATAGGAAGGGCGAACTTTCAAAGCCGTCTCCTCCCGCTCCCGTAACAGACCCGACAGTGTCGGAGAGATTGAACGAACTTAAGGCTAAGTTTCCGAAGATTTTTTTTGATGGGTTAAAGTTCCTCCCGGCGATTCATCCTATTCCCGGAGATGTCAAACAAAATGCTATCGCTTGTACCAATGACGTCTATGTGCAACATGACGCATTCGTCCATCTGGCTGAGAAACTTTCTGAAGTCTCTATGGAGCGCCAGCACGAAATTGACCACCTAAAGCTTGAAGCTATTCATGATAGGGATATCATTAAGGCCCAGGATGAAGAAATTGCCGCCTATAAGTCCGAGCTTGAAGCTACTCGTCAGAGCGCTAAGGACACCGCCGAGGCAGTTTCCCGCCTTGAATTGACTCATAAGAAAGAGCTCGATGAAGCGGTTCAACGGTGTGGGGCATTAGCTTTGGAGAAAGACTCCGTTCAGAAGGAGCGGGACACACTTAGTTATCGGGTTAAGGAACTCGAAGAGCAACTTTTCGAGGAGAGGAAAGAGAAAGTGGCTGCCCAGGTTGAGGCACAACATTATTGTGATGAGATTTTCGCCACCCGACTCCTAAAGGGGAAACTTGAAGACGATCTCTCCAAAGTCGAGGCACTGAGGAATGAGGCCCGTGAGGAAGGTAAAAGGGCAGCAACTGTCGACATCGACTCTCGCCTCGAGGCGTCCAGGGAAGAAGGCAGGGAGGAGATAAAGACCGAATTCGACCCGCTTATCGCTGAGTTCAATGCACGAGTTCTCATGCATCGAGATCTAACTTTTCTGGGCGACGGCTACCTTGAGTCATTGGCCGAGGCATGGGAGACCCTGATTCAGATCAGGAAGGTTGAGAGCGGCGTCGATGAGGTCGACGAAGAAGCATTGATAAAAGAATTCCTGAGGGGGAAGGAGCCTTCAGATTTATCGGCGGCTGAAGCCCTCTACAGCAAAGGTTCTCCCTCCAGGAAAAGGAAAGAGGTGGCTACGGACCCTTCCGGCGTTGTGCCCCCAGTTCACGTGCCTACCCAATCGGCCAGTCGGTCAACACTTGACCCCTTCGAGCAGCACGTTGGTTATGACCGGAAGCCCCCGGGCTTGGCATTCATGTTTTATCTCCCACCCCGGAGGGCGGGACACCCCTGGCGACTGAGAACCCACCGGCATCTGGTGAGTAACCTCTGGGCTTCACAAAGATCTTTCTCGTTCCCTCAGAAGTTGTTGTGTTCTAACACTTGTTTATTTTCGTGTCTTCTGTGCAGGCTGTTCTGACCCCGATCCCACTCCGAGGAGCGATGCCGCCAAGGAGGTAGAGATAAAGGCGAGTGGGGCTACTCAAGTCGGCGGAGATCCTGGTCCAGATGCTTAAGTAATCGGGGCACTGGATGAAGGAAAATCTGACTCTTCCTCGGAGAGTTTCGAAGTAGAAATCACAGGCGCCTCTGAGCACACATCCGACTTGAGCATGAAGGAACGGCTCAAGAAAGAGAAAAGAGATACGACCTCAGTCAAGGTCGAGCCGCGTGAAGTGGACCTGGACGATCCTCTGAACAAACCATTGAAGGTCATTCTTCCTGGCGAGTCCCAGCCCATGGATGTTCCCCCTAAGTCTTCGGTCGTCACCCCTCCGTCAGGGAAGGATTCCAAGAGTAAGCGCTCTGGGAAGGAACCATCCGGGAAGAAGTCAAAGAAACACAAGAAATGACCGTCGTCCCCGTTCAGCGAGAACTAGTTTAAGTCATGTACTAATTTTTGTAGACTGTGTAAATAGGCTGTTGGCTCCGGACTTCGGAGCGTTTTTGTAACGGGAAGCTTTTTGTGAATAAAATTTGATCTTCACTTTTGTCTTCTCAAAAGACTTTTATTATTCAGTTTCTTTTATGGTTGTGATTGAAATCTGAATTGTTATGGGTAAATTTGACTTCTTGGTTCGTCTTTACATGGCTTGGGAGCTTCCCTGGATTTGATCAATCTCCACTTGGTGCTTCAAGCACTTAGAATATTTCATAGCCCGTATGTTGGGGACTTGACATATCCAAGTCATTTGCGTCGTAGTTCCTATTCAAGGAACTCGGAGGTCCGAACTGCTTGTAATAAAGTCTATACACCGGACTTCGAGTACTCCAGTTCGTGCTCCGGGGACTTGGAGATTTCGAGTCATTTGTATTCGAGTCCGTATTCTGGGGACTTAGAGTACTCCAGTCCGCGCTCTGGGGATTTGGAGGTTTCAAATCGTTTATACTCGAGTCCGCACTCTGGGGACTTAGAGTACTCCAGTCTGCGCTCCGGGGACTTGGAGATTTTGAATCGTTTACACTAGAGTCTGCACTCTGGGGACTTAGAGTACTCCAGTCCGCGCTCTGGGGACTTGGAGATTTAGAATCGTTTATACTCGAGTCCGCACTCCGGGGACTTAGAGTACTCCAGTCCGCACTCCGGGGACTTGGAGATTTTTTGTCGTTTATACTCGAATCCGCACTCCGGGGACTTAGAGTACTCCAGTCCGCACTCCGGGGACTTGGAGATTTTGAGTCGTTTATACTAGAGTCCGCACTCTGGGGACTTAGAGTACTCCAGTCCACGCTCCGGGGACTTGGAGATTTAGAATCGTTTATACTCGAGTCCGCACTCCGGGGACTTAGAGTACTCCAGTCCACACTCCGGGGACTTGGAGATTTTGAATCGTTTATACTCGAGTCCGCACTCCGGGGACTTAGAGTACTCCAGTCCGCACTCCGGGGACTTGGAGATTTTTTGTCGTTTATACTCGAATCCGCACTCCGGGGACTTAGAGTACTCCAGTCCGCACTCCGGGGACTTGGAGATTTTTTGTCGTTTATTATAAGCGTTCGTACGCTAGCCAGGATATCATAATTTTTAATTGCGTGTCACAGGAATATCATACGAAGAGACATTGGTCATTCATGGAAAAGATGGCTTCAAGCCTTTATTGATGAAAACAAGCTAGATTATCTTATTACATGCCAAGAAGAAAGCATACTAGAAATAAATGCAACTACAGCATAAAGGAAATAGACTAAGTGTAATAACGCTGCAAATGCTCGCTGTTCCATGCTCGGGGGAGTGTCGCACCATCGACGGTCGTTAGCTTGAAAGTTCTTTCTCCAAGCCTCCGTTCGATGACGTATGGACCTTCCCATGCGGGATTCATGTGCGAAGGGGTTGGAAAGACTCGTTTCAAAACGAGATCTCCCACACTAAAGGTTCTTGGCTGGACTTTTCCATTATAATATTTAGCGACTCGGTGTCTGTATGAGGCTGCTCTCAAATCAGCTTCTTCGCGTTTCTCATCAATGAAGTCTAATGATTCCAATAGGAGATCCTGGTTTGACGCAGGATCGTAATAGGTTACCCGGTGTGACGGAACTTCAAGTTCTACGGGTATGACGGCTTCCGTGCCGTACGCCAATGCGAATGGTGTGTGGCCAGTCGCGGTCTTGTGGGTAGTTCTATAGGCCCAAAGCGCTGTTGGGAGTTCATCCACCCACTTGCCTCTAGCCTTTTCCAAACGCTTCTTCAATATGGACTTGATGATTTTATTGATGGCTTCTACCTGCCCATTCGCCTTCGGGTGAGCAACTGCTGCGAACCTTTTCTCAATGTCATACCTCTGACAGAACTCTTTGAATTCCTTACTTTTGAATTGAGTTCCGTTATCCGTTATGATGGTCTGTGGGAGGCCAAAACGACATATGATATTTCGTACAACGAAATTAATGACTTTCTTGGTGGTGATTGTGGCTATTGGCTCTGCTTCCGCCCACTTGGTGAAATAATCGACTGCCACTATTGCATATTTCGCGCCTCCTTTGGCTATGGGCAGAGATCCAATTAGGTCGATTCCCCACATTGCAAATGGCCAGGGACTAACCATTTGTGTGAGTTCCGTTGGTGGAGCTCTCGGAATCTTTGCATATATCTGGCATTTGTCGCATCTTCTCGCATAGTCTGCTGCATCCCGATTTACAGTCGGCCAATAACATCCATAGCGGAGGATTTTCCTCGCCAAAGTTTGCCCCCCGGTATGATCACCACATTCTCCCTCATGGACTTCTTCCAACACCCGTTTTACCTCGTCGTGGGCCACGCACCGGAGTAAGGGGGTCGAGAATCCCCTCCGATACATTATCCCGTCTTGCATTACATAACGCGAAGCCTTACGAAGGACTTGGCGTCTTTCGCTTCTTTCGCTTCTTTTCTCAGGTAAGTCCCCGTATAGCAAGTATTGTTTGATCGGGGTCAACCATGATCTCCTTTCGAGTTCGGTCTCCAAGACGAGATCTATCTCCATCATGTCTATACTTCAAGCAAGCAGAGTCTCGACAGGGAACAATCTCATCTGCTGTGCATCGCCAGTACTCGCGAATTTAGCCAACGAGTCGGCCTCCCTGTTTTGTTCGCGCAGGACATGCGAAATGTCATAATATTCCAGGTTTACTAGTAGCTCCCGGACCCGAGCAAGGTAAGGAGCCAGTCTCTGTCCTTTCGCTTGGTAGTCTCCCCGTACCTGATATACCACCAGCTGTGAGTCGCAGAAGATTTCGATGGACTTTACCCTCAGTTCATTGGCAAGTCTTAAGCCAGCAATCAGTGCTTCGTATTCGGCTTCGTTATTTGTCGCTGTAAACTCGAGCTTCAAAGCGTAGCAAATCGATCGGTTTTCGGGAGTTATCAGAACTATCCCAGCTCCCGACCAACGGTCGTTAGATGCCCCGTCAGTGAACATCTTCCATCGGAAAGGAGGGATTACTTTGTGATTTTCACTCGGTTCATCCGGAATGGTGAACTCAGCAACGAAGTCAGCTAATGCTTGCCCTTGGATGGTCCTTCGCGGCAGGTAGGTGATATCAAACTGGCTTAGCTCGATGTTCCACTTTAGCATCGTGCCGGAAGTTTCCGGTCGTTGGAGTACCTGTCGCAAGGGTTGGTCAGTGTAAACACTGATTGAGTGCGCCTGAAAGCAGGGATGAAGCTTACGTGATGCAATCACCAAGCAATAGGCAAGTTTCTCGATCTTTGGATAATTCTTTTCTGCCCCCGTCAGTCGTTTACTAACATAGTACACCGGCCTTTGAACCTTGCCTTCTTCGCGAACTAGGGCTGTACTGATAGCGTGCTGAGACACAGCCAAATATACGTACAACGTCTCGTGGTCTACTGGTTTTGACAACACTGGAGGACTTTCCAAGTGTCTTACCAGGGCTCGGAATGCTTCCTCGCAGTCAGTCGTCCATTCAAAGTTTCTCTTTCCTTTCTTTATGACATCGAAGAAAGGAATGCATTTATCCGTGGCTCTGGATATGAATCGACTGAGCGCAGCTACTTTTCCGTTCAAGCTCTGTACCTGCTTTATGGTTCTAGGTGCCTGTATATCTCGGATGGCCTGGATCTTCTCCGGGTTAGTTTCAATTCCTCGTGCATTCACAATGAATCCCAAGAACTTCCCTGATGCCACACCGAATGAACACTTTGAAGGATTGATCTTCACCCATAGTGCCTTAGTATATCGAACATTTCCGCCAAGTCTCGAATGTGGTCGTTTGACTGCCGTGACTTCACAAGCATGTCATCCACATAGACTTCCATTGTTTTCCCAATCTGATCTTTGAACATTCGATTTACCAGACGCTGGTAAGTTGCTCCGGCGTTCTTCAGTCCGAAGGGCATCACTACATAGCAGTATAACCCAACATTTGTGACAAAGCTGGTGTGTTCTTGGTCTGGGATGTGCATCGGAATTTGGTTGTATCCAGAGTATGCATTCATAAATGACAATAACTCATGCCCTGCAGTTGAATCGATCAGTTGATCAATTCGTGGTAGCGGGAAGCTATCCTTCAGGCATGCTTTGTTTAAATCAGAATAGTCAACGCAGGTTCTCCATTTCTCGTTTGCTTTCTTTACCAACACAGGGTTGGACACCCATTCCGGGTAGAGGGCGTCGCAGATAAACCCATTGGCTTTGAGTTTATCCACCTCCTCTTTGAGAGCTGTAGACCTTTCCGAGTCCATGCCTCTCCTTTTTTGCTTCACAGGTACGTGTTTCGGGTCTATGTTCAACATATGGCTCGCAATTGCAGGGGAAATCCCACGCATATCAGAGTGTGTCCAGGCGAAGACATCAAGATTCGCTCGGAGGAAATCAGATAAATTCTTTGCCATTAGGGGATCGAGCTATGACCCAATTTTAAGAACTCGTGTCGGGTCGCTGTGGCTAACTGGAATATCAATTGTTAGTTCGGCCGGTGCTGCGTCTGGTTCCCTGGGTTCCCCTTTGTCATCTCTCGGATCTATGTCTCCAACGATCCGAGAATGTCGCCCGAGCCAGGGCTCGGGCGCTAATTGTCAATCATCAGAATTCGAGATGCAGACGATGCTGTCCGCAGTCTTCCCCTTTTCTCTGCGCTGGGCCTCTCTCAGCTCAGCCACGTAACATGCACGTTCGGTTGCTTGGTCACCATGCACTACGCCAACTCCTTTGTCCGTCGGGAATTTCAGTGTGAGACACCACGGGGCCAAGGCTGCCCGGAAATCTGCGAGGGCTGATCGTCCCAAAAATACGTTGTATGGTGAATCAACATCCAGCACTATGAATGGTAGGATTCGCACTCTCCTGCATTCACCTTGTCCCAGTTCAACTGGTAACTCCACATATCCTAATGCGTCTGTGGCTGCTCCGTTAAAGCCATGGATTCGGGATTTAGATGGCTTCAAATCCTTAGTCTCCAGCTTCATTTGGTCATATGCTTTCTTGAAGATGATGTTAACGGAACTTCCGCAATCAATTAGGATTCTCCTTACGAATGTCGGTCCGATGGTTGTGGATATGACCAATGGATCGATGGTGGGAGCTTCCACCTTATCTGCGTTTCTAATCCTGAATACAATATCGTCGTGCATCGTGCGCTGCTGCTTTGCGGGAGTTCCATCCTCCACATTTGAACAACACTCATGCTCTGTATGTCTTAAGGAATTAGCATATCGCTCCATTTCCTGCCAATTTTTATCCGCATGATGAGGTCCACCAGCAATAGTGTTAATAATCAATCTTCCCATAGTTCGAGTAGGTTGCTCTGGTTGGTATAGAGCTGGGCCACGTCCGGGGTCTGAAGTCTCTTGTCTTCCTTCTGGCGTATCTTTGACGAATTCCTGCAGCTTCTTCTGCCTAATCAATTTCTCAATAGCGTCATGGAGATGCCAGCATTCGTCTGTGTTGTGCCCATAAGACTCGTGAAAGCGGCAATACTTTCCAGTCCGCTTTTGCTCCTCTGTTGATTCCTTAGGGCGTGGTTTTATGTATTGAAAAGTGTTGCAGGTCGATAAGTAGATGTTTTCAAGAGACGCATTCAGTGGAGTGTATTCGTTGTAGGTTGGGATCCTTGACTTCCATCTCCCCGTTTCCTTCTTCTTTCCAGGATTTCCACTTCCAGTTCCCTTAGACTGCCCGGGCTTATTTTGGACGCTGGCCTGAGTCTTTCCAGGGTTATCGTCGGTTGCTTTCATGGCAATGCTGCCCTTTACAGACTCCTGAACGGACCCTGGTGCCTTGTCTTTCCTTATCCACCGAGCTTCTTCCCTACTTATGAACTGGTGGGCTTTCGAATAGAAACGTTCCAACATAGCTGGTGGCTTTCCCGCCAACCAATCCCCAAATTCAGAGTCTGGATCCGCTCCACGCATTACTGCCATCAAAATCGCGTGGTCGTTTGGATTGCTCACTTCAGTAGCGGCAACATGAAATCTCTGCAAGTATACTTTCAGTGATTCTCCAGGAGTTTGGGTCACGCTTGATAAGGACATCACATCCTTGGGTCGAGTGGCGTGTATCCTGAATTGTTCTATGAATTTCCTTGCTAATTCGTCGAAGTTTGAGATTGACCGTGGAGGAAGTCGAGTGAATCACATGGTGGCAATTCCGGACAGAGTTATTGGAAAGCACCTGCACTTAGTTGCGTCGTTGGCCCTTGCTGAATCCATCATCCATCCATACCTCATTACATGTTGTCTAGGGTCAGTTTTTCCTTCATAGGCGGGTATGGTGGGCATGTTAAACTTCCTTGGGTATTCAGCCTGTAGAATGGTATCTGTGAAGGAAGTATGACTCTTAGACATTCCCCAATCTTCATTAGTCAAACCTTGATTCTCTCTCATCAATTGCCTGACCATAGCTGTCAAATCCGGGGTTTGTGTGGTAGGAGGAAGGTTGGGTTCCGCTCCACGGGCTTGATTTCTAGTAGAGCGATCAGTGGCACCTGCTTGGTCATCTTCATCCTTGCGGCGTCTACGCCTGGGAGGTTCATCAGCTGAAGTTGAGCTATCATCTTCGGAGTAGGGGACAGGGCTACCTCCAGCATTCTGATGTTGTTGTTGAGCAAGTTGGGCCATGAGGTCAGCATTAACTTGCATTTGCTCAGCGAGTTGCCTTCTGCTTTCCGTAAGCTCTTTTATCAAGTCATTCAATTCTGCTCGTGAAACAGCTTCCGCTTGGTTTTGGCTGGATGGCCCCGTGCCTCGAATTGCTTGTTGATCGTTAGGTCCAAGTTGTTGAACACTAGCGGTTTTGCGGGCATCTACATTTTGGGAGGTCGATCTTGTTCGTGGTCTTCCCATGGTAGAGTCGTTGGTTGTAACTCTGAGTAGAATCAACAGATGCCTTATGAATAATTACGGATCTTCTTCGGGAGATTTATGCAATCCAGTAGCTACAAAGTAGATCCTCACAACCTGAGAATTCGGCTCTCAGTGAAAGCACCAAAATATTAGTGCCAAAATTGGTCACTAACACCCTTAGAGAGTTTGTGTAGAGAGATTAATGAAGAAGATAAATTAAAATAGAGAAGATAATGTAAATTAAAATGCGGGAGACGAGAACACAGAATTTATATTGGTTTGGCGTTGTAGCCTACATCCACTTTGAAGTTGATCCTTTATTTCTTCACTTTAAACTTGATTACAGATACAATCCACTTTTAAGTATTCGAATACAATTGTGAAATAAAAGTAGAAGTCTTGGATGAGGTTTGGATGAGGCAGAGTCTCCCCTGTGTTCTCTGAAATCTTATCCCTCTTTTCTGTGCCCCTGCCTCTCTATTTATAGACGAATGTGGGTTGGACTTCCCTGGTGGGCCAGATGGCTAGACGGCACGGTCTAGATAGGACGCGCCCTGCATGCTGAGTGGAACATGCCGAACGGTCGGCATGCCGAGCCCTCCTTTCCAAGTCGATGGATCTCTCTGTTGAATGGAGGAAGCGGGACGAACGATGCTGGGATGCCGAGTGAGGCGTGGATGCCGAGTGAAAGGATACGCCGAGTAGAGGGAATGCCGAACACAGGACATGCCGAGCAAAGGATATGCCGAGCACAGGATGTGCCGAACAAAGGGTATGCCGAGTGAAGAGCAGGCCGAGTGGAGGGAGTGCCGAGTGAAATGCTGAAGGTCTCGTGCCGAGTGCAAACCTGGATGGACGTACGTTCTTCAATGCCGAGTACAACCCTTGACTGCCGAACGTTCAAACGTGTCGAGTGCTCATTTGTGCCAAGTACGACCCTACATGCCGAACGTTCTAGTTGCCTGGTCGATTCTCCAGGTAACAGTAGTTCATGAAGCTACTACATACATTGGAGTTAGAAATAAAATACAACTGAATATCTTAGATGTGGTGAAGTCTCCAGTATGCGCAGATGACATCTCTGAGCAAATCAACAGGCTGACTGAAAGGATAGATAGCTAGATCTTCAAGCAAGGCTCCAACTTCGAAAGTGAGCCTCAAATGCTGAATCACTCAGTCTGACCCGAGCGTAAAGCAAAAACACAAAACACTCGAGTCAGGATTAACATTCTTATATAAATAAATCCAACCCAAGTGAAATATCAACTGAAATACAAATAACTTAAAGGATGTTTGGGATAACCATCCTCTAAGGGTCCATAGAACTATCTACAAGGTAGAAATATACACTATAACACCGTGGTTCTTTCAACTTAATTTATACTTCAAAATCAAATATCATTTTCTCTTCAAATATCTCTATATTTCCCAAAATAGTATTTATATAAAATAAATAATTTATAAAGTCAAGTATTTTCAATTTCCTCAACGTAACAAATCGTTTAACATCAGCCCGACCTTCCCATTTAAATCTATTTCAATCTCAATTTATCAATTTAAATTCAACTCAATTTCTAAAATAACCACTTAAATTTTTCGATCTCACATTCGGATTTAAAATCCCAAATACCCCTTTATATTTCCATATATTTCAAAACTTTAAGTATTCAACGTTTCATCTAAATTTTTCATTCAATTTAGTTTTCTAAATAATCAATTCAAATTTAGTTCAACCTAAATTTTCATTTTAATTCGATTTAGTTGCTAAAACAAACTCAACTATATTGATTTCAAACAGATCCGAATCTCAAAATAACCATTTTAATTCCATTATAGTTCAAGGCTTAAATATTTAAATGTTCAATATAACAGTTTCATAAAGATCTCGATTTAATCTTATTATTATTTAGTTTTGAAATGCTTCCTCATTAGGTTCAATATCATTTAAGTAACCTTAAATTACATTTTACTCAATATTTCTTTAACTTTATTTAAACGTGAAATATTCATTAAATCGCTTAAATCAAAAATCCAGTTACAAAATCATACCCTTAAATTTCCATTCAATAATTTCTAATTGATTTAATTAAATAAATCTTTATTTAAATACCCTTTTTAAATAAACCCATAATTATCTCCCAATCTTAGTTAATTGCATAAATCTATTTGGGATAAAATTTTCATAAATATTTAACGTAATTGATGTATTAAATCAAATTTTGACTAAATTAAATATCCTTAAATCTACATATGTCATTCCCTTTATATATACAAATTCAAGATTTAACATTTAATTAGACCATATATCTCTTTCCAAAACAATGAATTTAATTTCAAAATATTCATATATAGACCAACGGTGTCTGTATATATTTCTAATCATAGGGTCAAGTGTTACGGATATTTATCATTTCGATCCGTACACTCAAACGTATACGGATGGATAGCATTTCAACCCGTAATCCCAAATTCAATTAAATGAAAATCGCTTGGGTTTATCATTTCAACCCATAACGATTTCCTCCTATTCTGAAGTCTGTTCGGGTATGTATCATTTCAACCCATAGTGATTTCTATACTAACAGGGAACTTGCAGAGTGATAACAGATATGAAAATAATAATAACAACAGGCATATATCATCAAAATAAATATATAAACAATAGGATATGGTGTCATATCCCATAAGTGAACAGTTATAGATAATAGCATATATAACAATTCAAATAACTACAGCCTCATATTCCAATTGTCGTTTCAATTTAAATCAAATTTAATAAATAAAAGAACGTTAATCGTGAGTGATTGCTCACCTTTCGAGGTTAGAGAGATTGACAATGAAGTGGGTTACGACTCCAGGCATACACATTCAAAACGAAGCAAGATTGACAAGCATTCGACGGACAAACTGATGACAAAGATTAGACGAAGTCAAATCAGAATTGGATCGATGACGATAGATGGAATAAGTGAACTCATATATATTCAATGAAATGTATTGTCATATGCCTTAATATACTAATATATATATAAACTAAGTTTAATAATATGCACTAAATGGACCCAGACTAATATATCTGCATATGCAGACTTGACTACATATACTGCCTATGCAAATCAATATATACCGAAAACCAACAGATTTTTATAATTTAGTAACATATATATTAGAAGTTTCCAAATCCAATAAGTTTCGAATAGATTTAACAAAATAAAATTCTAAATTATAACTTTAAATCAAAATGCATATATTTTATGTTATACAAAATTTAAAATAATACGTTTAAACTTTTTTCATATTTTTAACACAAAGCAGGAAAAATCAACTTATATAAACCTCGTACCTATACTAAACATACCAAATATATTATTAATCAATATGCAAAACCGCTGTATCAATTATATATAACTTTTATATTACATATACTTATAGTATAAATGACTAATATACATATTGTATAAACTTTTAAAACAACATACTAGTATAATTGTATATACAATTTAAACACACGGTTTGAAACAAAATAGCTTGCGTACGTAAAACCTGTTATAAAAATACAGCAACTTATTTGCACAAAACGAACAGAGTATCTCATATATGTAACTTAAACTAATAGAATAAATAACAAAAATCTTGAAATATAAACTCTAGTGTATATTATAACTAAATATACACAAATGTATTCGAAACTATTATATAAATATAAACACTTCTTTTAAAAAAAAATACACATATATACTAAAATCATTATGTAAGGCTCTGGAAAACAATATATACGTATAGCTAACAGGAAAATAAACTCCTGTGCTAAAGTTATAAAATTAACTGTAAAATATATATATGTACCTGCTGGTTAAAAACATATGAACTATTCTAGATTTAAACAAATATATATATTCTAACACATACACGTGCATCGACCTAGTATGTAAAACATGCAGACTACAACATACGAGATATATATAACATCCATATACTAGTATATATATATATATGAAATCAAAACAACAAGGTATAAAACATGAAAGCCATTTTATACAGACTGTATATGAAGAGAAAGAATGAGGTTACAAGTTCAAGCATACGAGATGGAGGACCTGAAGGCTGTCCTAGCTTGGTTGGCGGTGGCGCTCGAGTAGCTGTAGAAGCTGACGATCTCATTATTGTCGGAGGTGGCCGTAGCTTGTGTAGGATCTAGATTAACCCTAGAGGGGGGGGGGGGTTGAATAGGGTTATAGCAAATTTTCTTGATATAAGCACAGAAACAAAACGCAGAAATAAAAATGCTGAAAAAGTAAATCACACCAAAATTTACCCAGCTTCGGCAACCCCTGCCTACTGCTGCATTCCCAGATTTCTATTAGAATTAAACAGTATCACGCTTACAAACACTCTACTAGACTCGCAGACCCTTTTGCTCCCGCTCACAAACACTCTACTAGACTCGCAAACATTTGCTCCCGCTCACAAACATTCTACTAGACTCGCAAACATTTGCTCCCGCTCACAAACACTCTACTAGACTCACACACCCTGCTCCCGCCTATAGAGTTTCGTTTACTCGCAAACTCTGCTCCCGCCTACAATAGAACTTTGATTACTCGCAAACTCTGCTCCCCCCTATAGAGCTTTGATTACTCGCAAACACTGCTCCCGCCTATAGAGCTCTGCAAACTCGCACACCCTGCTCACTAAACTAATTCTAAGTAGACAATCTGACACTACCTAAACCCTAGGTGGTGATTTACAAATTCTTTGATTCGAAAAGTAAAAACAACAATTAAAAAAAAAATAGACACATTAACCCTAATTAAAAAATTAAACTAAAGCTTCTAAATAACAAGGCCGGTCCACTCTTCATTAAACCCGATCACTTCTTTGTGAACAAAAATGGCAGCTGCTTCTTTCTTCGTTCCTTCGATCTGAGATATTATGAGAGGCGGCTTTGTTTCGATGCTCTTTAATCTTGGCTATTGCTCGATCTTCGTTGCCCTGGAATTCACGGCTTCGCTTTCTCGTGGTACTGTGATTTAGGGTTTATGGATTTGGGGCTTCGATCCCTTGAATGCTCTGCTTTGCGAATTAGGGTTGAGATGATTATCGGCTTGGCTTCACTTTGGTGAGTTTGATTTCGCTTCAGGTAAAAATTTTAGCTCTGTTCCTCTTCGATTTTCGTATTCGAAATCACACCTTTATGCCGATGATGATCTGGGGCTTTTATAGGATTCGTTACCCTTGAATTTCGTTCGTCTGATTGTTTCAAAATTATTGCTTTGGCCGTTCGATTATTGTTGGATGTTTGCGATGAATTCTGACTGAATCAAATGCGTATATACTGCTTGATAGTCACGACTTTGAATTTTTGAGATATTTGTTTACCACCGGCTTTTGATTCTTTGCTTGGTCAAATTGCTTGGTTATTGCGATGTTGATTTTGGTTCCGTGAATTTCTCTGTTGACCTGTTCATTACGGCTTTGACATTTTTTTAACTTCGATATTTTTGTGAATTAGCTTTGCCCACTGTCTGCATTCCTGTAGTAGCTTTGTTCAAGTTGTCTTGGGCATTGTTGTATCCATTGCAGTCTTATAGCGTCATTGAGATTGCATACTGTTTTCATTTGTTCAACATGTAGTTGTTCACTTGGTCTTTGCTTGTGACATCCATGTGCACCTGATATATGTTTGAGACTGTGCTTGCATTGTTACTTGGTCGACACTTGCATCATTATCTGTTGCATACATGAGATTGACACTGTACTTTTGTTGTTCACTGTGTTCATGCACTGTGGTCTTTGTTGCCTCTTTGTGTTGCTGTACTTCATGTTGTATTCATGCAGCTTGTTCTCTATATTCACTTGAATGTTGCAGTCCATGTTCTTCACTGTTTACATTGTTTGCATTGTTGCAGTGATTATTTGAGCTTGTATGCTGCATGTTTTTGTTCATGTTGACACAAGTTGTTGAGTCTGTTGCATAAGTCCTGTTCATTTGCACTTGCAGTTGGTTACTTGATTCAGTTGTGTTGTTTCCAGTTGCTTAGTGTCTTGATGCTCGGCTTGAGGCTGTGTCATGTTTGAACATAGCATTCATGTGTACTTTTGATTTGCACCTGAGTTGAATCCAGTTTTAAAACTCGGGTTTGACCTTGTGATGAGAGTTGTGACTTTTATGTTATTGCACGTGAGTTGAACCCGGTTTTTCATTTGGGTTTGACCTGTGCTCACCTGTCCCTGTAAATCAATCAAGTGTATATGTTGGCGTGCACGGCCTTGTGGCATATACAGTAATATATTGTGTATGTCACAAGTTGTTCGTGTAAGATGAATTCAAATTTAAATTATGACGAACAACCCAAATAACTGAGGCAAATCATATTTTCAAAAATTATCTTTTATTTTTGAATTTTCAAAAATATTTCTTTTTCAATTTTACTGCGTTAGTTTATATTTTTGCAGATTGCTCAGATGCTGGATTCAAACTGGAATGCAGTTGAAGATAAATACGAGTGTGAGTGATATATAGTGAGGTGAACTGTAAATATGAAATGTGATGTAATCAAAGTTGTATAGTTATAGTGAGAGCTTGAAATTGTATTATTCAAAAATGTAATAAATATTTATTTGAATAAAAATCTGTTTGAATTCAAATTCTGTGTAATTTATTTTATTCACCAAATATTTATTTAAACTGTGAAAAATAAAATAGTATATTAACAAATACATTTAAACGAATGTATATATGTTTATTATCATAAAAAAAAATCATATAAGCGCAAAGAGCATATTCAACAATCTCCCCCTTTTGCGCATATTCAACAGCTTGGGTGCAAGGGAGGAAGGAGGCACGGTCTGAGGTGGGTCAAGGCAGCGAAGATGGGTGCGGTGGTGGGCTGGTTGAGCTCGGCTTGGTGAGGGTTCGAGCAAAGGGTCGGCTGAGGCTCGGTTGGTGGCGCGGGCTCGGTGAGGCGGAGCCGGAGGGTGGCCGGCCTTGGTTGATCTGGAAACGCGTGTAGGGGAGAGGGCGAACAAGGTTTCAGAAAGTAAAGAATCTGCACGCAACTTTCATAAAAAAAAATTATTTCTGTAAGGAGAGAGTGATAGGGCGAAGGTGGAGCAGGGAGCGCGAGACAGAGGGGGCTATCCGCCAAGCTTGGGTGGAAGCACGCGGGTAGGGGTTTGCGGCGGTCACGGCAAGAAGAATGGAGAAAAATATGAAAGAGAAGAGAGAAGGTGGAGAAAAGATGAAGGGGGAAAAGATGTTTCTGCAGTTTCATTTGAAAGAAGGAAAAACGTAAACAGGTTTCATAAGGGTAAGATTGATTTGGAGCAGGTCACAGCAAATATATATTATTATTGTTGCTGAGAAGAAGAAAGGATTGAAACGTCTCAATAAAGAAACACGCGAATTGATGGGAACAGTAACAATCAACCCCTAAATTATGGAATAATAGAGGCAACGGCTATAAAAGCAGTAAATAAAATATGGCAAGTTATATACAAAATAAAGGAGAAAATAAAACTTTCAGAGGAAAGTTTGAACAGAAATAAAGAATATGGACCACGTTGTACATGTAAAATTAAATGAGATGATAATAGGCAGAAGTGAAGTTGGTTTTCGGAGAAAAATGTACAAATATATTTATTGCCTCAAACGTAAAACGCGGAATGACAATGGATAGAGAAAGAAATGAATCACTGAATAATGAATTGAAATGATGGGTTTGTAACAGCTTTGCATTGATTGAGAAGTTATTAAAGCAGTTTATTTTATTGCTTGGATTCACGTTGAAGTTTGAAAAGCAAAGCAAAGTTAACGGTCAACATTTAAAGGTACCGTTACAACGAACATTTTATTAGTTCTGTCGCGTACCGGACCTCAAAATACAGAAACAAATATACTATTGAGATCAGTACGACGAGACGATCACAACGGTATACAGATATCAGTGGTAGGATCATCCGATTAAAAGTCGATAATCGGTACTCAAAATGCTGCTATTTTGTCAGAATTAAAAAGTCCACTTTTGAAAAACGAAAGATGACATCTCACTCAAAAGAGGGCTTAGAATTTTCTATAGAAAAATATTTATGTTGGAAAATGAATTTATTACCATCTATTATTAACTGATTTGAATGTGGCGGAATTTCTTAATAAATAAACCTCCATAAAATAAATTGAAAATCTATCATCTGCTACGTACAATTGGACGCAATCCAAATATTAAATTTTTATATCAAAATATTATTTTTTAAAGTTCTCAAAATTTTAATTAAATACGTAAAAACATTAAAAATTATTAAAATTTTACGGGTCGTTACATCCAGCGACCTAACATAGGTCGTAACACGCAAGGTCGCAACTTGAAGGATTGGAGCGACCTAAGGAAATGCTCACCGGTTTGCTTATCTCGTTAGGTCGTTGCTTCGTTAGGTGGTAACCCGTTAGCGACCTATGGTTTAACTCGTTAACTCGCCCGAGTGTCTTCATGCTTTGCTCGTTAACTCGCGAGCGACCTTCGTTATGTCGCGAGTCTCTACTAGGTCGCGAGCGACCTAAAAACTGTTTTGTTAACTCGCTGGGTTGGACCTTTAGACTTCTTTGGTCGCTTGAACGACCGGTCTTCACACTAGGTCGCTGCCGACCTATCTCCACTACCTCCACACTAGGTCGTGAACGACCTAAAGCCTTGGAACGACTCAAATTCAATGAGTTGGTGAATTCCATTGCTTTGTCACTCGGCTGGGTTGCATCATCCTCCCCTGGTTGTGAAAAATTCGTCCTCGAATTTAAAAGTTCTTTCCCATCGGTTTGTTCATCCCCATAATAAGGTATTAAATGTTTAACATTAAACACATCAGAAGTATACACATCCTCCGGCAGCTTCAACCTGTAAGCGTTTTCATTGATCCGTTTCACAATCTCTACAGGACCAATCTTTCGAGCTTTAAGTTTATAGTATGCTCCCACTGGAAAACGATCCTTCGTTAAGACAGCATACACTGAATCTCCTTCATTAAACTCAACACTTCGTCGCTTCAAATCCGCAGATCGTTTATACTTCTCATTCGACTTTTCCAATCGTTCTTGAACGATTTTATGGCATTCTGTCAATCCATCCACGAAATCAACGGCCCGCTTAACTGTCCCCTTCGGTTGTGGCACTATTACTAAATCCAACGGCCCCTTTGGAATTGTCGAATAAACAAGCTGAAATGGACTGAATCCTGTGCTTCGATTAACCGCATGGTTGTGAGCAAACTCCGCTTGACACAATTTTGAATCCCAGCTCTTCAAATTGTCCTTCACAAGACATCTTAATAAGTTTCCCAACGATCTGTTAACCACCTCCGTTTGCCCATCAGTTTGCGGATGGTAAGCACTACTAAACTTCAACTTCGTCCCTACCATCTTCCACAAACTTAGCCAAAAATGACTCAGGAAACGAGTATCTCTATCCGTAACAATAGACTCTGGCAACCCATGAAGTCGATAGATCTCTTTGAAAAATAACTGAGCAACATGAACTGCATCCGCTATCTTCTTACAAGCAACAAAATGTACCATCTTCGAGAAATGATCCACCATCACATATATCGAGTCATTTCCCCTTTGAGTCCTCGGCAAACCCAACACGAAATCCATGCTTATATCTACCCACGGCTTTGTAGGAACAGGTAAAGGCATATACAACCCTGCATTTGTAGCTGTCCCTTTCGAAACTTGACAAACATGACATCTCTCCACGAATCTCTCAACTTCCCGCCTCATCGATGGCCAAAAATAAGACTGAGAAATCAAATGCAATGTGCGATCTCTACCCACATGGCCTTCTTCGTGTAACTCCTTTACAATCTTCATTCGCAAGCTTCCTTCTGGTATGCATAATTGATTCCCCTTGAATAAGAATCCATCCATCAACACAAATTCATCAGTACTCCCCTCCTTGGCTTTCTCAACAAACTTCGTAAAG
Source organism: Allium cepa (assembly GCA_030765085.1). Taxonomy (NCBI): domain Eukaryota; kingdom Viridiplantae; phylum Streptophyta; class Magnoliopsida; order Asparagales; family Amaryllidaceae; genus Allium; species Allium cepa. The sequence goes on along the minus strand of CM060940.1, from coordinate 852,347,652 downwards.
TAAGGATCTTCTTCAATCAACTCTGGCAATAGTTCAAACCCTGTCACTTCAACCTTCATTGTTGTCAACAAATGATTCCTCCTGCTCAAAGCATCAGCTACACGATTCGTCACCCCTGACTTGTGTTTCACGACAAAAGTAAAATATTGTAGATACGCGACCCATAAAGCGTGCCTAGCTGAAATTTTGTCCAGCCCTTGCAAATGCTTCAAAGCTTCATGATCCGTGTAAAGAACAAACTCTTTCTGGAACAGATAATGTCTCCAGTGCTTCACAGCTTGAACAACCGCGTAAAACTCCACATCGTATGTGCTATATCTCAACTTAGCTCCCGACAATTTGTCACTGAAATAAGCCACTGGTTTTCCCTTTTGACTCAAGACTCCACCAATCCCAACCTTCGAAGCATCAGTATGTAACTCAAACAATAACTGAAAATCCGGTAAAACTAGAACTGGTGCTGACGTCAATAATGTCTTGATCTTTTCAAAAGCAACCCCTGCTTCCTCTGACCATGCAAACTTCTTCCCTTTCATTCAATCGGTTACAGGTGCCATTACACTGCTAAAGTGTGTAATGAATCTTCGATAAAAAGACACCAATCCATGAAAACTCCTCACTTCTGTAATTGTCTTCGATTGTGGCCAACTCCTGATAGCTTCCACTTTACTTTCATCCACTTGAATACCTTCCTTCGACAGAACATAACCCAGAAACAAAACACTGTGCGTCATGAACATACACTTCTTTGTTGCGGCATAAAATTTCTCCTGTCGTAGAATCAACAGTACTTCACGCAAATGCTGGACATGTTCTTCCATACTCCCACTATAGATCAAAATATCGTCAAAGTAAACTACTACAAACTTCCCAATGAATGGTCTAAAAATCTGGTTCATCACTCTCATAAAAGTACTCCGTGCATTCAATAAACCAAACGGCATAACCAGCCATTCATATAAACCTTCCCTTGTTTTAAAAGCAGTCTTCCACTCATCACCCGGTCTTATACGAATCTGATGGTATCCACTCTTCAAGTCAATCTTCGAAAACACAACAGCCCCACTCAACTGGTCAATCAAATCATCAAACCTCGGCATATGAAATCTGTATCTCACAGTAATCTTGTTTAGAGCCCGACTGTCCGTACACATTCTCCACGTCCCATCCTTCTTTGGTGCCAATAAGGCTGGCACTGCACATGGACTCAAGCTCTCCTGAACACGCCCATGTTCTAACAACTCTTCCACTTGCCTTCTCAACTCCTCATGCTCCTTAGGACTCATCCTGTAATGTGGTCTGTGTGGTAATACTGGCCCTGGCACAAGATCAATCTGATGTTGAATATCCCTCAACGGTGGCAATTACGTTGGTAACTCTTCAGGAAACACATCACTGAATTCTTCTAATACCGGCTTTACTTCCTCTGGGATTTCAACAGATTCAGTCGTTTCACGTCCAATCAACAAAAATACCTCTGGACTCTCCTCTACTTCTTTGACAAATTCTTTCAAAGTCAACAAAGTCTTCGGCTCCTCAATTTCTTCTGACTTGCTTTCTCCTTGTTGTCTCTTCTTTGGAACCAAAATAATTTCAACATCTTCAAACATAAAGCTGTAGCTATTGGTTCGACCGTCATGCTGCACCGCTCGATCATACTGCCATGGTCTTTCCCAAAGTAAGTGACAAACATCCATCTCGACTACATCACACCAAATCTCGTCTTTATACTTCTTCCCAATAGAAAATAGAACTTGAACTCGCCTGTCCACCTTCACTTCTCCTCCTTTTCTTAGCCACGCTAACTTGTAAGGATTAGGATGTTTCTCCGTTTTCAGCTTCAACTTTCTCACAGCTTCGGTAGAAATAATATTGTCATAACTTCCCGCGTCAATCACAAATTTACAAACTTTCCCCAGAATAGTGCATGTTGACTGAAAGATGTTACTCCTCAACCAACTAGCTTCTTCTTCCTGCTTCAGTATTAAACAAGACCTCCTCGTCATCAGATTACATCCTTCATTTCCTGACGCGATATCCTGTTCATCCTCCTCAACTGGACTGGAATAACCTTCCCCAACATCCTTACCTTCAACTTCAGCAATCATAATTCTTTTCTTCAGCTTCGGACATTCATTACTCTTGTGACCCACTTCCTGGAAATTGTAACATTTGAAACTGTTATTGACCTTCGCCTTCGCAACTTCATTCACAACATGTTTACTGACAGCTTTTGAAACATTAGAACTCCCACTAACATCCTTGCTTTGAGAATTATAACTTGGAAACACACCACCTCCTCGTCTTCCCTGCTTCTCCCAAGCCAACGCTTTCTGATGTGCTTCAGCTACAGATCTAGGATCAAACATATTAACCATGTCTTGAATCTGCATTCTCAATCCTCCAACAAACTTAGCAGTCAATTGTTCCTCTGTCTCCATAATGTCATTTCGAGCAATCAGTTGATAAAATTCATCAGCATAATCATTAACAGTCTTCGTCCCTTGCCTCAGATTCTGCAACCTTTGATACATGAGCGACTGATAATTGTAAGGTAAAAATGTAGCTTTCATCAGTTTCTTCATCTTCTCCCATGATTCAATCTTCGACTTCCCCATCCGTTCTCGTGTAAGTTTGGTTTGCTGCCACCATGCCATAGCTCTACCCCTCAACCTAGTAGCAACCAACTTCACTCGACGATTTTCCGGAACCTCTTTGAAATCAAAGATCTCTTCAACATTAGACAACCAATCCAAAAATTCTTCTGCTACCATTCCACCTTCGAATTCTGGAATTTCCATCTTCATACCCGACTCCCATCGTCGATCATCATCTACATCCCGATATGAATTTTGAACTTGGTCTCGATCTCGATAATGAATGCTAGCTCTATCACCATCTTCATCAAAATCAAATGTACGTCTATATCGATCTCGACCATCAACATCACTTCGATCACGCATGTCTCTTCTACTATGTCTCTCTTCATCTCGATATGGCTCATCTTCAAACTCACGTTGAGTTCTTCTCTCTTCATGTCCATATTCATGGTGATCTCTTCTCGATGAAATTGACGTTTCTCTTCTTTCTCTAAAAGATTGTGGCGACACCCTCCTCGCTTCCGTAACCGATGGTGAAACTCTGTTTCCTCCATGGTTCGAGATTGGCGACCTTCTTCTTTGACCTTCATTAATGTCAATCATCAGTTTCTCTAACTTCCCAATACCTTCATCAAATTTCTCATTAATGCGTTGTTCCATCTGCTCGGCTTCTTCCCTTCTATACAACGCTTCCACATTTTGATGTCGGTTAGCTCTTCTTGGTGGCATGATTGAATCTAATATTTTTCAACACAAATCACAAATACTTCAACAAATACAAACATCACTTCAAAATTTTTAACAATACACGGCTACCCCCTAGCTCGGCTCAACACTTCAACACAAACTCTCGGCTTGAATACTTCAAACTAATGATACCAAAATGATGCTTCAATTCTCGGCTCAAACACTTCAACAAGATAAGCTTCAACTTCAAACTCCTTGGCTCCAAGACTCGGCTTAGCTATGATTGGCTAAGTCAGGCTCTGATACCAAAACTGACGCAGCGGAAATACGAAATTTGAATGAAACGGTGAAAATGGCAATCGGTGGATTGAAGATACTGAAATGCCCAAATTCGTTGATCACAAAGATACCAAATTCTAGCTATCTTCGACACGTTGATCGCGCACGATACCGTGAAAGAAGATCTACAATTCTTCAAACGTTGATCAAGCGCACTTGATACCGTGAATTGGCTTCAACAATCGTTGATTCGAGCACACTCGAATAACCGAAAGTGGAGATAGGAGATCACACTCAACTACCAATTTCAAAGAGGCACAAAGCACTCAAACAAAGTTTCATTAAAAAATCAACCAAGTTACAAATGACTCACCTTGCCTGTTTATAGGCTTACAACTCACGCCTCACTAGGTCGTTCGCAACCTATCAATTCACACGACTCAACTTAGATCGCTAGCGACCTACCCATATACGACTCAACTGATTACACGACTTAACAAACACACAGCGACTCAATACAAGATGACCTACGACCTAACAAGGTCGTTAACGACACAACAGAATGCAACACATATTTACAACACAAACAACTCAAGAAACAAACGACTTACGACCTAAAATACAACCCATGCGACCTAAACAAACACCTGTAGCGACTCAAGAAAAACAGCTTCAGGAAACCTTCATGCGACCCAACTTAGGTCGTAACTCGTTGCCGCGACCTATCGCACTTCGGCATAATCATATCTGCCTCCAGCGACCTAACATAGGTCGTAACACGCAATGCCGCAACTTGAAGGATCGGAGCGACCTAAGGAAATGCTCACTGGTTTGGTTATCTCGTTAGGTCGTTGCTTCGTTAGGTCGTAACCCGTTAGCGACCTATGGTTTAACTCGTCAACTCGCCCGAGTGTCTTCATGCTTTGCTCGTTAACTCGCGAGCGACCTTCGTTATGTCGCGAGTCTCCACTAGGTCGCGAGCGACCTAAAAACTGTTTTGTTAAATCGCTGGGTTGGACCTTTAGAATTCTTAGGTCGCTTGAACGACCGGTCTTCACATTAGGTCGCTGCCGACCTATCTCCACTACCTCCACACTAGGTCGTGAACGACCTAAAGCCTTGGAACGACTCAAATTCAATGAGTTAGTGAATTCCATTGCTTTGTCACTCGGCTGGGCTACATCAAATCTAGATGACTCCATTGCATTATTGGGTATGTCAAAGTTACTAGTGTCCTATGTTATTCACAATGCAATGGGAAATATATAGCATCTATGTATTCATCATCCATAATTTGTTCAAGGAAAGGCAGGACTAAAGATTTTATAATTCCATGTATATTGAAAACTATAGATTGCTGTTAAATAAAAAAATAAGTTAGAATTCAATATATATGTTCCATTTATGATATTCTTGCATATTAAAGTTTTATTTACCATCATTATTGTTATGAATGCATAGTTGTGCTCTTTTAGCCCATATTTAGATAAATACCAGTCAATTATCTATATTAACAACAAGAAAATGTAAGTTTTGCTATTGGTGAAACAATATTCAATAATAATTAGTATCTTTTACTTTAATAATGGTAATATATATTACCACTTACAAGAAAAATAAGCATGTAATATGATCAAACGGCTTCTGGGTATAATTTTTGCAATAGACTTAGTATCATTTTGAACATGCTATTAAATCAATTGCTAAAAGAAAACAAAAGTATGAATTGATATCAACTGCTATAATGAATTAGTTTTGCACTATTTTGGTATTCATTTTGTCATACATGACGGTTAACACACCATTCAACTAATAGACCGCCACTTTGTAATATATAGTAATTAGGTATCATTTTTGGTTATAAGTAGGTATCGGTTTTGGTATAAACAGCACTGGAAATAGCTTCTAGACATTTTTTTTGTAATTATTTTTATTGGTAGCAGTATTATTAAGCAAAAAAAAAGTGTGTACCGATCCATATGTGGCGTTTTCTTCAAGAATTTGTCGTAGTACTTTTTTCGTTATTGTACATCCTCCTCTAATTATGTCTTTATCTATCTATGTTATATCTCTGTTTTAAAAAAATAAGGCACATATCAATTACATAATGTTATGTTAACCAGCAAAATTAGTATATATGTTTGTAAACTTACTCATTTGATGATGTCATAACAAAGAAAGTTTTGATTGTATTTTTGTTGTTCTATATTCAAGTATGCCAAAGTTTTGTTGTAGTGTCCTAGTCCTAAATTTGACAGTGTTGGCTCTATTACTTGAATTGGCATTGGGATTGACTCTTTTGCACTTTCTTTTTCATCATTTTTATTTTCTTCCAGTTTTTCTTCATTTTCATTTTCTTCAGGTTTTTGTTTTTTTGCTGTTTTTTTCATTCTCTGACCATATTCAAAGCTGGGGCTTTTTTTTCCTTTCTCTTGTTTTTTATTCTTTTCACGAAAGAAGATTGCTTATGAACAATTTGTTTCCTTTACCGACCAGGAGGTTTTGCTGCTTTGTTTTCTTTGTCCTTTTCTATTGTTCCCTCTTGCAACTGTTATGTGATATTGAGATTGAAAGATGGAGATGTTAGGTCTAGTACTACATCACTGTATTGTGTAACTTTGCTCTCTTTACTGGTATCTTCTTTCAATTTTTGAGCCTCTTTTATTTCTTTTTATGTTGTTTTATCTTCATTTGTTTGCAACACTGTTTCATTTGTTTTGTTCAACATGTCTTCACTTTTTTCTTTTATGTCCATATCTTTACCTTCATTTGGTTGGAGCACATTTTCATCCATTTGAGTTTTTGTTTCAGTCTTCATGCATGTACTTTCTTTTTCACTTGTTTGGTGCACTTGTTTTGTATTAGTGTCAGCAGTTGTGTCTTCAACTTCTTCTACATTTTTTTCAGTTAAAAATCTATATTAACAATAAGATGCTATCAGTTTTTGTTATTGGTGAATGAATATAATATTATTACTATCAACAATGTTAATAGTGGCAGTTTATGGGTATCATTTTGCATCCATATCAGTTTTTCATACAGAAAGCAAGTATAAGCTTTCATACATATATTATCAGTTTTGATTTATTTAATATTGAAAACTATTTGTAAAATAACCAACCATCAGTTCTAATCAAAGAATTGATACATATAAATTCTGCATTATTTTGGTATCAGTTTTCTACTAAATGATGGTCAACATAAATAGTTCAATTTACATACCATCAAGTTATAAGAAATAGAACGTAGGTATCATTTTTTAATACATTTAGGTATCAGTTTATTTAAACTTATACTCAGAATTATTTATAATATAAGCAAGCATGAATTCGAATCAAACAGTGTTGTTTTCAATAATAAAATATCATGTACCTGTCCATTTCTGTTATTTTTGCTTGACACTTTGGAGGTTCTTGTTGACACTCTGGATTTTCCCGTTCGATCTTCTCAGTTGTGAATGTTTTTTTCTTCATTTCGTACTTCTATATTTAAACATACATCTTCATTTGTTTTAGTTGCTGTGTTAACTTTTTCTACATTAGACTCAGCATCTCTGTCTTCATTCTCGCCTTCATTGTTTTCAGTTGTGGATTTCTTTTCCCTGTTTTCTATTTCTGTTTCTTCATGTTCATGTTCACTTAGAATGTTGTCGTGTTCAACTTCCATGTGCTTATTCTCTAGTTCAACTTCTGAATTTTTCTTTTCATTTTCTTCCAGTGTTGATTTGAGTTCTTTCAATTTCAAATTTTCTTTTTCTACCTCTATCCTCAACTTCTTTTCTTTCTCTAATTGCTTCTTTGTTTTCTTATCTTCTTCTTCCATGTCTTTAATGTGCATTTGCAAAATATTAAGGCTTACAAAATCTTCAAAACATTGTGTACTCTGTTCAGCATCTTTGTTTTTTCTTTTTTTCCGTTGGTTCTCTTTTCTTTTGTTGCTTGATTCTTCTTTTGTTGATTCTGTTTGGAGTAGCTTGCGTTCATGTGGAAGAATAATGCTTATTTCTTTTACCTGTGTAATTGAAATAGTAATTTTATTTTAAAATTTAAATGAAAATGTTTTATTATACTATTTTGTAACTTATAAGTTATAATTGACATTAATAAGTGATTAGTTTAATAGAAGAAAATAGAATAGTAATGAAATTGATACTATGTACATTTACAATTGATTGTGTGCAGTAGTAAAAATGATACCAAATATTATTGTATATTATAGTTGATACTGTGCAAAATGACAAGATGTACTATGTCGAGGACAAGATGTACTATGCCGAGGACACATTGATACTATGGAAACAAAAATTTAAAGGTACACATTGAAACTGATACTAATCAGAAGCTAAAGTGATACTGCAAAGAGGCATATTTAATATGTGCAAACATAAAAAAATTATTGTATGTGTTGAAACTGATACCATAGACAGAGAGAACATAAAATGTAAACTGATGCTCACTAGTGTAAGTAAGAATTAATTTTAACTTACACTGCCAACTTTTGTACCATTCAAAAATTGTTTCATAACAATGTCTTTAAGTTTTCTTACATCACATCGTGCAAATCTGGGTAAATCTTCAGCAAGTTGCCTTCTAGATTGGGTGAGGTTCATTTTCTCACAGATGCAATACTATAAACATTTAAAGATACAATTAGATAACAATGTTGAATATAACATTTTTTTCCAACTAATAATATTCTGCATCACACATCTTACCAATGGAATCATGGAACATCCAGACATGTTTCTTGGCTTGGAGATAAACTTTTTGACAAATTTACTAAAAATTTTCTCTATTGTTTCTGGCCATGAGACAGTTTGCATTGTTTCACTATCAATCAAATAGGGTAGAATTCCCCTTCTTAGTTTTTGTTGATTGTCGGGAAAGAAAAATGTCAATAGTATTTGCATTATTATCAATAAAGGCAGATCTTCTTATTTTCTTTTCTTCTTTTTGATATTTCTTGTTTTATTCTTCTTTCCACAACATTTCTTGTTATGTAAGTACATGTGCCAAAGTTTCTTGTTGCAAACTCCTTGCAGCTGGTGGAATGGTTTTCCCCGTCATTTTTTTTGTTGGTTCTATGTTTATTGCTTTTAATGGCATCCCAAACAACAAGCTTATATCTTTGGCAGTGACCTTCATTTTGTCTTCTCCCAGGACGAAGGTATCAGTTTTCATACAGTAGCAGCTGTATAAAGCATCCAAGTTTTGTTGATGCTTTTTGCATTTTTCATTGTTATGTTTTCTTCATAGATGACTTTGAAGTAGTTGTAAAAAGGTGTCTTCTTTAAGATGTCAAATTTCCTTTTGGTCAGTCCATTTTTTACTTTGACCAGTTTTAATATCTTGAAGACAGCTTGTAAGCCGCATCTATAAGCAGGTATCAGTTTTTAAATGTAGGTATAAGCAGGTAAGACAGCTTGAGTCCATTTTTGCTAAATGTAGGTATCAATTTTTAAAAATTTATGGTCGAAATACTTCTTTAACCAGGTATCAGTTTATACTAAGTAGGTATCAATTTTCTGTAACCAGGTATCATTTTTTTCAAGTAGGTATTAGGTTTTTATAAGTAGGTATCGGTTTTTTGTAAATAGGTATCGGTTTTTTGTACATATCAGATTCAACTAAATGATACTGATTATTATTTTATCAAACAATTTACGCTAAATGATAATGACTACTATTTCCTGTAATTAGGTATCACTTTGTTGATCAGCCTTTTCTTTTACCAAATGATTTACATGTATTATTTTTGCAATATTTATCATGCTATAAAGTTGCTATGTTTTTTATTTTACCGAATTGAGTTGTTCGTTTTCTGATTCTTCATCTGCAGCTTTTTTCCTTCTTTTTTCTGAGATTTTCGTGTTTAACATTTTTAATAATATTAGAATACATTTAATAGCATGAAATTTTTAGTATTAGTTTTAAACTTTTGCAATTTCAGTTACCTCAGTTTCTGTTTGTATTTTGTTCTGAATCATTTTTTCATTTCGTCTTTTGTTCTTTGTTCCCTGTTCTCTATTTTGCATATTGTCTTTAACTGCTTTCTCTGCAAGTATTTGTTGCTGCATGTTCTCTTCTTTGTTCTATGCAAAAAATTCAATGTAACTATAACAAAACTATACCAACTATCTTATATTTTATTTTATAGTATCAGTTACCTTCTCTGGTATACTTTCACTAATTTCTGGTCTGCTTTCAATTACTGTATTTTTTTCATGTCATATCTTTGTTCTTTTTCTCTATTTTGCTTTCCTCTTCTACTGATGTAGGTTTTTGAAGTTTTAACTTGTTTCTTTTTCCCATTATTGCCGTCGGTATTGTTTGCACTACATGTACGTTTTCCTCTTCTATCATTGCGTTTTCTTCTTGAATATCTTCTGTTCGAAGTGATTCGACATTTCGATTTTCACTTTGTTTCTTCACTTCCGACGTAGTTAGGGTTTCATCGACTGTCGATTGTTGTGCTCGTTGTTCATCGACTGTCGATTTTTGAGGTTCTGTTGGAGATGTAGATTTGTTTCTGGTTTGCGGTGCCATTTTTTCTTTCAAGCAAAACTTTCTTCAAATTCTGAATGAAAGGAAGGACGAGGAAGACGAACGAATTATTATTTTTTTGCTTGAAATTGTATCTAGGATTTGGGCTTTGTCCTTACGGTAAAAAATTTATGCGCATGCACTTGTGACTAATTATTTACTTTAATTTGTCCTTTAAATTTTTTTTCCCATTTTATCTACTTTATTATGCAAATCATGATGCTTAAAAATAAACAAGAACAGTTTCAATTCATATAAAGCTAAGAGAACATTATTTTGTTATTAGAATTTTTATATGTTGTAGTTTTGTTTTTATTTTAAAAAAACTACTTTTGTAGACTAGGAATATAAAAAGATTCGTCTACTGAAGAACCAAGAGCTCTTCACAATCGCACTAAAGTTGCGGAACATTACATATTGTATATTTTGTTGCCAAAGCGTGCACATTATACTTAATCCGAAGTATGTACAGTAAATTTATGTTAAATTAGAAATCAATGCTGCAGTATAAGAAAAGAACTGAAATTCGTAAAATGAAGCTAAAACGAAATTTCACAATGAACGGAAAGAAAATAAAAAATGGAATTTTGAACCTTGCATTTTTCAATTGTTAACGGGCTGGAAAACCCAAGATGAACTGGTAACAATAACAAAACATTTATATTAACAATTAGTAATAGTACTAACCACCGAACTAAAATTAAAAGTAGGAAGGAGTTCGAGGATGGTCTACCATAACTGGCGCTCTACTGGAAACTACTGTGTTATACTACATGGCAACCAATATCAGCATATATATATATGTATGTATGCATATATATATATATATATATATATATATATATATGTATGTATATATATATAGAGAGAGAGAGAGAATTTAGGAATCGGGTGCTGTGCTGTGAGCGCAATTGCACAATCCACATGAATAGGTTGAATAAGCAGTTAGTCAATAATAGCAATGCCTATTGAATATTTTTGAAGAAAGAGGGAGAGAATATAAAAAAGAGGAGTTTTTATGTTATTTTATTGTATAAAACTTTACTTTATTGATGATTTATTTCTTTCTTGATTGATACAAAATGAGGGGAGAGCTACTCTATTTGTATGACTCAATAGAACATTCTAGATATAGAATACTCTAAAAACATGACTCATTCGACAACTCTAGAAATGACTAGGAAACTCTAGAAACATAACTATTATATAATTTTTATTTCTAGCAACTAATATAAAATTCTAGAGCTCTCGCCAAATTCTAGCAAATACAAGAAGACTCTAGAAACTTTAATAATAATAAACTTCTAGAAATTAACAAATCAAGTTTAATATTTCAACATCCCCTTTTAAACTTGATTTGTGATTCCAAGCAGATTTCTCAACCGGACAAAATCTTCATGCTTGAGAGGCTTGGTAAAGATATCAGCTACTTGATCATGTGTCTTCACGTATTCTAGTTGCACATCCTTTTTGGAGACACACTCTCTAATATAGTGATAGCGTGTATAAATATGCTTGCTTCGATAATGAAAAAATGGATTCTTAGCTAAAGCAATTGCTGATTTGTTGTCCACGAAAATCTTGGTCGGCTTCTCTTGTGGCAGCTTCAGTCCTTTAATAGATTTCGTAACCAAATTGCATGGCAAACACATAAAGTAGCAGCTACATGCTCTGCTTCACATGTGCAAAGAGTGACAATCGACTGTTTTTTTGACATCCATATGAAGGCTGTATCTCCCATGTAGAACACGAAGCCACTTGTGCTTTTTCGATCATCCGTATTTCCACTCCAATCACTATTACTATATCCAACAATCTCGTAATTATCAGAAATAGAGTAGTACAATCCAAATTTTGTTATGCCTTTAACATAGCGAAGAATCCTCTTTGTTGCCTTCAAATGAGTTATTGTTGGGTTCTCCATGTATCGACTCACAACTCCTACAGCATATAGAATGTCAGGTCTTGTACACATTAAATATTGCAAGCTTCCAACCAAGCTTTTATAGAGTGTTGAGTTCGTTTTTTCCTTTCTAATGCCTTGACAGCCTGGTTTCACATTCCATTGGTGTGCAAACTGGATTAGAGTCATCCATCTTGAACTTCCTCAATACTTCCTTAGCATAGCCTCCTTGAGTGATTGGAATGACTTTATCTTCTTGTTTTACTTCAATGCTGAGTAATAAGACATGAGCCTAATATCAGTCATCTCAAACTCTTTCGTCATCTCTTTCTTATACTCTTGAAACATGCTTGGATTGCTACCTATGAAGATCAAGTCATCTACATACAAGCATATAATCAATGTATCACCATTATGGATTTTAATATAGAGTGCATGCTCATATGGACATTTGATGAAGTTTCTCTCTTGGAGGTACTTATCGATTCGAGCATTGCAACCTCTTGGAGCTTGTTTCAACCCCGTAAAGTGCATTCTTTAGCTTCAAAACCTTGTCTTTTTCTCCTTTGACTTCATAGCCTTGTGGTTGCTCGATACAAACTTCTTCTTCAAGTACTCCATTTAAGAAAGAAGATTTCACATCCATTTGATGTATCCTCTAATTATTTTGAGCTGCTAAAGAGATTATTAGTCTAACAGTTTCTAATCGAGCGATTGAAGCGAATACCTCATCATAGTCAACGTTGGCTCTTTGACTATAGCATTTTGCCACCAATCTCACTTTGTATCTTTTAACTTCTCCTTTGTCATTTTTCTTTTCTTTGTATACCCACTTCACACCAATTGCCTTGTGTCTTTTTGAAAATGAAGCTAACTATCATGTGTCATTCTTCATGATGGCCTTGATTTCTTCGTCCATAGCATTTTTCTAATTCATCTTTTGCAAAGCTTCTTGGAAATTCATAGGCTCATAATCCGCAAATAAACAAAAGAGAGTAAGATTGTCTTGATTTTCTATTACCTCATAAATTTCATGAAGGCTTTTAAAGCGTGGAGCCCTTTCACTTAAGCTCTCATCTTCTTGACAACTTGTGGTTGGAGAAACTAGTGGGGAAGTAGGCTCCTCCCTTAGTTGCTCGATCCTTGGTTGTGGTATTTCATCTTCTTCAAAGTATGGAAAGAAGTTGTAATTTTCATTATGTGATATCCAATCTCATTCTCCTTCTTCATCAAACACAACATATCAACTAATTATCATCTTTCTCGTATCAGGATTGTAGAGCTATATCCTTTAGAATTGGTGTCATAACCGATGAAAATATACTTCTCACTTTTGTCATCCAATTTATTTCGCTTCTTATCTGGTACATGTACATGAGCTATGCTTCCAAAGACTCTTAGTTGAGAAATACCAGGCTTCCTTCCACTCTATGCTTATTGTGGTGTCTTTCCCCACACACTTCTTGTTGGAGATTGGTTTGATAGATAGACCACACATGTCACAGCTTCCGCCCAAAATTCCTTTGGCAACCTCTTACTTTTGAGCGTGCTCCTTGCCATTTCAAGAATTGTCCTATTCTTCCTTTCTGCTACTCCATTTTTCTGAAGGGGTCTAGGCACTATCAGTTGTCGTCTGATTCCATTATTTTCACAATACTTTTAGAATTCTTTTGATGTGAACTCTCCTCAACGGTCAGATCTCATGGCTTTAATCATAAGGCCACTTTCATTCTCAACATGGGCCTTGAACTTCTTGAAGTTCTCATAAACCTCTGATTTCTCTTTTAAAAAATACATCCATGTTTTTCTTGAAAAATCATCGATGAAAAGAACAAAATAGTTACTCTTACTAAGTGAACTTGGCTTGATCGGAACACACACATCCGTATGTACGAGTTCCAACGGTTTTTTAGCACTTGATTATGACTCCTTTGGAAAGCCCATTTTAAATTGCTTTCCAAGTAAACATCCTTCGCATACTTGATTTGGATGGCTTATGCATGGTAATCCTCTTACCATTTCTTTCTCGGGTAGCAACTCTAGTCCTTTGAAGTTAAGATGTCCAAAAAGAAGATGCCCAAAGCCAAGCAGTATCTTTATAGAACACCTTAAGGCATTGTGCGACGCCACTTTGAATGTGGAGCATAAACATTCTATTTCTTGACATTGGTACATTTACAATGAAGTTACTTGCACCATCTCTTATAGAAATATTATTATCTTTTAATCAAATATCATAACCTTTCTCCAAGAGTTGTCCTAACCTCAAAATGTTTCTCTTCATATTTGGAACATAGTAAACATTGAAAATGAATTGGTGCTCTCCATTCTTCAATCGGATAAGAACCTTTCCTTTACCTTTCACTGCTATCTTTGATTTATCTCCAAATGCCACATTGCCCTTCACTGATTCGTCAAGCTCCACAAACATATTTTTTTCTTCCACACATATGGTTGCATGCACCACTATTTAGGTACCATTAGGTTTCCTCTCTTTTTTCATTTTCTTTGTAAGCCAGTAATAATGTACCATCCTCTTGGCTTTTTTCTTCAACATAATTGGTCTTCTCTTCAACTTTATTATGCTGAAGCTCTACATTCAGAAGCATAATGTCTAAATTTCTCACAATTGTATCATTTAACACGTGACTTGTCATACCTTGAATTTCCTCTCCTACGACCTCTTGTTGAGCTTTCTCCTTTTTTATTGTTGTTGCTGTTGTTTTGATAGTTGAACCTCCAACCTCGTCCATGTCCATATGCACGACCTCTTCCCCTTTCTTGGCCACCACCCCATCTTTGTTGGCTTCGATTACTTTCTTCCTTTTTTGAATCAATCAGTGTCTTAAGGACTTGCTCCACGGTCTCTTCCTTCTTTCTTTTCTTTTCTTCATAAGGTTGCAATGAGCCTAGAAGTTCATCTATTGACATGGTATTCAAGTTTTTTGTTTCTTCAATGATGGCGACAATATGTTCGAACTTTGGGTCTAATGATCTAAGAATCTTCTCTATAATTCTTACATCATCTACCTTTTCAACATTTCTTTTAAGATTATTACTAACCACTAGAACTCTTGAAAAGTAATCAGAAACAATTTCATATTCTTTCAAATGCAAAGTGTCAAACTCTCCTCTTAAAGTTTGAAGACGTATCTTTTTGACTTGATCAGCTCCCTTGTAAGACGTTCGAAGCTTCTCCCATGCTTTTTTGGCTGACTTTGATCTAGAAATTTTTTCAAAGGTATCATCATCCAATGCTTGATAAATTAGACAAAGAGCCTTCTCATCCCTTGTCCTTGATTTTCTCATACCATCTCTTTGAATTTGAGATAAAACATCTTCATTCTCATGTTCAGTATAGCCATTTTCAACTATCTCCCACACGACGTGTGCTCAAAGCAGAGCCATCATCCTTAAACTCTAATTATCATAATTGTTCTTGGTGAGCATTGGAAGTTGTAGGGAACGCCATTATTCTCCATCTCTTAAATCCTCGCTTTGATACCACTTTGTTGAATATTTTTGAAGAAAGAGGGAGAGAATATGAGAAAGAGGAGTTTTTTATGTTATTTTATTATAGAAAATTTTTCTTTATTGATGATTTATTTCTTGCTTGATTGATACAAAATTAAGGGAGAGCTCCTCTATTTATATGACTCAATAGAGCATTTTAGATATAGAATACTCTAGAAATATGACTCATTTGACAAATCTAGAAATGACTCTTTAGGCAAATCTAGAAACATAACTATTATATAATTCTTATTTCTAGCAACTAATATAAAATTCTAGAGCTTTCACCAAATTCAATAAAATACAAGAAGACTCTGGAAACTTTAATAATAAGAAACTTCTAGAAATTAATAAATCAAGTTTAATATTTCAATAATGTCATCCAAACAGAATATATGGAACTAAATTACAAACCTTATATGAATTTCCTAACTGATGTAGTGTGTACATAATTAAGGAAGATATATGTACATTGAGTAAATGAAGGGAAATATATATATAATTACAATGAAAACAGTAGTAAACATCAAAACTTCACAAAAAAAAGTGTATTATATGACTAGCTAATTCTATTGCTATGGCCAAATGAATGGATTTAAATGTGAGTTTTACGTGGCATTAAATGACATGAGGCGTACAGATAATATACTCAATTCTACTAACAATGTTTAGAGTATGAAAACGTGTATGTATGTATGTATATATATATATATATATATATATATATATATATATATATATCCTAACACGGTCTGCAATCGCAATAAACTCTTATACTTAATGTTGAATATAAGTTAAGAAGCCAAGAATTGAACAAATTTATAACTTTATAACCAATTATTTAGATATTTGCATAATTTTGAAATTTCTAATCAATATTTATTTCTGGATTGAAAATTAGAACTTAATGGAATAGTGCTATAATGTTTTATTGAAAAATAGAAATTAATGAAAAATAGAACTTAATCAATATTAATCGTAACAATGAATAGAAAGTACAAGCACCCTGAAATATACAAGGGGTGTAGAGTAAAGACCTAGTACAAGTACCCTAAAGTATACAAGGGTGTAGAGTAAATGATAGATCGACTGCTAACAATGTCTAAAGAGTCTCTTAAAGTGCCAAGCAAATAAGCAAATCAACCAAAGGAGGTCAGATAGTATGACCGAAGATCCCAAAAAGCAGCAAAAGAGAAAACCAAAGCAGCCCAGCCTTTGTGGAGAGACAGGTAAGGGTATCAATTCTTAGCAATCTAGCATCCTTGTTTCATGTGCTTAACAGACTGGACTCTAATAGATCTGAAAAACTCAAAAAGTAACATGAATACTATACATATATACGTATATAATATAAAGATTATACACATATATACGTGTTAAAACAAGATGAAAACGCAATGTGAAGATGGATTAGTTTTTAATCAATAGTAGTTGCTCCAAATGTAACCTTCGCTGGTATAGTCAACTAGATTATTACTTAGTGCCGAACTACGTCGCCATTAGTGCAAACAATATTACCCCTTGAGATATGAATGCTACTTTTTACCCTATTAAAAAAGTTTATGAAAGTAATATTCTTGGTCAGTCTATAATTAGGGTTAGCTATCCAGTTGAAGATGAACTGTATAATGGCATGGATCGGTTTTTCGTATAGAGTGGTGACGTTATAAAGCATTCTTTGGTTTCTTTCAAACCATACATACCAACATGTGGTACCGAAGTTGGTAGCAATTAAAATACAATAATCTTTCACACAGTGGAATCTAAGGATGTTTCAATAAAGTCATAGTTGAAAACGGTGTTGGTTATCGTAAATCCAAAAATGTTAAGAGTGTCTTCAATAGTTAAATAATTTAAGGGACAAAAATAATATGAATGTGTTACGGTTTCTAAGTTTAGACAACAAAATGTACATTTTTTTATCTATGATTAAATTCTTTTTCTTTAGGAATTCAATTATAATTAACTTCTTATGGAGGATTAGGCACATATGTAGTTTTGTTTCGAGAGTAGTGTTACCTTTCCAAGTGGATTTGAAAGTGTTTGGTCTAACTCTTGATAAATTTAGAAATTTGCATGAGTTTAAGGAGTTATTTTGCTTTTGCCCCAACACCAAATTTTAGTATCTTTATCATTAACTAAGCTGTAATGTTCTAATTTGGAGCAAAGAAAAACAAATTGAGTTAAGGTAGTGCCTTCTAAAGCATGGTTGAAGGTAATGTTCTATGGAAAATAGCCAAGGGGATCAAGGACCTCTAAGACTAAGACATTTTTAGATTACAAATATCAAAAGGGCCTTTGTGTTCAACTGTTAGGGGAATTATGGACTTTCATGCTAAAAAGAAGAGTTTTTTACAAAATGAACTATATTGTTGATCCCGAGGCTAAAAATATTGGTCACTTTTAGGATGGATTTCCAAAAATGAGACATTTTGTTAGGATTTGAAGCTATATGATTAAGGCTATAGGTTCTACTATAAAATTGATTCGAGATCATTTCTTCCAGATAAGGTTTTCATTATTGTTATTAAATTTTCATGCTACTTTCCGAGTAGAGATGCATTAGGATTGTGTAGATTTTTTATTGATAACCCCCTCCTCTTTGGATTTGCAAACCGTTTTATCAATTAACTAAACAATCGATACTATTACAGGAATTACTCCCTCCCTAAAGGAAATTTATTCTTATTTTATCTATTTCGTCTATGACCCTATATAGAAAGAGGTAGAAATAAATCCAGTGTAAAGGCAGTGATAATACAAAGTTGATTAGAATGATTCAACCTGCTCTGTGTAAAGATATACAGTTTCTGTTAGCTAATTTTTGACTGATTTTGTTAATAGTTATTTGTTAATCTTCATTTTTAAGCTTATTAGGTCTAACTAAAAACTGTGACGACCAACCCTTCGTGATAACTTGAATTAATGTCAAATGACAACGTTTGACTCCCGAATACCACAAAAAACAGCTTGTTGGGGTAAAATAAAAAAATAAAATACCAAACCAAGGGGTGGCAATAGAAACTCACATCTGGATGATAATATATGATATAATGAATGTACATAAACATAATAGGGTAAAATATATAAGAGATTGTGCTGATAAAAGTAACTGATAAATAAATATTAACAGAGAAAATCAGAATACAATATCTAATACAACAAGTCTCATATATAAATAATATATTTGTCATGTACTACTACAATATAAAGTATATATCCAAAGTATCAACTTCGCCTTCAAAGTTCTGCAGCTGTCTAGAAAGCGTTTCTCAAAAGCACTTAACTTTCAAAATACTCAATCGGTCATCCGAGAGTTATCATGATATAAACAAACAGACATAAAACGTGGGTTGGACGTAAAGCTTGGTGCGAGGGGACTATCTTAAAATGTTGTATACAAAACCATATACAAATAAACAGAAAACTATCAATGTAAAATCAATCATCTCCATAAACGTGGCTTAGACATAACTCGAACTGCCAAAAAACTACCGAAGTAGACTCAACTCAAAATAAGGGAATTATACCATAACCTACTCATCTCTTAGCATCAATGAGTTAACACAAGTAATATAGTGTGACTGATAAGTAACAGTATAGCATGAAAGTAACCTAATAAACAAATGTAGGGGTAAGATAGATATCAAAATACATTAATAACCAACTAATATGCTACACAACACAAAACGACAAACAACAAATTGGGAATAAATTGATGCCCATCATTACTGAAGGGTGGAGTCCACTACGGACACTAATCGATTCAATGATTTGTATCGAAGCATCTGAAATCCAAAACAAATACCATGATATAACAATGCCACTAACATAGCATGTTCATATCCAAAACTGAAATATGAATATATATATATATATATATATATATACACACACACACACATATATATACATATACATACATACATACATATATATATATATAATTGCTACTCATCTCGAATTGCCATTAACTACCAAAGAGATCTATTAAGACTTAAAACTAACATGTGGACTCTACTGAAAACCATCATTTCAAAAGAAATTGGTTTATAGGTTAAATCGCCACAACCGTCCGTACAACGTAACAGTATATAACCTACTCTATAGTGGCATCTCAATCTCTTTCCGGCCCTGCTTCGAAATAGCATCTACAGGTCGTGCGTCTCACTGGTACAATGGATTCCTTTTACAAAACTTATATCATCTGATTGTCTACGGATACATAATTCGGATTCAAGCAACCCCAAAAACACCCTTCCCACGCTGTACCAAATGCCAAAATATTGCCGTCCACGTGTGGATCATCTAATGACCCACCTTTTTGAACGGTTTAAATCGACAATAAACCACACATGTCAACTCAAACCATTCAAAAAGGAGGATTGTTAATGGGGTAAATAAGAAAATAAGAGAAAAGAAAGGAAAAAAAATAAAACACGAAATCTCACAGCGGAATGACACAATATAATAATCAAATAAACAGTTCATGAAGCTGTCTTACAAATAATATTTGATTACATTTTTACAAGGCAGATCAGAGTTATACATACAGTAGGAATAAATAAATAAATAATGCAGTGGAACAACATGATGCCGTGGAATAAATATAATAAATAGTAATAATATACTAAATCTTCATCTTCGTTCTCCAGAAATAAGGTCTTCAACACTGAAATGCTTAGGCTAACCCAAGCGTAATGAAAAGACAAAATACTCAAGTCAGAACTAAAAGATCTTATGTAAGTTAAATTAACAGTAAATAAATATGAGTGTAATGGCTTCAGATATGTTTATGGGATTACATCTTCTGTCCAGTGTCTAACGTGCGTACAACAACTTAAGAGATGCTCGGGATTCCATCTCCTAAGGATCCGTTAAACTATCTATATACATAGTATAATACGCTATAATAATATGTTTACAGTAAAGTAAAGTATTAAAATAGCGCCAATGTCATGACCTATTTTTTCAAACCGATTTAAACTGATTTTTACCACACTTGTCAGCCAAATCGCACGAAAAAATGGGTAGTGAAAGAAAGAAGGAAGGTAGAAGATAGAAAGAAGATAGAATAAAATAGAATAATACAGAATCTCACAGCGGAACGAATAATCTATAATATAAACAAGTCTTTACATGAAACCAAAACTATTGCTTAAATAACTTATACAGACTTCAATCAGAGTTTACATCCTTTCAGCTCGGACAGTTTATAACAATATATCCTTAAAACTTGTTGACAACACAACCAATTACAACTGAATATAAGCATCAATGTGAATACGTCTCCTGATTCTAGATCGTCTCCTGAAGCTTCCAGTCTTCCAGCTAAACCTTGAAATACGCCCGATCTGACCCGAGCATATAAGAAAAATACCTCGCCCGGATCAATCTGGTAAACCAGCGTGAGAAACACACTCAACTTGATTTATTAAAGTTTCAAAATCCTTTGAAATCAAAGGTATCTCGTAAGACCACGCCACAATAAACATGTCGGGTTTTTACCTTACGATAACCAAAACATTTCGTATCAAAATCATCTTATAATATAATATTATCTAAGCACAAGTACTTATTCCAAATAGCCGAAATTGTTACATTCATTAGATTCCATCAATACTAGGTTATACAATCAAAACCGTGAAGGCACATAGGGAGAATGGATTTTCGGCACCGGGGCACCACCTGTCATGGTACCTGGTCTAGATCAGCATATCGAGGATCCACCCTGATCCCCTGCAACGCAAGACTGGAGCTACCCATTACTGGGTAGTTTGAATAAGATCACCCTGCGGTTGGGATCAACAACCGCCCACACAGCTGAAAAAGGGACATCTAGACATGGATGACCTTACCCTAATTGGGTGCTACCCACTTAGCCTTGCTGCATAACCCCTGATTTTTAGTCATTTTCGGTTGATGAGGTTCGTGGCTCAGCATTACCTCTTTAGAACACTTTCACTTAGAATGCTCACCATCCTCATGACGATGTTCTGAAGAGTATTCATCCATACAAGTCCGTTCTAGGTCCGAACAGAACCGAAGGCACTACTCCTACTACATCCGTTTTGGAATCACCTTCAGGATTAGTAGCAATTAGCCATTGCACTTCACTGCTCCATCTTCGACTCCAAGCTCTTGTCTTCATCACGAAAACGTACTCGTTGGATTGATGTGTCTTTTGAATTACAAATCCGATCCCGATCCCTTCGAAACAACGTTCGCTATTTTCCAGTAAATTCAACCCCGGTTCTTTCGGAAATATATCGACGAAAATAAGATCGAAATTGACTTCCTAACCGTTAGTAGAAGGGTTTCCTTATAATCGTCCTAGAGAACAAATAAGTTTATACGTACGGTATAGCACCTCGAACGGTAACCGTACCATATAATTTTGAGTTTCCTCTAGATATTTCCAAAGTTATGTTTTTATCCAGATTTGATAGTCAGTTATTTAACTATCAAATTCATCAATCAATTCAACCAAGTTTATTCCCATTGCAACCATTAAGCCTTATTTAAATTAAAATCCCAATAGATTAAAATTTATTAAGTAAGCTTAATTCATAGGGTAAATATATTCGCGAAACCGTTCTTCCCCAAATCATACTTATAAAATTTCAAATAAATTTCCCAAGTTTTTATTAAATAAAGTACTATTTATAAAAGTTCGCTATACAATATATCATTTAAACATCATTAATATTTAATAGATTTATCTTGAAGAAAATGTACTTAAATACTAATTTCTCTAAATTAAAATGAACTTTTAAATACTTTTTAAAAATAGTTTTTATACATGAAATAAAAGTAATAATTCCTAACTAAAAATAGAAAATATTACTTTTATAAAGATTTCTAAAAATAATAAATTAACTACTTTTGATATTTCAAAAATATTTATCAGTTCTTTTAAAAACATCATTAAAAATAATACTCATTTTAAAAAAATTAGTCAAAGTCAACCCAAACCAGAAAAAGGCATAATAGTCCCAACGGTCCTTATCAAGCCATGATTCAATTTTAATCATAGTCTAGCATGACAATACAGATATTCAATATTAATCAGCTTCCATAGATCAGTTCACATCATACACTCTAATATAACTAACGGACAAATAAACAAATGTACGCATGAAAGGCGGATCGGAGTTTGTCATTGCTATCAAATATACAAAAAATATGTTAGAACGATGACTTATACTATTTATACAAGATAAATTAAATAATTAGCGGAATGATGTTTGTTTCCGCTGACCAGATGTCAAGCAGTTTGAATAGTCAATAATTAACCCATTTATTTTGTTTGGGAAAAAACTTAATAGATAGGCGGTATAAAATTATATGACGACATTTATTTCTTGTCTGTAATTAAATTTCTGACCCTACAAGCCTGTGGAAAAATTCCACTTGTTTTGACTTGACGGATCATATGATGGCGTAATATCCGTCGATATGAACCTATAAAATTAATTACACTTTATTATATTTAACATGTGAAATTAAATAATTATTATATATAAAATCACTTAAGAACTTGGATTAATTCAAAAGTATAAAACAGTTTATTTTCCTTAATTTTATGCTTAATTATACTTCAGATTATTCAAATAAAACTCAAGAATTAATAATAAAATTATTTTTTCAAAGCTTGACTAATTTATGATAAAAACAATTTATTTAAATGACATTAAATAAATAATCTTAAAGTAAAGCGGTTTTATTATTTTAAATTCCTTTGTTAATATTAAATACTTTAAATAAAACATTTAATATTGAAGAGGATTAGTTTAAAACATTTACTTTGGAAGAACTTGCTTGATGCTGATTATACTTTACTCTATTAGGCTTTTTTTCCATATCCTATTTTACATTTTATATTTTTTTTATTAAAGATAAAACAGGCCGAAGCCCAAACTCAAATAACTAAGAAGAAAAACAACCTGCCCTCTACCCTACTTCTTAATTTAGTTAATCAAATCGGGTCGAAGCCCACTCTTCCATTTAACAAACAAAATCCTAATTCCTATTCCATCTTCCTAAATCCCTCTCCCACATCCTCTCCTCATTCCACTTAAAACCGACGCAACGAACCGGAAAGGAAACCGGCTCCGATCAACTCAACAACTTCCACACGATCATCGACTTGATCACCTAACTAAACACTGCCTGGATTGAACCCATCCCACCTTTCTCAATTTCTTCCAGCCATGGAAGCTCCTACGTGCACGATGTACATGTGCACACCCACGCCTCTGACTAACTCACCATTGCGACACCGCATCCAAGTCCCCTGCCATCCCTTGATCTAGTTTGCTACTTCGCCGATGTCCCGCAACCACCCACACGAGAACTCAACCCCTCACGTGGATCCATGGAAAACACACTGCTCCCTGCTCGTCGAACTGCACTCGCCACACACCATCGATCAAAACAACTCCCCCACCAATCGAAAGCTCTACTCCGATGCTTCCTTCCTGCCAAACCCCGAGGGTCTCGATTGCGCCTTTTCTTCCCGGTTCGATTGTGTTCGCTGGCCTCCCATCGCCTCCTCAAAACCCTACAACTCCCTTGCTCTTCCAAAACCAACCCAAACCCATTGAAAAGGATTTAGATGATCATTACAACATTTGACCATGTGATTTCTACCGGATGTTAACTTATTTTCTGATAAAAATCTTTTCTTATTTACCCTTTGTTTTTGCTTGGCTTAAACCAGGTTTTGTTAACCTGTTTTCTTTTTACTGCTTATTTACAAGACTAAAATCTTTTTCTTATTTTTTTATATAAACCATATAACATTTAAAGTATATGTATGTGTACTTATGACGTTGGACAACCTATAGTTATTGCCTTTGACAAGGTTACTGTTTGCATTCTGTACTTTTATACAATTTTAAACCAAATGAAATTTTGTTATTTAAATAAAATAACATTCTAACACCTTTTGGTCAATATACCTTTATATACATTATGTTACTTAAAACAAGAACTACAAAGTGGTTAAAAACTACTTTTAAGCCTTTATATATATATATATATATGACCATATATACATTTCTTTATTGATAATATGGAAATACATCACTTTCAAATATACTAAAGATATATATTATATATATATATATAGTTTCTCCTATTTACACTTATGTGATTCTTATACACATCACTTTAATTTATAACATTTTTATTTATCTTTAAAACAAAATATACATATTTTATTCCTAAAACAAAATATACACATTTCATTTTTAAATCAAAATATACATATATAAGAAATTTCCATTTAATCAATCTCCTATTTTAATATAAATCTGAAAATTCAAATTATACTGGTTTCTAGAAAATTGTACATCATTAGTATTAGTTGTTGATTAACGGGGATTTTGTATATTAAAATACAATATTATTGAATATACAAATTAATATTCACAACTCGGAATGTCAAAAATCTCGGGTCGTTATATTCCTTCCCTCTTAAAAGAATTTCGTCCTCGAAATTCCATAGCTAAGTTAGTAGAACTATCCACACATATTAGAGATGATTAATAACAACCCATACTACACCAGCAAATACATAGAATTTCATACTTATATTTATGTATATCAACAATATACGTTACATCTAGTACCAGCCAGAATATTCCTACGAGTGTTATCATCATCCACACAAACATACATATACATACACACACACACACACACACACACACACACACACATATATATATATATCGTCCTACAAAACATTCTAAGACGCTTAAAGAATTACACCTAACAACCATGATATCCAAGGGTCACAGACACATACGGAAAGGCATACACTTCCTAGAGAATGCAAACCAACACTTACTATGGACTCCTACTACCTGAGTCCTCCCCTTCGGGTCCCCACAATTCTGTGGACTCCACATCACTATCCGGAACCCATACAATCACAGGACTAGGCTTTCTCAGGAGGAAATCTACATCAGCAGCTGGCTCCTCAACAACTTCACCTATCTTCCAAATGACTGCGTCGTCATTTTCCGATTCAAGATCCTCCTCTACTTCAAACTCTTCCTCCTCATCAAACTCATCATCTTCACCCTCGACTTCAAACACTTCTTCATTGTAAAATTCCTCCTCAGGGTCTTGTTCCTGAGACTGTGACTGAGGCTGCTCGACAGGCTCTACTGGCTCCTCTGGCTCTTCCTCATATAATGATGGCTCGTTAAGATCCGCCCGAACTCTACTGACCATGTCATAATCACCATCCCTCCTATCCCTAGCCAATGCTCCACCTCGACTGATGCTACGGGTTCTCTACAATCAATAGCAAAACCCAAAGGTGAGATACTAAGGTTTAGAATTCTATAGGCTAAGGAGTACATCAAGGTTCACACTTCAAACATCTTCCCCCTTTAGATTTCTATTACCCAAAATTTATAAATTCATCTTTCTAAAAATAATTTAAGTATATTTTTTATCGAAAGTGGTTTTAAGGCAGAGACAAATATACATATCTAAAAATATAGTAAGTTTATAAACAATTTATTTCTTCAATTTATAGATCTATATTTATATACAATAAAGTGTTATAAGGTTTTAAATCCTCAAATATCTTTTAGAAATTCATTATTATGAAATTATCTTCAACGATGGAAAATTTTCCCAAAATATTAGTTTTAAAACTTTTCAAATCCCTTAAGTAAATAAAATTCAGTAAAAATCTCTTTTTTCCCAAGATTCATATCTTAAAGGGTTCATATCTCTAAAGGCATACTCAAGGTTGATGGCTAAGACCACACAAACCCTAGATGATAAATTATTATCATCACAACTAATTATTTTAAATACCATATATATAAAAATCATTCCTTTTATATAGAAAAATATATTCTGGGTAAAAATTATTTCATCTACCCTTTAAAAACAATATTGTGTCCGTTGGCCTAGTTAAAGTGTTTAGAGATCCCTACCAATAACGTTAGCTACTCGTATTAACCAGAATCCATATATCATTCAACCGATCATTAAACACAATGTATAAAACCATTTCTATATAACTAACAAATACGCGCTCTCGTTTACACACACACACACACTCAGACTCAATCAGGTTGCATAGACCCTATCTCTAATGAGCAACCCACCCAAACCTAGGTATTCGCTCAACCTAAGCTCTGATACCATAATGTCAGGACCCATTTTTCTGTACCGATTTAAATTGATTTTTACCACACTTGTCAGCCAAATTGCATGGAAAGATGGATAGTGAAAGAAAGAAGGAAGGTAGAAGATAGAAGAAAATAGAACAGTACAGAATCTCACAGCGGAACGAATAATCTATAATATAAACAAGTCTTTCCATGAAACAAATACTGTTGCTTAAATAACTTACACAGACCTCAATCAGAGTTTACATCCATTTAGCTCGGACAGTTTATAACAATCTACCCTTATAATTTGTTGACAACACAACCAATTACAACTGAATATAAGCATCTACGTGATACGTCTCCTGATTCTAGCTCCTCTCTCGAAGCTTCCAGTTTTCCAGCTAAACCTTGAAATATGCTCTGTCTGACCTGAGCATATAGGGAAAACACCATGCCCGGGTCAGTCTGGTAAACTAGCGTGAGAAATACACTCAACTTGATTTATTAAAGTTTCAAAATCCTTTGAAATCAAGGGTATCTCGTAAGACCATGCGACAAATAAACATGTCGGGATTTTACCTTATGATAACCAAAACATTTCTTGTCAAAATCCTCTGATATTATAATAATGTCTAAATACAAATACTTATTCCAAATAGCCAAAAAAATTACATTCATTAAATTCCAGCAATACTAGGTTCTACAATCAAAATTGTAAAAGCATATAGGGAGAATGGATTTCCAACTAATGACTAGGCATTGGGGTACCACCTGTCATGGTACCTGGTCTAGATCAGCATACCGAGGATCCACTATGATCCCCTGCAACACAAGATCGGAGCTACCCCTTACTGGATAGTTCGAATAAAATCACCCTGCGGTTGGGATCAACATCCGCACATACAGCTGAAAAAAGGGACATCTAGACAGGGATGACCTTACCCAAATTGGGTGCTCCTTGCTGCATAACCCTTGATTTTCAGTAATTCCTGATTGATGAGGTTCGAGGCTCAGCGTTACCTTTTTAGAAAACTTTCACTTAGAATGCTCACCGCCTTCTTGACGATGTTCTCGAAGCATTCATCCACACAAGTCCGTTCTGAGTCCGAACAGAACCGAAGGCACTACTTGTACTATATCCATTTTGGAATCACCTTCAGGATTAGTAGCGATTAGTCTTTGCACTTCACTGTTCCATCTTCGACTCCAATCTTTTGCGTTCATCATGAAAAAGTACTCATTAGATCTAAGTGGTTTTCGTATTACAAATCCGATGTCGGTCTCTTCGAAACAACGTTCTCTATTTCCTGGCAAACTCATCCCCGGTTCTTTAGAAAATATATCGAGGAAAATAAGATCAGAGTTCACCTTCTAACCTTTAGGGGACGGGTTTCCTTGTAATCGTCCTAGAGAACAAATGAGTTTAAACGTACGGTATAGCACCTCAAACGGTAACCGGACCATATAATTCCGAGTTTCCTCTAGATATTTTCAAAGTTAAGTTTGTGTCCAGATTTGATAGTCTGTTATTTAACTATCAAAATCATCAATCAGTTCAACCAAGTTTATTTCCCATTGCAACCATTAAGCCTTATTCAAATTAAAATCCCAATAGATTAAAATTTATTAGGTAACCTTATTTCACTGGGTAAATATATTCACGAAACCATTCTTCCCAAAATCATACTTATAAAGTTTCAAATAAATTTTCCAATTTTTTATTAAATAAAATACTCTTTATAAAAGCTTACTATACAATATATCATTTAAATATCATTAGTATTTAATAGATTTATCTTGAAGAAAATATACTTAAATAATAATTTCTATAAAAAATTAACTTTTAGATACTTTTTAAAAATAGTTTTTATACTTGAAATAAAAGTAATAATTCCTAACTAAAAATAGAAATTTATACTTTTATAAAGATATCCAAAAATAATAAGTTAACTATTCTTCATATTTCCAAAATATTTATCAGTTCTTTTAAAAACATCATTAAAAATAATACCCATTTTGAAATAACTTAGTTCAAAGTCAACCCAAACTAGAAAAAGGCTTAACAGTCCTAGTGGTACTTATCAAGCTACAATTCAATTTTAATCATAGTCTAGCATGACAATACAGATATTCAATATTAATCAGCTTCCATAGATCGATTCACATCATACGCTCTAATATAACTAACAGATAAATAAACAAATGTATGCATGAAAGGCAGATCGGAGTTTGTCATTGCTATCAAATATATAGAAAACATGTCAGAATGATGACTTATACTATTTACAGAAGATAAATTAAATAATTAGCAGAATGTTGTTTTTTTCCGCTGATCAGATGTCAAGCAGTTTGAATAATCAGTAATTAACCCATTTATTTTGTTTGGGAAACAACTTATTAGATAGGCCAAATAAAATTATATGACGGCATTTATTTCTAATCGGTAATTAAATTTTTGACCATATAAGATTGTGGCGAAATTCCACTTGTTTTGACTTGACAAAGGATCATATGACGACGTAATATCCATCGGTACGAACCTATCTACTTAATTACATTTTATTATATTTAACATGTACAATTAACTAATCATTATATATTAAGTCACTTAAGAACTTGGATTAATTCAAAAGTATAAAAGTTTATTTTCCTTAATTTTATGCTTAATTATACTTCAAATTATTCAAATAAAACTCAAGAATTAATAATAAAATTATTTTTTCAAAACTTAACTAAATTATGATAAAATAATTTATTTAAATGACCTTAACTAAATAATCTTAAAGCAAACAAGTTTTATTATTTTTAAATTTCTTTGTCTATATTAAAAACTTTAAATAAAACATTTAATATTGAAGAGGATTAGTTTAAAACATTTACTTTGGAAGAAGTTGCTTGTTGCTGATTATACTTTACTGTATTAATAGGCTTTTAATCCATATCCTATTTTACATTTTTTTTATATTAAAGATCAAATGGACCGAAGCCCAAACTCAAATAACTAAGAAGAAAAATAACCTGCCCTCTACCCTACTTCTTAATTTACGTAATCAAATTGGACCGAAGCCCACTCTTCCATTTACCAAACAAACTCCTAGTTCCTATTCCATCTTCCTAAATCCCTCTCCCGCATCCTCCCCTCATTCCACTTAAAACCGACGCCACGAATCGGAAAGGAAACCGACACCGATCAACTCGACAACTTTCACATGATCATCGACTTGATCACCTAATTAAACACAGCCTGGATCGAACCCATCCCACCTTTCTCGATTTCTTCCAGCCATGGAAGCTCCTACGTGCACGCTGTACACGTGCACACCCACGCCTCTAACTAACTCCGATACGTCCTTTCTGCCAAACTCCAAGGGTCACGGTTGCGCTTTCTCTTCCTAGTTCGATTGCGTTAGCCGGCCTCCCATCGCCTCCTCAAAACCCTACAACTCCCTCGCTCTCCCAAAACCAACCAAAATCTAAGATTTCGCCACAGTAGCCTTCTCCCCTAAGTCCATCTTCTCCCTCCAGACACGACCGTACCACCTCTCAGTGACGAGGTCGTTGAAAAATAAATTTAATACCGTTTTCGATCATCCTCCAATTTCTAATGTTATAGACTGCTAAAAATAGTAATTTTGCTTCTAAAAATCCTATGTCCATAAAAGAATCCTGATTGCATGCTTGAATTCTTGTTTTAAATATGTTGAATTTTCACTAAACTTGGTTATTCACTGTAAAACTTAGCATTAGATAACTACACAGCATAATGCATTCATAAAATTATTTTTAATTTAGAGCACATACAAAAATAAACATTTTCTTAGTTTACAACATCAACCAATTTGAATTAGATCTAGAGATATAGATTTTGAAATTGGGATAGTTATAAATGTTTACTGTTAACAGAGCAGCATGTCAAATTATTTCCAAGTTTTGAAATTAAAGTTTCTCACCTTCCACATATTGATTCCAGAAGCTTTAAGTTGAAATTGAAAATCTTCAATCTGGGGAAACTTTGCTTCTGGATTCTGGTGGCTTGAATCTATAAACAAAGAATGTTCCTTCCCTCCTCTGTTTCCAAACTTAGTTACAAAGTTAACTCTTTTTTTTATTGTTTCCTATTTTCTTAAACTCTTTACTTACAGGTTTGAACAGAGGATGTATTTCTTAAGTTACAGGCTTAAATTAAAAATAACAACTCGGATCCATATACCTATATGTATCATGCTCTCAATATCCAGATAATAGATTGGAAAAGAGGTTTTTGGAGGCTGGAAATGATATCTGCTTTTGATGAGAGAAAATTGAAAAGGATTTAGATGATCATTACAACATTTGGTCAGGTGATTTCTGCCAGATGTTAACTTATTTTCTGATAAACATCTTTTCTTATTTACCCTTTGTTTTTGCTTGACTTAAACCAGGTTTTGTTAACCTGTTTTCTTTTTTACTGCTTATTTACATGATTAAAATCTTTTTCTTATTATTATATTTTTTTATATAAACCATATAATATTTAAAGTATATTCATGTATACTTATGATGTTGGACAACCTATAGTTATTGCTTTTAACAAGGTTAGTGTTTGCATTCTAACTTTTATACAATTTTAAACCAAATGAAACTCTGTTATTTAAATGAAATAACATTCTATACAAAACACCTTTGGATTAATATATCTTTATATATGTGTGTGTGTGTGTGTGTGTGTGTACGTACGTATGTATGTATTTATATATATACATGTATGTTACTTAAAAAAAGAACTACAAAGTGGTTAAAAACTACTTTTAAGCTGTCATATATATATATATATATATATATATATATATATATATATGACCATATATACCTTTATTTATTGATAATAAGAAATACATCACTTTCAAATAAACTAAATTCATTGAACAATTATGCATATATAGTTTCTCCCATTTACACTTATGTGATTCTTATACACATCACTTTAATTTATAACATTTTATTTATCTTTAAAACAAAATACACATATTTTATTCCTAAAAAAATATACATATTTTATTTTTAAAACAAAATATACATATATGAGAAATTTCCATTTAATCAATCTCCTATTTTAATATAAATCTGAAAATTCAAATTATGTTGGTTTTTGGAAAATTGTATGTCATTATTATTAGTTATTGATTAACAGGGATATTGTATATTAAAATAAAATATTATTGAATATTACAAATTAATATTCATAACTCAGAATGTCAAAAATCTTGGGTCATTACAGTTAAGGTGTTACCCATACCCCCTTAACACATTTTATACAAATATCGTAGTATATATAGTAATGTAAACTCCACCGTAAACTGGTGAGCTATTAGGGAGCACTCCATAGGTACGGCACAAACTAAACTCGTAGTGGGCATAATAAGTCATATGACAAGGCACATGAGGCAATGTTTAGGGTAGGATACTACCGTTTTGCGGATCCGGACTGGTGGTAACGCATAGCAGCTACTACCGCCCACTTCGGAACACACTCCCATAATCAAATCGAAGGTGGCCACCAAATCAATCATAAAGTAACAAACATGGTATCGAAGAAGCTTATCTGATCGGAGGAGCGACCTCACGTGGCCCGGCGTGGCTCCTGTTTTAGTCATATCAAGCTGACCCGAGGGGGTCAGGGCGGCTTTCATACATCATACAGTAGCGTTCGCCAAATCATCCTACTTAGTTCTGGATTCTCCATCACATGCACAGTTGTTAAAGCAGTTTCAGGTATTGGCAGAGAATATGACAATATCTGATCTTGGTTTCCTTAACAACCAAATGCTTATTTCACACCTGTTTCTTCTTTTACATTTCCAAAATCGATTCATAATTGATATTAAAATATCATATTCACTTCAAAATCATATCACTTTCGAAATCATGTTCACTTTTGAAATCATTATTCGTTTTAAATCATATTCATTTTCAAATTCATAACCACGAAATAGATTAAACCATCATATCGAAATATTCGCATTTATATCAATTAAATCTTAATCATAATAGTTCCAACTTAAAACGTCTGAATATTGAAAGTAGTTTATATATTGGAATACTTATACATCAAAAATAGTTTATATTTTAAAAATAGGTTATAGACTAAAATAGTTTATATATTAGAAATAGTCTATATATTAAAATAGGTCATATATTAAAATAAGTTATAGTTAAAATATTTTATATATTAGAAATAATTTATATATTAAAAAGGTTATACATTAAAATAGTTAATATATTAAAAATAGTTTATATATTAAAATAGTTAAAGTATTAAAAATAGATTATACATTAAAATGGGTTATATGAGAAAAATAGTTTATATATTAAAAGTGTTTGTATATTAAAAAAGTTTATATCGAAAATAGTTTCAAATTAGAATTGTTTCTTTCAATTTCAGAAATCAATTCAAATCAACTATAGTTCCAAAAATTCAATTTAAATCAATCTTGGTTCAACGATTTCAATTTAAAAGGCTAAAGGTTTCAATTCAAATTCTCATTAAAACCATTTCAATTTTATATCAATTTCAAATTCAGTTTGAACCACAAATTTAAATCACTTCAAATTCAATAGATTTCAGAGTTTAAATATTCAAATGTTTACAATAACTCAATTTTGATAAATTTCATTTATATTTTAATATTAAACTTTAAGATTCCAATTTAAATTCCTGTAAACAATTCATTTAAAAAAATTCAATTTCAACATTTAAAGCTTGGATTTGGAAATAATTCAGTTCGTATAAATCAAACTTTTATTTCATAATATCATTTAACTAATTTCAAAATTTAAGGATTTAAAAATCGTTTAATATAACCAATCTCATGTCCATATATAATTTTCTATCTCATGGTCAAATGATACAGATATATATCATTTCAACCCGTAATAAATTAAAATTTATGGGTATATATTATTTTAACCTGCAATCCCGAATTAAAATTTAAAATCCACAAAATCGCTCGAGTTTATCATTTCAACCAATAATGATTTTTATCTAATCATAAGATCGTTCGGTATGTACCATTTTAACCCATAACGATTTTCCTAACAATAACTAAGGAAACCTGCAGTGTGATAACAACATATAAATAAACATATATCCAGTCATCCAAAATATCCACTATTAAACATCCATCACAATCATCATTCAAATTAACCAATAAATCTCAACAAATAGATTGGTTATCATTATCATGTATTTAACTGGCAATTTAAATTCAATATCAATTTAAATGACAATTTAATTATATATAAATTCAAATTAATTTAAATGACAATTTAAATATACCAAACACTAATCAATAAATTTCTAATCACACCATAAATTTAGTTTAACTAACATAAGATGATTTAGTAGTTGTGAGTGGGTTAAATCACTCACCTTTGATTTTAGTCGATTAAAAATCCATAAAAAGTCCAAAAATCTAATAGCCTTAGAATGCAACCAAACTAGTTCCATAATGTTCGGAATACCGATACGACCGCAACAGAGAAAACCGCGTGTGAATCAAAGCTCATATTCAAAAGTTATTCGAGTCAAACATTCAAAGTTTATAATCAAAGAAAAATAAAGCATATGGCAAAATAGTAAATAAGCTACCTCTCCCTCCCACATATACGCAGCGGCATGTAGCAACCTGAATCCATTAATGCTCAACTTTGACCGCCTGCGCTATCCACCTACGATCACCATTAACCAAGCCACCACCCTCTATGTGCTCCTCCTCCTCTCCTCCACCGTCTAGTGCCCGCCCCCTTCATCCCCAAGGCAACGCTGCCTCCTCCTACTCATCAGGGTTTCGAACCCTAAAACTTGAATTCCGATTACCACCAACCACAATAAGCGATGCAATCATCACTAATCTACTCCAAACATCACTCTCCACAATACCCATAAGTCAACATTAACGCACAAATAAAAAGCCCCAAATCTCTAGCTAGGGTTTCATGATTTATGACCTCTGACCACGATTCTAGATCGACTCGAGTACAATTTCTGAAAATGAACACTTGCCGTAGATCCTTATTGTCAAGAGCTTTGAAAGGGTATATAATTTGACATAGTTTGAAGAGTTTGAATTTTTGAAATTGATTTTGAAATTGAATTTTAGGGTTTTTGATTTGCAGCCATTGGGAAGGAGGAGGAAGTAGATAGATTGAAGATGACAGTACGTACATAAATCAAAAATCAGAAATAAGAGGCTGCTAGGGTTAGAAAAAAATTCGTTTATATAGATAGATGGATAAGAACCGAATGGTACATATTCAATTGGTAGAAACGATTACTCGAAATCGAAAAGCCCGTTCCGTTTCCGAATTGAAAATGGGTCATCCAATATATCAAAATATAGGTGTTCGATATTTTTAAATTCAATGGAAATAGTTTCAAACCCAAATTCCATTGTATACAAAAGTTAGCTTTTAAAATCAGTTTATTTTAATTGAATTCATTAAATTGATTTCTACGCGTTTCGAGCCCGCATGACCAAACGATAAGTCGGATCGCTACGAAATTTGTACAATAATTCACTGTTACGAATCCGATGAAACTAGTTTCGTCGAAATCTAAGACAGCGGCCAAAATGGTTAATTTTCACATTAATTAATAAATTATTATTAAATTGGTAAAATCACTTTTAAATTCAATTTTTTCTAAAGCCAATAAATTTATCATTCTTGATTGCACATAAATTAATAACCTATTAAAATAAAATTTCCATGTTAAATCCACTATTTAAATATTACATTCATTTCAGTGTTCAATTGCAATTAAATTAGAATTCCAGTTAATTATATTTTAAATTCAATCAAATTCTTTTATTTTGATGTTGAGCCTTATTATTAAATCAACCTCTCCCTTAAGGATATAATTAACATTGGTTTTCATTTCATTACATCCATTATTACGGTTATCATCTTTTACAATATTAATTACAATATTTCAGTTTCGGTAATTCTATTAATTACCAATTTAATTTCATACATACAGTTATAGCCGAATTAACTTTATAATCATTTCAATTGATTGAAATTACATTAAAATAATTGTCAGTAACATTCAAAAAACATTATTAAACCATATTTAAGTTATTTTCCTCATTAATAGTTTATAAATTTTAATTTCTCGTAAAATTTAATTTCAAAATCTTATTTAATTTAATATTTTTAATTATCAAAAAATACGGATCGTTACATTCTCCTCCACTCAAAACTATTCTTCTCAGAAAGGGAAAAGGAGGAGTTAAGAAACTAATATATTTTATTCAAAGTAATCAATTTATAAACACTTTAAACTCATATATTTAAGTATTTTAATAAAAATATCAATTTATAAACGATTAAATCTTTCATATTCAAGTCTAATTAAAGTTTGAAAATAATTTCTTTTTCACAAAATTTTCTAAGTCCTTAATTTACAAATTTTTTTGGCAGAGTCTCCTTTGTACGGATAGGTCCGGAATAATAATAATATCAATAATTACAATATATATATATATATATCATATTAAAAAAATAAAATATACCAAACCATGGGAAAAACAATAAAATATCGCTATAAAACTGTAATCCGAACACATACCTATTTTTCGAGAAAACAACTTTGTTTATGAAACCAAAATCAGTAGTTATTGCTTGGATAAACCTGTATTCCACTTATATAATCCAAAATAGTGAGAATTATGTACAGGAGAAATATTTAATTGTTTCAGTTAGTAATAGAAGCAAATCAACACATGACATATGCAATCAAAACTGTACAACCATCGTATGCAACCAAAGAATCCAAGAATCCATTGCACATCCATAGTAACCAAAACTAATGGTTTGTTTAGTTCAAAAACTTCTCGTCACTGAAGGGTGATAAATAAACTACTAAGTGTACCTTACGCTCAACAGCCTTAGATAATTACTTAATAGATTATTCATACAACCTTAAAAAATTTGAAGTATCCTCTCCCTAATTTCCCATTAGCAAAAAGCTCAGAATTTAAATATCATTTAAGTTTATTCGATTGGTTTGTTTTCACATCATCATTTACTTTTTGTTTATTTCATTCATTCATAAAATGTCCTTTTTTCCTTTTCATTCATTTACTTACATAAATTATTTCACATTCAATATTTAAAGTCATTAATAAATCAATTTTGAAATATTATATAGGTTTCCTTGTAATTTAATTCATATTCATTTATTTATATAACTTGATTTCCAATTTACATAAACATTTATGAATAAAACATTTCATACTAGAGTGTTCTACCTTTTAATTCACAGTTATAATGTCAATTAATAATAAACTTATTTATGAATCATTTCACTCATTTCTTAAGTTTATAAAACATTTTTTTAGATAATATTCACTTCTTTTTTACTATTCAATCTAGTTATTAGTGTTTCAGAACATTAACTTATGTTTACAACATTCATTGTACATCTAAATTCTTATTTGTACAAATAATTCCATTTGAACATTTTCTGTAATGACCGTGATATTATTACCGTCGTAATAAATGTTTTAAAAATCGGTAACGACCGTAATTTTTAAATTACTGTCGGAGTGAATATTTTAAATAGGAGTTTTTTTTTAAAAATCAAAATTTAAAAATAAAAATAAATCTGTAGCCAAGTCGGTTGAATTGCGTTACACTTTTATTCACCTTCACGTGTTGTCGCTACATTTTTTTCAAAGAAACAAATTTATAACCTCTGGTTACATTTTTAAAGAGGCAAATGTTGGATTACAACAATGGCCTGGAATGCAAAGTGGAACTTAACACTTTTTTTATTATTTACTTTTGCATTGCTCACTTTCGTTCACAGTGCTACCATCATTCTCTGCACGTCCTTTTTTTTTATTTACTCATGCACGTATCATTAAATGCTATTTGACTAGCACGTTAATGCAATGGTACCCGAGTGCCAGAATACATAATTTAGAGAAAAGAAAACAACTGCAACTTTATTCACACTGAGTTTTGAAAGCTTCAGTTGCAGTGGAAAAAAAACGCATTAATAGCAGTTAGTTGGTAGCTCTCTTTTGGATTGTTTTTGGGTGCTAACAGATTGAAGAAAACTTAGGTGAGTTTTACACTCACACATCCAAACTATGGTCAGTGATATTCATGGGTTTACTTCAGAGTATTAGTGTGAGCTTGTGCTCTGATTTACGTGAAAAGTAGAAAGATAAATTCCTGGGAACCAGGTTATATCATGCATTTCGAAAACCCTGTATGTATTTCAAAACCCTGCATACAGTTTGAAACCTGTCTGCATAAAACTTTAGTGCAACTTCTCTTACGCAGACAAGCACCTTTGTCCAAGTGGTTAATTGATTCGGCTTTGGTGCAGGATGTCACAAGTTCGAAACTTGCTTTCGAACGTTTACTTGACATGGGATATGTTGTTCCAATGATTTGTTGTATATAAAAGTACCAGTTCCAAAAAAAAACTTCTCTTACGCATATGATTCTATAAATCATAGTGCCTGGCATTTTACATGCATATGGACATCACCTATCAACTTTGAGTATGAGAGAGAGTCTATGTAAATGCTTTGCACGGATGGAACCAAAGTGTGGGCTTCTGGTCATTTTATATTTTCATAAAATAGTCAATTGCATGCAGTAAAGTGGACAAGGCACGTTACCCTTTACTTGTGAAGTCATCCTATATTTGCGCATACTTGAAAATGTGTCAGGGTGAAAATTTTAGTATATGCGTGTGTATCACCCTGGATGCATGCGCATGTGACAGTGCAATTGAAGTATGAGCTTTGCCTTTATATCAATATGTGTTTTAAAATTTATAGTAATATATATGCAAACTGGAACCAATAATGTATGCTGTCTTTTTCTTTTTCTTTCTTTTTTATTTTTTTTATTTTTTTTTGTTGTTGTTTCAAACATGTATGGGATTGTGTCCCTGCCGTGTACATTTTTTTTTCCAACTTAGCAGATACATATTACATTTTGTTGCATGCATGAACTAAAATTGTGTTCAAATATTGTTTTTTTTTTTTTGAGTTCGAAAGTTGTTGCATACGTAACTTAGAAGTTTGGTTCAAGTCCAGATCATGTGCATGCATGAGCTAGAATTTTATTCAACGTTGATTTTTGGGTGCTATATTTGTTGCTTGTGTGTGTATCATTAAAAGTTTATATTGCCAGTTGCTTCAAAGTATAATTATGTACCCATGCATGAACAAAATTCATGTGCAATAATTTATACTTTTATGTCCAGGTCACACTTTTAGCTTTATACGTGTAGCAACAGAGCGTTGTTTTTGTGAAAAATTGAATTTGTTTCTACTGTTTTATTTTGTGAGAATTGAATTTGCATACAACTTTCTTTCCATGTTAACAGAGCATTGCCAATCCTCGTCATATTTTGAAGGTAACACTACACCAAAAGAGGCATATTACAACGGTGGAAAACGGTTGTAAAAGACATATTACAACGGTGGATCAACAGTCGTATTTTAAGAAGTTGTAAAAGACTATCAATTTTTTACAACTGTGTTCTTTAGTTGCATATAGCCTTTGTGATATTATATGTTACAACTGTTTCTCACCCTTGCAAATAACAATTTTACAACTGTTGGTAACTCTTGTAGATATGTAACATTTCGTGCTGTAGCAGGTATGACAATTGCTGGATAACTGTTGTAGTTATCTACTACAACTGTTATTCACAGTTGCAATTAATCTTTTTACAACAGTTGATTGCAGTTATAAATTGTAACATTCGTCATATAGCAGGTATGACAACTACGTGGCCACTGTTGTAGTTATCCCTACTACAACTGTTACACGCAGTTGCAGTTTAGTATGTTCAGCGACCTCCTCCACAGTTGTAATATACTTTAATTACAACCGCATCAATTTCAATTTAAACCCAAAAATATTTATAACAACACAATACATACCAAATAGAACAATCTACAGTATTCGTTCACATCACCAACTAAAACAGTACCAAAACAACATTCTCACATAACCATTCCAAAATAGGATACAACACAAAATACATAAGAAAGACAAAGTTTTGTATCGCAAAACACATACCCTAAGGAAATACACTAGTCGAAGGCAATGAAGTCTTTATGCCAAGCAACGGTCGATCCAACTGCTTCTCCAATAGTACACATCTCGGAACTCGGCCTCCACAAGAAAGCTTTCGGATCTACCGCCACATCAACCCAAACTTTACAACCATCTGGTCCTAGTTTTTTAAAATGCACCAAACAATCAGGATCAGTGGATACTACCGTTCCTTCTGCAACAACTTGCCTTTGCCAACTCAATGTTTTACATTTTCCGACCTCAATTCCAGCATGCCTTGCATCCCGTTTAGGCCGTTCTTCAACAGTCAGAGTATTGCTCTCACGGTGTGACTGCACAAAAATAATTTACGAATACATTAGACTATTTATGGTATATGTATAACATCTACTAAAAATAATCTGTGTGTATGTTTGTTTTGTGTGTTAATTTGCATTTAAAAAACCAAAATATTTTACTGCATTGCATTAGCATTTTTCATTTACAATAACATTCAATAAACCACTTGGTTTTATACCTATCTGATTTCCAAATAATAACAACTAATATAAAAGTAAAGTACGACTAAACAACTGGAATAAAATATACGATAATTTGTATTCCTGAAAGAGTGTCAATGCCAATACAAAACTAACATTTAAAGGAACGATGGTTTTCATAACATATACACAAGGGTCCAAGCTCATCATAAAACAATACTGGAAGCACTCAGTTCACTAATGTATGAATTTTGCACGATCACTGATGAGAAGATAAAGAAAAATGTAGCTTATGTAGAAGCATTTCAAACCAAAAATGTGATATTAACTATACAAAATTTTTAAAGACAAAAATATTGTTAACTTGTTTATTTGTCATGGAATAATACAAGTTATCAAAAATCGAGCTAAGTAGAAATAACAAGGAAAATCCGATTAGAGTAGCCATTATTAGTATCAAACATACAATGCAATGTGGTTATATAAAAGGTTGCCTATTTTTATTAACTGATTAAATTAAGTTAGTAAACAGACACAAGGCATTTGGAAGCCTAGTATCAAGAGATGTTATGCTTAGTAAATTAATAGAATACAAGTTATTAAATCATTAGCATATTGGCGTTGGGCTTGCTTATTGTTTGTGATTTCCTCCTTAGTCCACTCTCTACCAAAAACCATAGCAAAAAACAAATGACAGCACAGGAAATTTAAGTTACACTCCTATATCATATTTTTACTCGATGATGTTTTTTATTAATCCAAAACTAGTTGGCATTTATGACGGTTCCTTCAAAATTAACAAACAACTGCATTTCTACTTCCCCTCCCCTTCAACACAACCATCCTACTCAAAGCAGC
The DNA here is from genome assembly GCA_030765085.1 of Allium cepa. NCBI lineage: Eukaryota > Viridiplantae > Streptophyta > Magnoliopsida > Asparagales > Amaryllidaceae > Allium > Allium cepa. Next base: position 852,306,558 of record CM060940.1, on the reverse strand, counting down.
AACATCATACATCTTTGTGCCAATCACTCATATACATCCACTGACGGTTCCTTCAAACCCCTACAACATTGCCTATCTAACCAAAACTACCCACTGCTTCAACCTATTAACATTGCCTATCATACCACATACTTCATCCCTCTATTAACATCACGAACTGCTTCAAACAATCATACATCATCCCTTTGTTTACACCATACATCATTTCCACACTATCATCATAGAAACTGCCCAATAGCTACAACCATACGCAGTCGCACAATCCTCACATCACTCTTATAGTTGCTCTGTCCAACACAGACATCACATGCATAGCTGCCTCAAACTCACACTGATTCCACTCACCTTGCATACAACTTTCTCTTAAATTGCCACATCCTCCATAATCATAACAATCAAACCCAATTGTCCACCTTCGTATATCAATACAAACGCATCAGTTCACCACCCATATCAATGAACATATAACACAGTGCACAACTAACTACTCGTACATCCTCAACTCCTACCCCCTCTGATCTTCCTCAAACCAAACACTACCCACTTGAATCACAATCCAACCATCCCCTTTCAACACAACAGTGCAAAACATCCACCAACTACACTATGATTCATCAACCATTTCTTCTTACTGTTACATTCATCATCATGCCATATCAAACATTTACTAACCACTACACTTTGTCTACATCTCTGCCACCATTGCTTGCAATCCCCCAAAACCTCACAGACACAACAAAACAACACACACCACCCAAACTTCAAACTGCAACATTCCCACTGTGACATATTCACGAATCTCCATTTCCTCTATACCGCAACACCTCATCAAAACTCACAAACTCCAAAACCATTACACCCCTTCAACTGCTCCATTCACAATCCATTCGCAAGCCATTCATAATTCCTTGCATTACCGTGCATCACCAAAACTCCAACTACACAGGTTCAAAACCTTCTCTGGCCATACAAACCACTATCACCACCCAGTGCTTCATTGTGCAGTGCACTATCCTTCTGTCCACTATATCTCAACCACTGTGCACTTTCTCATCAACCATTTGATCACCAAACATCCTCCCACATCCTACAACCCCTTGTTACCACCCCAAACCATCACTGCCACCTGCTTCGAACAACATACCATTCATACCCATATACCATCATAACAAACTCCCTCCTGCATTCACCACTGCTGCTACAGCCATATACAACAGTAATACTCAGTCATCCCCCTGCCATCAACTACTTTTTAAACAAGTTGTCAAAGTGCATCTACTTGCCTTACCATTGACCATCATCCATCATACTTTTTAAATGAAATTTTCTTAATTTGTAAATAAATATTTTGTAAAAATAATTTTCCTGCTTTTTAAATGCCAAAATACATCTGAAAAATAAATAAAAGCAAGTCTGCTGCCAAATTCTATACTATAACTCAGCAACATATGGAAACATATGCGGATGTCCTAGTCAAGTTCTATACTATATCACTAGAAACATACATATGGAAACGGTACCTGAGGCGTATTAGCAGGAGGAGTCTCTGGATTTTCCTCATTGACTCTTCGCTTTCCTTTCATATCCTGTAAAGATTGTATTATTACATAGATAACTAGTAATTTGTAAGAACATGTCACATATTCATTAGCATAGCTAATTAACAATTACCAGTATAATCGCAGTAAGCTCTTGTAATTTAGCCTTCATGCCACTAACTTGGTTTCGCAATGCATGTACTTCACCTAAATTAGCCTGATGAATACGCAGATGAGATGGTACAACCCCAAAGCCTAATCCTCTTACACGTCCGCCATGTTCCTGACCAAAAAGCATTGACACTCCATCTTGAGTAATTGATGTTGTTCCCTGAGAACTCTGACTCATGGCATTATGATCTTTTATCTTAGACTACAAATTCAAAAAACATCAATATTAAGCAACTAAAAAAATACTACATTGATAATAACATAAAGCCGCGATCACTATTTTTTTGCTTATTTCGTATATTTGAAATTATCCTTACTATGCAGTCGGTAACAACTGAATTCGGGAGTTCTCCATTTTTTCTGGTATGGGCTTTGCACCACAATTCGTCTCTACTGATATCAGACGTTGCACTTTCCTTTTTCTACAAAAATAGCATAAGAGCTTAAGAACGTAAAAGTAATAACAAATAAAAAATGCTTTAGCAATAATCAATATACATCAAATGGGATTGCAATGTTAAAATTTTGGAACTTGTACTGATTAAGTTTTTAATATTTACTTACCATTTCTTCTTCCAATCTTGCATAACCCATTCGGATCATGGTACGTGGAAATTTATTCTTATCTCTCATAGCTTTGAATTTTTGGCTAGTTTCCTACGTAAAATAAATTCAATAAATATGATATAAGAAAATGTAATAAATTTAACAGTTGTAATCAATAAAATAAAAATAACCACCTTAAACTTTTCCGACAATTTTTCCTTTACAAAAGCATTCCACTCTTCAACGCTCTTTATATTATCTGGTTTTAAGGCTGCTATTCTATAAGTAGAGTCGGGACAAGTGGACGCTTTTTTGATAGCTGCAACTAATCTTGATTTCGACTCCTTCCATCATTGTCCCAGTACCATTAAAAAGTAATCCTTGTACACTTTATCCACCTTGAATCTCGAATGCCCAACAAGAATACATAGAATATTAAACAAATACTCCAATGCCATTGTTATTAAGCACACAAATCCTTAAATGTTTCAAATGTCCAAGTGATTGAAAATAATAATTCTGTTCATTGTTCAATGTTTAAAATAAACCAAGTGATCAGTTAAGTGATTAGTTGGGAATAACAGTATCTAAGCGATAAACAGTCAAAACAAAATAAAATGGCAGCACAATGTCTCTATTACAAACAATTCACATGAGGAACCTAGACATACAACCATACAAAAATGAAACAGCCACCTCCACTTTGTTGTTGTGTTGGGCATTGTACATCAATCAAAATCCAAAGAACTGAGGTAAAGATAACAAAGGCAGGCAAAAGCAGCAAGTTTTAAAAAAAAATCGTCGAGGGTAACCATAGCTTAGTAAGTTAATTTGTTACCGACATTATTGCTAGCTACAAATTTTGGATGACAGCCAATTATAGCTTATGGCACAAATTTTGGATGACAGCCAATCACCGACATTAAATACCAAGAAACAGTTCATGACAACAACTTGCATGAATTACCAAGAAACAGAACGCCAATTACAATAAATACCAACGATGAAACCAATTACCTGAATACAAGTCCATAGATCATCCCTCAATTCATAGTCGACTTTCTTCCATTCGCTAATGGTCATTGGCACCATCTCCCTTGCTAGAACACCAATATATGATGACAAATGCTTGGTAGCAGTACGCATTCCAGGCCGATCTGCATAGCAACAATTGACTAATTTTTTGAAACTGGAGCTAATTGGACACATATATATCCTGAACATATACTGCTTTGCATTTCATATATGCGAAAATATATACTAAGTCCTAATCTGCGTAAAATATTGTATATATTACTGCCCATCATACCCTAAAAGAAGAGAATTTATAGGTTACATATGTATATACCTTCAAAGAAGCACCTCCAACCAAAAACCCTTTAGTATCTCCTTGCTTAGAGAGTTCAGAACAGCTTCAACAGTATCTCCTTGCTTAGAAAGTTCAGAACAGCTTCAACGATTCACCGTGCCTTTGATAGAGAAACAAAAACAAAAAATAATATTAAACCTGGGGCTATTAAATCAAGTTAGGAAACTAAATCCATTAATTTTGATTCATATATGGGATGACTAAAGTCTTAAGTATACCATGACACAATTGTGTATGCACTCAATAGTTTACATATTGGTAGGTTTAAACTGCTACTTATTCTACCATTCTCTGTCTTAAGCCATTCACCGCCTTAAGCCAAGTTATAATAGAAAAAGAATAGAAACAACAATGAAGAAAAGGAACATGTACATATTTTCCAGTGTACAAAATAAGAAGTTATGATAAGTTTAATACATTGTAAATCACACATAAACAGTGGCACAATAATACACTGTTTCCACATCCATGCATGTTTCCACATCCATGCCACTACAACTTTTGCAACAAAGGTAAAACATGGAGAACTCCTAGACCGTTGAATCAATAACATCAATATATACTCAAAAGGAATCAAACAAAATGCATGCTTCCTCCAAATGACATAAACAATAGCAATTTATAACGCTACTTCAAATAATTCCTCAACATGCTTAATGTTGGTGTAGTCATAATTTTATAGTGAGGATACAACATCAAGCACTGATTACCTCAATAGAATTTTAGGAACGTGTTTTGGTCCTATTCAGTGGCAGAGTGATCAAATTTTGGATATTAAAGAGGTGCTAGTGGCAGAATTTGTCAGATAACAATCTGCAATACCAAGTTCAAGTATATATTATGAGTGTTGATATCAAATCATACTTCATTTGGTCATCCATGAAACACGTAATGCCCAACATATTGATATAAATCTTTCACATGTACATGATTTCCGTCCATTGAAAATATGTCTAAAAAAACTGTCAATTATTGAATTTAAAACACGCAAACGGATAAAATGAAAAATAGTCAAAGCAATGGTATAAATTAAATAACTCGAAATTTAGAAAGCATGGTTAAAATTGCATCAAAAAAGTTGGAAAAAAAAACATTATACCTTAATTTACAACCATTCGCGTGAGACACTTCCATTTAAAAATATCCCACAAATTCATTTAAAAACATCAGGAAAATAGAACCATTATGTAAGGGACCTTCATATAATGAAAATCAAGATTAACTGAATAAAATTAACCTGACCAAATATTAAGAAATCAATAACAGAACAACAAAACTTAAACTTGTAACATTTGAAACCCAAACTGGCTATAAAAGAGAGATAAAAATGTTCATAATTTGGAAGCAATTTACTTACTATAGTTTAACCACTATTTGAAATCATTAAGTTCTAATACATCACCCAAATTTCATGAACAAATATATTACAAATCCACAGACCTCATCTAGTCCACTGTTCCTAACAGCATTGGACTTGCTGTTACACTAAGTCAAATTATATCAGTACGTGTTCCAAAATCATCATTATAGGTCATCAACTAGTCCATTGTTCCTACCAGCATTGAACTTTTTATTTGCCAAGCTACAGTAAGCAGTTTACAACCAGATTATGCTTATGAACACCGATAGTTCCAGCATAAATTATGTACAACTTCGTTCTTTAAAATATATTCAGATTATCAAGCTAACATAGTCAAAATTATCACTTAAGTCATACAAAAGCGCCCATCAGAATTCAAAACATATCAACACTTCTTTTTCATCAATCAAAAGCTAAAATCTTTATGCAATACTCATGTACCCCAATCTCATGTAAATTATATCGCACTATCAATATTTTTCACTGGATGTTATCAAAGAGAGAACGCAACTTGTATTCCAATATAATTCGTCCATTCATACAAAAAATATGTAATTTTACCCGAAGCAGGCTTGATTTAGAAGTATCTAGTAATATACACGATAAGCACAAACTGTTTTCATGACAGAATGCAATTAGTTTATCTACATAAGTAAGACACAATACCTATATCAGCGACAACGGCAAGAAAATCAGATGTAGAGCAGAGCGCGGTCAGGATTCGTGCAAAATTGAGGACTATGAACCCTTACTTTTACTAATTCGGTTAATTCCGGACTTGTCCGTTTGAGAACATAAAATGTTATTTATATAAAATACACAATTTTGCACTTTCAAGGAAACGATGAAGAGATTTAAATGATTTAGCAAAAGTGAGGAGTATGGAACCACACTTTTACTATTTCAGTTAATTCCAGACTCGTTAATTGAAACATCTACTGTTTGATGATTCTGATGATTTTGTTGGGCTTTCGAGCCACTCTGTGGACCTTCGGGTCATCTGATGGACCTTGTAAATTGCTGCTTTGAATTTCGAGCCACTCTAGTTATCTATTTTGATTTCGAGACTTTGTAAATTGCTGCTTTGAATTCAATTATGAATTTGGAAGTTGAGTTTGTGTATAATCTCATCTGAGATTATAAATTTGCGTATTGCTGTTTTAAATTAAATGGTGAATTTGAAAACTGATTTTGATGGAGTTTAATTTGAGATTTCTTCATTTAAACTATGCTGATTATTTATGCAGTATAGTCTCATTCGAGGCTATAATTATTTATGTAAGTGCTAATTATTATTCACTTATTGCTGAGAATAAATTAGACTGATCCGTTTATTATTTTCTTTTAAATAATACTCGGGTCAGACCGAGTTATTTCAGGGTGATCTCTATCTTTGATTCTGTAGCAGCTTCATCTTTTGGAATTCACATCATCTTTTGCCTAGTCCTCGAGGAGTACTTTTGGTTTATTAGCCCTCATCTTATGTATGTATTGATGGATATGTATATGTACATTTAGATCATGTGAACTATCGTTTGTTGTAGCATGTATCCCAGACTTGTCTTCCGCTATATATCCGATATTTCTGTTCTAATGTGATTATACTATCAGTGTTGTTATTTATTATGAGTTGTTCTGGATTTTCCTTTAGCCACTGTAGTTTCGTTTTAGATTTGGATTGAAATTATATCCTCGGGAGTAAATTTCACAACTCCTATCGATGTAATCAATACTCGTCTAAGCCATAACTTACGGATGGTCGCTTCTAACAAGCCTTATTCTTCGCAATAGCAGACGTTATTCCTTATAACAACCTTTTTTATTGTGAGCATAGAGGTGGGGCGTTACAGCTTGGTATCAGAGCTGAAATTCGGAACAAATTATAATATACACAGAACAGAAATAGAATGGAACATGTGTTACAACTATTCGAGATTTTTTATTCGTGCCTTTCTAATCTATTCTTTTCAGTTTAACATGTAGAGTACGTCTAGGAATAAATTTTAAATTCCGTAGTATTACATTTGTTAAATTTCTTATCAATTGTGTATTGTTTTAACTGATCTTTACCTTCTCTTATCTCTCAGCCCATGGCTGGAAGAGGTAGAGGGAAGCGTTCTTCTGCAGGCCCGTCTAGTGGCACTCATCCGGACGGTGTCTACATGTCAGCTGATCAGTTTATGGAGCTATTTCAGGGTACTCAGCCTCCTGTTGCTACTCCCGCAGCTCATGCTCAGAAGTCTGCCTTCGCTCACATGTGTAGTGACTATTCCCACCTTGGAGGTCAGCCTTTCAAGGGATCGGAAAGTGTTATGGAAGTTCAGACTTGGTTGCGCACTTGTGAGCGCATATTTTCTCGGATGGATCTTTCGGATCATCATCGCGTTCTTGTGGCATCTAGTATGTTACAAGAGCGTTCACTTGATTGGTATGAGCTCTTTATTTCGGAAGTCGATGAGTCCGCTCTGTCTTGGGTTCAGTTTAAGGAACGATTCGAACTTAAGTTCGTTCCTGAATCGGAAAAAGCTAATCTTGCTCGTAGTTTTCTTGAGTTAAAGCAAGGAAAGTCCTCTGTTTCTGATTATGTTGCATCTTTCGAGGCCTTGTCCAAGTACGGAGTTGAGTTCATTAACACTCCGCGTAAGAAGAATCTTCATTTTGTTGATGGTTTGAAGAAGTATTTGAAGAAAGTTCTTTTGCTTCAGCTTAAGCTCTCTTTTGAGGAGCTTATTGATTCGGCTCTTTGTTCGGAAGCTGTTGAAAAGGAACGTGATAGTTGTGATGATGTTGAGGTTTCTAAGAACCCCAATAAGAAGAGGTATCCATTTCGTAAGCCTAATTCTTCCAATCAGAAGAAGAAGAAGCAAGCTACCTCTAGTTCTCAGCCTAGTAGTGCACCTTCTGTTCAGAGGGCGTGCTATAATTGTGGTTCGTTGGATCATTTTCACCGTAATTGTCCTAAGCCTCGCATTTTCCGCTATTGTAAGAAAGAGGGTCATTGGATTACGGATTGCCCTACTGCTTCTAGGGGTCTCAAATCTGGGAAGCTTAATGTTGCTAAAGCTTCTGGTGTTTCTACTCGGCCCAAAGGTATTGCTCCTTCTGTTTTGGAAAGTTTTATTTTATTTCATGGCCATTCTATTAGAGTTCTTTTCGATACGGGTGCATCACATTCATTCTTGTCGAAGGAGCTTGTTGATATTATTCATTTAGATGTTATTACTCTATGCGACCCTTTGAGGATTGTAAATCCTATTGGTGGATCCGCTACTCTTGGTTTATTATATGTTAATGTTGAGATTATTCTTTGTGGTTTATCCTTTCTTGCAAATCTGCATGTTATGGATCATCTTGGTTTTGATATGATATTGGGTATGGATTGGCTCGTTCGTTATGAAGTTCAAATCCTATGTCCCGAAAGAACTTTATATCTCAAGCATCCCGATGCTAGCGAACAGTTATCTATTGTATTTCGAGACATGGATCATGCTTCAAGTGCTCTCATTTCTTCCTTCGAGTCGGAGGATATCATTGCTAATATCCCAGTTGTTTGTAATTTTTCTGATGTTTTCGAGACTATTTCTAGATTGCCGCCGAAAAGGGCAATAGAGTTCCGTATAGATCTTATCTCCGGTGCACATCCTGTCAGTCGTCCTCCCACGAGGATGTCTGCTAAGGAAAATGAGGAACTCAAGCAACAATTATCTGAGTTGGAAGCCAAGCCTTTTATCCGTTCTAGCTCGTCTCCTTGGGGCGCCGCCGCTGTCTTCGTTAAGAAGCCAGATGGTACTCTTAGGCTTTGCATTGATTATCGCAAGCTTAACGAGCTTACTATCAAAAATAGGTATCCATTACCTAGGATCGACGATATGTTCGATCAATTAAGTGGCGCTAAAGTCTTCTCCCAACTCGATCTTGCTACCGGTTTTCATCAGTTACGAGTGGCGGAAGATAGCATTCCTCTCACCGCATTCCGTACTCGTTATGGTTCTTACGAATGGCTTGTTTTGCCGTTCGGTTTTACGAACACTCCGGCGTATTTTGTAGATCTTATGAATCAGATATTCCGGGAATATCTCGATAAATTCGTCTTGGTTTTCATTGATGATATTCTTATTTATTCCAAATCTGAAGCCGATCATATTCAGCATTTGGAGATTGTTTTGAGCACTCTTCGTCAGCATCAGCTTTATGCCAAATTCTCCAAGTGTCACTTCTGAGAGGATAAGGTGAAGTTTCTCGGTCACATTGTTTCTTCCGATGGTATTTCTGTCGATCCTGCCAAGATCGAATCTATTCAGAATTGGAAGAGGCACGAGACTGTTACTGAGATCCGTAGTTTCCTTGGATTGGCGGGTCATTATCGCCGATTTATTAAGGACTTTTCTCGTATTGCTTTACCGCTTACCACTCTCACGAGAAAAGTTGTTCCTTTTATTTGGTCGGATAAGTGTGAGAATTCTTTCTTGAAGTTAAAGGATCTCTTTACTCATGCTCCTATCTTAGTGGTTCCCGAAGGGAATCGTGATCTTGTTGTTTATACCGATGCCAGTGGTTTTGGGCTCGGTGCTGTTCTTATGCAGAAGGATAGGGTGGTTGCTTATGCTTCTAGGCAACTAAAAGCCTAACGAGATTCGTTATGCTACCCACGATCTGGAATTAGCCGCCATTGTCTTTGCTTTGAAAATTTGACGACATTATCTTTTAGGCGAGCATTTTATTCTCTATACTGATTACAAGTCTCTTAAGTATTTATTTTCTCTGAAAGAGCTTAACATGAGGCAACAGCGTTGGCTCGAGTTCCTTGCCTCATATGATTTTGATATTCAGTATACCCCTGGAAAGGGTAATCGTGTTGCTGATGCGCTTAGTCGCAAGCAGCAGGCTGCTGTTTCCATGATGCTAGCAGAGTGGAATATTTTGGAAGCTTTATCTTTTTGTGATATTCGAGACCATTCCCCAGTTCCAGATTCTCCCGTGATTTTATTTAGCATGGAGGCTCGTCCCAGTCTTTTGGATCGCATTGCCGAGGCCCAGAGATGAGATCCTAATCTTGTCCATCTTATTCAGAGTTGTGAATCGGATTCCCGAAGCGATGAGCTAAAGGATTTCGATATTGATATTCGTGGTTGTATTCGGAAGAAGGGTAGATTGATCGTGCCTGATATTTCTAATCTTCGAAATGACATTCTTGAGGATTGTCATCGTTTGAAGTATACTATCCATCCGGGTAGTAGTAAAATGTATGCTGATATGAAACGCTTATACTATTGGAAAGGTATGAAGCGTGATGTGGCAAGTTTTGTAAGCCGTTGCACGACTTGTAATCTTGTTAAAGCAGAACATCAGCGTCCTGGTGGTCTCTTGCCACCTTTGGAGATTCCGCTGTGGAAGTGGGATCAAATCTCTATGAATTTCGTTGATGGTTTTCCTTGTTCGAGGCTAGGCCGTACTTGCATTTGGGTGATTATCGACCGACTGACTAAATCTGCCCATTTCATTCCAATCAAATCCAATCGGACCGCTCCTTTATTGGCTAAGCTTTTTATTAGAGAAGTCGTTCGACTTCATGGCATTCCAAGTTTGATTGTTAGTGACAGGGATCCGCTCTTCACTAGTGGGTTCTGGAAGAGTCTTCAGAAAGCTTTGGGCACAAAGCTTAATCTTAGCACGGCATATCATCCTCAGTCGGATGGTCAGACTGAGAGAGTGAATCAAATTATGGAGGATCTTCTTCGGGCTTGTATTCTTGATTTCGGTGGTAGTTGGGAAGACCACATTCCTCTTGTTGAATTTGCTTACAACAACAGTTTCCAATCCAGTATCGGCATGGCTCATTTCGAGGCCCTTTATGGAAGGCCGTGTCGATCACCTTCTTGTTGGTTAGAGTCTGGGGAAAAGTTGATTCCAGGCCCCGACTTTATTCGGGAATCGTCTGAGAAGATTCATCTTATTCGACAAAGGATGAAAGAAGCTTAAGATCGGCAAAAATCTTATGCCGATAACCGTAGAAAGCCGTTGGAATTTTCTGTGGGCGATCATGTGTTCATTCGGGTTTCTCCAATGAAAGGAGTGGTGCGTTTTAGTAGCTTAGGAAAGTTGGCTCCTCGTTACATTGGACCGTTTCCTATTACCGAACGCAATGGTCCCGTGGCTTATCGTATTGCTTTGCCTATCCAGTTTGCGGGGATTCACGATGTATTTCATGTTTCTCAGCTTCGTCGTTGCCTCCGTGAACCAGATTTGGTTATTGATCCTCCTATGTTGCAAGATCTTGAGATCTCACCCGACTTGTCTTTTGTGCAAAATCCTATTCGTGTGCTAGCTACGGAGGTGAAATGCCTTCAGAATAAAGAAGTTCCGCTCGTAAAGATTCAATGGTCCGCAAACCCCAAGGATAGCACTTGGGAAACCAGAGAATTCATCGAGCGTACGTTCTTATCCCGGTTTTCTCTCCTCTTCGGGTGGGGGTGAGCATTCTTATCCATCTTTTCTATTTTAAATCTTTGTTGTGATGAATTATCTACGTTATTGACTTTTTCTAGTATGAAAATTGCGGGGACATAATTTTTATAAGGGAGGGAGTCTGTAACGACCGTGATTTTATTATCGTCGTAATAAATGTTTTTAAAATTGGTAACGACCGTAATTTTTAAATTACTGTCGGAGTGAATATTTTAAATAGGAGTTTTTTAAAAAAAAATCAAAATTTGAAAATAAAAATTAATCTGTAGCTAAGTCGGTTGAATTGCGTTACACTTTTATTCACCTTCACGTGTTGTCGCTACATTTTTTTTCAAAGAAACAAATTTATAACCTCTGGTTACATTTTTAAAGAGGCAAATGTTGGATTACAACAATGGACTGGAATGCAAAGTGGAACTTAACACTTTTTTTATTATTTACTTTTGCATTGCTCACTTTCGTTCACAGTGCTACCATCATTCTCTGCATGTCCTTTTTTTTATTTACTCATGCACGTTTCATTAAATGCTATTTGACTAGCACGTTAATGCAATGGTACCCAAGTGCCAGAATACATAATTTAGAGAAAAGAAAACAACTGCAACTTTATTCACACCGAGTTTTTGAAAGCTTCAGTTGCAGTGAAAAAAAACGCATTAATGGCAGTTAGTTGGTAGCTCTCTTTTGGATTGTTTTTGGGTGCTAACAGATTGAAGAAAACTTAGGTGAGTTTTACACTCACACTTCTAAACTATGGTCAGTGATATTCATGGGTTTACTTCAGAGTATTAGTAAGAGCTTGTGCTCTGATTTACGTGAAAAATAGAAAGATAAATTCCTGGAAACCAGGTTATATCATGCATTTCGAAACCCTGTATGTATTTCAAAACCCTGCATACAGTTTGAAACCTGTCTGCATAAAACTTTAGTGCAACTTCTCTTACGCATATGATTCTATAAATCATAGTGCCTGGCATTTTACATGCATATGGACATCACCTATCAACTTTGAGTATGAGAGAGTCTATGTAAATGCTTTGCACGCATGGAACCAAAGTGTGGGCTTCTGGTCATTTTATATTTTCATAAAATAGTCAATTGCATGCATTAAAGTGGACAAGGCACGTTACCCTTTACTTGTGAAGTCATCCTTTATTTACACATGCTTGAAAATGTGTCAGGGTGAAAATTTTAGTATATGCGTGTGTATCACCCTGGATGCATGCGCATGTGACAGTGCAATTGAAGTATGAGCTTTGCCTTTATATCAATATGTGTTTTAAAATTTATAGTAATATATATGCAAACTGGAACCAATAATGTATGCTGTCCTTTTCTTTTCTTTTTTTCTTTTTTTTTGTGTTGTTGTTTCAAACGTGTATGGGATTGTGTCCCTGCCGTGTACATGTTTTTTTTTCCAACTTAGCAGATACATATTACATTTTGTTGCATGTTGTGAACTAAAATTGTGTTCAAACATTGTTTTTTTTTTTTGAGTTCGAAAGTTGTTGCATACGTAAGTTAGAAGTTTGGTTCAAGTCCAGATCATGTGCATGCATGAGCTAGAATTTTATTCAACATTGATTTTTGGGTGCTATATTTGTTGCTTGCGTGTGTATCATTAAAAGTTTATATTGCCAGTAGCTTCAAAGTATAATTACGTACCCATGCATGAACAAAATTCATGTGCAATAATTATACTTTTATGTCCAGGTCACACTTTTAGCTTTATACGTGTAGCAACAGAGCTTTGTTTTTGTGAGAAATTGAATTTGTTTCTACTGTTTTATTTTGTGAGAATTGAATTTGCATACAACTTTCTTTCCATGTTAACAGAGCATTGCCAATCCTCGTCATATTTTGGAGGTAAGAAATTATAGTGAGTCCTAGCTATATCAATATTTTTCCCACTTTCATTATAGTCGTGAGTTCGGTTAATTTGCGTGAACCGGTGTTTGGTTATAAAGCGAAATTTTTACCGTTAATTTATAACAGAATTTTTACACCGGGGTTATATTTTTGAAGTGCATTGTTTTGGTGACATTTTCGATGAATGAAAAGTCGTTATTTTAACGTCAGTAACCGTTAATTTAAAGTGACTTTTCAAGCGGTTAGCCCGCAACACTGATTTGGTGTCCGTTTTTACGGTATTTTGTGAAGTGCAATTTTCTCGTCGAAATTGCTACAGAGGTTGCTGTTTTAATCACGTGTCTTAAAAATCGTTTTAAAATAAAATTATTTCCAAATTTTTTACAGTTTGCGCTTTCAAAAGAATGAGAAAGCGATTTAAACGATTCAACAAAATTGAGGACTATGAACCCTTACTTTTGCTGATTCGGTTAATTCCGGACTTGTCTGTTTAAGAACGTATATTTATATAAAATACACAATTTTGCACTTTCAAGGAAACGATGAAGAGATTTAAATGATTTAGCAAAAGTGAGGAGTATGGAACCACACTTTTACTATTTCGGTTAATTCCGGACTCGTTAATTGAAACATCTGCTGTTTGATGATTCTGATGATTTTGTTGGGCTTTCGAGCCACTCTGTGGACCTTCGGGTCATCTAATGGACCTTCGGGTCAATTACCAGTACTAGACCTTCGGGTCACTCTGCGGACCTTCGGGTCATCTGATGGGCGCCAAAATTTATAGTACTTGGTAGGCTTCGGCCATCAGAGATGCACATGCGGCTTAGCTAAAACTCGCCATCTGTTGGGATCGATCCACTTTTATGATGATTTTTCTAGTTATCTTATTTTTATTTCTAGATTTTACGACTGATGATTTTCTAGTTATCTATTTTGATTTCGAGACGTTGTAAATTGCTGCTTTGAATTCAATTATGAATTTGGAAGTTGAGTTTGTGTATAATCTCATCTGAGATTATAAATTTGCGTATTGCTGTTTTAAATTAAATGGTGAATTTGAAAACTGATTTTGATGGAGTTTAATTTGAGATTTCTTCATTTAAACTATGCTGATTATTTATGCTGTATAGTCTCATTCGAGGCTATAATTATTTATGTAAGTGTTAATTATTATTCACTTATTGTTGAGAATAAATTAGACTGATCCGTTTATTATTTTCTTTTAAATAATACTCGGGTCAGACCGAGTTATTTCAGGGTGATCTCTATCTTTGATTCTGTAGCAGCTTCAGCTTTTGGAATTCACATCATCTTTTGCCTACTCCTCGAGGAGTACTTTTGGTTTATTATCCCTCATCTTATGTATGTATTGATGGATATGTATATGTACATTTGGATCATGTGAACTATCTTTTGTTGTAGCATGTATCCCAGACTTGTCTTCCGCTATATATCCGATATTCCTGTTCTAATGTGATTATACTATCAGTGTTGTTATTTATTATGAGTTGTTCTGGATTTTCCTTTAACCACTGTAGTTTCTTTTTAGATTTGGATTGAGATTATATCCTTGGGAGTAAATTTCACAACTCCTATCGATGTAATCAATACTCGTCTAAGGCATAACTTACGGATGGTCGCTTCTAACAAGCCTTATTCTTCGCAATAGCAGACGTTATTCCTTATAACAACCTTTGTTATTGTGAGCATAGAGGTGGGGCGTCACATTGTCAGTACTTAAGTTTTACTTGTATAATTTTCTATTACATATTCCTATTTAACATTACAACTTTCGAAACATTTCTGGTAAGTTATATATATGTTTAAAGAACGTAATTGAATGTTACACAAGTTTTTCTTATTTATTTTAGTTTACAAAGTGTTCAATAATCACATCTTCTAAATTTTCATACCTTTTGATTTGCAAGTTACAAATTTCCAATTTCTTATATTTTTCATTAACATGATTTCTTATTTTTCATTTTAGAAGTTTTCAATTATTAAAATAGTTAAGGTTTCATTTCATTATAATAATTGAAATCCCTAATTTATAGAAACTTAAGAACTAAATGCCGGGTTCATTTCAAATCATCTTGAAATAACATTTATAGATACTCATATCTTTTATCTATCCAATCATATTTAGAAATTTAAAATTTAGATTTGTCTATCAAAACAAATGTATAGTAAAGGCGCTACAATGGCCTTTCCACTTTGAAATTTGAAAATAAATGTCGTTGATGCGACCGTCGTCACAAAAATTATTTTCCAATGATAGAAGAGGAGAGTACAGAACTTATTTCCTTTTAAAATTTCTTTAAACGTTTCTTTAAAACATCTTTGAAATATTCATATGTGAAAATACTTCCAAATAATACCAATATTATATTCAAAATCTTTTGAAATCAAATTTAGAAACCCTAGGACTTAAGTTCACAAAGTTCCAATTCATATTTACTTTGTTTGTATATTTTATTTGACAGCCAATATTCGTAAAATTTCACTTCTTAACAAACGAATATATCGCATACAACTATACCCATTTATAAAAAATTATTCTTTTATGTACAAAATATAATACTAGGTAAAATTATTTTATTTACCTATATTTTGAAACAATATTGTGTCGGTCTGCCCTATTAAGTGTTTAGAAATCCCTATCGATGTCATAGTGTCCTATGTACGAACCAGAATTTGTAAATACTAAACAGAACAATTAACGCAATATAAAAACATTTTATAACACTAATAATTATTCTCTCTCATATATATACACTCAGACAAACTCATTCTAGGGTATTACTACCCTATCTCTAATGAGTTAGATCCCACAGAGCTAAGGTTATCGCTAAACCTGGCTCTGATACCACTTGTAATGACCCATCTTTTTGGACGGTTTAAATCGACAATAAACCACACATGTAAACTCAACCATTCAAAAAAGGGGATTGTTAAAGGGGTAAATAAGAATATAAGATAAATGAAAGGGAAAAACCAAACACAGAATCTCACAATGGACACAATATAATAATCAAATAAACAGTTCATGAAGCTATTTTACAAATAACATTTGACTACACTTTTACAAGATAGATCAGAGTTATACATACAACAGAAATAAATAATGTGGTGGAACAATATGATATAGTGGAGTAAATATAATAAACAGTAATAATATACTAAATCTGCGCCTTCGCCCTCTAGAAATAAGGTCTTCAACACTGAAATGCTCAGGTTGACCCAAGCGTAATGAAAACACAAAACACTCCAGTCAAAACTAAAAGATCTTATGTAAGTCAAATCAACGGTAAATAAATATGAGTGTCATGGCTTCAGAGATGTTTATAGGATTTTACATTTCCTATCCAGTGTCTAACGTGCGTGCAATAACTTAGGTGATGTTCGGGATTCCATCTCCTAAGGATCCATTAAACAATCTGCATAGATAATACAATACACTATTATAATATGTCTACAGTAAAGTAAAGTATTAAAATAACGTTAAGGCATTACACATATCCCCTTTAACACATTTTATATAAATGTCGTAGTCTGTACAGTACTGTAACTCCACCGTAAACTGGTGCTCTATCAGGGAGCACTCCATAGGTACGACACAAATTAAACTCGTATTGGACATGGTAAGGCATAGACAAGGCACCCGAGGCAATGCTTAAGGTTGGATAGTGTGGTTTAGCGAATCCGGACTGGTGGTAACGCGGAGCAACTACTACCGCCCACCTTGAAACACACTCCCATAATCAAATCAACGGTGGCCATTAAATGAATCACAAAGTAATAGATATGGTATTGAAGAAGCATGTCCGATTGGAGGAGCGACCTCACTTGGCCCGACGTGGCTCTTGTTTTATTCATATCAAGCTGACCCGAGGGGGTCAGGGATGCGTTCGTACCTCATACAGCAGCGTTCGCCGAATCATCCTACTTTGTTCTGGATTCTCCACAACGTGCAGAGTTGTTAAAGTGGTCTTCAGTATTAGCAGAGAGCACAACAATATCTGATCTCAGTCCTTTTAACAACCAAATGCTTATTTCACACCGATTGGTTCCTTTACATTTCCAAAACCGATTCATACTTGATATCAAAATATCATATTCACTTCAAAATCATATCACTTTCGAAATCACATTCATTTTTGAAATCATTATTCACTTTAAATCATATTCATTTTCAAAATCATAACCACAAAATAGACTAAACCATCATATCAAAATATTCACATTAAATCAATTAAATCTAAATCATAACAGTTCCAACTTAAACAGTCTGAATATTGAAAGTAGTATATATATTGGAATATTTATACATTAAAAATAGTTTATATTTTAAAAATATGTTATAGATTAAAATAGTTTATATATTAGAAATAGTTTATATATTAAAGTAAGTTATATATATTAAAATAGGTTATAGTTAAAATAGTTTATATATTAGAAATCGTTTATATACAAAAATAGATTATATATTAAAATAGTTAATATATTAAAAATAGTTTACATATTAAGATAGGCTTATATATTAAAATAGTTAATGTATTAAAAAATAGATTATATATTAAAATAGGCATATATATTAAAATAGTTAATGTATTAAAAATAGTACATATATTAAAATAGGTTATATGAGAAAAATATATTATATGTTAAAAGAGTTTGTATATTAAAAGAGTTTATATCGAAAATTATTTCAAATTAAAATTGTTTCTACCAATTTCACAAATCAATTCAAATCAACTTTAGTTCCAAAATTCAGTTTAAATTAATCTTAGTTCAACGATTTCAATTCAAAAGGCTAAATGTTTCAATTCAAATTCTCATTAAAAACCATTTCAATTTTATATCGATTTCAAATCCAGATTTGAACGAAAAATTTAAACCACTTCAAATTCAATAGGTTCTAGAGTTTAGATTCTCAAACATTTCAAAATGTCTGGAATATCAATACGATCGCAACGGAGAAAACCGTGTGTGAATCGGAGCCCGTATGCAAAAATTATTCAAGTCAGAACATTCAAAATTTAAAATTAAATAAAAATAAAACATATGGCAAAATGGTAAATAAGCTACCTCCCTCCCATCCACGTATACGCACGTGACATGCAGCAGTCTGAACCCATCACCGCTAAACTTCGACAGTCTACACCATCCACCTGTGGCCACCATCGGCCAAACTGCTACCTTCTACATGCTCCCCCTCCTCTTTTCCACCGTCCAGTGCCATCACCCCTCCAAGGCAACGCTGCCGCCGCTTACTCATTCGGGTTTCGAACCCCAAGACTCGAATTTTGATCACCACCATCCATAATAAGCGATGCGACCACCACCAATCAACTCCAAACACCACTCTCCATAATACTCATAAGCCAATTTCACCAATTAACGCGCAAATCAAAAAGCCCCAAATCGCCGGTTAGGGTTTCACGATTTATGACTTTTGACCGTGATTCCAAATCGACTCGAGCACTATTTCTGTAAACGAACACTTGCTTTAGATTCGTATTGTTGAGAGCTTCGAAACAATATATAATTTGGCATAGTTTAGAGAGTTTGAATTTTTGAAATCGATTTTGAAATTGAATTTAGGGTTTTGGATTTGCAGCCATTGGGAAGGAGGAAGAAGCAGATAGATTGAAGATGATAGTACGTACAGAAATAAAAAATTAGAGGCTGCTAGGGTCAGAAACAAAATCAATTTATCTAGATAGAGGGATAAGAATGAATGGTATAGATTGAATTGGTTGAAACGATTACGAGAACCCAAAAAGCCCATTCCGTTTTCGAAACGAAAGTGGGTCATTCAATATATCAAAATATTGGTTTTCAATATTTTTAAATTCAGTGGAACTAGTTTCAAACCCAAATTCTATTGTATACAGAAGTTAGCTTTTAAAATCAGTTTGTTTTAATTGAATTCACTAAATTGATTTCTATGCGTTTCGAGCCCGCATGATCAAACGATAAGTCTGATCGCTACAAAACTTGAAACCCTAAAATAATTCATTGTTATGGATTCGATGAAACTAGTTTCATCAAAATCCGAG
The DNA here is from genome assembly GCA_030765085.1 of Allium cepa. NCBI lineage: Eukaryota > Viridiplantae > Streptophyta > Magnoliopsida > Asparagales > Amaryllidaceae > Allium > Allium cepa. Next base: position 852,287,175 of record CM060940.1, on the reverse strand, counting down.
ATAATGGCCAAAATGGCTAATTTTCATGTTAATTAAATAAATTATTATTAAATTGATTAAATCACTTTTAAATTCAATTTTTTTTTAAAACTTAACAAACTTATCATTCTTGATTACACATAAATTAATAACCTATTAAAATAAAATTTCCATGTTAAAAATCCATTATTTAAATATTACATTCATTTCAGAGTTTAATTGCAATTAAAATGGAATTCCAGTTAATTGGATTTTAAATTCAATCAAATTCTTTTATTTTGATTTTGAGTCTTATTATTAAATCAACCTTTCCCTTATTGATATAATTAACATTGATTTACATTTTATTACATTCATTATTTACAGTTATCATCTTTTACAGCATTAATTATAATATTTCAATTTCGTTAATTCCATTAATTACCAATTTAATTTCATATCTACAATTATAACCAAATTAACTTTACAATTATTTCAATGGATTGAAATACATTAAAATAGTTATCAGTAACATTCAAAGAACATTATTAAATCATATTCAAGTTATTTTCCACATTAATAATTTATAAATATTAATTTCTCACAACGTTTAGTTTCAAAATCTTATTTAATTTAATATTTTTAATTATCAAAAAATATGGGTCATTATAGATCGTGATTCATTCTTGAAGTGCCTTGCACTACTCGATTGCGCCAAATCACGCATACCAAACCAGTATATATTAATCGCCCAAACCATGCATCTATATTATATATATAATTCACTTGAATCACATATTTATACATTTATATAACATTTCGTCCACTAATCGATAACCCCAAGTTGGGAATACTAAATTATACATACGTTTAATTTGTGTATCAATAAATCATGATGAATTGTCATTAACTACCTAAGAGACCTATCGAGAGCTACAAATAATTTATGGACTCCCATGAAAACAAACACCTCAAAAAAAGTTGGCATGTAGGCCCTATTGTAGCATCTGTTTGTACAATGCAACGGTATATGACCTACTCTATATTGGTGTCCCAATCTCTCTCCTTCCTTACGTCTGATGTTCGTACGCCTCAATGTTGCAATGGATTCATTGACTAATCGGTAGCCCTAAGTTGAATATACCGAAACTATATATAAACGCTTTATCAAAGGGTAGATGTTTGTGGTCACCACATGTACATAGCATTTGGAGAGGTACAAGCTTAGGTTAGAAAGGTCCTTATATTGGTTCAATTTTACAATATCCAGCATATAACCTAGCGCTTCTTTGTATCAGCTGGCTCACATTCCATATAGGGATGCTTGTTTGCTCCAATAAGGCTATAGAAAAGCAATAGAGGCTAGAATACGCCAAATGTCTAATAGATATTTTTGTTGACAAATAGCTCCCGGATTATATTAATACGGGAGAGGGAAATTGTCATCGTATTCGTGTTGAATATGCTTGGCGACCATTAATTTGTCCCTACCATCAAGTATTTGATCATGATAAAGCAAATTGTATTTCAGTTAAAGGTTAAAGGTCCTGTAGAAAAAGTAATTGACACTACCAAGAAAAATAAAGAAGTCCATTCTTCTGTTAAAGCATATATTTCAAGACCTCCTTAGCATTATAAATCTCGTGGTAGATCCAAAGTGTGGCAGAAGACAGCAACAACACAACCATAAAAAGTATGCAACAACAAAAAGATAAGGGTCAAAAGCAAAGGTTTGAGGGGAGTTTGCGGGCTATTATGGTAGTTGATGTTGTTGGTGCGGGATTCCGACTCCAAACGAAACCCCACGAGCGCAGCGGAAGACGGGATCGTGATAAGCTGTGTAAAAACAACCAATCGATAACTCAAATCCAATCACAATCAATCAAAATCCCAAACAAGCAAATCAAAGATCAAGGCAATAATGAAAATAAATCACACAGAGATTTATAGTGGTTCCACTAACGTTGTGTTAGTGTACATCCACTTTAAGAGAGAGCTTTTATTATTATTGATGAGAAGAGTATAAGAGATTGATTACAATGATCAATAATCAAAATAGAAATTGATTTTGTGTAGAAGAGAATTGAAGAAAATTAGGTTTTTGATAAACCCTAATTTGGTGGAGGATGATCTCTTATTGTTGCTTGCACACGCTTCTCACTCACTCCGGATCTGATACCTTAGACTAGCTTATATAGGAGAATAGAAACCCTAGAAAATATTCCAAAATTGCCCCTGCGGATATCACAAATTTTCACCCAAGTCCGCGAGATGAAAAACTGGAAAAATCGTTCCAGACGTCTGGCCTAAGGGTCAGACGTCTGACTTAAGTCTCTGGAGCGACTTCGCTCCAGATCATACGTCTGACCCACTTGGTCAGACGTCTGACTTAAGTCTCTGGAGCGACTTCGCTCCAGATCAGACGTCTGACCCACTTGGTCAGACGTCTGACTGAGTGTTCTGGAACTACTCCAGAATAATTTCAGACGTCTGAAATTAATTGCTGTCCCCAAACAGCCCACTTCACCTTTTCTCTTCTAACTTCCACCTCCGGACTCCGATTTACGAACCGTTTCCTCCGTTACGAAGCTACTTCTGACCTCTACAAATACTCATATAGTGTTTCCAAATTTTAACACTCCAACTCGACACTATATCCATCTTCAATTCCAATGGTACCATACCATCAACGACAACCGATAGCACCAACTATCACCTCTTCTACCTTCAACCAAACATGAATGCTTTCCCAATGAGCTCCGGCAAAGACACCGTCCATTCCACTCCACCAACGAGCTCAGGCAAAGCCCCCGCCCGCTAATGAAATGTTGAAAACATCCAGATCCTAAGCTATCTCACCAAAGACTAGCACTTACTAAGAAGATAGAACATCAATCTCTCTCACCAATACTCTTCCTCATCTACCACCAAGCTCCTCCCTTAACCGTGCCACCCCGTGGCACCTAGAACTTCTCCAAGCGAATCAAGTTCGAGCAATGCTCGAACTTTCCGACCGGCAATGCCTTAGTGAACATATCCGCCGCGTTATCCTTTGTGTGCACCTTTCTAAGATATACTTGCTTATCTTCATCCATGGCTACTAGAAATGACTCTCTCACCTCAATATGTTTAGTCCGTCAGCTAAACGCCAAATTCTCTGCCAAGTGAATAGCACTCTGGCTATCACATCGAACATCAATACTATCATGCCCTAATCCCAAGTCACACAACAATCGCTTCAAATAGAGTGTCTCCTTTGCCGCCTCCACTGCGGCTATCAACTCCGCCTCCGTAGTGGATAAAGCAACTACGGTCTGCAATCTAGATCTCCAACTTATGGCTGTTCCCCCAAGTGTGAAGACATATCCGGAAGTTGATTTTCTTTGATCCCTATCACCAGCATAGTCCGAATCACAATAACCAACCAACTTGCAATCCATCGCCTTACTACCGCAAAAAACAAGACCATGAGATGATGTGCCTCTAAGGTATCTCAATATAAGCTTCACAGCTTCCCAATGCGATTTCCCCGTATTAGCCATGTAGCGACTAACCATCCCGACGGCATTTGCAATATCAGGCCTTGTACACACCATAGCATACATTAGACTACCAACCGATCTAGCATATGGCACCTTTGCCATATAAGTCTTGTCTTCCTCCAAGATAGGTGATCCTTTATTCGAATGCTTCATATGCAAAGGTAAAGGTGTATATGACGCCTTTGCATTCTCCATGCTAAACCGGCAAAGCACTTTCTCTATGTATTCCTTTTGAGTTAGTTTCAACTCAAAATGCTTTCGACCCCTTACAATTTCCATGTCCAATATCCTTCTTGCTTCTCCAAGATCCTTCATTTCGAACACCGATTTCAAACTCAGTTTTAGCTTGTTGATTTCATTTTTATCTTTTGAAGCAATGAGCATGTCGTCCACATACAAGAGTAAATACACCCAACAATAATTTCTCAACTTCTTGAAATAAACACAAGCATCCTTGATGCTTCTATCAAAACCATTTTCAAGCATAAAATGATCAAACCTCTTGTACCATTGTCTAGGTGATTGCTTTAAACCATATAGTGATTTCTTCAATTTGCAAACCGAATTTGACTTATCATCCACAACAAAACCTTCCGGTTGCACCATGTAGATGTCTTCATCCAAGTCTCCATGCAACATTGCGGTTTTCACATCAAGTTGCTCCAACTCCAAGTCGTGAATAGTAACTATAGCAAGTAATATCCGGATAGAAGTATGGCGCACAACCGGTGCGAATATCTCATCATACTCCTTTCCCTTCCTTTGTGCAAACCCCTTAGCCACCAGTCTAGCTTTATATCTTCCATCGTCCTTCACCTTGTATATCCATTTGCACCCAATAGCACGGTTTCCTTTAGGAAGTGGAACCAAATCCCAAGTTTGATTCTTCAACAATGATTGCATCTCTTCCTTCATGGCACAAATCCATTTTGAGCTATCACTCGACTTCATGACGTCATCAAGGTCCATCGGCTCATCTTGGACTACATAAAGAGCATAGTCCAAATTATCACAAAAGCTAAGATAGTGCCAATCACCATATCTTTCGGGTGGTCTTATAGTACGACGACCAACCCGAGTAGCAATACCATCACCTAAACTCCCTTCGGCTCCACCTTGAACCGAATCTTCTCTAGAATCATGTACATCACCAACACTACTAGAGGCACCATGTGGACTACGTGATGTAACATCAACCGCTATCTCCTCACAAGCATCGCCAACTACTCTACTCCTTGGACAAAATGTGGAAATAATTTCCTTCTCCTTTGATTCACCATGAACCAAATCCGGAACATCCGATGGGCTCACATTCTCCTTGAACATTGACGACTAATCAAAAGTAACATGATGAGAATTCACTACCTTCTTCGTTTCCGGATTCCAAATCCGATAGCCTTTTACACCATCCGTATAGCCAAGCAAAATCCCCTTGAAAGCTCTAGGTTCAAGCTTATCATTTCCCGGATCATGCACATAAACCGGACTTCCAAACACACGAAGATAACTCAAGTTAATGCTCTTTCCCTTCGACACTTCCTCCGGAATTTTGTTACTAATAGCTGAGCACGGAATTCGATTAATAATATGCACTGCGGTTGACAAAGCTTCAGCCCAAAATCCCTTTGCCAAACCCGATGTCAATCTCAAGCATCGAGCTTTCTCAAGTAGAGTACGACTCATTCTCTCCGCAACACCATTCGACTGCGGATCTCCAGGTGTAGTAAAATGCCTCCGAATACCATGATGCTTGCAATACTCCAAAAATTCTCCGGAAACATACTCTCCTCCATTGTCAGACCTTAGAACCTTCAAAGACTTACCACTCTCATTCTCAACAAGAGCCTTCCACGCTTTGAACTTTGCAAATGCCTCCGACTTGGCCTTCGTTACATACACCCAAACTTTTCGAGAAAAGTCATCTGTAAAGGAAATATAATAGCGAGCTCCACCTAAAGAAGCTACAGGTGCCGGTTCCCAAACATCCGTGTGAACATACTCAAGAACCCTTCTCGAATCATGTTTTCCTTCACCGAATGAAACTTTAGTTTGCTTCCCCATGACACAATCTTCGCAAAACTCTAACTTGTTGAAACTTTCTCCATCGATCATCTCTCTCTTTCGAAGAACATCTAAACTTCTCTCCGAGACATGACCTAACCTCAAATGCCACAACCTAGTCGCATCCAAGCCACTAGAACTATCAACCCCCATACAAGTTTCACCTTCCACGGTCACTCCTTGAAGCAAATAAATACCATGACTCCTTGCACCCTTCATCACCACAAGTGCCCCCTTCGAAACCCGTAATCTATCACTTTCAATAGTGATCTTACAACCTAAAGAATCCAGCTGCCCCAAAGAGATAAGAGACTTCCTAAGTCCCGGAACATAGCGCACATTAGTGAGAGTACGAACCACTCCGTCAAACATCCTAATTTGCACGGAACCGATGCCTTTCGACTTACAAATAGCACCATTTCCCATAACAATTGAATTTCCTTCTTTGTCAATGTAAGAAGAAAAACAATTCCTATTTGGCGTCATATGATAAGACGCCCCTGAATCGAGCACCCATTTGCTATCCGAAACATCTGATGCTACTGCCGATAAAACATCTACCACTTCCTCACCAACTGCATTCTCTACCGCTACGAATGAAGATGCTACTTCCTTCTTTGCCTTCTCCTTGTCCGGACACTCATTCTTCCAATGACCGGGCTTCCTACAAATATAACACTTGCCTTTTCTTTCCTTCGACTTTCCTCTCCAACCGGGGTTCCTTGATTTAGAACGCCCCCGGTTCTCCTTCTTCACATGCCTCTCCTTCTCCACAAACAAGCCATGAACATTACTAGCACCACTACTTCCATCACCTAACTCCTTCATTTGATCCCGCAACTTCTCGCTAAGAAGACCCGTCTTGACATCATCAAGAGTCAATGTATCTCGGCTATAGATCAAACTGTTTGAGAAACTTGTATAGCGGTCTGGCAAAGAACACAACAATATCATCACCTTTTGCTCTTCCTCAATCTTCAAATCTACCGCCTTCATCTTCATTAGCAAATCATCAAAAATATTTAAGTGCGCCTTCAGCGAAGTACCTTCCTTCATCTTATAGGTGAAGAACGTTCGCAGTAAGATCAAACGATTCGTCAGTGACTTCTTCATATACAATTCCTCCAACTTGTCCCAAATACCCTTTGCGGTTGTCTCACCACTAATTTCAGAGATAACATTCTCTCCCATAGTAAGTTGAAGTGTTGTGAATGCCCACTCCTCCATCTCCTCTCTCTCAACATCCGAGATGTCCGCTGGCAATAAATGTGTGTCAAACACTACCCGATGCACCCGATTCCTTCTAAGTTCATCTTCCATTGCCATTTTTCAAAATCATTATCGCCATTCCACTTGTCTATTACCAATTGTGATCCTGAAGCTACGTACGAGCCACGTACATAAGGAGCTACACCACTTGGAGTACCCATTGAGGAACTACTTGAGTTATTACTTGATTCAGGCATCTCTACCACCACCTACCAAAACATGAGGCTCTGATACCAAATGTTGGTGCGGGATTCCGACTACAATCGAAACCCCACGAGCGCAGCGGAAGACGGGATCGTGATAAGCAGTGTAAAAATAACCAATCGATAACTAAAATCCAATCACAATCAATCAAAATCCCAGACAAGCAAATCAAAGATCAAGGCAATAATGAAAATAAATCACATAGAGATTTATAGTGGTTCCACTAACGTTGTGTTAGTGTACATCCACTTTAAGAGAGAGCTTTTATTATTATTGATGAGAAGAGTACAAGAGATTGATTACAACGATCAATAATCAAAATAGAAATTGATTTTGTGGAGAAGAGAATTGAAGAAAATTAGGTTTTTGATAAACCCTAATTTGGTGGATGCTGATCTCTTATTGTTGCTTGCACACGCTTCTCACTCACTCCGGATCTGATACCTGAGGCTAGCTTATATAGGAGAATAGAAACCCTAGACAATATTCCAAAATTGCCCCTGCGGATATCACAAATTTTCACCCAAGTCCGCGAGATGAAAAACTGGAAAAATTGATCCAGACGTCTGGCCTAAGGGTCAGACGTCTGACTTAAGTCTCTGGAGCGACTTCGCTCCAGATCAGACATCTGACCCACTTGGTCAGACGTCTGACTTAAGTCTCTGGAGCAACTTCGCTCCAGATCAGACGTCTGACCCACTTGGTCAGACGTCTGACTGAGTGTTCTGGAACCACTTCAGAACAATTTCAGACGTCTGAAAATAATTTCAGACGTCTGAAATTAGTTGTTGTCCCCAAACAGCCCACTTCACCTTTTCTCATCTAACTTCCACCTCCGGACTCCGATTTGCGAACTGTTTCCTCCGTTACGAAGCTACTTCCGACCTCTACAAATCCTCATATAGTGTCGCCAAATTTTAACAGATGTGGATATTAATTTTGTTGAATAAGATTCCTCGGGAAGAACCAATCAACCTTGATGTAAATAAATTTTGACATTGCAAGATTTGGAGGTAGGGGAAACGGAGATATGTGATATTGAAATGGCATTGGAAAAAGAAACTACTAAATGGATAACACCAGAGTCCTTAAAGCTAGCCCAAAAAGTTAATACAGTAAAGGAAAGTGCACATTCAGATTCATGCACAAGGGATGATACATTCATGGCACTGTTACTGGCACTGTTTCTCAATCTATCCTAGACTTTCCTCCCGACCTTCATGTTATAACTGAACCAAACATCCTAGTTCCTCTTCTAACTCAAACATGCAAATCAACACACTTCCAATCATCCAGTGTACCATTGTATCTCATGTGCATCAATGGTCAGCAAGTTCTTGATTCCAATCCGATACCCCCAGTTCACCCGCTCTCTTTGACCAAATCCATAGCCCAATCATTCTTAAGTGGGGCATGGCAGAGACTAAAGGACCCTATAATTTTAATTTTTAAATATTTGGACTAATGACTTTGATTTTTTCCTATGTTGCAGAATGTTTGGAGCTCTGATATTCGTGGTCATCCTATGGTTATATTTCAAACTAAACTAAGATTGTTTAAAAATGTTCTCGGGGATTGGTTAAGAAGCAAGTTTGGTTCTCGTAACTCAGATTCTTCAACTATTAGAGAAAAGCTTCAAAACCTTCAACTCTTAATGCAAGCCAACCCTAATGATCAAGCTATCTAGATGAAGAACTAACCCTCAAAGTTAGTTTGACTGATGCTATAAATACGGAGCTAGCAATGGCTAAGCAGAATTCTAAAGCCCTATGGGACACCCATTGTAACAGAAAATCAAAGTTGTACCACTATTCACTTAAGTACAGTAAAGCCAGGACTATCATTCACTCAATTCATGACCTTGCTGGCGCTTTACATGACTGTTGGGTCTTTGATGTCAAGAAAAAACAAGATTGAATTGATTCTGTGAATATGATAAAACTTGAATAGATAATTTACTTGTTTTTCTTTTCATAGCATCAAATGATGATTACAGCAGCTATATATAAGACTGTTTTTGCAAATAACAAAGAGACACTTTGACTACATTTATGCATTCGTGAAACACATAAAATGCTGACCGAACAGATTTAATTTTTCCAAAAGAGTAGTTTGAAAGTTACTTTGGATACAAATTACCCATTCAACACCTCTTCTTAATTTGTAATCCGAAAGTGACCTTTAAACCGTGCAAGTGTCTCAGAACTCACAGCTTTTGTAAAGCCGTCTGCAAGTTGCTTCTTGGTGTCCACAAACTTCAACTGGATTTCATGTTTGGCCACAAGTTGCCTGATGTAGTGATGACGAATTTTGATATGTTTTGACCTTGCATGAAAAAATGGTTTCTTTGTCATTGCAATGGCGGACATGTTATCGCAAAAAATCGAAGTTCCTGTTGAATATGCGCTTATATGTTTTTGTTTGATGATAATAAACATATATATTCATTTAAATGTATTTGGTAATGTACTATTTTGTTTTTCATAGATTAAATAAATATTTGTTGAATAAAATAAATTACACAGAATTTGAATTTGAATTCAAACAGAACAAGTTACACAGATTTTGAATTCAAATAGAAATTTTATTCAAACAAATATTTATTACAATCTTGAATAGTACAAATTCATGCTCTCACTATACATATACATTTTTGATTACAATCACATCACATTTCACATTTACAGTTAACCTCACTACATATCACTCACACTCGTGTTTTTGTCTTCAACTGCATTCCGGTTTGAATCCAGCATCTGAGAAATCTGCAAAAATATAAACTAACGCAGTAAAATTGAAAAAGAAATATTTTTGCAAATTCAAAATAAATAATTTTTGAAAATATGATTTGCCTCAGTTATTTGGGTTGTTCGTCATAATTTACACTTGAATTCATCACAAAGTCGTGCATATAGATATTACAGGGACATGTAACCATAAGTGGCTGCAATACACACGTGTACATTCATACACGTGTGCACTGCCTCGCCAACTCGTGTGCACAAATCAAACAAAAGCACTGCTAACAATTCAGCACAAGGTCAAACCCAAATAACACACAGGATTCAACTCAAGGCAGAGTGCAGAGGTCTTAACAGGAAAATCAAGCAACAGTCAAGTACACAAATGTCCAATATGCAACATGACCGAGCATTGATCAAAACTGGAGACAAGAACAACTACATGAAGCAGTCAACAAGAGCAAGTGTGCTAGTACAAAGAAGACAGTGGCATTATCAAAATAAAAAATAAAAATAAAAACAGCTGCAACATGAAGAGAGTCATATGTGCAAAGGTCAGGCCAAACATGAAGGCTACATGAAGTATGCAAGTTCAATCTCTTCATTAAACAACTCAAGACCAAGCTGTAAACATTCAAAAGTGCCAACAAAGAATGCAAGCTCGACCAACATAATGAATACTGCAACTACACAGACCAAACATCAACAAGCAGTGCAGACCAAAGAAATGCCACCAGTACACAGTGATATAAGGCAACAAGTACAACATTGTACAGACTCAAGATGACATAGCAGAAACGACCAAATGACAACAATGCACAAGTGGCACAACAGACTCAAGTGAATGCCAAGTGAATGCAACTATAATGCAACTACCAAACAAACATAACATGCAGTTTGTTGTGATACGAGCTCGAGCACAGTTGAAGCTCAAGACATCAAGTGATACAAGTCAAAACCAGACACATGAAGACCAACAAGCTACATGATGAACAAGTGCAAACTGAACGCAACAAGCATGAATAAATTACAGTGTCAATCTCATGTATGCAACAGATAATGAAACAAGGTGCACCAGACCAGATTACAAGATGATCAAGGCAGACTACAAGTTCAAATAAAAGTGCATACTAACTTAAACAACAACAATGAACAAGATTTCATGTAAACAAAATGAATACATCATGAATTATATCAGTGAACATCAGTGAACAAAATCACGTCAAGGCTGCAAATGAAATATACACCATGATATCCAAACCAGAGTTCAATGCATATGAGATCATGCACAAACATATACATGACCAGAAACAGTCCAGTGAAATGTAACAATGCAAACTCGAGCACACAAACAAAAGACTACAAGTTCACAGTGAAGAACAATTTCAACAGTATGGCCAAAGTAAATCAACTGGTCAAAGCAAATGTCAGTACCGTGATGAACAAGGTTGAATAATTCACAAATCAGAAATCAAGTGTGAGACAAATTGAAACAGTCAATGCCAAGTCGAACCAGCAAAATCAAAACCGTGATAAGCAAGGCAATTCAAAGCCGTGTGAATCAAGCTACTAGAAATAGTCGTATTGAACAAGTCAGATTAATCATCAATCGTTCAAACATCATCAAGCAGCAGAGAAAAGGAATTGAAAAATTCAAATATATTTAGACGAACGTAATTCAAGGAATTCGAACGCATATATAACCCAATCATCACTGGCAATTTCAAGCATCGAGTTCAAGTATCAACTTAGTAAAGAAAAAGGAAACAGTACATACCGAATTCACAAACAACGAACTCGATCAAGCAACTGCAAACGAGCGATAGTCGACCATCAGAGAAGCAGCGAGCTAGGGCAACATATCTCAGATCGAACGAAGAAATTGAAGCCCTGATTTACACAAGAGCCGAAGCCCTAATTGGAACAAAGGGAACGAAGCCCTAAATTTCAGAAACAGGACGAAGCCGCCATTACTCTCACGAACGAGACAAAAAGGATCGGGTGAAATAAGGGAGTGGGCTGGCCTTATTATTAAAAAAGGGGTTTGTGTTTTAATTTTATAAAAGGGCTTTATTATATTGTTAACTAGGGTTTAGGGTTATTTTCTATTGTTTTTTAATTATTGTTTTTATTTTACGAATCAAAGAATTTGTAAATCACCACCTAGGGTTTAGGTAGTGTCAGATTGTCTAGTCAGAATTAGTTCAGTGAGCAGGGTGTGCGAGTTTGCAAAATTCTATTGTAGGCGGGAGCAGAGTTTGCGAGTAAACAAAGCTCTATAGGCGGGAAGCAAAGTTTGCGAGTAAGCGAAACTCTATAGGCGGAGCAGGGTGTGCGAGTCTAGTAGAATGTTTGTGAGCGGGAGCAAATGTTTGCGAGCAGGGTGTGCGAGTCCAGTAGAGTGTTTGTGAGCGGGAGCAAATGTCTACGAGTCTAGTAGAGTGTTTGTAAGCGTGATACTGTTTAATTCTAATAGAAATATGTGAATGCAGCAGTAGGCAGGGGTTGCCGAAGCTGGGTAAATTTTGTGTGTGATTTACTTTACTGCATATTTATTTCTGTAGTTTATTTCTGTGTTTAAATCGAGAAAATTTGCTATAACCCTATTCACCCCCCTCTAGGGTTAATCTAGATCCTACAAGTGGTATCGAGCCCGGTATATTTTTTTATTTAACTCTAGAGTCATGAGTCTACAAAATAATGCTTTTTCTGAGGAGCAATCTATTGCTAGGCCACCCATGTTTAACGGGAACGATTATGCTTATTGGAAAGTTAGGATGGGTATCTATCTTAGTTCTGTTGATTATGATGTTTGGGATATTATTGAAACTGGCTATAAACCTCCCACTATAATCGTTGGTGATACTGAGATTCCTAAACCTAAGGATAGGTGGGATGCCAATGATAAGAAACTGAAAACGACAAATGCTAAAGCCATGAATGCTTTTATATGTGCTCTTGATAAAAATGAATTTAATAGAATTTCTCATTGTACAACAGCACAGGAAATTTGGCACACTTTGGAGGTGACACACGAAGGAACTTCTCAAGTCAAGGAGTCTCGTCTAGCCCTATTCAGCAACGAATACGAAAACTTTGTGATGGACAAAGGCGAGAGCATAAAAGACATGTTTGGATGTTTTTCGACCTTGGTATACAACGCTAGAGCACTAGGGAAGGTATTCACTGAGGTAGAGCTTGTGAGGAAGATACTACGAGTTTTACCAATGAACTTTGAGGCAAAAGTCACAGCAATCCAAGAATCGAAACATCTGAGCAAACTAAGCATGGAGGAGTTGATTGGTAACTTGATGACATATGAGCTTGGGCTAAAAGCAAAGGAAGAACGCAACAACTCCGAACCAAAGAAGAAGACGATTGCCTTAAAGAGCAAAGAAGAAAGTGACAAAGATGAAGAAGATCCAATTGAAGAGCTTGCAATGGCTGTCAATAATCTTAGAAAATGGTCGAGATTCAAGCCACGCAAGAAGAAAACAAGTTGTAATAGGCCAAAAGATTCTGAAAATTCCGATGATGAACTGACGTGTTATAACTGCAACAAGCCTGGCCACATCAAACCAAAATGCCCACTTCTCAAAAACAACAAAGGAAAGAAAAAGAAAAAGAAGGCCTTTGCAGCAACTTGGGATGATGAAGAAGGAGAAGAAGTTTCAGATAGCAGCTCAGAGGAGGCTAATTTGTGTCTTATGGAAAAATCAAATTCAGAAGCAAGCTCCGACGAATCTAGTGAGGCAGGTGAGTTTTCTTATAAAGAACTTGTTTTTATGTGTTCTGATCTTACTAAAGTAGTTGATACGCTTGAATCTAAAATTGAAAAACTGAAATCTGAAAGGAGGAAACTCGCCCATGAAAATTCTAGGTTAGAAACTGAACTTGAAAATATTCAAAACCTAGAATGTAACCAATGTAAAATTTTAGATTCGAAACTATCAAAAATTAGGAATAACTTTGAGAGCCTTGAAAAAGAAAACTTGAATTTTAAGGAAACAATCAACACTAGGAAAAAGGATTTTATAAATCGATGCACCTCACTGGTCACTGAAAACTCAACATTAAAAACAAAAGTCCAAAATCTTGAGAAATCCCTGAATAACTTTTCAAAAAGAGAAAAATCATTCAAAATGTTATTGGGAAATCAAATTTTTGCTAACAATAGAAAAGGACTAGGTTTTGGAAAATCACAAGATGATGATAAAGGAAAAAGTGTTGCTCGATCTGAAATAATTGGACATCATAGTCATAGGAACACAAAATTTAATCAAGTCAATTTAACGTGCTCTATTTGCAGAAAATTTGGACATAATCAAAATAATTGTTGGTATAGACCCAAACATGTAAAAACTATACCGATTTGGGTTCCAAAAGGCATAAATATAAAATCTTTGAAAGTCAAACAAATTTGGGTGCCAAAAGGAACATATATAAATAGTTTTGGGTCTCCAAAAACATATTTTTCATATTCTGCCACTAACAACAATGGACCTATAAAAACAAATAGGTCACATAAATCTTTCATCGTGTAGGTGTGGTGGCAGGCTACGGAACAACAACATTGTTCTCTAGATTTCGGCTGTTCCAGAAACACAACGGGCGACAAAGCAAAGTTCCTTAGCCTAGTATAAAGGTGACAGAATCACAATGGGCAATCACGAAAAATTTATCGTAAAGGTAAAACAGGTAAAATTATTTTTAACGATATATTGAATGTGATTATCTGCACCATACTCTAAATTAAAATCAGCCAATATTGAGATGTACAAAAGATGATGATTTTGATGCTATGATTTTGTTCCAAAATATTGACCAACCATCTTTAAATAGAATTACTTGGAGTAATTATGATGGTTGACTGTTTCGGACTTAATTGATATGATTTTTTGACTTGTTCTTATTTATGACATTGTTTTGTGCTTAATTGATGACCAATCAGATTTTCAACTTTGAACCAATCCATGTAAATTTGTTCGGTCAAATGATGGTATTTGACTACTCATGCTACACGTAGATATATTTTGGTCACTGCTTGTAAATTTACACGATTTCAAATTTCATGTGAAAGCTGTTAAAAAGGATTTCTTTTTTTTTTTTGAGATTGTTGAAACTTTATGAAATTGTTGAAACTTCAAGAAATTGTTTTTGAAATAATTATGATGTTGATTGACTGTTGATTACTCATGAATATAATTGTTTATCCTATGGTTTCTGAAATTAACACCATGATATGTGTTTGAGTGTTAACACGGCTTCAATTCAAATTCAAAAGAATGTCGTTTAAGCTGATGTTAAGTTTGAAATTCTTCGTGAACATTTCATGGTTTGATTCAACGAGTGAATATTGAGTGAAATTTAAATTCAGATGCAGATTACACTGGTAATATAGTTGATAGAAAAATTATTAGTAACGTGATTAATTCTTGAAACATTCATTTGCTGCATCGTTTCTCAAAGAAAATATCTGCATATTTTTCACTTGAAATAATTTTCAAATAGCATAAAATTTTCTTATAAAATCCCCTCGAGAAAATCATGTTTGACCATATTTACAGATTAATCATTTTTGAAAAATTGATTTTATAATTTTTGAATTTGATTCTAAATGACAAATTTTGACTAATCTGACTCCCTCTGATTATCGAAAAGATGAATAGTGATTGAAAAAGAGATGAGTGTTGATATTTATCATATATTATAACTCGAGAAAGTATAATTAGAAAATTTCTTTAGAATTTCATAACAAGAGTTATAAAAACTTTTTGTTGGGTAAAAATTCCATGATCATTTCTATTTCTATCATCTTTCTATCGACCATCACTCATCAAGATCATATTTAGTATGTAAATTTGTGGTAGTTTACAAAGGAAATCATTTGTTCTTCAATATCTTTAAATCTGTGAAGGAAATTATTTGTTCTTCAACTTATTATATTTAGCAATAAAAATAAATATCCAAAGTATTCACTCTCATTTAAAAGTCCTCACGGTTATGCATGGGTGAATTACTTGAATTTTTGATTATATGCTTCCATGCTCATTTAAAAGTCCTCACGGTTATGCATGTATGGAACGCATATCAAAATTAATTGATTCAAATAGACAAGTTGATTCTAATCCCATTTAAAAGTCCTCACGGTCATGCGTGGTTAGAAGATACTTGATTTCATTTTTTTTTTAAATAAAAATTGTGAATACTACTAATCTCATTTAAAAGTCCTAACGGTTATGCATGGTTAGTAGATATTCAAATTTCCTGAAATAAATATACCACAAATAGACAGAATTGTATGATTTTTGATGATTTTATCCCCATCGCTTCTGAAAGTGGAATATGCGCTTGACAAGGGTAATTATGATTTTTGTGTGATTTTTATTGAAATATAATATTTATATTCAATTGAGTTAAATGTTAGATTCATGTCTATCACTTCATCCCTATTTTTACAACACTGTTATTCTTTTGCTGATAACAAAAGGGGGAGAGAAAAGTTAAGATTTTGTCAAATAGAATCAAGCAAATGTCAAATAATTTTCCATTTGCATATAGGCTCATTTACATATTTTTATTTGTATGCATATATGTAGGGGGAGCATCATGTAGAGAGGAAGCATTTAAATAGGGGGAGCAATTAAAGTATAACATTGATCAAATACATTTAACACATGTACAAAATCTTAAATATATGTTTGTTATCATCAAAAGGGGGAGATTGTTGAACATGCGCTTATATGTTTTTGTTTGATGATAATAAACATATATATTCATTTAAATGTATTTGGTAATGTACTATTTTGTTTTTCATAGATTAAATAAATATTTGTTGAATAAAATAAATTACACAGAATTTGAATTTGAATTCAAACAGAACAAGTTACACAGATTTTGAATTCAAATAGAAATTTCATTCAAACAAATATTTATTACAATCTTGAATAGTACAAATTCATGCTCTCACTATACATATACATTTTTGATTACAATCACATCACATTTCGCATTTACAGTTAACCTCACTACATATCACTCACACTCGTGTTTTTGTCTTCAACTGCATTCCGGTTTGAATCCAGCATCTGAGAAATCTGCAAAAATATAAACTAACGCAGTAAAATTGAAAAAGAAATATTTTTGCAAATTCAAAATAAATAATTTTTGAAAATATGATTTGCCTCAGTTATTTGGGTTGTTCGTCATAATTTACACTTGAATTCATCACAAAGTCGTGCATATAGATATTACAGGGACAGGTAACCATAAGTGGCTGCAATACACACGTGTACATTCATACACGTGTGCACTGCCTCGCCAACTCGTGTGCACAAATCAAACAAAAGCACTGCTAACAATTCAGCACAAGGTCAAACCCAAATAACACACAGGATTCAACTCAAGGCAGAGTGCAGAGGTCTTAACAGGAAAATCAAGCAACAGTCAAGTACAAAAATGTCCAATATGCAACATGACCGAGCATTGATCAAAACTGGAGACAAGAACAACTACAAGAAGCAGTCAACAAGAGCAAGTGTGCTAGTACAAAGAAACAGTGGCAATATCAAAATAAAAAAATAAAAAAACAAAAAAAAAACAGCTGCAACATGAAGAGAGTCATATGTGCAAAGGTCAGGCCAAACATGAAGGCTACATGAAGTATGCAAGTTCAATCTCTTCATTAAACAACTCAAGACCAAGCTGTAAACATTCAAAAGTGCCAACAAAGAATGCAAGCTCGACCAACATAATGAATACTGCAACTACACAGACCAAACATCAACAAGCAGTGCAGACCAAAGAAATGCCACCAGTACACAGTGATACAAGGCAACAAGTACAACATTGTACAGACTCAAGATGACATAGCAGAAACGACCAATGACAACAATGCACAAGTGGCACAACAGACTCAAGTGAATGCCAAGTGAATGCAACTATAATGCAACTACCAAACAAACATAACATGCAGTTTGCTGTGATACGAGCTCGAGCACAGTTGAAGCTCAAGACATCAAGTGATACAAGTCAAAACCAGACACATGAAGACCAACAAGCTACATGATGAACAAGTGCAAACTGAACGCAACAAGCATGAATAAAGTACAATGTCAATCTCATGTATGCAACAGATAATGAAACAAGGTGCACCAGACCAGATTACAAGATGATTAAGGCAGACTACAAGTTCAAGTAAAAGTGCAGACTAACTTAAACAACAACAATGAACAAGATTTCATGTAAACAAAATGAATACATCATGAATTATATCAGTGAACATCAGTGAACAAAACCACGTCAAGGCTGCAAATGAAATGTACACCATGATATCCAAACCAGAGTTCAATGCATATGAGATCATGCACAAACATATACATGACCAGAAACAGTCCAGTGAAATGTAACAATGCAAACTCGAGCACACAAACAAAAGACTACAAGTTCACAGTGAAGAACAATTTCAACATTATGGCCAAAGTAAATCAACTGGTCAAAGCAAATGTCAGTACCGTGATGAACAAGGTTGAATAATTCACAAATCAGAAATCAAGTGTGAGACAAATTGAAACAGTCAATGCCAAGTCGAACCAGCAAAATCAAAACCATGATAAGCAAGGCAATTCAAAGCCGTGTGAATCAAGCTACTAGAAATAGTCGTATTGAACAAGTCAGATTAATCATCAATCGTTCAAACATCATCAAGCGGCAGAGAAAAGGAATTGAAAAATTCAAATATATTTAGACGAACGTAATTCAAGGAATTCGAACGCATATATAACCCAATCATCACTGGCAATTTCAAGCATCGAGTTCAAGTATCAACTTAGTAAAGCAAAAGGAAACAGTACATACCGAATTCACAAACAACGAACTCGATCAAGCAACTGCAAACGAGCGATAGTCGACCATCAGAGAAGCAGCGAGCTAGGGCAACATATCTCAGATCGAACGAAGAAATTGAAGCCCTGATTTACACAAGAGCCGAAGCCCTAATTGGAACAAAGGGAACGAAGCCCTAAATTTCAGAAACAAGACGAAGCCGCCATTACTCTCACGAACGAGACAAAAAGGATCGGGTGAAATAAGGGAGTGGGCTGGCCTTATTATTAAAAAAGGGGTTTTGTGTTTTAATTTTATAAAAGGGCTTTATTATATTGTTAATTAGGGTTTAGCGTTATTTTCTATTGTTTTTTAATTATTGTTTTTATTTTACGAATCAAAGAATTTGTAAATCACCACCTAGGGTTTAGGTAGTGTCAGATTGTCTAGCTAGAATTTGTTCAGTGAGCAGGGTGTGCGAGTTTGCAAAATTCTATTGTAGGCGGGAGCAGAGTTTGCGAGTAAACGAAGCTCTATAGGCGGGAAGCAAAGTTTGCGAGTAAGCGAAACTCTATAGGCGGAGCAGGGTGTGCGAGTCTAGTAGAATGTTTGTGAGCGGGAGCAAATGTTTGCGAGCAGGGTGTGCGAGTCTAGTAGAGTGTTTGTGAGCGGGAGCAAATGTCTGCGAGTCCAGTAAAGTGTTTGTAAGCGTGATACTGTTTAATTCTAATAGAAATCTGTGAATGCAGCAGTAGGCAGGGGTTGCCGAAGCTGGGTATATTTTGTGTGTGATTTACTTTACTGCATATTTATTTCTGTAGTTTATTTCTGTGTTTAAATCGAGAAAATTTGCTATAACCCTATTCACCCCCCCTCTAGGGTTAATCTAGATCCTACAGTTCCACTGTCCTGTTTCTTCTCAACATCAGCAAGAATTTTTCTTAACCACACCGCTTCACAGGCTGCTTCATTTGCGGCAATATACTCTGCTTCGGCTAATGAAAGTGCAACCGTTGATTGCTTCTTTGATGACCAAGAAATGATATTTTATCCCAAAGAGAAAACAAAACCATATGTACTTTTACGATCGTCAAGTGATCCAGCCCAATCACTATCGGTGTAACCAATAAGCTCATTTCCTTCCTCTTTGATATATTTAATCCCAAGTTTCAATGTTCCTTGAAGATAGCGTAGAATTCGCTTCGCAGCCGCAAGATGTAACTTGCTTGGGTATGCATGAATCTTGATACCAAGCTGACTGCATAAACAATGTCAGGTCTGATGTTTGTCAAATAAATCAGTGACCCAACTAAGCTTCGATACATGCTTGCATCGACCTTGGCTGCTCCATCATCCAACTTTAATTTTTCATTAACAACAAGAGGAGTGGAGATAGGTTTGCAATTATCCATCTGAAATTTTCTCAACAATTCTCCAAGATATTTTTCTTGAGAAATAAAGATTTTTCCTTTTGATTGACGAACTTGAATTCCAAGGAAGAACTTTATCAATCCCAAGTCGGTCGTTTCAAATTCTTTCATCATGTCTTCCTTGAATTCTTTCACCATAACAGGATTATTCCCCATGTAGATTAAATCATCAACATAAATGCAGACTATAAGAAAACCATGTGCTCCTTTCTTTATGTATAATGATGCTTCACTTGGACTTTGATGAAAACCAACCTTCTGAAAATAGCCATCGATCTTGGTGTTCCAAGCATGTGGTGCTTGCTTCAGTCCATATAAGGCTTTCTTGAGACGATAAACTTTCTCTTCTTCTCCATCAACAATATATCCATCGGGTTGTTGGATATATATACCTCCTCTCGTAAATCGCCATTAAGAAATGCCGACTTAACGTCCAGTTGATAAACGGGTAGCTCCATTTCAGCTGCAAGGGCAAGAACAATTCGAATGGTCTCCATTCGAACAACCGGCGCAAATGTCTCGTTGAAATCAGTGTCGGGCTGTTGAGAGTATCCTTTTTTCGACTAAACGGGCTTTGTGCTTTTGGATTGAACCATCTTCATTCAATTTGGTCTTGTAGACCCATTTCACTCCGATCGCGTTCTTTCCTTTAGGTAGATCAACGAGCTCCCATGTTGTGTTCTTGTCGATGCTTGCTATTTCTTCGTCCATAGCCTTTTGCCAAACATCTTCTTTTACTGCTTCTCTAAAAGTTCCAGGTTTCCCTGCATAAAGAGCCATATTTGCTGTAGCATAAATGTCTGCTAAGATACGATATTTTCTTGTTGGGCTTTGAGACGAATCTCCAATGGATTCTGATGAGGTTGAATCTGGATCGGTGGGCAAAATAGAAGCTTCTTCAGTAGAAGTTGGGTCTGGAATTGTTGGAGAAGTTGAGTGCAGAGGTTTTGACTTTGGTTTTTGATCTTCTCCCTAACTCCATGACTGTTTTTCATCAAAAAACACATCTCGAGAGACAACTAAGTTATTATTTTTTGGATTTAGCAAACGATAGCATTTTGACTCGTCACTATAGCGAATGAAAATAAGCTTCTCACTTTTGTCATCAAATTTCTCTCTTTTCTGAGATGGAATATGAGAATATGCAATCGAACCAAAAACTTTGAAAGGTTGTACTTGCGGTTTTCTTTGGAACCAAGCTTCATATGGAGTTCGATCATGAACCGCTTTCGTCGGAGATCGATTTAAGTTGTAGACTGCTGTGAGCACAGCTTCAACCCAGAAACACTTTGGAAGTCCTTTCTCTGCCATCATGCTACGAGCCATTTCCACAATTGTTCGGTTCTTGCGCTCGGCAACGCCGTTTTGTTGTGGACTGTACCGAACTGTATGTTGCCTATGAATCCTTTTTTCCTTTGCAATACTCATTAAATGAGTTTCCAATAAATTCTCCACCACGATCTGTGCGGAGAATCTTGATGTTTCTTCCACTTTGGTTCTCCACCAATTTTTTGAATTCAAGGAATTTTAGGAAAGCGTCGTATTTTTGCTTTAAGATATATACCCACATCATCCTGGTGTAATCATCGACAAAGAGTAGAAAATATTTAATGCCGCTGAGAGAAGGAGTTTGCGTCGGCCCGCAAATATCAGCATGCACTAGCTCAAGAGGATCCTAGGCTCTATATGAAATTTTTGGAAATGGTTGGTGATGCATTTTACCAAAAATGCATCCTTCACATGGACTTTCCTGCTCGACAATGTGTGGGAGACCAAAAACCATAATTTTCTTTTTCAACAAAATCAGTCCTTTGTAGTTTAAATGGTCATACCTCAGATGCCAAATTTTTTGGTCATCGTTGACGACGATGCTTTGAAGCGCACGTTCCTTAGTCGATGACAAACTAAAGGGAAAATTTTTGTTTGGAGTCATCTTGATCTTTGCCATAGTGAGATTCTTTTCCTCGTTAATATTGGTGCAAAGACCATTATTAAATTCAACTTTGTAATCTTTCTGTAGCAACTGTCCCACACTCAACAGATTTTGAGCAAGACTGGGTACGAAATAGACATCCTTGATGACATTGATTTTTCCTTTTTTGGATTTCACTGCAATTTCTCCTTTTCCAGTAATCTTATGTCATTTGCCATCACCGAGCCTTACTTCAGAGGAATATGACTCATCAAGATCGACAAACATTTCTTTATTTCCTGTCATGTGGTTGCTACAACCACTATCCACATACCAAGTATTTTCTCTATGTTGTTGAGAATTCAAACAGGAATAAAATAACTGCTCTACCTCTTCTTTTTCTGTGAAGTTTTCTTCTTTTCTATCACCATCTTCTTGATACCAGCAATCTCTGTGAGAGTAGGTTGCGTTTCTGCATCTCTTACACTTGTATCGACAATTGTTTGTGTCATGGTTGTTCTTCTTACAGATGCGGCAACATTCATCAGAATTTTGATGATTAGATTTTGGAGTGTTAATACCTCTGCCTCCTCTTCCTCGGAAATTTTGATGTCTACCACAACCTCTTCCTTGAGAAAAATTCGGTGGTGGTTTTTTCTTCTCTTTCTTACCATCTTTGTTGTGATCATTCTTTGAGAGATTAACCTTTCCTTGAAAAGCTTGCTCCAGGTTTAGATTTGAAAATCTGCTCATTCTTTTTTCATGTGCTTCTAGAGACCCCATGAGTTCATCTAAGGATAATTTTTATAAATCCTTAGATTCTTCGATTGCGGCGACGACATGTTCGAACTTCATTGGTAAACAACGAAGTACCTTCTCGATGATCTTCTTCTCCTCTATAGTGTCTACGTAGCTTCTGATTTGATTTGCAATAA
The DNA here is from genome assembly GCA_030765085.1 of Allium cepa. Lineage (NCBI taxonomy): Eukaryota > Viridiplantae > Streptophyta > Magnoliopsida > Asparagales > Amaryllidaceae > Allium > Allium cepa. The sequence continues at coordinate 852,264,300 of CM060940.1, read as the reverse complement.
AAGAGACTCTAGAAAGAAAATCTTGCACTCCTTCATTTTCTTTCATCATTAAATTATCAAAATCACGCCACATATTTTGTAGCTTGATTGTGATAACTTTTTCATGTCCTCCAAACTGACTTTTCAATACTTTCCAAGCATCTTTCGATGTTTTAGCCGTAGTAATTCGTGGGAGAATGGATCGACTAACCCCTTGGTGCATAAAGGACAAGGCTTTTGCATCTTTGGTCTTGTTCTCCTTATGCTCCTTCTTTTGTGCATTTGTGAATGCAGCCACCTCTTCTGGAGTTGATGGCGTGAATCCCACTTCAACAATATCCCATAGATCATGAGATATGAATAATGTTTTCATAAGAACACTCCACAGCTCGTAATCTTGGCCAATAAAGATAGGAACACTTTGTTGGGAATATGTAAATGTTAGATCATTGTTGCTGGAGGAGGCCATTAAAAAAATCCAAGGGATTGCTCTGATACCAAAAATATGTTGGGTCTTTGATGTCAAGAAAAAACAAGATTGAATTGATTCTGTGAATATGATAAAACTTGAATAGATAATTTACTTGTTTTTCTTTTCATAGCATCAAATGATGATTACAGCAGCTATATATAAGACTGTTTTTGCAAATAACAAAGAGACACTTTGACTACATTTATGCATTCATGAAACACATAAAATGCTGACCAAACAGATTTGATTTTTCCAAAAGAGTAGTTTGAAAGTTACTTTGGATACAAATTACCCATTCAACAATGACTCCGGTATGCAGGTTAATGAAGCTTTCCACAATTACTATTCATCCTTATTGTTTATTCCTGATAATGTGTAGATAGACTTTTTACCTCCTCTCTAACATATCCAACCCTGCGATATCCCAAGTGCAAGTGACTGACCTGATGAAGTAAACCACCCCAGAAGAAATCAAGAATGCCGTTTTTGGCATAAAGTCTTCAAGATCCCCTGGACTTGTTGGCTTTAATGCCTATTTTTTTAAAAGACTTGGCATGTTATTGGCAGTGAATTTATCAAGGGCATTCAAAATATTTTTAAAATTAATAGACTGCTTAGTGGGGTTAATCACACTAATCATTGTCTCATTCCAAAAATCGAACCTTTAAGTTACTATGCTATAGGATCGTGTAATATGGATAAGCTACTTGTGCGGAATATAAAATAAGTAAGTAAATAATTAAAGCAGTAAGAAAAATGACACCAGAGATTCTTATACCGGTTCGAACATCCATTCTACGTCCAGTCCCTGACTCCTTCTGAAATTAAGCTAGCAACCCTCACTTAACCTGAAGGAATAGGTTTACACCGCCTGAGCAACCAAACAGGTCTTCTACCGCCTAAGCAACCAAATAGAACTTCTACCGTCTAAGTAATCGAACATGACTTCTTTACAAATAACAAAAGTATATGACTGTAGTACGCTCTTTTTAGTAGCACCGATAAGTCAATTAAGTACAATATTCCTACAATCTTCTTCTTTTTGATATATAGTGTAATGTGTTTTGAGAATTGTGGAAGATAAAGTGATCAATGATCAGAGAATGTAAGCAGCTTAGTGCAGTTTGAAAATAGAGAATATATAAGAATTCAAGAATATTAAATTAGTTTCGATGAATTGTTTGTTGAATTCTAAAATCTATTTATAGAGATTAAAAAGTTTCAACCTTTGTTGAAAGGTAACAATGAAAAGAAACAGGTGCAACTGTTGGTTTGAAGATGTTTCTCTTCGATGAAGGGAAGTATCGTTTCATAAAAATAGCCATTGAGATGATAAAATTATTGGAAGCATACCCTATGAGATGATAAAATGAATTTGCTCCGCCAATTCTCTAATTCGATAAGCTGCAAAATCTGGAAATTTCATGAAAGCCCCTTCAAAGATATTTGAATTTTTCATAATTGAATTGGAAGATTGCAACATCATTCCAAAGCCATTGACGAATCTGATCTTCAGAAGGACCGGAGGTGGATTCCCTTGTGTGTTTGGGTTTAGGAGCCATTAGAGAGTAAAAATGAGGAGTAAAAGTTGGAAAAAAAATCAGAAAGATGAGCTAGGGTTCTGAAGTGAATAGGTTAACTGATTAAAAGATAAATATATAGTAGGTGAAACGTAAGGGCAAAGTTGGAAGGAAAAGTGTAGGGCTTGGTTAAAAAAACTTCAGGAACAATTCAGCTGGCTGAATATCTGCAATTAGCCGTCTGAATTGACATGCTCGCTGGCACCGCTAGTCTTGCTGCTAGATTTAGGAGGCATTTCGAGAATTTGCTCTCGATGAAAGAACAAAAAATGTTTGCATAAAAAATGGACAAACTCTTCCAATCAGATTATTAAAAGCAGATTCAATAGTAAGTAAATGCGAAGAAATTAAAAGACACGCAGATATATCGAACTTTCGGGTCGCTACAATATTGGATTTGTAAATTATGTTTTATATATTAGGTATATAGGATTTTGGTAATGTCCTAAATGATATGCAAAGATGCCTTATTAAAATGTTTAACAAGGGACAGGTAAGATGGATTTTTTGTGCTTTAGCAATAGGAATCATCATACATGTTGTATTATCCAAAATATCGTAATTTAATTGTATGTTTAATGCATGAAACAAATATCAAATCCAACTTCATAAGTGCTATTGAGTATAATATATCAATATTAAATTTGAGTTCAAATCTTATTAAGAAGCTTTAAGTTGGAAATGTTCCAAAGGAAACACTATGGCTGATTCAATGAAAAGGCTATGTACATCGCTTTGAAATGTCCCACAATAAAAGTAATGTATATATATAAATGCATAAATTTATAACTGAGATAGGGATGATTCCAAATATTAAGAATATTACATCATTATTATATGATAACAATGTAATAATAAGAGCTCATTAGAAGTCGATAAACCTACTTTGAATAGTTCAACATGATAAAGGTTGTTTATCAGCATCGGAGATAGTTGATTGATGTAGTAGATAATTAAAACAACATAGCAGATTCATTCATGAAGGGTCTAACTTAATTAATTCTCATCAAATTGGTCATAGGGATTGAATAGAAATTCCATAATTGGCTCCAAGTGCAAGTGAGAGATTGATAGAGTTGGGGGTATGCCCTAGGGGAAATTACTTAATTGTTACATATATCTAACTCGATAACCAATATTGTTTGAAATAAAAAGTGTTTTCTTTCTATTATATACTTGATATAACGTCTTATCTATTAATTAATTAATTCAATTAAAAGTATATTTAATAGTAAATTCATAAACGGTATGTTGTTATGATAGTAGTTACAAAGTGTTGTAACCATGAGTAATTTATCACAATGAAACTAAGCATATTATTTTAAGTTTTCCATGTCAAGACATATCGAAATTGGATATCGGTACATCCATTGAGACTAGATTACCTAACGCTTTTCAAATGTTGGCTAGCATATGACTCATGATTATTGAGGGCACCAAGGAGTTACGTATTGATACTTATTGGATAACTATGGAATGACTCACTCGATGGTTTTCTGTTAGTTAATATAACTAAAGTTAAACAAAAAGTATCGATATGACAAAATTACATGGTTCTTTTGACTTGAGAATGTCGTTGATCTTCAATTGAAAGCCCCGTTTTGATTATAGTTAAACTATGGCACGATATCCATTGAACGATTATAGTTGGGTCGAGTGACAACATTGGAAATGAAATACTACTCGAGGGAGGATTCGTCTTCTTGGTTATATGAGGTTAGTATCACGGTCAAGCTGAAATAAATTCAAAGTCAAAGTATATGGCCTGAGCGATTCAATTAATAATAATTGTTATTATTGAACCAAGGACTTTGATTTTGGACTATAGAGTTAAATATGGACAATATTATGCTTTTGACCATTATCAAATTCCATAACTCCAAAGTGATATAGAATTGATGAACAGAATTGGTGTGAATAATGCTTAATAATGTAAAATTGGGTTTTACTAATGCCAAGTATGCGATAAATTTGACAATAATGTCACATCACATGCTAAGTGAAGTGTGAATATTTATATTTGAAGTGTTCTATATTAATTACTGGCCAAATTTACACCCAAGGGTCACACAACCGAAATATTGAAAAATCATGTCACCGGCCGATTTAATTAATTTTTAATTGTTATAAATTAATTAAATTAATTAATATTTATGGAATATTGATTATAAAATTATATTTGATGTATACTGAATAATATTAAATAGTGTGCATATAATTGTTATATAAACACTAATCGATATACGATATCGATACACTTAAAACTGGATTTAAATGCAATTAATATTGTTTGGGCTTGAAATAGTTTTGGCCCAATTAGGGCTTGTTTTAGGCGGCTATTTGACCAACAAATTATGGTCGTCCATATGATGGTTTAGGTGGAGGAATTTTGAATTCAAAAGGAGAGAACTAGTAAGAGAAAAACAAGGATTTTGATCTTTGTTTCACTCTCTCGTCTCTCCTTTATTTATTCCATCTAACATTCAATTATTTTAAAGCTTATGCACACTTCCTTTTCTGCTCATATCAGTCCAACAACACCATACAATAACCCCAAAAATCCAAGCACTAATTCACTAATGTGGGCATTAATTTTTTTCCCCAATGCGAGCGTTTGCATACTTCCTTTGCTGCACACTTTACCTAATTATCCCACTGCATGCTGGCCCAGTTCCAGTAAGATGTATGCAAAAAATTACAAATTTCTCTAAGAGCATACCTCTAACTCTATCATATAATACCACTATATAAGCATTAACTTTTTTCTACAGTAAATGTTGTGCGGTAGCTTGTTTGGGGTGTATACTCAAATTATATTCACCTTTTCTCTTTTATATTATTAACAAAGTACGTTCTTCTAAAAAAAAATATTTCAAATCTCTTTTATTAATCAAAATACTATATTTGTTTTTGATATAAATTAGATATTATTTACACAAACATAAAATAAAGATTCCATGCAATTTAATAAAAGGATTTTTTTTGAAATTCGTCCTTTTGACCCTACTGTCAATGAATATAATCCAACAATGATATCACATGATGACATCGATATCATTGTTATTACACTACTAATCCTGAAGGTATACGGCATAGCCAAGATCTCGAATTTAAATAACTACGAATGCACAAAGAAAAATCAATGTCAAAAGCATACAGTGCCGCCCTTCATCAAAAAATAATAATAGGCGATGTTGCAGGTCATCAATGATGCCAGCAATATTGGATGGCATCAATGTCGCATACCGATTATAAGGTTGAATGAATGACATAGTGCTAAAAATAAATAAAAAAAATGCCACATGTTAGTGAGGGAATGACGACATTGAAAAGCTCTATACCAAAAGTCGTCAATGTTATAACAACATGATATGGAATTAATGCCACATTATATTAATGTCTTATTACATTAATGGACCACTTCTTCCATAAAGCCAAAAGAATCAATGTATTTCCATATTAATACCGCATCTCTCTAATGTCACCTTATTCTAAAGTCACCCTTCAAAGTAATGTCGTCTCTTATTAATGCTGATTGTCACCAATGCTGCCTATTATCAATGCCACCTATTATTAATGCCGCTTATCATCTGTGCCACCTATTATTAATGCCACATATTATCAATGCGGCTTGTTATCAATGTCACCTGCTATCAATGATGCTTGTTATCAATGCCAATCATTGCCTTTATCACCACTTATCAATGTCGTCGCTTATTGATATGTGCCTATGCGCCATACTAATGTTGCATATCATCAACCTTCAATTGAGACTGCATATCCTAAAGATAATGTTAATATTGAACGTCGTTAATGAGGACTATCAAGGCGTGATGGATGCCAAGTGCCGAAATTCACTATTGGGTAAGTGGATGCTGAAGTATGACGCCATGCACCATCAAATGGATAATGCTATAGGTCAAGCATGCTGCATGGACACATGGAAGTTATGTCGTATCCAACAACTCCTATAAATACGAACTAACGTGCATGAAGAAGGAGGAAAATTATTACTATCTCTTTTCCTATATTTTAAACCTTGTAGCCCTAAATTTATTTAGGGATTTAGAGTCGACTATAGCACTTGAACTATTGCACATAAGACATTATACATCCAACATTATACAAAATAAGAACAAGATTAATTATGGCATGCTTTTGAGTTCCAAATCGTTTATGATTCTTACATCATAATGTGCTTCGTATTCCAAAGGCACTTACAATATTTAGTTTGATTGCTCTACATGATTGGAACTATTGACTATTATATGACATGCAATATGGATTTAGCTTTCTTATTGAACATGCATAAGACTTTCATTGATTCGATATGGTGCATACTCCATCCTTGCAACTTAGCCTAAGATTACTTTAGCTACCAAATCCACTTTCCTTATACATTTGGGGTTAACGAAGAAATTTGTTAATATTTTAGCGCTAGAAGGAAAGTTTATACCTCTGTCTCTGTTAAAACCCTAAGTGGAGCTACCCTAGCTTGCATATATAGGGCTTAAAGGACTTGCCCCTACCAAGCATATCACATTCTAAGCTAACTTGCCTTTGTTAACACCAATTAATCGTATCAACTATGTTTTTCTTAGTCATGTCAATTGATCGTGCTAAAATATCTTAATATGGATCCTCCCAAGCCTCAAATGATAAGGCCAGCTTATTAAATCACCAGTGATCCCTAACCTCATGAGGAGAGAATTAAGGCTTATGTCACACTACAACAAAATATCTTTCAACTACTTTGGAAAACCGCTGTTAAATGATATAACAACGTTGTTAGAAACGTTGTCTGATGACATGCGTTCGTTGATACACAATTTCTAACAGCTAAAAGAAAATGCTACCAAAAATAATTTTATACCGCGTTATTTTGCGCTGTTAATTTTTTTCTACAGCATTTGTATTTTGCTGTTTTAAAATTAAAACCGCATTTTCAGGTTGCTGCGAAAAAGTATTTAAGTATTATTTTACATTTCCATCAATGTTTTTAATGCTGTAAGTATGTTATGGCAGCATTTAAAATAAGCTGTCTAAAGCTTATTCATTAGTTTTCAATAGAAATCTATAAACTCTGTTATTACTTATTTCATCAGCAGTTCCTAATCGCTGTAGTATCAATATACTTTATCTTATCAAAGAATTCACAGCAAGGTATTAACGCTATCGTATTAATATGAATTATTTTTCTAAAAAACTGACCGCATGTTTTAAACGCTATAGTTTATGACTTGTTGTACCATTGCAATATTCACATACCATTAATCTAATTGCATTTAATTATATTTCAATCGGATAATATACAAAACATATACAAATCTAACTAAAACTGTAAAATAAAAGCATAACAATAAATCATTTCCATAAAATAAGTTATAAAACAATATCCATAAATAAAGTTTACTCAAACAATGATGAAATTTATAAACCATCTTCATACAACAGTAGATAAAGGCACAATACCTACAAAGTTTGCATCAAATATTAATGACAAAACATGCAACCAGAAACTTTTCATGGGCTAACTAGGCCGAACCTCCAAAAACCTAAAGAGTATCCTATGCACTTTTTGCATCTAAAAACTTCACCTACCTATAACAATGAAATTTACAACTTAGTGATCAAATACACATTTAAAATAACATATATAATTTGCAACTACTAAAAAATTGCAACATAGATTTACATTGTAGCATTAACTTAGTTTCGAATGCGATAAAAACACATTTTTTATCACTATTACAAGTTGTTAGCGTTTAGTTTGGAATTGAAACAAGTGAGAGATCAGTTTTGAAACAAACTGAGCATTACCTCAGTTTTGTTTTAAAACTGACAGTTTGTTTTAAAACTAAGACCATAGTTTTGAAACAAAACTGAGCGAGAGCTCGATTTTGAGTTTTGAAACAAACCGAGCATTAGCCCAATTTTTTTTTTAAACTGAGAGCTCAGTTCTCCTCAAAACTGAGAATTTACATCTTGACATAAAAGTATGAAGGGTGATCATACTCCACTGCTGCTGCAAATTGTAGGATCGATTTCACCCTAGAGGGGGGTGAATAGGGTGATGATTAAAATTAATCGCGGAAGCTTATAAAATAATCTCAACACAGATCACAGAACAATAGCAGCACAGATAATAGCAGAATAATAAATGCAGAAATAGAACGACACAGAATTTACCCAGCTTCGGCAAAACCCTGCCTACGTGCTGCCCCCAAGGTTTCTACTAGAAATTAGACAGTTCCTCGCTTACACACGTAAACTCGCTATACCCGCTATTGACTAATCTAACTCTACGCTCAAAACCCTGTCACAACTCTGCCACTGAGTTGCGAATTCTCAAGCTACGCCACGTAGCTTGTCCCCTAGTCACACGACTAGAAATTAAACGGTTTAAAAAAGAAAATTACAAATTAAAAAACAGTTTAAAACAAACAACCCTAATTTTAAATTTAAAGCCCTTATTAAAAAATGCCGGCCCCTTTTATCTTCTAGCCCGTCTCTTTTATTTTCTTCCTTTGTTTATTTGGAGATGCCGGCTGTTCCACTTTGAAGCTAAATTAGGGCTTGTCCCTTCGATCCAATTTAGGGCTTTCGAAGTGCCGATAATATGTTGATTGATTCGATGATTATTCGTGTGTACTGTTGATCGATTGTTGCTTACTTCGGCTGCTTCGTTGTTGATGGAGTTCGACTTCGATTCGGTACGTGATTTTCGTTTATGCTATTCTGTTATGCTTGATTGAACTCCATGAATGAAATTGCCGATGATGATTTCTTTATATAGGGTTTGTAACCCTAGATTTGCGTTCGTACTAATATATTTGAATTTGTCAAATTATTTTCTTTGGCCATTCGATTATACTTGGATGCTCGTGATTTTTCCTTGACTAATTCATTTGTGTAAATACTCGATTGCTTGATTGACACGGCTTTAAAAATTGTGATGAGCACGGCTTTAATTTGACTTTGTCATATTCGATAATACTGCTGCTGTTGAAATTTTATTTCATGATTTTCTCTGGTTGACTTCGACTTGGTTTGTTCCAACTTATCCACGGCTTTGAATTATGATGCTTGACAAAATTGATTTGTTTATTTTTGTAGCATACTCGACTTTGGTCATTTGTTTTGAAAACTGCAGCTTGATGCTTGCATCCCTCTTGCTGTTCACAGCCATTACATTCTTACTGCCATGTTGTTCAATGGTTCTTGTATATGAGTCCATATTGTATTTGATACTGCTGTGTTATGTAGTAACCTAGTTTCACTGATGCTTCGAGTCTGCAACTTGTAGCACTTCACCTGTTATGTCTGCATTTTTGCTGCAATCTTCATGATTGCACTGTTCTCTGCATTTACTTGGTTGTCGACACTGATCTGCATACATGTGCTTAACTGCTGGTTTGCATTGATATTCATTTGGTTGGGCATCCTGTACCTGCTGATGTTTGTTGCAGTCACTTTGTCACTGCATATCCATATATGCTTGACCTGTTTCATTTAGTTGTGCATGTTGAACTGGTTTTCTTGTTGTTGCATACTTGTATCACTGCTTCCATCCTTTCTTTCTCTGGCACACTGGTGTACATGATGTACTTGAGCTTCTGGCCTGTACGTTGATGTTGCCACTGTGTTTTTGTTTTGCTTGGTGGCTTGCTCGTTCGGTCTTGTCTGATCTCTGGTTTACCATCTGCATTCACTACAATTTGTTCATGCATTTGCCACTGTTATATTTGCTGTGATACTGTTTGCAACTGTGTTGCACTTGCTTTTGATGTAGCTGATGGTCTTTGTGGTCACTTGTCTGCTGCCATACTTGTTCACCGGTGTACATTATTTGTTGTGCATACTTCATGCTTGCACTGTTCATTTGTTGTTTGCATTATTGTTGTTGTGTTACTTTGATTCTTTTGAAACTCGAGTTGCACACTACTGTCTTGGTTTTGGGGCTGCTGTTCTTAAATGCATCTGTGCATGTCACTGTGTTTATGACCACAAGTTCATCGTGAAGCATGGTTTACTGGTGCATACATGTGAGTTGTATTTCATTTGCGGTCTTGACTTTTGTTGATGCATTGAGTTGAGTAGTGCTTGACCTATATATTTCTAATTTTCACCTGAGTTGAATCCGGCTTGGATTTGACCTTGTGCTGAATGACATTGTTTTATTGCACTTGAGTTGAATCCCGTATTTGGGTTTGACCTGTGCTCACTTGTCCCTGTAAATCGATCAAGTGTTTATTTCGGTGTGCACGGCCTTGTGGCATATACAGTGATACACTGTGTATGTCACAAGCTGTTCGTGTATGATGAATTCAAATTTAAATGATGACGAACAACCCAAATAACTGAGGCAAATAATATTTTCAAAAATCATATTTCATTTTATATTGCAAAAATATTTCTTTTACAATTTTACTGCGTTAGAGAATATTTTTGCAGATTGCTCAGATGCTGAATTCAAACTGGAATGAAGTTGAAGATAAAATATGAGTGAATGAGCGATATGTAGTGAGGACATTTGTAAATATGAAATTGTGATATAATTGAAATCAAAGTTGTATATGTGAATAGTGAGAGCTTGAATTTGTATACTATTCAAAATTGTAATAAATATTTGTTTGAATAAAATATTCTGTTTGAATTCAAATTCCGTGTTATTTATTTTATTCAGCAAATATTTATTTAATCTGTGAAAAATAAAATAGTATATTAACAAATACATTTAAACGAATGTATATATGTTTATTATCATTAAACAAAAATCATATAAGCGCATATTCAACAATCTCCCCCTTTTGATGATAACAAACATATATTTAAGATTTTGAATATGTTAAATGTATTTGATTATTGATATGCTCTAATTGCTCCCCCTATTTAAATGCTTCCTCTCTACACAAAACTCCCCCTACATATATGCATACAAATAAAATATGCAAATGAGTCTAGATGCAAAATGGAAAATTATTTGACCTTTGCTTGATTTTATTTGACAAAATCTTAACTTTTCTCTCCCCCTTTTGTTATCAGCAAAAGAATAATAGTGTTAGAGAAAATAGAGATAAAGTGATCGATATTAATCCAACATTAGAACTCAATTGAATATAAATATTAAATTTCAATAAAAAATCAAACAAAAATCATAAATATTTTGTTATGCGTATATTCCACTTTTAGAATGATGGAAATGATGTCATCATATAAAACCATACAGTTGTGTCTATTTGTGGCATATTTATATCAGGAATTTGAATATCTACTGACCATGCATAACCGTTAGGACTTTTAAATGAGATTAGTAGTATTCCAATTTTAATTTAAAAAATGAATTCAAGTATCTTCTAACCACGCATAACCGTGAGGACTTTTAAATGGGATTAGAATCAACTTGTTTATTTTAAAATGATATGCGTTCCATACATGCATAACCGTGAGGACTTTTAAATGAGCATGGAAGCACATAACAAATTCTAAGTAATTCACCCATGCATAACCGTGAGGACTTTTAAATGAGGGTGAATACTTTGGTATTTATTTATTTTTATTTTATTTTTATTTTTTTAAAATGTGAAAATGAAAAACGAACGATTCCTGTTTAAAGTACCACATATCGACAAACTATATAGAATTTTGATGAGTGATGGTTGTTAGAAATATGATAGGTATAGAGATGGTCATGGAATTTTTACTAACAAAAAGTTTTATAACTCTTGTTTAAATTTCTAAAGAAATTTTCTAATTATACTTTCTCGAGTTATAATATATAATCAATATCAACACTCATCACTTTTTCAATCACTATTTTTCTTTTCGATAATCATTTGGGAGTCAGATTAGTCATTTAAAATCAAATTCAAAAATAATTATGAAATTAATTTTTCAAAAATGACTAATCTGAAAATATGGTCAAAAATGACTTTCTCCAGGGGGTTTTTAAAAGGAAATTTTCTGCTATTTGAAAATTATTTGAAATGAAAAATATGCGGATATTTTCTTTGAAAAACGATGCAGTTACTAAATGTCTCAACAAAAATCACGTTTCACTAATAATTTTTCTATCAACTTGATTACCAGTGTAATCTGCATCTGAATTTCTCTTTCACTCAAAATTATCATCAATTGAATTTTATAGACCAAAACATGAAGTGTGCACCAAAAATTTCAAACTCAATTTTTACAGCAATTTAAATGACATTCTTTTGAATTTGAATTGAAGCCGTGAAATAATCAGAAAACCGTGAATATAGAGTTAGCCGAATTATAACCAATTGTATAATTATCCAACAAAACACTATTTTTAATCCAAACTGATATATATGAAGTAATTCAAAGAATCTAGAGATTTTATAGTGTTGTGGCATAAGAATATAATTTGGCCAACTATTTTGAATAAGTCAGAATCATCATCTTTTAATCATCTCAATATTGGCTGATTTTAATTCAGAATACGGTGCAGATTATCACATTTAATATATCGTTTAAAACATATCATTACCTGTTTTACCTTTACGATATTTTTCGTTGTTGTCCATTGTGATTCTGTCACCTTTATACTAGGCTAAGGAACTTTGCTTTGTGGCCCGTTGTTTCTGGAACAGCCAAAATCCAGAGAACACTGTTGTTGTTCCTTAGCCTGCCACCACACCTACACGATGAAAGATTTATGTGACCTATTTGTTTTTATAGGTCCATGGTTGTTAGTGGCAGAAAATTTTGAAAAATAATTTTGTGTAGACCCATAACTATTTATAATTGTTCCCTTTGGCACCCAAATTTGTTTAACTTTGAGAGATTTTATATTTGTGCCTTTTGGAACCTAAATCGGTATAGTTTTCACATGTTTGGGTCTATACCAACAATTATTGTGATCGTGTCCAAATTTTTTACAAATTGTGCACATAGAATTTTCTCGATTAATCTCATTTCTAACATTTTTAGAATGACTATATCCAAGTCCTTGTCTAACCGTATTAACAGTTTGCTTTCCTAATAGCATGTTCAACGATTTTTCACTTTTGGAAAATTTATCTAAAGTCGTTGACATATGTTGGACTTGTGTTTTGAGAGATTCATTTTCATTTAACAATTGAGTGCACTTTTTGATAGAATTCTCTCTCCTTGTATTTTCACTTTCTTTTAAAATCAGAATTTCATTTTCAAGTGATTTTATATTGATTTCTGATTTTCTAATTTCTTCTTCGAATGTTGGACACTTATCACACTTAGGGATCCTACTTTGATAGGTTTTAACTAATTGGTCAAGTTGTTTATTTAAATCTATCAAAGTATCTTTTTGTGATTCAAGTTTGGCATATTTCTCCCTAAGTCGTTCAAAACAGCCATTTACTTCGTGGAAATAAATGAGTAATTTAGAGTGAGTAAGTTTTGATACCTCGCTTGGCTCGTCATCGTCGCTATCGGTTATATTCCCATGAAGGCACATATCTGCTTTCTCACTCTCACTGCTATCGCTTTTATTCCACGTGGCTGTAAAACACCGTTTTGATTTCTTTTCAAAATCGCGTTGAAATCGGGGATAATTGGGCTTGATATCACCGGGTTTGTTGTAGATGATCCCGTATTCTTTCGAGTTATCCAGTGCTTTGATTATTCTGCTTTTTAATTTTTGCTTTAGAGCTGGATTTCCGTATTTGCGGTTCCATCTTTTGAATTTCTTCATTATTAATGCCAGCTCGGCTGCTCCATCATCATTATCCTCATCACAACTGCTATTTACCAATCCTGTTAAGCACATTTCTTTAACTGAGTTAGTTGTGGAGGACTTCTCATTGCTGTTGACTTTTGCACCATATATTGCATCGTGCATTTTCACAATGAGAAATGAAATTAAAATTATCTTGATTAATATGAGAATATAATATATGCATAGCCAGAGCGTTAATCGAGATAATTTTCTTATATGTTATGTCACACCCATTTTCAATAATATCCCAACATTTAATATTAACAGATTTTAAATAAAATTCCATTTTCAATTTCCAATTCAAAAAATTTGTTCCATCGAAAATAGAAGGAATAATATTGGAGCGACCCTCAACAAAAGTATTAATAAAAGAAGCCATTTCAAAAATTCAAAATTTTAAAACAAAAACCGATTGTTTGAAACACGAATTTTTAAAACAAAAATTGATTTTTGAAACACGAATTTTTAAAACAAAAATTGGTTTTTGTAAAATCAAATTTTTAAAACAAAAACGGTTTTTGTTCCTAGCTCTGATACCACTTGTAGGATCGATTTCACCCTAGAGGGGGGTGAATAGGGTGATGATTAAAATTAATCGCGGAAGCTTATAAAATAATCTCAACACAAATCACAGAACAATAGCAGCACAGATAATAGCAGAATAATAAATGTAGAAATAGAACGACACAGAATTTACCCAGCTTCGGCAAAACCCTGCCTACGTGCTGCCCCCAAGGTTTCTACTAGAAATTAGATAGTCCCTCGCTTAGACACGTAAACTCGCTATACCCGCTATTGACTAATCTAACTTTACGCTCAAAACCCTGCCACAACTCAGCCACTGAGTTGCGAATTATCAAGTTACGCCACGTAGCTTGTCCCCTAGTCACACGACTAGAAATTAAACGGTTTAAAAAAGAAAATTACAAATTAAAAAACAATTTAAAACAAACAACCCTAATTTTAAATTTAAAGCCCTTATTAAAAAATGCCGGCCCCTTTTATCTTCTAGCCCGTCTCTTTTATTTTCTTCCTTTGTTTATTTGGAGATGCCGGCTGTTCCACTTTGAAGCTAAATTAGGGCTTGTCCCTTCGATCCAATTTAGGGCTTTCAAAGTGCCGATAATATGTTGATTGATTCGATGATTATTCGCGTGTACTGTTGATCGATTGTTGCTTACTTCGGCTGCTTCGTTGTTGATGGAGTTCGACTTCGATTCGGTACGTGATTTTCGTTTATGCTATTCTGTTATGCTTGATTGAACTCCATGAATGAAATTGTTGATGATGATTTCTTTATATAGGGTTTGTAACCCTAGATTTGCGTTCGTACTAATATATTTGAATTTGTCAAATTATTTGCTCTGGCCATTCGATTATACTTGGATGCTCGTGATTTTTCCTTGACTAATTCATTTGTGTAAATACTCGATTGCTTGATTGACACGGCTTTAAAAAATTGTGATGAGCACGGCTTTAATTTGACTTTGTCATATTCGATAATACTGCTGCTGTTGAAATTTTATTTTATGATTTTCTCTGGTTGACTTCGACTTGGTTTGTTCCAACTTATCCACGGCTTTGAATTATGATGTTCGATAAAATTGATTTGCTTATTTTTGTAGCATACTCGACTTTGGTCATTTGTTTTGAAAACTGCAGCTTGATGCTTGCATCCCTCTTGCTGTTCACAGCCATTACATTCTTACTGCCATGTTGTTCAATGGTTCTTGTATATGAGTCCATATTGTATTTGATACTGCTGTGTTATGTAGTAACCTAGTTTCACTGATGCTTCGAGTCTGCAACTTGTAGCACTTCACCTGTTATGTCTGCATTTTTGCTGCAATCTTCATGATTGCACTGTTCTCTGCATTTACTTGGTTGTCGACACTGATCTGCATACATGTGCTTAATTGCTGGTTTGCATTGATATTCATTTGGTTGGGCATCTTGTACCTGCTGATGTTTGTTGCAGTCACTTTGTCACTGCATATCCATATATGCTTGACCTGTTTCATTTAGTTGTGCATGTTGAACTGGTTTTCTTGTTGTTGCATACTTGTATCACTGCTTCCATCCTTTCTTTTTCTGGCACACTGGTGTACATGATGTACTTGAGCTTCTGGCCTGTACGTTGATGTTGCCACTGTGTTTTTGTTTTGCTTGGTGGCTTGCTCGTTCGGTCTTGTCTGATCTCTGGTTTACCATCTGCATTCACTACAATTTGTTCATGCATTTGCCACTGTTATATTTGCTGTGATGCTGTTTGCAACTGTGTTGCACTTGCTTTTGATGAAGCTGATGGTCTTTGTGGTCACTTGTCTGCTGCCATACTTGTTCACCGGTGTACATTATTTGCTGTGCATACTTCATGCTTGCACTGTTCATTTGCTGTTTGCATTATTGTTGTTGTGTTACTTTGATTCTTTTGAAACTCGAGTTGCACACTACTGTCTTGGTTTTGGGGCTGCTGTTCTTAAATGCATCTGTGCATGTCACTGTATTTATGACCACAAGTTCATCGTGAAGCATGGTTTACTGGTGCAAAAATGTGAGTTGTATTTCATTTGCCGTCTTGACTTTTGTTGATGCATTGAGTTGAGTAGTGCTTGACCTTTATATTTCTAATTTTCACCTGAGTTGAATCCGGCTTGGATTTGACCTTGTGCTGAATGACGTTGTTTTATTGCACTTGAGTTGAATCCCGTATTTGGGTTTGACCTGTGCTCACTTGTCCCTGTAAATCGATCAAGTGTATATTTCGGTGTGCACGGCCTTGTGACATATACAGTGATACACTGTGTATGTCACAAGCTGTTCGTGTATGATGAATTCAAATTTAAATGATGACGAACAACCCAAATAACCGAGGCAAATAATATTTTCAAAAATCATATTTCATTTTATATTGCAAAAATATTTCTTTTTCAATTTTACTGAGTTAGAGAATATTTTTGCAGATTGCTCAGATGCTGGATTCAAACTGGAATGAAGTTGAAGATAAAATATGAGTGAATGAGCGATATGTAGTGAGGACATTTGTAAATATGAAATTGTGATGTAATTGAAATCAAAGTTGTATATGTGAATAGTGAGAGCTTGAATTTGTATACTATTCAAAATTGTAATAAATATTTGTTTGAATAAAATATTCTGTTTGAATTCAAATTCCGTGTTATTTATTTTATTCAGCAAATATTTATTTAATTTGTGAAAAATAAAATAGTATATTAACAAATACATTTAAACGAATGTATATATGTTTATTATCATCAAACAAAAATCATATAAGCGCATATTCAACACAAATGAGCGATCTTCAATGACAAGTTAAAGGTAGGTCTTTTAGGTAGGTTAACTCTTGGTGTCAATTAGATGGGTATGAAGACTACTCAGAAAGGACTTGAAACTGAAACCCATGATACTCATGCACAAAAATCATTGCTATTACATATTACAAAAAATTGTTCTAGTTCTACAGGTAAAACATGATATCAAAAATCAAAGACACAGTAGTCAAAACGAAATGTTCTGTTACATGAACACTTTTATGAGTGGCAGGTCATAATGACTATTTCATATAGAGATCAGTTTCACAGCAGCCAAATATTTTTTTATTATAGAGTTATGTTTTGACTACATAATCATAATATAAAGATCAGTTTCAGTAGCGAACAATTAAAAATGGCACTAAGTTGATGTTGATACGATTAATATAATTAGGGAGTCACCAACAATAGACATTCTTTTGGAACACCCAGCCAGAATAACTTAAAATATACAGAAGCTGAAATTTAATTCGAGAATGTTTGGTACTATAAGAAAGTTCTTGTTCAAACTGTAGTCTAGTAAATTAAATATCTATTTGTTGCTTTAATGCTCAGACTTATGACTAGAACCAAAGAAAGCTAGGGTGTAATTTTGAAAATTATGACCTGTGACTTTGGTTTTCAAAATCTACATGAGATACTAAATTGTACATGATTTGCAAGTGTGCATGATTACATTTCTTCTTTAAAGATCACCGTGACTATTTCAGAAATTGGCAAAGCTAAAAGCTGTTTTTAATCAAATTTGTCCTATTTTCTTTTTCTGTTTTTATTTTAACCATGCTTTTCCAAGGAAACAAAACTCTTAAATGAGTGGCTAACAAATTCAAAAGAAACAGGGAAATATCAATAGCCTAAGCTATGTTCTGTTACATGAACACTTTTACGCATTTTTATAACAAAGTTTTATTAACTAAGGTCCTTGCTTGAAGGTCATATCAATGAATACTAAGTGCATGTGTGTCTATGTGTGTATTGTAACAAAAAGATGTGTGTTTATACTTTTTCTTTTTAATTAAATAATTAGTTTTGTGCGCTATGATCTTTATGACCTACTCTGAATAATTTGTTTTTTCTTATTTGAACTGATTCATATTGACAAGTGTTCCCATCTGACTACTAAAAAATGAGAGCTTTTTCAAAAAATATAACATTTTCGAAATTCACTAACAATGAATATAACTCATGTGAATCATGTAACACTCCGAGATTACATATATTTTTTGGATAAGCGGAGCAGTTTATACAAATACCAAATTACATGGTTTTGGATGTTTAGCAACTGAATAGGTAATTCAATCAGATTATTCAAATAAATATACATATTTCTACATTAGATTTGTTGCAAAATTTCATACCTCCATTTTATATATCTTTTCTTCAATTGTTCCACTCGTCATCAATCAATATACAATGACATCCTTCACCTGTCTGATTCGATAGGCAGGACCAACACTTTCATTGTCTATACTATGCAAAAAAAATCAAATAACGTTAAAGCTAACATATCAACCATATGCATGTGCCCACAATACATAATTTAGTAGAAATAACTAAAAAGACAGTAAATACATGGACAAACTATTAAATTTACAATTGTTAGCAAATGATTGGGATGTGTAAATTTCTAAAAATTCACTAGGAAACAAAGCTGAATGGTAAACTTTCTTACGCATGAATATCATATGAGAGATTGATTATCAGTATTATTAGCACTGCACAATAACAAGAAAAAGGGACAATATTGTAACATCAACCTGAAGGCAAAGGAAATAATATACATGCGTGTATTTGCATCAGGCTAAAAAAAACATTTGCAGCTATGTGATCGAGCTATTTAAATTCCACAGATCATTTTTTTAATTCCTCTTACCTTGGGTTCCATGTTGGATCAACCATAATAACACGATTTGCTTTTGTTAGAGTAAGACCAAGTCCACCAACTTGTGAGGTCAACAAAAATATAGGAGCACCACGTCCCTCTTCAAAATCCTGAAAAAATAATACAATTGGTACAATATTGATTAAATCATCTTAATTGATTGAAATATAAGATTGCAAATGATATGGACCTTCATTATGCTTTCTCTATCTGCAATTTTTGTTGTGCCATCAATCCACAAAAACCTATATCCTATGGCAATGATTGCTTCCTAAGGAATAGATGCAAAAAGAAATAGAGCATAACAAAATGAAGATCCAGTAATCCAAGGACATGAGAAGGCTTTTGGTTCTTTTGAATAATGATAATCTAAGGAATCGACGGTTTTTATTTGGATTAATCAAATATGTTTCTTTGTCCTAGACACAACTAGAATCCATACCCGTGAGCTTGGCTTCCGAAGAGCATGTACAAAGATTGTAGAAATGTACATATTTTAGTCAAGGAGATTATTTCAGAAATTTATTGTTTGTGTGAATGCGAAAGTTATTTTATATAGCTGTGTGCATGTATGGGAACCAGTATTCAGCTCTAAGTCAAGACAGACCTTTCAGGACGTACAAAATGACACATCAACCTATGAGTATGAAAAAAAAATCCTCCACGTAAGAGAGTGAACAACCAACAGCAAAGTAATTTACTGTATTGATGTGGTAAGCCATGGAGATGAACTTGATTTATTCATGCTAATACCCATTCAACCAGAAGAAAAATGCGTATACCAGTAGTAAATTAACAGAAATTACAGAACATAAAATGAAATATATAAAGAAAGATCCAATCAAACTTCAAATTTATAATATAACAAAAATAGCCATAACCCTTGCCAAGTTGTTGACCTGATGCACAGCAACGAAAAACTCCATACCCCTATATAGTACACTCAACCAAGTTCAAGCTTGTCTAGTTTAGCTATCCATTGTATTTTTGATTTGTGATTTAATATGCAAGTACCCCAATGCAGAGGCGCGTCAATGGATCGGATTTTGATTTGTATCCGCTCTTGTAGTTAGATAAAAGGAGTTCTTGGTTCATTTATGATTGGGATGAAAAAGTTATACTGATAGAACAATGCCTAACCAATTAGTTAATAACTTATTTTTTTTCTTTACATGAATATGTAACAAGCATGCATATTGAGGCAACATAATACCTGAATAATATTCAACATTTTCCGTGTTTGAGAAAAGACTAATACAGTGTGCCCCTCGATGATCAAATTATCCTGTTTATGGAGAAAAGTTAGCATCTGAATTTTAGACTTTCATGCTGCTTATGGAAAATAAGAATAGTAATCTGACATGCAAAGAAATTATGAAGCATATTTTGTAAGACCTGTTGTGATCCAATTGTTGAAGCTCGTTGCTATTATTATTAGCCAACTTTTTTGCCATTTCTTCGACTAAACCAAGTTCCTCATGATTTAACATTGAATCCATTCCTTCTGGCGCACCTTCAACGGCTTTTTTGGTTAGAAGAAGAGGATGGGCACAAATTTTCTTGAATATATAAAAGATTAGTATGAAGTAATAGGTATATCCCTTGAGGAGTGAACCATATTTACTATGGTCAACATGCACTTCACAGCTGTAATACAGCACAAATTCATGGTTGCAATAAAGCATAATTGTGAGCAAGGATAAAAGTTTTAAAAAAGGGTCTAGAATACCATTTACGTTTGAATGGGAAAAATCTAAAATGACAGTCAGAATACCTTCAGGAATGGAGAAGGTTTGGTAAATTTAATCTCATAAACAAAATAAATGACAAGCAGAATATTTAATGATCAAATTGCACTAATTCCAAAGAGAAATAATGATGTTGCTAGAAAACAACAACTTAGTAATATAACCTCAAAGGAAAGAAGTCAAGTTTTTATGCCATATTACTAACATTAAATTCAATAAGTTATGAATAAAAGTACTGATCTGGCTATCAGCCTATATATTTTAACATTTGAACTTTGAACGAAACATATCGTTATGCAGCTAATGGCGAGCCACCATCCAGAGAAGAATGGACCCAATCACTTTTCAAAAAATCTTCATAAAGTTGTTTCTGTATCCAAAGTCAAAAAAGTTACCCTTTATAAATTCAATTTAGAGTAATATACTTCACAAATGCAATATCATAATAAATGACAATCAAGACAAGAAATACCTGAGACTTGGTCAACCTCAACCAGATAATCAACTCGATCTTTTTTGATAGTTTAATGTTAGTTGAATCATCTACACCAGACACCTCACTCTTTAAAAATCACAAGAAACATGGATTTTTGCGCTCCCGTAACTCCTAAAATTAAAACAGAGTCATCGCATTGTCTACCGATAGAGCTATAGGTGTAATTCATTTATGATAACATTGAAAGAGAAATAGGTGTAAATTATCACTGATGTAAAAGACTAAAAAGATTAGCTATATCAAAGACAATGGACTGTTGGTCAAACAGAGTAATTTTGTTGGTGTTGCTGTAGTTTTTGTTATTGTTCCAAACGACGCTTAAGTAGCTGTGACTAACAAAGTGAATCTGAAGCATCTAATGTTCCTTTGCAAACTCCAAATTGAAAAATAATAAGTGAAACTGTTTAGACAAAAAATTACAATCCTCTTCCATCAAAAGTAACCGTCTGAAAGAAAGGGTTGTAAATTCCTCGATAAGACCATAACATCTTATTATCTAACTAAACCTCCACTGCAACCAACCTAGCATGAAAATTTTGGAGAATATTTTTTTTTGTAGTAACACAAACTAAGAAAAAAATTTAATGCAAAGGATTTCCATTAATATGCTAACTCTGCTATATTGAGTTACAAATTCTACACTCTAATTTCAATAAAAACTATGACCTTAATGAATACTTTAGTGAAATCCAGCATAACAATGCCTAACGTGTTTTGAGACTTTATACGAAATAGAACTCTAAATACTATAATACAACTAAACTTGGATTGCAACCAACCAGGCACAAAGGTCAGCTAGGCTACATATATAATTCACCATGAAATTCAAGTTTAAGTGAAAATCTTTGCAAGCGTAGATCCAACATATTTTTCCCAATTAGTAGCATGCTTATCATTCCACGGAGGATCTTACTTTCATATTTGTATCATAACATTCAAAAATGAAAAGCATGATGTTTTTTAGTCCAAGAAGAAGATGATCCAAAATCATCAAAATAAAAGGAGAAATGCCCACTCATCCTTGTCACCCAAGGCAGATGGCAACAGAAGTAAAACAGAGTCCAAAGTTCCTGTAAAAATATTTAGACTTACAATAAGTCTTAAATAACATATCAAAGAGGAATATTATAATACTATCTGATAAATTATGTCCACCTTAAGATTATTTTGTATGGGTGTGCCACTTATGATAACGCGATGAGCACATGCTATCTCGAATAAGGCTTATGCCCTTTGTGTCTTAGGAATTTTAATGATATGTTCCTGCATTAATTTCAATGAATTACAATACAAAATTATCTATACCGGATGTTGTTGTGGGATAAACTTTGGATAGAAATCTTCTTTGGAAAAACTATAGGAACTACCGGATTAATATTTGAGCAATGTCTAAACTTTAGATAGATAGATATATGTTAAGATGCCATGGAGAAAAGTTACATCATGTATAGCTCGCAAATATGGAGTGGGCTTCAAAAGCAGGTTACCTATTATTAATATAGCAAACTAGACCGCATATATGATATATTCTTCAAAAAAATTATTGTGGAAAGGGGAAAGATATACTAGCTGGCCAATTTTTTTTTTGTTGGCAATGACTACAGAGCTGTTAGAGATTAGAATTTAAACGCCAAATAACCACTTGGTTAACCACTAATATATTCAGACAACTATTTTCAGTGTCATATTAAATTTCATTCTGTCTCTCACAACATGAGTTTAGATGATACTTTTTGATCCTATTTAATTTTTATAAAAAATGACATGTTCTGATCATGATCAATATGTTAAAAGAATAACAATCACACACCGACGATCATGCTTTCAGGTACAAACAAATTTTGATGGTAAAGCATTAAGAAAATACTTTATGAGCTACAAACTTAACTTATAGGTAAAAATATATATTTTACAAATTACAATAGATAAAATATAATCTAGTTCAAACGATTATTGTATATGGTACACTGTAGTTCGAAGATAATTCATGCAATTTGAATAGACTATCTTTTTGTGAATTTATTTCCTAAATAAGTGACACTGAACATAAAATGGTAGGGGAAAGTATCAAAACAACGTGCAAATCAATATTGCAAATTAAATGGACGACAAAGCAAAAAATAACCTCATCAAGCATGATGTAGTCCCACAAGTTGTCTTCGTCATTTTTGTTGTCATAAAGATCCTGATAATGGTAACCTCGTAATGATTCGTAATCGAACTAAAAACTAGGGTAAAAAATTGCTCACCAAATTTTCTATTCTCCACCGACACTGGGAAACTGCAGTTAGGGAAATCAAAGTGGCAAGGGAATATGCCGAGTTAAGGGCAACTGCGGGTAGGGAAATCAAAGAGGAAAAGGAGACCACCGAGTATAGCTAGCGATAGAGAAATCGAGGAGGAGGATGATGGATTGAAATCGAAATGACTTTGGGGGAAATTGAAATTGAGGAAGAGGGAAAGGAATACTGTGCGAAGAAATTGGAAAATGGAACTTCTTTTCACTTACAGGGGAAATGTAGACCGCGTTAAGGTGGCAAACCAAAATGTTTTTGTCAGCCTTAAGCCCTAAAAACAATACTATGAATACATTTTCTATAGATTTCAATGTTTGAACGCTGAGAATGAATGCTTTCAAAGGAACTTTTGTTGTAGTGTTATTACAATTTATGGAAAAGAAGAAGAAACAAGTAGATCCTTATTACCTAGAAAATTGGAGTTTGAATGCCTTTCATGTTGGATCAGCACCGGTCTTTGCCCTAGGGAGGCAATACAAAAAGGATGGCATATTCCTAGTTATGAGAAAGGAAATTCATCTCAAAGCCAAAGGGAACATTTTCGAAAAAGAGATAAAAAGGGGATTCAAACGGTCTACAAAAAATGGCAGAGTATACTTGATTGATCTTATAAAATAAATGAAACACAAAACTCCTCAGAAAGAAAGTTAGTCATCAAAGATGAGGAGTCTGTTTCAAGTAATAAAAGAATCAAATGCCAATCGAGAGGATTTTTTTCAAGGGGTCGAGACTGTTAAAGAATTAGTCTCTTACTATTTCCAACGAGAACATTTATCACTTAACCAAGGAAAAACTCAACTATTGGCTTTTGCAAAACAAGATCCAAAGAATGAAAGGAATCTCAAAGGGTTATATTGTTACTACCATTAGGCCAATGGACATAGCATAAACCAATGTCGTAGCTTGGGAGGCTTGATTAACCATTTTCTTGGGCAAAGGAAGCATGATGAATTTGTAAGAAGTTGTTAGACAAGTCATCAATAAAATAAGACTTTCTACATGAAATAAGTGCATCTGCATGGTTAAGTAGGAAAATGAACTCTTAAAATAAAGGAAAAAGCCTTTGATCACACCAAGATGGCCTGGTTAAAGTGCCTCCTAGAGGGTGGACGGAGTAAGCCTTTGGCCCCGCTTAAGGTGGCCTGGCCAAAGCATCGACTTAGTCTTCGGTCCTACCTATATAGCCTGGCCGAAGCATAAGCCCTTAATCCCATCTCCATAGCCTGATTAAGGCACCTCTGAAAGGTAGGTCAAAGTAATTCTTTGGTCCTGCCTAAAAATGGCCCATCCAAAGTTTCTGCAAGCACTAGGTTCAGCCTACGTGGCCAGGTCAAGGCGCCTCCTAGAGGAAGGACAGAGTAAGCCTTTGTTCCAGCTTGAAAATGGTCCGGCAAAAATACCAAATTTTCCTTTAGTATTGCTTATAAGGCCTAACCGAAGCACCTCCTTGAGGGAGGTCGGGTAAGTCTTTGGTTCTTCTTAAGAAAAGTTAACCAAACGCACCAGACATGCCTTTAATACGATCTCCAAGCCTTGCAAAAGAGCCTTTTGGTAGAGGTTGGGTAGTCTTTGGTTCTCCTTAAGGTAGCAAACCAAATGCACCAGACAACAATCATCACTTACGATGGTGCCAATTAACTTCAAAAGAAAACCTAACTCTATCCTAAAAGATGGGTCAAAAGTAATCTTCTAGATGAAGATCTGTCAAAACAAGCCATTTGTACTTCGAAACAAAATCAATCAATCTTCTAGAGGAAGATCTGTCAAATATGAGTCATTTATGATCCAAAGCAAAAGCAATTTTTATATTTTAGGTGGTTTTCTAGTCTTTCCTATTAATTATCATACGGGTTTTCTATTCTTCCTTCAATGTTACACAATGGGTTTTCTGATCTTCTACCGCCATATGATTTTTTTGGTCCTTTGTTCTGACCGCTAAATGATTTTCTGGTCTCTATTCACACTATAACCAGAATGCTTCTTTGGACTTCTATTCAAATCGTTATCAAAAAGATTTTCTGATGATAGAGCTTCCTTAAATTATCTCTTAATCTATTAAATTTAAATTGGAATTCAACTTACTTATTAAATGGGAATCTCCGTTACTAAACATGTTGTAGAGTATTAATAAACGAAGAAGCAAACTCTTACATCAGGATAAAAACTCATGGTCTACTGAAATGATGAATGCTCAGTCAATCAAACTTATAGTCCTTTCAACATGTAGATTTGTTTATTTACATGGAAAAAACTCAAAACACTTGAAAGTAGACAATGCATCCCAGAGAATTCAACAAATTCAGAAATAGAAAAGTGCATATGATACATGCGAGGTAACATACATTCAAATATATATTTATTTACAATTTAATACATTATGCGCAAATTTGCAGGTACAAAATTAGACAAAAGAAGAGTGTGTTTAAAGCAATTCATTGCTAAAGCTTAAATCTCTATGTTATCCTGACCAAATCTTTAGCAACTAAAGGATCAGTATTGTGGCCAATGGCCATGCTCAAAAGTTCTTTGATTTTAATTTTCTTTCTTCGAATGGTATATGCCTCATCAACTGAATCAATTTGAATTTCTAAAACGTGCTATAGAGTCTTATTGGACCCTTTAAGAGTTTGAACCATTCTCTTTAGTTCTTTAATTTCCTGTTTAAGAATATACTTCTCATGCCCAAGCTTTTCAACTTGGCTTCCATAGTCGTTGAGACGTTAAGATAATTTTTAATTTCATTTCTTACTAAAATATTGCATGCAGTCAAATTTAACTTGCTGCTCTATTTGGAGATTGCATCATTACTTAATCCCGAAGGGGGATTTAGCAGTAGGAGATTCTTGACTAGCCAAAAATCAAGATCTAGTTTTTCTAATGGGAGCAATAGTAGAAAGGCCGAACTCGCTTCCATTTCCCATAAGCTCTAACAACTGGTGGTAGATTTGACTTTTCGTTAGCTCCACTTTAAGACCATTTATTTGTTGATGCAATCTAGCCATTTTGGCATCAATCTTAACTGGAGGTCTAGATTCTAAGTCTAAATCAATGTTTTCCTTCAACTATGGGACTCTTTTGTCTTTCTCTTCTATTTCCCCTTTCAAGCTAGAAATTCGTTCCTTCAGACCTCTAAAAATCAATCTCAATTGGTAGTATTTCCTATGTCATTCTTGTGCCTTTGAATTATTTGGAAACAGTTAAGATGAAGCGCCTTGAAAAGACTGCCTCTTTTCAATATCAGCTATTGGTCTATCTTTAATCTCGATCACTCGTAAGGAAACATCTAGTGAATTGGATGTAAGTGCTCGTCATTTTTCCTAAATAAAATAAATAAAAGAAAAATTAATGCATGAAAAATATTCTCTTTCATTAATCATGACAAAAATTTACAAACGATAAGGAAATTCAAAATACATCACAGTTCTGTTTTAGAACATTCAAATAACTCTTAAAGTTTTGAAACAGCAGTTTTTACCTTTTTAAATGACCCAACAGATAGGGTAAGAGTAGATCAAAAGAAACGTTGATCCCTTCCGTGGTTCTAACTGGAGGGAATCGATGATAGTCCCATTCCTCGACCGGAGAGCTGACATGATCGCATATCTGTTTGGCGTGATAGGTTCGAATTTCACTTAATAATTATCCTTCTCATCACCCAAGAATTGCATGTAAACTTCTTGTAGATCTCTAAGAAAGCAGTGTCTCGCTAGCTATGATGTTCTGAGAGTTAAATATATTTTTTAAAAATCCTTCTTTGACTTGATAAATTTACTCAAGAGTTCTATTGGAATGAGACTTTTTGAGGTTTCTTTAATCTGTACGTACTAATAAATTAGACTAATAATAAAAAACAAAATGATAAAATTCGTAAGCTACTTTAGTTAGACAGTACAACTATACAATCATTTAGCTTCATACAAAATTGATTTCTTATATAGTTCAAAAATAAATCTCTTCCTATTATATTTAAGTTTTTTTTGGAGAAAGAGAAGAGAAGAAAGAAGGATAAAAGCACCTCTCGGATAATTCCAACATGCCCCAGGATGAGGATTGGACCAATGTTTGTCTGAGTTTCTTTGATAAAGGCGCCTAAGTAAACCTGCAATTATTGTCTAAATATGACAAATTGACGAATTTACCCCTGGAGTAAACTGTAATGACTCGTATTTTCCGATAAATAAAATATTAAATTAAATAAATTTTGTAATTTAATGTTATGGAAAATTTAAAATTTAAGATTTAATAATGAGGAAAATAACTAGAAGGTAATTTTTTGTAGTGTTAATTTAAGGTAATTGCTAACTATTTTAATGTAATTCCAATTAATTGAAATGACTGTAAAGTTATAATTGGCTATAAAGTGTAAATAAGGAAATAAATTAAATGTTATATTAATTAGTGAAATAATATGTATTTAATTGTAATTGGTTAAAATCAGTGTCGTGCAAGTAGTTATAACATTTGTTTGTAGATAATAAACTTATAAATGTGATTAAATTAAGTAAAAGGTAACAATTGTTATTTATCACCTATTTATTTAGTCTGTTGAAATTAATTTGGGAAATCGATTAAAATTCAATATAATTGAAATATTGTAATTAATATGGTAATAGATGTTAACCGTAGACCATTGATGTAATAAGATGCAAACTTATGTTAGTTACATTCATAAGTAACAATTGATTAAATAATAAAAGCAAATTCAAAATAAACGAATTTAATGGAATTTTAAAATTATAATTTAATGAATATACTACAGTTATAATTGAACACTATAATTTGTGGAACGTTTAAATATTGAATTTGACATGGGAATTTTTTCTAAAAGGCTATTAATTTCTGCATAATTAGAAAGGATAAAACTTTGTTAGTTATAAAATTTGAATTTGAGAAGTGATAAAATCGATATAATAATAAATTATTTAATTAACATGAAAATAACCATTTTGGGCTACTGTCTCGGATTTCGACGAAACCAGTTTCATCGAATTTTCAATGGTGGATTATTATAAGATTTAAATTTTCATAGCGATCGGACTAGTCGTTTGATCGTGCGGGCTCGAAATGCTCAGAAATCAATTTTAATGAAATCAATTTAAAATAAGCTGATTTTAAAAGCTAAATTTTGTATACAATGGAATTTGGATTTGAAACCCGTTCCGTTGAGCTTAAAAATATCGACAATATCAATATTGATATATGGGATGACCCACTTTCTTTTGGAACCGGAACGGGCTTTTCGGGTCGTTATTGTCATTCGAACCAATTCAGTATGTTCATTCTTTCTTATTGGCCTTTGTTCATATAAATAGCCTTGTTTCTCAAACCTTAGCTATCATTCAGTTTCTACTGTACATACAACAACTTTTGTCTATTTCTTTCTTCAATGGCAGGAACCAAAATCCAATTACAAATCCTAAATCCAATTTCAAAAATCAAACTCCTCAAAACTATATCGAATTATATATTGCTGGAAAGCTCTCGACGAGCACAATCTACTGCTCTGTTTAGTTTTTCAATTCGGATAATGGTTTGGCCAGAAATTGGCCATTTATCTCTGAACGTTCATATTTGGTTTTGGATTAGACGATGGATCAACGACGAGGGTCCACTCAGAGGGTACTGGAGCAAAGAGGAGGCCTAGAGGAGTGCAACCATGGGTTCGTTTATGACAAAATCGCCAGATTTGAAGTTTACATCTCATGGCGGCGTTGGCTCCGTGGCGCGGCTTAGGCGATCGCCTGGGAATATGAGGGTGCACCTCAGCGAAGGGGACACATCGCTGGTGCTTGATTGAGTTGATAAGGATGGTAGCTTCGTGCGATGATGGATTGGCACTGGCGGTTGAGTTCCAAATAGTCGCGTACACTATTTGTAACACCTAGGGTTTCGGTGAGCATGTGGAAGAGAGGGTATGAAGTGTAAACTTCTATTTTATAATTTTATTTATTTACATTATAAATCATATAATCTTCTAATCGTTGTGTCTTCTGCATACAAGCTCGAATTTACACGTTGTTTGCTCCATTGGGATCGTATTGGAATTATGGACATTATGAACTTGGTTTGGACGAATTCTGGGACTATTCAAATTTGGGCCTTCATTTGAATTTTAAATCGTCGATAAATCAAAGGTGAGTGTTTAACCTACTCACGATTGCTAAATTATCTTATGTTGGTTAAATTAAATTTATAATGTGATTAGAAATTGATTAAGTGCTGTTTGGTATACTTAAATTGTCATTCTAGTTAAATCTGACTTTTATTGCATTCAATCGCCATTTAATTTAATATTGAATTTTGTTTGTCATTTAAATACATGTGAATGATTATCGGTTAATTGATATTATTTATCAATGGATTTGTATGATGATTGTGTTGGCTGTTTAATTGTTGATATTGGATGATTGGATGTTATGTTATTTTATATATATTGATATCACATTGTAAGTTCACTAATTTATTGTTAGAAAATCCCTATGGGTTTAAATGATACATACCCGAACGATCTCATAGATTAAGGAGAAATTGTTATGGGTTGAAATGATAGACCCGAGCGATTTCATGGATTTAAAGTTAAATTCAAGATTGCGGGTTGAAATGATATATACCCATAAATATATCTGTATCACTTGACCATTAGGTAGAAAATTATATACAGACATCGGATTGGTAAAACTAAATGATTTTAAAACCTTAAATTTATTAATTCAGTTAAATGACA
Source organism: Allium cepa (assembly GCA_030765085.1). Classification (NCBI taxonomy): domain Eukaryota; kingdom Viridiplantae; phylum Streptophyta; class Magnoliopsida; order Asparagales; family Amaryllidaceae; genus Allium; species Allium cepa. The sequence goes on along the minus strand of CM060940.1, from coordinate 852,234,071 downwards.
GTTTGTAATAAAACTTGATTTATATCGACTTAATTATTTTTAGATATCCAAGATTTAAATGCTAAAATTAGAATAGGTTTAAATGAATTATTTAAAAAATTGAAATTGAAATTTCAAAGTTGGATCTGAAGTAGAATTGTAATTTATTGAAATTGAGTTGTTAAAATATTTGAATATTTAAACTTTGAAATCTACTAAATTTGAAATAGTCTAAATTTATAGTTCGAATATTGATTTGAAATCGATATTGATTAAATGGTTTTAAATGAGAATCTGAGTTGAAAGACAAAATTGAGTTTGTTGATTTGAAAGCTATACATGGTCCAGATGTGTTGAAATGAAAGAAAAAGTTTAATTTGATATTAATTTCAAATTAATTGTTTTAATATAAACTGTTTAAAATATATTATTTTAAAATTCTGATTTATTTAGATTTTTAAAATATTTACTATATAAACCATTCCAATAATCAAACCATTTATATTAAACTAATAAAACTATATTTAATCTATTTTAATCTATTTAAAACTATTTTAATCTATTTTAAACTACTTTAATCTATATAAAACTAATTTAATCTATTTTAAACTATTTAAATCTATTTTAAACTATTTAAACCATTTTAATTTAATTTAAGCTATTTTAATATAATTTAAACTATTTTAAACCATTTAAACTATTTTAAAATATTTTAAACTATTTATGACTATCTAAGCTATATTTCTAAATTTCTAACGGTGTAAGGTTGAACTGTTTATATTTAAATCCTTGATTTAAAAGCGAATATGGTTAAATGATGTTATAACATAAGTTGGGATTTGAAATGATATTTGCTAGTAAAATGACATATTTAATATGGTGATTTTGAAATGAGTATTTAACCTATTGTGTCGATATGATTTCGAAAGTGAATATGATGTTGAAAGTGATATAGTTTGAATTGAATATGATATTTTGATGTCAATTATGAATGGTTTTGGAAATGTAATGAACCATCTAGTGTGAAATAAGCATTTGGTTGTTAAAGAGACCGAGATCGGATATTGTCATACTCTTTGCCAATATCGAAAACCATTTCAACAACTGTGTATAGGGTGGAGATTCTAGAATGAAGTAGGATGATTTGGCAACGATTTTGTATGAGGTATTTACGTAGCCCTAACTCCCGTGAGTCAGCTTGATGTGGCTACAACAAGAGCTATACTGGGCCAAGTGAGGTCACTCCTCCAACCAGGCACATTTCTTCGATACCATATTATGACTTTGTGTTTGATTTGGTGGCCACCCCTCGATTTTGTTTATGGAAGTGTGTTCCCAGGTGGGCGGTAGTAGCTGTTATGCATTACCACCAGTCCAGGAGTGCAAATGGTAAAATCCTACCCTAGCATCGCCTCATGTGCCTTGTCACATGCCATATCAAGCCCATTACGAGTTTGGTTTGTATCATACGTATAGAGTGCTCACCGAGTAAACCACCGATTTGGTGAAGCTTACTGTATCTGTATAGAATACAGAAATATATGAAAATGTGTCAAGGGGGATATTGGCAATGTCTTAATGCTATTTTAAAACTTTACTTTACTGTAGACACCATTATAATAGCGTATTGTACCATGTATGTAGATAGATTAATGGATCTTTAGGAGATGGAATCCCAAACATGTAACGACTCGTAATATGCGATAATTAAAAATGGTTAATTTAATAATATTTTGTAATTTAAAATTGGAAGAAACTAAAGTTTGTGATTTATTAATGAAAATATCATTGGAATGAAATGTAATAGTATTAATGTAAGGTGATTGATAACTGCTTTAAATGTAATTCCAATTAATTTAAATGATTAAAAAATTATAATTGGTTATAGATTGCAAATAAATTGTAATAATGTGTGTATTAATTGATAATTAGATCAAAATAGTAATTGATAATTTAAATGTTATATTAATTAATGAGATAATATGTAATAAATTTCAATTAAATTGAATTAGCATCGTGTAAGTTGTTATAAGATTTGTTTGTAAATAATAAACTTATAAATGTGGTTAAAAGTTAGTGGTGACAATTATTATATGTTATCTATTTTTTTAGTCTGTTAAATTAAATTAGAAATCAATTGCAATCAAATGTAATTAAATATCATGTTAGTATGAGTAAAGATGATAACTGTAAAATGTGAATGTAATAAAATGTATAGGAATGTCAATTAATTCATTAGGCAATGATTGATTTAATAAAAAGAGTGAAACCAAGATAAATTAATTTATTGGGATTCTAATTATAGTTAATGTGAAAATCGACAAAAATTCAATATAATTGGAAAGTTGCAATTAAGAAATAAAAGCTAGTAATTGTGGAATACTAATGTAATAAGATATAACCCAATGTTAAAATGTGCATAGAGTAATAATTAATTGAATAAAAGATTGAAATCAAATTAAATCAATTTATTGGAATTAAATTATAATTAATTGAATTCAATTATAGTTGAAATTGAACACTGCAATTTGTGTAATAGTCAACACTGAATTGATATGTAAATTTGTTTTAAATTATTGTAAATGTCTAAGAAACTAAAAATGAAAAAATCGGTTAATTATAAGATTTGAACGTAAAAAGTGATTTAATGAATTTACTAATAATTTATTTAACTAATGTGAAAATAGCCATTTTGGCCACTGTCTCGGATTTCAACAAAACCAGTTTCATCGGATCCATAACGGTGAATTATTGAAAGGTATCAAGTTTCCTAGCGATCGAACATGTCATTTGGTCGTACAGACTCGAAACGTGTAGAAATCAATTTAATTAAATTCAATTGAAATCAATTTGAAATAAGTTGATTTTAAAGCTAACTTCTTCACACGATGGGATTAAGACTTGAAACCTATTCCATTGAGTTTAAATTTTTTGAAAACATCTATTTTGATACATGGGATGACCTACTTTCATTTCGGGTTCAGAACGGGCATTTCAGATCGTTATTGTCGTTTCAAATCAATTCGATACGTGTTCATTTTCTTATCGGGCTTTGTTCCTATAAATAGACCTTTTTAAATCCTAGCAGCATTTTTATTTCTTATCTCTGTACGTACGATTCCCTTGCTTCTCCTTCTTAATAGCAGAAGCTAAATTCCTAAATATAAACCCTAATTTTAATTTTCAATTCAATTTCAAAAATCAAACTCTTCCAAACCATATCAAATTATATACTGTTTCGAAGCTCTCAACGAGCATAACCTAGATCTGTAATTCATTTTTTCCATCGAACCACCGTTTGTCAAGAAATTTGAAATTAGTTCTTAGGCGTCCATTGGCCGTGACCTCGTTTAACGGTAGATCGTCATCCTGGTGAAGATCGGTGGGTATGGGCTTGTAGATGTCATCGAGCGGAGTTCATCCATGCAGTTACTTATTGCTGTAGTGCCTTGATTTTGCGACAGTTACTATCTAATAATAGGCGACGGTGGTCGAGCAGAGGAAGCCGAAGGTGGCTATAACGGCGGCGTAGGGTCGGCTTGACAAGGCAGTGGTGGCGCTGGTACCTGATCGTGGTGGATCGGCTTGGAAAGGCAACAGTAGAAGCTTGGACACGGCGGTGCTGTAGCTCTGGGTCACGTTCGAACTTTGCATGTGCTACAGGGTTCGAGATGAAAAGGCTGGTGACGTATCCTTCCATTTAATTTATTTAATTTATTAAAATTTTGAATTCCAATCTTCTAATACCATTAACTTTTACATACGAGGTCGGATTTATGCGAGGTTCACACCACTGTGATCGTATCGAAATTCCGGTATTTGGCGTAGGTTTGGACAAATTCTGAGATTGTTCAAATTTGGGCCTTATTTTGGATTTTGAAACGATTTGAACTCAAAGATGAGTGTTTTGACCCACTCACAACTATTAGATTATCTTGTGTTAGTTAAATTAAATTTAAATATGATTAGAAATTAATTGATTAACGTTTGGTATGTTTAAATTGTCATTCCAGTAAATTTGACTTTTATTGCATTTAATCGTCGTTTAATTTAATATTGAATTTAATTGTCAATTTAATACCCATTAATGATAATCAGTTATCTATTGATGTTTATTGGTTGATTTGGATGATGATTGTGATGGACGTTTGATTGTTGATATTTGATGACTGGATGTTGTATTTTTATATTATTATAACACTGCAAATTCCCTATTGGTTTAAATGATACATACCCGAACGATCAATAGATTAGGGAAAAATCATTATAGGTTGAAATGATAGACTCGAGCGATTTTATGGATTCCATTTAATTTAGGATTGCGGTTTGAAATGATATGTAACAGTAAAATTTTAAATTACGGATTGAAATGATAGATATATGTATCACTTGACCATAGGTTAGAAAATTATATACGGAGACCGAATTGGTTAAATTAAATGATTTTTAATTCTTTAAATTTTGAATTCAGTTAACTAGCATTCGGAAATAGAAATTGATTTATATAAATTAAATTATTTTCGATAATCCAAGCGTTAACGCTAAAATTGGAATTGATTTAATAAACTGTTCAAAGGATTTAAATTGGAATTTCAAAGTTGAAGTGTCAAATATAAATGAACTTATCGGAATTGAGTTATAGAAAATGTTTGGATATAACTTTGAAATCTATTTTAAACTAATTTAAACTATTTTAATTAATTTAAACTATTTAATCGATTTAAACTGTGACGACCCGGAATTTTTGGATGTTTGAAGTCGGAATATTTAATTGATTTTAAATGTTAAAAAGTTAATTTTTAACTTGAATTCAAATATCACCATTTATTGGGTAACTTAATTATTAAATTAAATAATTTGAAGTTAGGTAAAATGTTGAATCTGGAGTTTTAAGCCTGTTAAAAATAATTTGAAGGCTTGTAAAATTTATATTGATAGTGCTCAAGATAATAGAAGTTTTAATATTGAATTTAACAGTGATTCGTTCGATTTTAAAAATATATCGTTTAAATCGATATTTAAAAATAGCCTTTCGAGGCACAGTTCGAAATTCGACAAAACCAGTCTCATTGGATCCGTAATATTATATTATTATCGGATTTCAATTTTCGCAACATTTGGAGTAATTGTGTGAGTATACGATATATAAACATGCTGAAATTTTATATCAAAAATTCAATATAATAACTGATCCAAAAAGCTATCTTTTCCATACGATAAAGTTAGGACTCGATACCTTTTCCATTGCGTTTGGAATAGGGGTATGACCTTAAAAAGCCTAGCGGCACGCCTCGATAGGATGTCAAGATTTTAAGCTATGGATTCAAAACAATTGGAATTTAAATTTAAAATAAATGTTGACCAGTCAAAAATAATTTCATATCAAAACTTTTAGCCTTCGTTTCAATTGTCATTGTAGCTAGGAAATGTCAGAACGCAAGATGATTCAAACACGTTTCCCATTTTCCTTAAATCTTGCTGCTTTCTCGTTTGAGAATACAAATAAAAAATAAAAAAAAATCCATCTTCTTTTTATAAATCATGGCCGAACTTCCCTCTTTTCTCCATTCCTCTTCTCGTTCGAATTCTAAAGAATTCGATCTTATTTAAAAAAAAGAGGATACGAACAGAAACGCGTTTAGTTTCCCCTCTTTCTAAAATCAAATCGAATTGGTTCGAGCTCAAGGGGGCGGCGGCGCAGCAGGATGGCGATCGCGATGTGAGGGATAAGCGATCGAATCAAGCTGATGGGAATTTTCGAGCTCAAAACTCGAGCGCGATGGCGAGCACGCGCTCGCACGAGTGCAGGGGTGGGTACCAGTGTTCGATGGTTCGGGGTCGTGGTGGCGACTGGGATTGAGTTGGGGGAAGGCGTGCTCACGCTGGAGCTAGGGTAGAGGAGCGCGTATGCACCTGAGGTTGTATGGTATATTTACAATTTATTTCAATCTAATGTTAATATATATATAAATATATATACAGAAAGGAAAAAATTTACTATAAGGCATAAAAAAATTCTGTTTTTAATTTAATGTGTATATATATATTAGAAAATTTATAACAGTAAGCAAATTTTTTGGATAATCCTATTTATAACAGTAAAGAAATTTTCTATTTTTATTTTTACAGAAGAAAAGATTGCAGTAAGATAGAAGCAAGTTCCATTTTTATTTAACGTTTAATAAGTAATATATGTATATATGTATATATGTTAGTAATATATGTATATATATATATGTATATATATATATTTCCAGTAAGGGTTAAAAATGAAATTTTGTTTTAATCTATATCTACATAAGTAGATTAGGAAAATTTAACAGTAAGATAAAGATTTTATTTTTAGAAAATAAAATACAACTTTAAAGTGTTTGAAAGTTTATATAAAAATTAACTTTGAAATCTATATAGATTTTTAAGCATATATGTAGTTTCAAAGAAAAAAATGATATACATGTACACATTTTTAATTTACTAGTTATTTTAAAATAATGGATTGGTGATTAAATCGTTCGATTAACTTATTTAATTATTTTAGTTACTAAGAAATTATTAATGGAAAAATTAGTTTAATTAAATTATTATTCAACTAAGTTTAATAAGTGCTAATAGTTTGTTCGATTAGCTCAAATATTAATAAACCATACGATGTTTGTTACAAGGTCCAAAATTTGTAGAGAAAATAGGCGAGATGGAAATGGATTGCAAACAAAAATCAAAGGTGAGTTAATCTCACTCATCTGGTTTTAATTTAAATTTAAATGATTGAATTTAAATAATTAGTTGAATGATTAAATTGATTGGATGTGGTATATTATATAGTAATATATAGTATATATTGGAGTGATTGATTTTCCGGATTATATAGCGGATGAGACCATATGCGCTGCATAATAGCGGATGATATTGTATAAACCCATATACCGCGATATTCCACCACGAAGTGGAATTGGTACATTATATTGTGCTAACATCTGTGGATGCAGGGAAACAGGTTGGAGAGATCCAACTGGATTCCTCAAAATTATTAGATTGTTTAATATTCTGTGTTATGTTTATTTGATATTCTATGATGAATTATATGGGTAATTGAAAATGTTGGATGCTGGTTTGATTGAATATGTTTGGATATACTAAGTTATCAAAATATATAGTTTGGATTTTTGAAAATAAAATTTAAAAGAGTGAATTTATAAGTAAATGGTTATTGGAAATTCGGGATAAATTGAAGAATGAATGGAAAGAAAGAATGAAAGTGGATTTTAAATTCTAATAAATAAATTCCGAGTATGGAAAAAGGGGATTTTGAATAAATAGAAAAATAATGAATTTTAAACTTAAGTGATATTATTTAAAGGAATAAAGAATTTATTTTAAAAATTCAAAATTTTAAAATTATTGAAATAGATAAAGAAGGAATTTGGAAAAAGGATATGAAATTGGTATTTTCAGTTAAAAAGGACTTTGAATCATAATTAAGAAATAAATCTGAAGTTAACGGGTTTTGAATAAATTGAGTAAGTAAGAAATTTATTTCAAAATGAAGTAAAATGGAAATCAATTTGAAAATTGATTTAAGTTTTTAAATTTGGAATTTTAAAAGGGAAGTGAGACCATGGAATTTATAAACTGGGTTTATAAAAGTGAAGTAATATATCAGTGGATGTTTGGAGGAATAAATTCACGGTGGGAATTTATTTAAAGGAATGGGTAAATTTTGTTTAAAAATAAACAGTGACATTTTTTTTAAAAGACGTGAAAGAGAAGTGTATTTCTCTGGATAGCCAAGTACATTTTCAAAGCAAATTTTTAAGTATAAGTTAAAAGTTTTAAAGTTGTTTTAAAAGCATGTTTAGAAAATTTATTATTTTTGAATGTTTAAATTTAAAGTAAGTATTTTTCAAATTTATTTTAGTAGTAATTATTAAAGGTGACTTGATATTATGTTTAAAAAGAGCAAAAATTAGTTTTATATTTTTAAAGTAGTTTTATTTTAAATATTCTTAGAGTATATATCTTTGAATAAGTATTAAAGTAGTTTTAACTTAAATGTCTTAAAGGATATTTTATAATATAGTGTTTTAGATTATTTTAAAAATCTAAAGTGTTTGTACTTGGTGATTTCAGTGGAAGTAGAAAATATTTGGGGAATGTATTCCGTGAGAGGAAGATGGTTTGAAAACTATTTTCAAAAAGGTTTGAAACTGGAAATATATCATGCGAAGATATTTTGAGATTTATAAATAATTTGGTGAATATTATTTATGTTTGATAGTTGTTTGTGAATGTTATTTGATAGTTAAATAACCGACTATCAATATTGGCCAATGCGCTGATCGTTTCGAAGAGACCAGGAACGGGATTTATTTTCTGAAAACCATTTCGATCTGGTTTGAACGTTTTCATGTGGAAAACAAGAGTTTGGATTCGAAGGTGGAGCAGTGAAGTGCATGAGCTAGTCGCTACTAATCCTGAGGTGATTCCAAAATGGATGTAGTAGGAGTAGTGTCTTCGGTTCCGTTCGAACCCGGGACGGACTTGTATGGATGAATGCTTTCAGGACATCGTCGGGTGGGCGATGGGCATTCTAAGGGATATGTTCTAAAAAGGTAATGCTTAGCCTTGAGCCTCATCAACCGGGAATGACTAAAAATCAGGGGTTATGCAGCAATGCTAAGTGGGTAGCACCCATTAGGGTGAGGTCATCCCTGTCCAGATGTCCCTTTTTATTCGGCTTAGTGGTGCGGTTGCTGATCCCAACCGTGGGGTGATCTTACTCAGGATTATCCAGTAAGGGGTAGTCTCGGTCTTGTGTTGCAGGGGATTGAGAGTAATCATCGGTACGGTGATCTAGGCCACGTACTGTGACAGGTGGTACCCCAGTGCCTAGTCATTAGTTGGAAATTCATTCTCCCTGTGCGTCTTTTACGGTTTTTGTTTGTATAGCCCACTTTGTGGCTAGTATGCTGGAATTTAATCATGTAACAATTTCGGCTATTTGAATAAGTATTTGTATATAGACACTATTATAATATCAGATGGATTTGATAAAAAGTGTTTTGGCTTTCGTATGGTAAAAAACCGACATGTTTATCTGTGGCTGGTCTTACGAGATGCTTTTCTTTTCAAAAGAATTTTGAAACTTTAATAATCAATTTGAGTGTGGTTTTCTCACGCTGGTATTCCAGACTGACTCGGGTGTTATTTTACTATAACGATCGGGTCAGACCGAGTATTATAAGATACATGATATGATGCTGTGGAGCTCAGGAGACGAGTCGGATAGCGAATACGTACTTCCGTACTTGATTATTATTCCGCTGTGTATTCAGTTTTGAGGACAAGTCTATATGACTATCTAGTTGTAAGTTATTGATGATGTCGAACTCTGATGATGTATTCTGATAATGTGTGTATAAAACAGATATAGTCTTCTTTTGTGTAAAGATCGGTTACTATCTATTATATTTTATTCTGCTGCGATGGTAAGATTCTAATGTTGTTTTGTTTTCTCTTCTTCTATCTCCTTCTTCTTTAACACTAATGGTTCGTATTTTCGTTTACCTTGAGTTGATGTGTTGGAAAATAGTGTTGGCTTAAAGGGTACGGGTTTGCGGGCTGTTACAGTGGTATCAGAGCTGAAGGTTAAGCGAGAACCTTGGCTCTGGTGGGGGTTACTCATTGAAATAGAGTCCATAGTACTCTAGAATGAGTTCGAGTGTATTTATAGATATGAACGCGTATTTGTTTGTGAATACAAAATGATTTTATATTGTGTTGCTTGGTTTATTGAGTAGTTTATGGATTCTAGTCAATACGAGTAATTAACGTTATTGATAGGGATCTCTAAACACTTGAATAGAATAATTCAACACAGTATTATTTTAAAATAGGGTAAATGAAATAATTTTACCAAAATTATTTTTGTATATAAAAGGAAAGTTTTTGTAAACTATTTTAACTAATATATGGTTGCTTGGTTGTTAGGAATGATAATATTAAATTATTATCATTATTGTTGTGTAGAAATTGAGTAAGGAATTGAAAATTTTAACCAAGATTAAGGAATAAATTTATATAACAAAATGGGATTTATGAATGAGAATTATAAGTGTGATTTATAATTGAACGAGGTAAATTCCAGAGTAATGTTGGATATAGATTGAAAGAATTTGAAATTTGAAATTTTGGGAAAGATTTAAATTCTTTTGGGTTTGGAAATGGTTTTCAAAAGTTTGGAGAAATAATAGTGATCTTATTTGGGAAATATTTTTAAATAGAATTCGAAATCTGGAAGATTTGGAATTTAAAAATATTTGAAATGTTTTTTAAAGAAGTAAAAGCATTTAACTCTCTTCGGTCGCTGGAAAATAACTTCGGTGATGACTGCAGCATCATCGATGTTTATTTTCAAGTTTCCAAAGGAGTAATTGCTGCTTGAATGTTTTAAATAGGAGATGTTTGCAAAAAAACTGGGTTTGGTTTTGAAATTCAAAGAGGTAATTGAATTTACCAAAGAATTTTGGATATAAATTTGTTTCAAATGATTTTTTAAATACTTAAGTGATTGTTGAAGACTCTGAAATTGGTTTAAATGTTTTGAGTGTCTAAGTAATGGCATAAGCTCTAGAGGTTTAACTAAAAATGTTTATGGATTATAAAAAGATTTGGAAATTTATAAAGTTTGAAAATTTCCTGGAATGGAATTAACTTGTGAAAAGTTAATAAGTTAGAAGAGTAAGTCGAATTAAATAAACTCAAGCTAAATCTCATAATATTTTGATTAGATTTGAATTAAAGTTGAAATATAATTGAGATGAAATTGTATCGCGTGGTGGGTACATTAAATGAAACTAAGCTCTTACTTGATAAAATGTAAATGAATTGTATGAAGTCAAAGAATTGTATTGGGTTAGATTTAACTGGAGTTTAGTTAAATAAGATTGAATGGAAATAAATAGATTCCGATGGCTTATAAAAGAATTGAAAACCCAATGAATAAAAATCCAAAACTTGAATTATAAAGTAGATCGAGCTCAAGAAAATTAAGTGAAGTGATTTTTGAAGGGTAAAAATCAAATATTGAATAAATTAGTTAAGTGAATATGTTAATGGGATTTAAATTTGGTAACGAAAAGGTTGAGAGTGTAAATGAATAATGGAATTGGATTATAATAGTGATGGTTTGAACTGTAAATAAATCCTAGTGAGTAGAAATAAAATTGAAATGGTATTGTTATTAATAAAATAAGTTCGGAGGTGAAATGAAAATGTGAAATAAAGTTTAAAATGGATTAGTTAATTAAATATTGTTCGAGATAAGATGAATTGGAAATAAATCCATTGGGATTCAAATAAATTAGTAAGCGGAACTAATTGGAGAAATGGTTAATTAAATATGGATTGTGATAATGTGAATAGAATTCAATATTCAAAATGAAAGGGAAATTGAATTCAAGTAAAATTGAAAATGAAAATCTGGATGAAATTAGGGAAAAGTATTGAGGTTTGAAATTAATTTGCAAATTGAAGCAAATTGAATCTTTTCGAAATTTGAATCCAAATTGATTAAATAAAAACCAAGTGGTAAAGAGAATGTAATAATATAAGAATATATAAAGTGCTTATATTAAACTTAAGAAAGGTAAAGGGTGAAAGTTCTTAAGTAAATTTGATATTGGAAATATACTAAGTTAAAAATTGGATGAAATTGCGAATAAGTGGCTAGGAATCAGGATAGATGTGAATAAAAAGAGAATTTATATAGTTGTTAATCAATTGAGATAAATACGTAGGATGTACGTGTATTATTTTATTCACATAGCAATTTGATCCAGATTCGAGCACAGAATTTCAAGATAGTTATATCGGTCCGAGTTAGGATTTTTCACTCGATTTTCGACGGCGAACCCTGGATATGGATTTTGATTGATTCTAAAGATTCTCTATCATATTTATGACTATGCAAGGAGAACGACAGTTTCTGACCAAGGAACCAGATCTGAGTCCGCACTAGGAAGTCTGGTGGACGAAATTATTTCGGAAATGAAATTGTGTGATCGAGTAAGCGATCAGATTCGGTATTGCGTACGAATGATATAGGTACATCGTACTTGCTTAAATGGAATGAATATTGAAAATTTTGTAAATAAGTCAATTAAATGATTTTGAATGTTGTGATTGGATATTATTTCTATATAGGATATACAGGTATTATAAAGGAAAAGGAAAATTTGTTTTGATTTCAGAAGATAAATTTGAATGACTCGACAAAAAGGTATGTGTTTAAATTTCTGTATGAAATTTGATTGGGTTTTTGATCTAGCCACTTGGTTTTTTGTTTTCTTTTGGAAGTTGGGGGCCCGTAGAGGCATTTGTAGTTGTTCCAGGCTAGCCACACAAAGGAGACGCTGGCGAAATTTTTCGAAAATTTAGGGAGTTAGAAAATTTTGGTAATTCAAATTTTGGTTTTAAATTCAAATTTGAATTGTTAAGTAAGTAATATTGTTTGAGACTTATGGATAAGTTTGGAAAACTAGAAAAAGGGTTAGTGTGTCTTTAATAAAAGAATGTTTTGAGAATTATTTCGAATTGTTTGGTTTTGGGAAAAAGTAAATGGGTATTGGACCATTCTTCTTAACTAGCAATTTCGTGGATGAAATTCTTTTGAAGGGGAGGAATTTGACGACCCGGAATTTTTGGATGATTGAAATCGGAACATTTAATTGATTTTAAATGTTTAAAAGTTAATTTTTAACTTGAATTCAAATATCACCATTTATTGGGTAATTTAATTATTAAATTAAATAATTTGAAGTTGGGTAAAATGTTGAATCGGGAGTTCTAAGCCTGTTAAAAATAATTTGAAGGCTTGTAAAATTTATATTGATAGTGTTGAGGATAATAGAAGTTTTAAAATTGAATTTAACAGTGATTTTTTCGGTTTTAAAAATATATCGTTTAAATCGATATTTAAAAATAGCCTTCCGAGGCATAGTTTTGGAATTCGACAAACCCAGTCTTGTTGGATCCGTAATATTGTATTATTATCGGATTTCAATTTTCGTAGCATTTGGAGTAGTTGTGTGAGCATGCGATATATAAACGCGTTGAAATTTTATATCGAAAATCAATATAATAACTGATCCAAAAAGCTATCTTCTCCATATGATCGAGTTAGGACTCGAAACCTTTTCCATTGCGTTCAGAATAGGGGTATAACCTTATAAACGTCTTGTGGCACGCCTCGATAAGATGTTAAGATTTTAAGCTATGGATTCAAAATTATGACAACCCAAACTCGATGTCCGATAAACGTCATCAAATTCGCATCGCCGGAGCTTATAACAACAATTAGATGAATATAAAACAGCAGAACAGAATCAATATAATAAATATCATCAGTTACAACATCAACATAATATCCATACTACATCAGAGTATATAATACATACACCACAACTCTATATAACATCATAATAATACATCGATAATCATATATCCAAAAGTCTTCAATGAAAGGAGTGATAACGGACTCCTAAAAGCTAAACACCTGAGGTCTCCAAAAGCTCCTAGAATATCTCCAAGATAAGAGCTTCAAAATACAGCTAACTCCAAAATATGGAAACCTGCTACTAGGCTGCCCGTGTAGAAATTAAGGGCACCTAGAGTTTAGGAAAGAAAACAATAAACTCCGGATCAGTCATGGGACTGGTATGAGTAAACAAAAACAATAGTTACTTTCAAACAACTAGATTTATAAAAGAATTTTCGGTATGCTTTTAAAAATGGAACTGCCATAAGACCTCCCGCCACACACACAATGCAAACGCAGAATTGGAGGAGATTTCTTCTTACGTTAGTTAAATATGCTTGATACGCATTAAAAAGAAATATTTGATATTATTACTAGTGCATAGTGTAGAAAAAAAATCATTTCGAAAATAGAATATTAATCTTAGCCAGCATAGACATTCTGAACTATGCCTACTATAGCTACCATGTTTTGTGGCAGGTTACCGTCACGCTGCATGGCAGGTTATACAACTAAAACCGTACAAGGCTCGTATTGTTTCTTTGGATTTCCAACAAATGGTCAGGCTAAGGAACTTCCTACTGCCACATGGGATCGCCTCTGGAGGGACGTCCCGAGAACTTAACCAGCTCTCTACCAACACAAGGCTGGGTTACCTTTGTAAGTAGGTAACTACTACACGAATATGCCACCTCCCGGTCCTTTGGGACCTTTATCAGAGGGCCCTCTATCCAAAGCAACAACCACACAGTAAATGAGATTGGAGCAACCACACAAGTAAATATCTGGGCTCCATACCATGACATCACCTTTTTCCAGAAGGAAATGACATACCCTAAAGGGCGCGACCCTCATAACCTTGCCGCATCTTTCCTGTCTCGACCATTTTCGGGTTGTGAGGTCCGATGAGGTCTCGTCCACAAAGCTATGCTTTACACGAAAGCCTTGCTTTGATCAGAAATTATCAACCAATGATCATCAACACACAGCAACACTTAGCATGCCAGACTACCAAATTGGGAGTATATTGCTGATAACCTTCAATTACATAACCTCTGAGCTCGTACGTCTCAGAGAAGGGTGTTAAGCTAAAAGAATAAATTCTCCGCCGCCACAGATACATATTTGAAAGAAATCTGCTTTATATCTCAAAGTGTAGTGTCCGATACACAACCATACAAGTCTGTTCCGGGTTCGAACAGAACCAAAGGCACTTCCAAAGAAGCCCTTGCAATCCGGGTATCCACAGTCCCGATCGGACTTTCCATCACTTAGGGAATCTCTATACCGGAGAAACTCAGTGCGGAGACAATCGATAGGTTATCCTATCGTTTTCGAAGACACCCGGTCTTCACCACCGGTCTTCAAATGTTACTATTCGGAACGGGTTATATGACACAAAGGTCCTTTCCCGGCTAAACCGAATAGTGAGCGCTTAATTTTTTTTTTAAAAACACGTTGATACATCAATCACAAAGATTCATATTCAGGGTTCGATGTGGGTTTCGGATAAATAACTGAAATCCGACTCCCTGTCGCATCGAAGTTTAAATGCCGTTTTACGGGCAAAAGGTTTCCGCATCCATATAGGAACAAATCACAAATTACTGTTCATCACAAAGCAATCACTGTATCATAATAGCAATATCAATTTAGTACATAATATTTGATAATAAATCACCTTTGATTAAGGTGGTCGTGATTAAAGTGAATTGACCGTAAAATTATCTTTCTTAATTATTTTAAATCAATGTTTAAAATTTGACTTAATTATAAATTTATTGAATTTTAAACTGGCTTTATTAACTATTTAATCTTTAATTAACTATCTTAATTTATTTACTCTTAATGGTTAATTAACTACATCTTAATTACTTTTATTTGCTAATTATTCTTTAAATTAATCAGCCTTTAAGTACAAAGTAATTTTTTATCATTAATTATTTAATCATTATTTAACCATTTTAAATATATTTGTTTAAGTTAATAAATTTGAACATACTCCTTGAATATTTTATTAAGTAAAAAAAAACTTTACATTAGATTAACCAACTATCATTATGTATGAAGAACAAATTAGAAAATCATTTAAATTTTGTTGCAAATACTGGAATTTGTTATATTCAGGTCCAACCCGAGAGATTCTTCGAGTCATCCCCGATAATAATGGCACCCTGCTTCGAGTTTTTAGCCAAACTAACCCGAGTACTAAATTTTTCACAAAATTTGTTTAAGTCCCAAATTCATCCCGATACAACCCTGAAACCACTCGAGTGCCCCTTCGAGTTTCTGCCCTATTTCCCCGATCAAAACTTCGAGTCAACCCACACGAGTGCAAACCTGAAACACTTCAGGCTATCAAATTTCCAGGTCATCAATTCATGCGCGTATATGTGCACGACGCCGTTGATCATCTTCAGGCGTCGCTGCATCGACGAGTAAGTCAATAATCATCCCTAATCCAATCCCCGATCACTTAAATTCCTTCATCATCTCGAATTCGAAATCAAGTTCGAGCTCGAAACCTATAACATAAACTGGAACCACCACCCGTCCCTGTCAACGCCTCGTCATCCCACCTCCGGCCACTAGAGGCCGCGAAATCTCGGCTGAAGCTTCGCCTTGACCAGATGCTCCTATCCCCACCGGTGGCTCGAAGTCCGATCGCCTATTTATGGCGCAGCACCGAATTTTCTAACACGAACGCACATGGGTTCTTAAACCCTAGTTCGATCTCTAATCAAAAGTGCAGTGGTTTAAAAATTAATCTAGTATTTTTCTAGTGATGTCGATCCTTAAATCTTGCTGCGAAAACGAACACGAGGCCCACCATTACTTAGATCGCCAGAATTTTGACAAGAATCCATTTTCAAATCAACCCAAATATCTTGATGGAAACTTGATGAAAAATCTGGTTTTTTCCTTCTAAAATCATTGCTTTTAAAATAGATTCAAATGATATTACTGAATTTAAAATTCATGAAGTTTGAAATTCTGCAAATTTCGAATGGTGGCTGTGTTTTCATGAATTCCGGAATAAAAGAAATTCCAAAACTTGCCTGGTTCATTACAAAAAAAAAACATAATATAAGTTTAAAATAAAAACTTCATCTTGTTTTCAATTTACTTTCAGAAGGAATGAAGGAGGGAAGATTGGGATTTTGAAATGGTTTACTTTATTAAACCTGATACTTAAAATAGCTCTGTTTCCAGTAAAAGAAAATTTGCAAAAAATTTGCTTGTGGTTGTTACTGGAACATGATGCGAGCTTAACACACAAAAAAATATATCCCTACTTGTTAACTGAAACATAAAGCATGGCCATACTTCATTTAACATATAGACCAAATGATGACAGAGGGAAAGAAGAAAAGTTGACTGGTTTACTTTTGTTTCTCTGAGACTAAAACAGAGATTGCAATTTATATCATTAACGTGCATAGCCAACATTCAATCATACATTCAAATTTCTTGCATGAAAACAAGTTGAAGTTTCCTACATCACCCAAGCATACACACAGAAATCAAAAGATTGAGAAACCAAAGTTTACTCACTTGAATATATTGATGACCAGAGACTAAAATTGTTTTGCAACTGCAGTTTGATCTGCCTCTCCTTTTCTTCCTTCAACAAGTTTTTTCAACTTGTATATAAAGTGATATTTGCTTTTCTTTTTAAATTTCTGTTCTTTGCTAAGTTTTGTTGGACGGAAATAAAAGAGATAAATTGATGTGTATATATAAGAGATTGTGTGTAAGCTGAGGTTTACTGAAGCAAGTACAAGTTAAAGTATATAAAAGAAACTAAACCATGCTTTAAATTGGCTGATGTGATTCTTGTTTATGGGCTGAGAGTAGATGGCATTTAATGAGAGCGTTAAATGGAAGCATGTAATGCAACGCTTCTTTGATACTTGTATTTACAGGAATCTTACTTTATTATTTTTATTTTTTATTTTTAATACAAATTTACTTTACTTTGTTATATGGAAGAGTTTTGTTTTAGTTTTTTTTTCTTATGTCCATATTCGAATGCAATATATATAATTTATTTGTATTATTTGGTAAGTATATTTTGTTTATATTTTATTCACTTCATACATTTATTTTAACTAAAAATTCAAATTCAATGTATATATATAATGTTACATTCAAGTAATTTAATTTTCAAAAGAATCTGAAGTTTTATTTATTTAAATCAACACGTATTTTATTTGTTTTAAAACTTTTCAAATTAAATTCCCAAAAAAATTTAAATAAGTTCCCAAATTCAAATTAATAAATTCTGGGATGTTACAAAAATGATTTGAATTTAAATTTGAAAATAAATGTTGACCAATCAAAAACAATTTCACATCAAAACTTTTAGCCTTCGTTTCAATTGTCACTGTAGCGAGGAAATGTCAGAACACAAGATGATTCAAACACGTTTTCCATTTTCCATAAATCATGATGCTTTCTCATTCGAGAATAAAAAAAAATTCATCTTCTTTTTATAAATCATGGTCGAACTTCCCTCCTTTCTCCATTCCTCTTCTCGTTTGAATTCTAAACAATTCGATTTTTTTTATAAAAAAAAGTGGATACGAACAGAACCGCATTTAGTTTCCCCTCTTTCTAAAATCAAATCGAATTCGTTCGAACTCAAGGGGGGCGCGCAGCAGGATGGTGATCGCGACGTGAGGGATAAGCGATCAAATCAAGCTGATGGGAATTTTCGAGCTCAAAACTCGAGCGCAATGGGAAGCACGCACTCGCACGAGAGCAGGGGTGGGTACCAGTGTTCGATGGTTCGAGGTCGTGGTGGCGACTGCGGATTGAGTTGGGGGAAGGCGATGCTCACGCTGGAGCTAGGGTAGAGGTGCGCGTATGCACCTGAGGCTGTAAGGTATATTTACAATTTATTTCAATCTAATGTTAATATATATATAAATATATATACAGAAAGGAAAAAATTTACTGTAAGGCACAAAACAATTCTGTTTTTTAATTTAATGTGTGTATATATATATTAGAAAATTTATAATAGTAAGCAAAAGTTTTGGATAATCCTTTTTATAACAGTAAAGAAATTTTCTATTTTTATTTTACAGAAGAAAAGATTGCAGTAAGATAGAAGCAAGTTCCATTTTTATTTAAAGTTTAATAAGTAAAATATATATATGTATATATGTTAGAAATATATATATATATATATATGTATATATATTTATTTACAGTAAGGGTTAAAAATGAAAATTTTGTTTTAATCTATATCTATATAAGTAGATTAGGAAAATTTAACAGTAAGATAAAGATTTATTTTTTGAAAAAAAATATAGAACTTAAAAGTGTTTGAAAGTTTATATAAAAATTAGACTTTGAAATCTATATAGATTTTTAAGCATATATGTTGTTTCAAAGAAAATAATAGATATACATATACACATTTTTAATTTACTAGTTATTTTAAAATAATGGATTGGTGATTAAATCATTCGATTAACTTATTTAATTATTTTAGTTACTAAGAAATTATTAATGGGAAAATAAGTTTAGTTAAATTATTAGTCAATTAAGTTTAAAAAGTGCTAATAGTTTGTTCGATTAGCTCAAATATTAATAAATCATACGATGTTTGTTACAAGGTCCAAAATTTATGGAGGAAATAGTTGACATGTAAATGGATTGCAAACAAAAATCAAAGGTGAGTTAATCTCACTCATCTGGGTATAATTTAAATTTAAATGATTGAATTAAATAATCTGTTGAATGATTGAATTGATTGGATGTGGTATATTGTATAGTAATATATAGTATATATTGGAGTGATTGATTTCCCGCACTATATAGCGGATGAGACCCTATGCGTCGCATAATAGCGGATGATATTATATAAATCCATATATCACGATATTCCACCTTGAAGTGGAACTGGTACTTTATATTTTGCTAACATCTATGGATGCAGAGAAACAGGATGGAGAGATCCAACTGGATTCCTCAAAATTATTAGATTATTTAATATTCCGTGTTATGTTTCTTTGATATTTTGTGATGAATTATATGGGTAACTGGGAATGTTGGATGTTGGTTTGATTGAATATGTTTGGATATACTAAGTTATCAAAATATATAGTTTGGATTTTTGAAAAGAAAATTTAAAAGACAGAATTTGTAAGTAAATGGTTATTGGAAATTTGGGATAAATTAAAGAATGAATGGAGAGAAAGAATAAAAGTGGATTTTAAATTCTAACAAATAAATTCCAAGTATGAAAAAAGGGGATTTTGAATAAATAGAAAAATAATGAATTTTAAACTTAAGTGATATTATTTAAAGGAATAAAGAATTTATTTTAAAAATTCAAAATTTTAAAATTATTGAAATAGATAAAGAAGGAATTTGGAAGAAGGGTATGAAATTGGTATTTTCAGTTAAAAAGGACTTTAAATCATAATTAAGAAATAAATCTGAAGTTGATGGGTTTTGAATAAATTTAGTAAGTTAGAAATTTATTTCAAAATTAAGTAAAATGGAAATCAATTTGAAAATTGATTTAAGTGTTTAAATTTGGAATTTTAAAAGGGGAAGTGGGACTATGGAATTTATAAACCGAGTTTATAAAAGTGAAGTAATATATCTGTGGATGTTTGAAGGAATAAATTCACGGTGGGAATTTATTTAAAGGAATGGGTAAATTTGTTTAAAAATAAATAGTGATTTATTTTTAAAAGATTTGAAAGAGAAGCGTATTTCCCTGGATAGCCGAGTACGTTTTCAAAGCAAATTTTTAAGTATAAGTTAAAAGTCTTGAAGTTGTTTTAAAAGCATCTTTTAGAAAATTTATTATTTTTGAATGTTTAAATTTTAAAGTAAGTATTTTTCAAATTTATTTTAGTTGTAATTATTAAAGGTGACTTGGTATTATGTTTAAAAAGAGAAAAATTTAGTTTTATATTTTTAAAGTAGTTTTATTTTAAATATTCTTAAAGTATATATCTTTGAATAAGTATTAAAGTAGTTTAACTTAAATGTCTTAAAGCATATTTTATAATATAGTGTTTTAGATTACTTTAAAATCTTATGTGTTTGTACTTGGTGATTTCAGCGGAAGTAGAAACTATTTGGGGAATGTATTCCGTGAGAAGAAGATGGTTTGAAAACTATTTTCAAAAAGGTTTGAAAATGGAAATATATCTTGCGAAGATATTTTGAGATTTATAAATAATTTGGTGAAATTATTTATGTTTGATGGTTGTTTGTGAATGTTATTTGATAGTTAAATAACCGACTATCAATACTGGCCAATGCGCTGATCATTTCGAAGACATCGGGATCGTGATTTATTTCCTAAAAACCACTTCGATCCGGTTTGAACGTTTTTATGTGGAAAACAAGAGTTTGGATTCGAAGGTGGAGCAGTGAAGTGCAAGGGCTAGTCGCTACTAATCCTGAGGTGATTCCAAAATACTTATTAAAGTAGTCCCTTTTTATTCGGCTTAGTGGTGCGGTTACTGATTCCAACCGTGGGGTGATCTTACTCGGGATTATACAGTAAGGGGTAGTCTCGGTCTTGAATTGCAGGGAATTGGGGGTAATCCTCGGTACGGTGATCTAGGCCACGTACCATGACAGGTGGTACCCCAGTGCCTTGTCATTAGTTGGAAATCCATTCTCCCTACGCGCCTTTTACGGTTTTTGTTTGTATAACCCACTTTGTGGCTAGTATGCTGGATTTTAATCGTGTTACAATTTCAGCTATTTGAATAAGTATTTGTATATAGACACTATTATAGTATCAGACGGATTTGATAAAAAGTGTTTTGGCTTTCGTAAGGTAAAAACCCAACAAGTTTATTTGTGGCGTGGTCTTACGAGATGCTTTTGTTTTCAAAAGAATTTTGAAACTTTAACAATCAATTTGAGTGTGGTTTTCTCACGCTGGTATTCCAGACTGACTCGGGTGTTATTTAACTATAATGCTTGGGTCAGAACGAGTATTATAGGATACAGGATATGATGTTGTGCAGCTCAAAAGATGAGCTAGATGGCGAATACGTACTTCCGTACTTGATTATTATTCCGTTGTGCATTCAGTTTTGAGAACAAGTCTATATGACTGTCCAGTTGTATGATATTGATGTTGTTGAACTCTGATGATGTATTCTGAAAATGTATGTATAAAACAGATATAGTCTTCTTTTGTGCAAAGATCTGTTATTATCTATTATATTTTATTCCGCTGTGATGGTAAGATTCTGATGTTGTCTTGTTTTCTCTTCTTCTATCTCATTCTTCTTTAACCCTAACGGTTCATATTTCCGTTCACCTTGAGTTGATGTGTTGGAAAATAGTGTTGACTTAAGGGGTATGGTTTTGCGGGCTGTTACATAAACTATTTTAATTTATTTTAATCTATTATAACCTATTTAACCCAATTTAATCTATTTTACCTATTTGAACTAATTAAATTTATTTAAACTATTTTAAAACTATTTAATATAATTTAAAATTTATTTAATCTATTTTAAATCTATTTTATATAATTTAAAATCTATTTAATCTATTTTAAATCTATTTAAATCATTTTAAATCTAATTAAATCTAATATAAATCTATTTAAAATATTTTACTATTTAAACTATTTTTAATCTATTTTGAACTATATTTGAAACTATTAAAACTATTAATGACTTTCTAAACTGTTTTCTAAAATTTCAGATTGTGTAAAGTTGAAGTATTTATTTTCAAATCCTTGATGATGATACAATCTAAGTTGGAATTTGGAATTGACAACTTTTTGTGAAATGACATAATTGAGTAAATATGATGATTTTGAAACGAGGATTTAATTAACCAACCTTATCGATAAATTCAGAAGTGAATATGATTTTGAAAGTGAATATGATTCGAAAGTGATATGGTTTTGAGAATATGATAACTTGATGTGAATTACGAATTCGTTTTGTGAAATGTAAAGGAACCATCTGGTGTGAAATAAGCGTTTGGTTATTAGAGAGACCAGGATCAGATATTGTCATATTTTTCGCCAATACCAAAAATCACTTTAACAACTATGCGCGTGGTGGAGATTCCTGAAATGAAGTAGGATCTTTTGTTGTACGATCCTGTATGTGTTATTTACGTGACCCTGACTCCCATGAGTCAACTTAGATGTGACTAAAACAGGAGCCATGCCGGGCCAAGCGAGGTCATTCCTCCGATTGGACACATTTCTTCGATACCACATTATGACTTTGTGATGATTTGGTGGCCAACCCTCGATTTTGATTATAGGAGTGTGTTCTAAGGTGGGCCGGTAGTAGCTGCTATGCGTTACCACTAGTCCGGATCTACAATTGGTATATCTACCCTGACATTGCCTCCAGTGCTGTGTTCACATGCGTTATCGCGCCTTCCACGAGTTTGGTTTGCACCATAACAATGGAGTGCCCTTTGATCGCACTCCAGTTTATCGAGGAATTACGGTATTGTATAGACTATGCGAATATATAAAAGTGTGTCAAGTGGATATATGTAACGCCTTAACATTATTTTAATACTTTACTTTACTGTAGACACCATACATAGCAAATAATTTAACGGATCCTTAGGGGATGGAAATCCCGGACATCTCTTAAGTTATTGCACTCACGTTAGACACTGGATAGGAGATGTTAAACCTCGTAAACATCTCTGATGTCGTTACACTCATGTTTATTTACTGTTGATTTAACTTACATAAGATCTTTTAGTTCTAACTCGAGTTTTTTTCTTTTCAGTTCACTCGGGTCAGTCTGAGCTTTTCAATTTATCGAAGACTGCTTTCTGGAGGACGAAGACGAAGATTTTGTATTATTAATGTGTACTATGTTTATTCTATTGCATCATGTTTTTCTGCTACATTTATTTATTATTATTCTTGTTCTATTTAACTTTGGTCTGTATTAGAAAGGTTTAACTAATGTTATTTGTAAACAGC
This sequence comes from Allium cepa, assembly GCA_030765085.1. Taxonomy (NCBI): domain Eukaryota; kingdom Viridiplantae; phylum Streptophyta; class Magnoliopsida; order Asparagales; family Amaryllidaceae; genus Allium; species Allium cepa. The sequence goes on along the minus strand of CM060940.1, from coordinate 852,210,594 downwards.
TTCATGAACTGTTTATTTGATTATTATATTTTGCCATTTCACTGCGAGATCCTCTATTTGTTTTCTTTCTTTTTATGTTTTTTTCTTATTTAGCCCATAACAATCTGCTCTTTTGAATGATTTGAGTCTAACGTGTGTTGTTTATCGTCAATTTAAACATTTCAAAAAGCAGGTCGTTACAGTTAGTATCAGAGCTTTGGTTTAGCGATAACCTTAGCTTTGTGGGGGTCTGACTCGTATAAAATAAGGTAGTAATACCCAAGGATGAGTCGTTGAGTGTATATACGAAAGATCTTATTTGTTAATGTTATAAAAGGTTTTGTATTGTATTAATTTGTTCTTTTTTGTAGTTATGAATTCCGGTTGGTACAAATAACACTATGGCATCGATAGGTATTTCTAAACTCTTAATAGGGCAGACCGACACAATATTGTTTTGAAATATAGGTAAATGAAATAATTTTACATAGTATTATATATATATATATTTTCGCAAGGCCAGCCGGTTTTATAGTGGACCATCCACATTTTATTAGAACGTAATAAAGACTTGAAATATAGGAGTAAGGTAAGAGCACCTTAACTACTAAGAAAACGAAAAATACAGCACATGAGCATGGCGGACATACCACAGTTACTATAAGAATTACATAGACTACAACTCCTCCGAAGAGGAAGAATCACCTTCGTCCTCTAAAACCTGGGAAGGCACCAAAGGGACATTCCCTAAAAGACCAGCAAAGGGGAGGAAAAGGATAGCAAGACAAGAATCATAAACCACAGCATCAGAAGAGTATATAAAAGATCGATCCCAGGTAGAATCAGCAAGCAAGACAGAATTCGACCTCGCATACCGACCGACCAAATCAAGAACTAAGGAATCACCAAAAGGTCTGTAATGAAGGCACCTAAGGTCTAGATGATCATCGGAAACGAATCTAAAGAAAGAATCATCCAAGGGGTTAAATCTCATATCAGATTTGAGATCAACCCAACACCTCTCAGTCTTAACCCAAACAACAGGAAGACGAGGCGGAACAGGATCTGGAGCAGCTACAGGAATTGCAGAAACATCACAAGGGACCACAGATATAGTAGGGGAGGCAGGCCTAGCAACAGAACAAGGAGGCGGACCTGAGACAGATAAAGGAACAACTGGAGGAGGGAAAATAAGATACATAGGAAGAAACCTTAGGAACCCATTTCCTGAGCGGAGGGGCAAGGATGAGGGATCTTAGGAGCAGCTGCAGAGATAACAGAATGCTTGCAGGCGATAGCCAGGTGGCCAAAAGAGTTACAGGTGGTATAAATATTTGGAACCCAGCCGTAGCGAACACGGACTTCCACTACATGCCCAACAGCTAGATGAACAGGAATAGAGAAAGGGATAGGCTTATCAGGGGAAATTTCTATCAGAGCCTTAGCATACACCAATTTTTCATGTGCAACTATATTTGAATCAAAACATTTCAATTTTCCTACGTTACAAGCTAGCCAATTCAAACCAAGTAAAGGTTGAAGAGCAGAGAGGATTTGCGAAAAGTAAACCCAAATGGGGATAGAAGGAACTTGCTCACGAGCACTAGCCACGGTTGGGGACCAATGATTAATAATAAAAGGTTGCCCATTAAAAAATGAAGGCTCAGCTTCAAGAACTAGATGGCGTTCCTCGAGGGAGGAAACTGAAGGAAATACATGGAGTCAACCAGCTTAACACGTAATTCACCACGAAGCTTCCAGGCCCTACGACAAACTGAAGACGCATCTTGCAGGCGGTGATTTGGTTCCAAAAAGAAACCAACTAAATATTCAGACCAATAATTCATATCGGCTTGCAATACAATTGGAGGAGGGATCATCACTACATTTTCCTGAACGATTTCAAACACAATCGGTTTGTAGTCACCCGCATTACGGGGCAGAGATGAGAAAAGAGAGGACCATGATTTGGAGCCAGCTAGGGAAGGGGTAGCAGGAATATGAATTGAAGATCCGGGATGTACCACTTCATTGGGAATACCAACAGAGTCAACACAGTTAGAAAAACCAGAACACTTAATACTGTGATATGGAACACAGTTGGCACAGGCATTAACACAAACACCAGATGAGCGTCGATCAAAGCTAGAAGAAACAGCGGAAACTTTACTCTTATCACCACCAGATTGACCAACATCCATACCAATATCATCAAGGACAACAAAAACATCACTCGCGTCAATCACAGAACTAGATTTCACCAAAACGCTATTCGATTTCTCAATTAATCCTGAATTAACTCCACAAGCGTTGATAGATATACCAATTGCAACCGAAGGCAAAGCTCCAACCTCGGATTGAAAGACAGTAGCAGGCACATAATTCGAATCCACAGGATTTGAGCTAGGGCAAGCATCAGGAGCATGGGTAGAATGAATTATTGCAGGTAGAGGAGGAAAGTCAGTGATAGAAAGAAGGGGAGGTAAAGGATGTAGGGGAGCTGTCGGCGGGTCGTTGAAACAAACGACCAGATCTGGTGGAAGAGCAGGAAGGGGAAGGAGCAGAAGGGAGGGGGAGATGAGGAAGGGAAACATGCATTGGAAGGTGGAGGAGCAGAGGGGAGGAGGGGCGGGGGGAAAGAAGGGGTGAGAATGGAAATCAACGGGAAGAATGGCAAGTCGTACGGGAGAAGATCGTACGTGAAAAGGTCGCTATTATATTTTGTATATAAAAGAATAACCTTTTAAATGTATATAATTGTATGTGATATGTTTAGTTGTTTTTAAGGAATTAAAATTTTGTAAATATCGGTTGCAAAATAAAATTTACAAATAAAATGAATATAAACTGAAAATTTGAGAACTTAATTTCTGGGATTTTTGAAAAATTCTTTCGAAGGGTTTTGGAATATAATATTAGTACTATTTAGAAGTTTTTTCAGATAGAATTATTTCAATACGATTTGAAAAAAATGTTTTAAAAGAATGTTTTTAAAGGAAATAGGTTCTGTACTCCCCTCTTTATCACTGGAAACTAATTTCGATGACGAGTGCATGCATTATTAATGTTCATTTTCGAGTTTCAAAGTGGGTAGACGGTTGTACTAGTTTTACTACATCTTGTTTTGATAAATGAAACTTAATTTTGAATTCCTAAATATGATTTGATATATAAATGATATATATATATATATATATAATTTTAATATGATTTGGAAATATAAACCGTAGTTAGTTCTTAAACCTTCTGACAATTTGTAGTTTTCAGTTAGTGTAATAAAGTGAAATCTTAACTATTTGAATGTTTCGAAACTGCTTAGATGTGAAATAAGAAACTAAATGTTAAATTGATTAATGAAATATATAAGAGATTGAGATCTGCAACTTGTAAATGTGAATAAGATAAACTTGTGTAACTTCCTATTGCATTCTGAAAATATATATAACTTACCAAATTGTTAAAAGTAATAATGTTAATAGGAATATGTAATCGAATATTATACAAGTAAAAACTTGGAAAAATGAAAATGTTCAACGGAATTACTTCTACAAATAAGAATTCTAATGTTATAAATTGCTATAAATTGAAGTTAATAGTTTGAAATACTACTAATTAAATGTAATAAAAGTGAATAATGTAAGAAAAATGATTATAAGCTTAAATTAACATTTAAGCTATCTATATTCAGATTGAATAGTAAAGGTGAATACTGTAAGTAGATAATTATAAACTTAAATTAATATTAAAGCCATTTATAATTAATATGAGTATTATATTAATTGAATGATTATACATTCAAAAAACGTTGAAATGATTTAGAAATGGATTTAATAATACCATATATATATAGAAGAATGAATGTGAAAAAGAAATAATCTATTAATGGTGAATTAAATTGTAAAGAAACTTACCTAATAATAGATAATCCAACAATTGAAATAGAAATTACTTTATTTAAGCAATGAATATAAAGTAAAAAAATGAAAGAAAAATGACATTGTATGAGAAATGAAGTTTTGTAAATAAGATTGAATGTAAATTAATGAAAATAAGAATTGTACGAATGAGAAAAGAACAGTAAATGATGTGAAACAAACTTAAATAATATTGAAATTATTGTTTGTTTGGCTTATGGATTGGTGGGGGAAGGATACTTGTATTTTGTATAGAGAGGTATAAAAAATCTATAAAGTTTTATCTAAGACTATTGAGTGTATGGTTTACTTCATAGTTTATTTATCATTTTATATGATTAGAAGTTTTGAACCTAAACAAACCATTTGTTTTGGTTGGTACGGATAGATAATCGTTTTCTTTGTTAAAAACGATGTTTGTATTGTTTGTTTGCTAAATGATTGTTGTTATGTTGTGATTGTTCTGTTGTTATTAGTTGAAACAACTTAAATATTTTTATTTTATAAAATTATTAACTTCTTTGGATTATATGAGTGAAATATAGGTTATGGAAGCAATAGCTACTGCTTTTGGCTTCATAAATTAAGCGTTGTTTGACTGGCAAGTAGGTAAATTCTTGGATTATGGCTATAGTGTTTTTCCCGTTGTTTGGGATCTATTATTTTGAAATATGTGATATATTTTTATTATTAATATTATTATTTCTCTCAGACCTCTCCGTACAAAGGAGACTCCACCGAAATTTTCCGTGAATTTTGGACTTAGAAGTTTTTTTATGAAAATAGAAATGTTTCAAACTTTATTGACTCGAATATAAAAGGATTTAATTGTTTATAATTCGATATATTTTATTTAAATTGGTTAATTTTGTAAATTAATTATTTATAAATTTAATAATTTGAAAAAGAATATTAATTTCTTAATTGCTTCTTTCCCAGTTCGAGGACGAAAAGTTTTGAGTGGGGGAGAGTGTAACGACTCGTAATTTGCGATAATTAAAAATGGTTAATTTAATAAGATTTTGTAATTTAATATTGGAAGAAATAAAAATTTGTGATTTATCAATGAGCATATCACTGGAATGAAATGTAATATTATTAATGTAAGGTAATTGATAATAGCTTTAAATGTAATTCCAATTAATTAAAATGATTAAAAAGTTATAATTGGTTATAGATTGTAAATAAATTGTAATAATGTGTGTATTAATTGATAATTTAAATGTTGTATTAATTAACGAGATAATGTGCAATGAATTGTAATTGGATAGAATTAGTGTCATGTAAGTTCTTGTAACATTTGTTTGTAAATAATAAACTTATAAATGTGATTAAAAGTTAATGATGACAATTATTATATGTTACCAATTTTTTTAGCCCGTTAAATTAAATTAGAAATCAATTGCAATCAAATGTAATTAAGTATCGCGTTAATATGAGTTAAGATAATAACTATAAAATGTATAGGAATGTCAATTATATTCATTAGGAAATAATTGATTTAATAAAAAGAGTGAAACCAAGATAAATTAATTTATTGGGGATATTAAATTATAACTAATGTGAAAATCGACCAAAATTCAATATAATTGGAAAATTGCAATTAATAAATAAAAGATGGTAATTGTGGAATACTAACGTAATAAGATATAACCTAATGTTAAAATATGCATAGAGTAATAATTGATTGAATAAAAAGATTGAAATCAAATTATATCGATTTATTGAAATTAAATTATAATTAATTGGATTCAATTATAGCTAAAATTTAACGCTGTAATTTGTGTAATAGTCATCACTGAATTGCCATGTAAATTTGTTTTAAATTATTGTAAATGTCTAAGTAATCAAAAATGATAAAACTAGTTAATTATAAGATTTGAAAGTAAAAAAGCGATTCAATCAATTTACTAATAATTTATTTAACTAATGTGAAAATATCCATTTTGGCCACTGTCTCGGATTTCGAGAAAACCAGTTCCATCGGATCTGTAACAGTGAATCGTTGTAAGGTTTCAAGTTTCGTAGCGATCGGACATGTCGTACAGACTCGAAACGTATAGAAATCAATTTAATTAAATTTAATTGAAATCAATTCGAAATAAGCTGATTTTAAAGCTAACTTCTTCAAATGATGGGATTAGGACTTGAAACATGTTCCATTGAGTTTAAAATTATTGAAAACATCTATTTTTATATATGGGATGGCCTACTTTCATTTTGGGTTCAGAACGGGCTTTTCGAGTCGTTATTGTTATTTCAAATCAATTTGATATGTGTTCATTTTCTTATCAGGCTTTGTTCGTATAAATAGACCTTTCTAAACTCTAGCTGCCTTTTTATTTCTTATCTCTATACGTACAATTCTCTTGCTTCTCCTACTCAATGGCAGAAACCAAATTCCTAAATCCAAACCTTAAATTCTATTTTCAATTCAATTTCAAAAATCAAACTCCTCCAAACCATATCAAATTGTATACTATTTGGAAGCTCTCGACGAGCGCAACCTAGTTCTGCAATTTGTTTTTTCCATTGAACCACCGTTTGTCCAGAAATTCGAATTTTTTTCTTAGCTATCCATTGGCCATGACCTCGTTTAACGGTAGATCGTCATCTTGGCGACGATCAGTGGGTATAGGCTTCTAGATGTCGTCGAGCGGAGTTTATCCATGCAGTTACTTATTGTTGTAGTGATTGATTTTGCAGCAATTGCTTTTCAATGATAGATGGCGGTGGTCGAGGGAAGGGAGCCGGAGGTGGCAGTAACAACAGTGTAGGGTCGGGTTGACAAGACAGTGGTGGTGCCGGTACCTGATCGTGGTGGATCGGCTTGAAGAGGCGGCAGTAGAAGCTTGGACATGGCGGCATTATAGGGCTGGGTCACGTTCGAACTTCGTATGCCCTCTAGGGTTTGAGATGAACATGCCGGTGACGTTTACTTCAATTTCATTTAGTAGTTGCTATGCATTACCACCAGTCCGGATCCACAATTGCTATATCTACCCTGACATTGCCTTGAGTGTCGTGTCCATTTGCCTTATCGCGTCTTCTACGAGTTTGGTTTATACCATACCTATGGAGTGTCCTCTGATAGCCCTTCAGTTTACTGAGGAATTACAATACTGTATAGACTATGGGAATATACAAAAGTGTGTTAAGGAGGATATGAGCAACGCCTTAACACTATTTTAATACTTTATTTTACTGTAGATACTATTATAGTAGCGTGTTGTACTACATAGTAGATAGTTTAACGGATCCTTTGGAGTTGAAATCCCATACATCTTTTAAGTTTTTGCACTCACGTTAGACACTGGATAGGAGACGTAAAACCTCGTAAATATCTCTGACACCGTTGCACTCATATTTATTTACTGTTGATTTAACTAACATAAGATCTTTTAGTTCTGACTCAAGTGTTTTTCTTTTCAATTCGCTCGGTTCAGTTTGAGCTTTTCAGTTTATCAAAGACTACTTTCTGGAGGGCGAAGTCGGAGATTTTTTACTATTAATATGTATTATATTTATTACATTGCATAATGTTGTTCTGCTGCATTTATTTATTATCATTGTTGTTCTATGTAACTCTGATTTTTATTATAAAGTAATCAATGTTATTTGTAAACAGCTTCATGAACTGTATTATTTATTATTATATTTTTTATTCCGCTGCGAGATTCTATATTTTTTCTTCTTTTCTCTATGTTTTTTCTTATTTACCCCATAACAATCTGCCCTTTTGAATGATTTGAGTCTGACGTGTGTGGTTTATCGTTGATTTAAACCGTCCAAAAAGGCAGATCGTTACAGAACATCTCTTAAGTTATTGCACTCACAGTAGACATTGGATAGGAGATGTCAAACCCTGTAAACATCCCTAACGTTGTTGCACTCATATTTATTTATTGTTGATTCAACTTACAAAAGATCTTTTAGTTCTGACTCGAGTGTTTTGTCTTTTCATTACGCTCAGGTCAGTTTGAGCTTTTCAATGTATCGATGACCTTATTTCTGGAGGATGAAGATGAAGATTTAGTACTATTATTGTTTATTATATTTATCCCACTGCATCATGTTCTTCCGCTGCATTATTTATTTATTCCTATTGTATGTAACTCTGATTTTGTATTGTAAAGTTGTAATCAAATGTTATTTGTAAAACAGCTTCACGAACTGTTTATTTGATTATTATATATTATCATTCCTCCATGAGATTCTTTGTTTTGTTTTCTTTCTTTTTCTGCTTTTTCTTATTCACCCCGTAGCAATCCTCCCTTTTGAATGGTTTGAGTTTGACATGTGTGGTTTATTGTCGATTTAAACAGTCCAAAAAGGTGAGTCATTACATTTGGTACTGGAGCCAGGTTTAGCTATAAACTTAGCTTCGTGGGCCTGACTCATTAGAATAGGGTAGCAATACCCTAGAATGAGTCTGAGTATATGTTTATATATATATATATATATCTATGTATGTATGTACATATATATGAGATCCATAATGGTGGACTATTGTAAGATTACAAGTTTCGTAGCGATCAGAAATGTCATTTGATCATGCGCGTAGAAATTAATTTAATGAAATCAATTTAAAATAAGCAGATTCTAAAAGCTAATTTCTGTATATTACAGAATTTGGATTTGAAACATATTCCATTGAGTTTAAAAAAATCGAAAATATCCATTATGATATATGAGATGGCCTACTTTCGTTTTGGAACCGAAACTGACTTTTTTGGTCGTTATTGTCATTCGAAACAATTCGATATGTTCATTCTTTCTTATTTGGTTTTGTTCATACAAATAGCTTTGTTTCTCAAACCCTAGCTATCTTTCAGTTTCTACTGTATGTACACCGTCTTCTATCCGTTCCTTTCTTCAATGGCAGAAACCAAAATCCAATAACAAACCCTAAATCCAATTTCAAAAATCAAACTCCTCAAAACTATATCGAATTACATGTCATTGGAAAGCTCTCAATGAGCGGAATCTACTGCAGTGATTCATTTTTCAATTCGGAATATGGTTTGGCCATTTATCCCCGGCTATTCGTATTTGGTTTTGGATTGGACGGTAGATCTACGATGAGGGTTCGATCGGACGGTACTGGAGTGAAGAGGAGGCCGAGAGGAGTGCATCCATGGGTTTGCTTATGACTGTAGTGCCTTGAAATCGCCAGATTTGGCATTTATATCTCACAATGGCATTGGTTCCATGGCTTGGCTAAGATGATCGCCTGGGGATGGGAAGGTGCGCCTTGGCGAGAGGGACGCGTCGCTGGTGCCTGACCGAGTTGATAAGGATGGTAGCTTCGTGCGGCGATGGATTGGTGCAGCCGTTGAGTTCCAGATGGTCGCATATGCGATTTGTATCGCCAATGGTTTCGGTGAGCACGTGGAAGAGAGGGTATGACGTGTAAATTTCGATTTTATTTATTTACATTATAAATTGTATAATCTTCTAATCATTATATCTTTTGCATATGAGCTCGGATTCACACGCAGTTTGTTCTGTTGGGACCATGTTGAAATTTCAGACATTACAAAGCTGGTTTGGATGAAAAAATATTCAAATTTAGGCTTTCATTTGAATTTTAAATCATCGATAAATTAAAGGTGGGTGTTTTAACCCACTCACGGCTACTAAATTATCTTATGTTGGTTAAATTAAATTTATAATGTGATTAAGAATTGTTTGGGTGCTATCTGGTGTACTTAAATTGTCTTTCTGGTTAAATTTGACTTTTATTGAATTTAATCGCCATTTAATTTAATACTGGATTTTATTTATTAATTAAATACCTGTGAATGATAATCAGTTAGTTGATGTTATTTATTAGTGGATTTGTATGATGATTATGTTGGATGTTTAATTATTGATATTGGATGGCTGAATGTTATGTTATTTTATATATATTGATATCACACTACAAGTTCCCTAGTTTATTGTTAGAAAATCCCTATGGGTTGAAATGATACATTCCCGAACGATCTGATAGATTAGGGATAAATCGTTATAGGTCGAAATGATAGACCCAAGTGATTTCATGGATTTGAAATTAAATTTGGGATTGTGGTTTGAAATGATATATACTCGTAAATTTTAAATTATTGCAAATCGAAATGATATGTATCTGTACCACTTGACCAGAGGGTAGAAAATTATATACGGACATCGGATTGGTTAAACTTAATGATTTTAAAACCTTAAAATTTTGAATCCAGTTAAATGATATTTTGAAATAAAACTTTATTTATATAAACCGAATTATTTTCGGAAATCTAAGCTTTGAATGTTGAATGGAATTGGTTTAAATAAATTGTTTAAATAATTTAAATTGAAATTTTAAAGTTGGATTTGAAGTATAAATGAAATTTATTGAAATTGATTTATTGAAATATTTGAATATTTAAGCTTTAAAATATACAAAATTTGAAATAGTCTTAATTTATAGTTCGAATATGGATTTGAAATCGATATTGATTAAATGGTTTTAGATGAGAATTTAAATTGAAAGACAAAATTGAGTTTGTTGATTTGAAAGCTGAATATGGTCCAGATATGTTGAAAAGAAAGAAATAGTTTAATTTGATATTAATTTCAGGTTAATTATATTAATATAAACAGTTTAAAAATATATTATTTTAAAATTCTAATTTATTTAGATTTTAAAATATTTACTATATAAACCAATTATATTAAACTAATAAAACTATATTTAATCTATTTTAATCTATTTCAAACTATTTTAATCTATTTTAAACTATTTTAATTTACTTAAAACTATTTTAATCTATTTTAAACTATTTTATCTATTTAAAACTAATTTAATATATTTTAAACTACTTTAATCTATTTTGAACATTTAAACCATTTTAATTTAATTTAAGCTATTTTAATATATTTTAAACTATTTATAAGTATTTTAGACTAGTTTAAACTATTTATGACTATCTACACTATATTTCTAAATTTCTAATGGTGTAGGGTTGAACTGTTTATATTTAAATCCTTGATTTAAAATTGAATATGGCTAGATAATGTTGTAATCTAAGTTGGGATTTGAAATGATATTTGTTAGTGAAATGACATATTGAGTGAATATGATGACTTTGAAATGAGGATTTAACTTATTGTGTCGATATGATTTTGAAGTGATATAGTTTGAATTGAATATGATATTTTGATATCAATTATGAAATGGTTTTGGAAATGTAAAAGAACCATCCGGTGTGAAATAAGCGTTTGGTTGATAAAGAGACTAGAATCAGATATCTATACTATATTATTATTACTGAGTTTGGTTTCACTAGCTCACAGCCCTCCATAGAAAATTTAGAACTGAACCGTCATGTGCATATAGCCTTCCTTTTTGCCCTCTTCTTTACCCTTCTTCCTGCCATCAAAACCCTAAAATTTTCTTCTGTTCCTGATTCGCGCCTTCGACGGTCCATCGAAGTCCGCCTCCCCTCTTATACCTTTCGCATGCCCCTTTGTGTTTCTTACAAAAACCTAATTCAATTTGATTAATGGAGTAGAATTTTTGACATTTTTGAAATTAGAAATGCTCTGCTAGCTCTTTTATATGGAGTTATCCCACTATATTTGTCCAGATTGGTTGTGCTGTTCGCTTGCATTATAGGTAATATCGTATTCACAATTTTCATCCATATTTCCCTATTTCTACGATTAATTTTTCTTTTGGTAAATCATTTTCATTAAATTGATTTAACCTCATTTCTCTTCACCATCTGGTGAATCTACTTACGATTTTTTATATGGCAATACTTTTGCTTTCTTTAATTAATTGATTTAATTTCTTTGATTTTGAATTAGGTTATTATTCACTATTGATTGATTCAGTATATACGTAAATTATGGAAAGTCTAGATCAGTTTTTATATACTACAAAATAATATTTTTTGTATATTACAAAATAATACTATATTATCATCACTACTAGATATAGAGGATCTCGATTCCTTAGCCATTCCATTATGATTGAACTTCCACTTCCTTGCCGTTGAGCATGATAAAATATGAGTGGCATAATACTACAATGTAAAATTTATTTGCTTTGTGATTTAATTACATGTTTGTAATCCAAATCTTCGTTTAGTTGTTGGTTAAACATACACTCTCACAAACATGAGAAGGTGGTTTAATTAGTGTTGATCACACACGTTTAGTATCGGTTTAATTACATTTATTAGTAGTTCAATTTTCAGAAAATGCAAAAAAGTTTTAAAATATCTTCATTAATTTTTAAAAATTTATTCCAAATTAGCTTTAAAACCAAGTATCTTAGGCAATGTTTGCATTGACATTGAAATATTGTTTAAAGCCCCATGTCTAACTGAATTTTTTTAGACAGTGAAGAATTTGTGATGTCGTAGGTTTACGATATCAGGATAGAAGTATATAAACATCTAATGATTTTCTCAATCACCCTAAGCCTTATGTATGATTATATAAATAGAGAATGTCTAACCATTTATACATCAACAAGAGAATGTCTAACCATTTATACATCAACAAGTTTCTAAAGTAAACCCATTAATTTTGTAATTTATTTATAATTTTTTGATGTATATTAGGTATTTAATGACTTGAGTAATTATAAATTTGCGTCTACAAACATTATCTTTACTTTTCAGTTTAATTTTGTTTAGTTAGTGACCCAAATCATTGTTTTAAGAGTTTGGGTATTTTTATCTTTACAACTTGCAGTAAAGCCTTCTTCCAAGATTTATAGATGCTATGTTTGCTAGATTTTCTATCTGTTTGTTTTTGCTTTTTAGCGTTGAAACTTAAAAGCATTAGTTCACACATCATATTAGTCTGTTATGAACTAAATAGTTTTTCTATTTTCATATCTTTGAATTTCAAAGTTATTATTGAATAGATATCCACGTCAAAATGATTTTGCATCTTCTGATGCTTCATCCTTTGTTAATCATTTTATTGTCACATTACACGTATTTGAATTAAGTTTGCGAAATATATAAACAAAAAAATTATTTTCCATAAATTTATTTTTTAATCAAGGTCATAGTTATTGATATTATGGCTTTCCAATCCATGCTTAAGATCCGCTTGAAACTACCAAGTCATATCAAAGCAAGGTTCATTTGTGAATTATTAGGGTCGTTTTGATTACATGTAGAAACAAAAAAAATGTTCTGATTATTGTTTTGGTTATAAATCGTGAAAATTCTTTGATAATCGACCTGTGGACTTTTGATATGTTAGGTGCTGCAATTAATGATTGTGTAGTCAAATTTCTCCTTTTCATTGAAGGTTTTCTCTCAATCTTTGTTTTTTCGGAGGTTTTATCAAATGCGAGCTTTAAAATTGTACTAAAATTTTCAATTAAAGGATGCCTTTCACCCTTGCTATTTATTCTGATGGCTGAAAATAAAAAAGTTTAAGTGATGATATTCAAAAAGAATAGTGATAAATATTTTATTTTGGATAACTAAAAACTAAAACTAATCTTGGACATTATCTATAGTGTTTCCAAAACAAACACCTTCTTACTTAAGTATTCTATTATCTTGAGATTACAATCTCATAAATATGCCATTATTTTGTTTTTTTCCTTTTATAAAACTTCCATCCATGAATTTTCTTGCATCATTTTTTATTTTTGTATATATACCCTTTTTCACAATCATCTTTTTGTAAAATAAACTCTATTCCATGAAGAATTGACAAATCATGTCATGTAATAGATTATATATACATTGAGTGGATTATTTCGTTCTTTAGTTGAACCATGGATATGCTTAAAATGCAAAGAAATCTAAAACAAATAGGCGACAAGCACAAACTAATGGAATATCAAGTTATGCATAATGTTTATATTTGTACAAATACAAATAAATAGAGTTTGAGATACGAACTTTAACCAACAATTTCACAATATTACGTCTCATGAGTTACTTTTATTACAATCATCATCACATAAAATTAATGCAATACTTTATCTTCTACCATATTAATAATACTGTACTCCATGATCTTTGGAGCAACTATCATTGGTCACTATTATCATTGGATCGACTGCATCTATGAAGCACGTATATTTATTTTACGTAAGTTTTTACGTACATTTATATTATGCTAAATTGTAGGGTGGCTTGATTTTCACATTAGGTTGTGACTGTTGGCGTTAGCAAACCATTAAAAAATATAGTCGTTTCAGCTTTGAATGCTTAACTTCTAGGTTTTATACCCACAATTTCGCCATTTAAATGTTTTGAGCTGAAAATCCATTTTGCTACATTTTTTACTTCTTTGTTGCAATATGCTCATGCGTCACTATAGAATATTGATTAATTATGGATAGTGCTTCAGATTATAGTATCATTAAATGGTTATTACTATATCAATTATTTATTTCTAAGGTTTTCTTTTTACAATTTTAGTGGTGAAAATTAATATGCATAGAAAAGGAATTGAAAAACAAACAAATGGTTATTACTTTATATATTTGTGCATGGTTTCATAGTAGACAATTATACCAATTTTAATAAATAAACATAACTTTTAATGGTTTTCCAATATTTGTATCGGAGCTTGAGCCTCTTATAGATCTAAAATTGGTCTGCCATGCATGAAAGTATATTCCTTTATGAAAGGAATCGACCTAAAAATACGAGTAAGAATGTAACAAACAGTGCTCAATTTTTTGATAAACATTCATTCTTCTTTTTTGGCAAATATTTTCTTTCCCCTTTTTCCATGAGTAATTAATTCTTTATTCTATTTTACTACATATATATATATATATTTTTACATTGTTTAAGGTATTCATTCTTTTTTTCTACAAAAGGAATTAATGTACTCCATATATCTATTAGTTGCAAACATAAAAACTTTACATGTTATGTTAAATAACCCACATTATTAGAATGCTTCATTTTTTCACATGAATTTGTACATTTAACCATATATGTCAAAAACTTTTGTTATAAAGTGATCTTTTCTATCTGTTAACATATAAATGTTTATAACATACTATCAACATAACATATAAAATGATTTGAGAATATCAATAAAAAATATCTATATTGGGTTCTATCTTGAAAGTAAAATAATGCTAAATAAGCTAGCATCTCATCTATTTTGTGGAGTAGTACTCAGGCTTCTATTTTGTATAACAATTTGGTTTTTTTTTCAACACATGTATCTCACTTTCAAGTTTTAACTTAATGTTTTGCACATCATGTTGATGGAAACAAAGCAAGAAAGAAAAGATGGAAATGGAGCCATGAATAATTGGTCAAGAGATATTTTGAGTGTTCTTTACAAGTTTATTTTGGATATTAGTATGATTTTGAATCATTTTATCTGTTTTTTCTTCAATAATTGTTTTAATTGGCTTTTTTGTTGTAGACCATCTAGACATTTTGCTACATATAGTAAAATTCGAAAGGTTCAGTACTTATGATATCATAAAGGCAAGTCTATCTTTAAGTAAATAAATTAAAGTTTCAATATTTATTTAATCATAAGTTGTTTAGCTATTCAAAATATAGGAATCATAACATATTCATTTTGTATGCTTTAAATAAAAAAGTGAAATTGAAAAAGAAAAAAGAAGGATAAGGGAATAAAATAGTTTATTAAAATGAAAAGATTAGCAGCAAGCTATATATTTCTGTTATCAAAGTGGGTTTGACCTATAATACGTTTGAATTAAACACAATATTATATCTAATGTGTTCTTCTAAAGTGATGATATTATATGGCGTTTGCAATGTCGATGATACTTTCGTAAAACTTGGTTAACTTTCATATTACTTTATGATCAACGGTAGAGCCTGCACTGAGAATCAGATGGAGAAAATATTTTAGCAAAAGAATTAACAAGAAATAGTTTTGAAATACACAATGATATTATAAAGTGAGTAAAAGTGTTAAAACGAAGAGTTAACTACCTTTAAGAATGGTAAGCAAAAGGTATTGTAATCAACCTATGAATTTTGACAATGATCTTTGCCCTATCCTATCTAGCCTTGCATCCGCTATCTACGATATCCATAATGTAGTATGTATTTGCCATACAAAATAAATGATTATATAACTGTTACTGCAGTTTTCTATAACGCAACCACAATGGTTATTTATAAGACTAGTTTTCTTCCTTGATATAAATGATAGAAAATCTTGGTATTTCAATGAAGTGAAACTATGTTATGAAGACTATATCAATTACATAACGTAAAATGTAGGCAAATTATGCTTAAGTGGCTTCTCAAAACTAATTAATTTCATGTTTCCATTTATTGGCTTAATTAATGAATTACTTTTAACTACATCTAGATTTTTGTTTGTTAATCCATTAACTCATTAGCAGTTGACTCCAAATTATTTGGATTCAAAATCTTTCATAGAACATTATTGTCGACACTAGGTTAGCATTTTATTTATAAGTTTGTCTCCAAAAATGATATTAATAGAAAAAATCATAGCAGACAATGACCTAATGGTTATTGACGGATCTTAAGGCATCAAGTATTGGTAGAAAATACAAATATTTGATAATTCAAATAGGATACATTTATAGACACTATCTCAATAGTGAAGTTCCATTCATGTATAGTTAGGTTCCATATGGTATTTTATAATTATGGTAATTGATAGATTTAGCATCATGCTATTATGCATACCTTTTCATATGTGTGTCTCAATTGACCATTTCATTCTTAGTTACTTTTTAAAGTATAACATATCCATGACTATCCTCCAAAATGCTTAAAATATCAAACGACATGAAGGGAAGATTAAATTAGCTAATGTCATCGACATGGTTTCTTATTTTTGGTTCATTTTACTTTTTGTAGGTCAAATCAACATAAAAGTTTATAAGTGAAAACTCAGAAGTACATTCTTCGGATAAAATAGAGGACGACGATAATACATTACAGTTGAGACAAGGTGGTAAGCATCATAGTGAGTGGAGCAAGCAATGACAAAAGAGAATAGTGTTATTTTTACATCATGACTTGTTTCTATATCTTTATGTTAAAGAACCCAATAAAGTGGTGAGGTAACATTGTAGCTTTTGATATATATTAAAGCCATAGGCATACACTTTCTAAAGTGTTAATTAAGCTTACCACCTAACCAGTAATGATGCTTACGTAAAATATATTTGCTGAATGATATATGCACACTAAGTCTACAATTTACATGTACTATTAAGTATTGCGTGTTGGCTTAATGTTTTTATTTTACTTTATGAACTGCAAAGTATAAGATTTTATAATAAGTAACATTATCAGATATTGAATAAATAACCAAGATATGTATCTAATTAAGATGCTAATTGCTATGTTGAATTTTAACAATTAGGAAATATATTGCATGCCATGTTTCTGTCAAAGTCTATAACAGTGATTTTTATTTTGATAATTCATTTTTTATGGAATTGGACTATCCCGTGAAGTTGCAAACCTTATTTTATTCTTTGTCAGTGCAATAGAGGTTCAAATATTTGAGTTTGTACAACAAAAAACACACTGCCAGAGTTCTTTTTTCACTTTGGTTTCTTTTTTTATAAGCATTTACAAATTTGGATTTCAATGCCTTACGTGTTTTTCATAGATTATAACACTTCTCTTTATGCATGTGCTTAAAGCTTATTTTATGAAGGATCCTTTTTATTCAAAATATTGTATGCTTACTAACTTTGGGACCTAAATATAAAACATGTTAACGACGGTCATGGAGTAATAACAAGGTTTAACTTTTTTTAACATATTTTCAACTTCTACTCCTCGTGATAAATAATGTTACAAAACTCAATATATGAAAAACACACACATCAACTTCAAACAGTATGCAATTTAACACTAATAAAACCATCAAAATTCAACCATCACAGTAGTAAAATCTATTTCTCAAATTTTAACCCTTCTTTGGTAATAAAAATTATAGCGACATAGGAGTAACCGGGTAGATATGGATAATCAAATGGCTATATTTTTTATCATAAATTGAAGTATTATATCCATATATTTCTTTAATGCATTTGGCAATAGTACCGTGTGCGAAGTACGAGTTCACACTAGTTGTTAAAGAAACATCTCTAATGACGTTGCACTCATATTTATTTGTTGTGTATTTAACTTACATAAGATCTTTTAGTTCTGAATCGAGTATTTTGTCTTTTCATTATGCTCACGTTAGTTAGAGCTTTTCAGTGTATCGAAGACCTTATTTCTAGAGGGTGAAGACGAAGATTTAATACTATTATAGTTTATCATATTTATCCCATTGCATCATGTTGTTCTACTGCATTATTTATTTATTCCTATTATATGTAACTCCAATTCTATATTGCAAAGGTGCAATCAAATGTTATTTGTAAAACAGCTTCATAAACTGTTTATTTGATTATTATATTTTGTTATTCCGCTGTAAGATTCTGTATTTTGTTTTCTTTCTTTCTTTGTTTTTATTTATTCACCCCATTACAATCCTCCCTTTTGAATGGTGTGAGTTTGACATGTATGGTTTATTTTGGATTTAAACCGTCCAAAAAGGTGGGTCGTTACATAAACTCTATAGAGAAACTCCTCCAGGGGATTCCTAGCATCGATTAACATCCAAAAGAGGGTCATAAACTCTACATTCTCTGTCAAAACTCTCTCCTGATGAAGACATGCTTTCTTCATCTGTAGAGCAACTTGCCTTTCTTTTAAAAAAATCTTAATTTTAATGCATTAGTAACAAGAGTCTTGTATTTTCTTGGATAAATCATTATACTTGTAACAGCCCGCAAATCCGTACCCCTTGAGTTAACACTATTCTACCTAAATCTACTCAAGTTGTACAGAAATACGAACCATTTGGGTTAAAGAAGAAGAGATAGAAGAAGAAAATAGAAAACAATAGCAGAATCTAACCATCGCAGCGGAATAAAATATAATAGATAATAAATAATCTTTACTCAACATCAAATATCTTTGTTTATATATTACATCATCAGAGTACATCAATCATAGCTCAACATCAATATCATACAATGGATACTCAATAACTCAAACAGCGGAATATATATATATATAACAAGTACGAATATACGTATCGTCATCCAGCTCGTCTCCTGAGCTCCAAAGCATCCCCTGTAACCTATAATACTCGGTCTGACCCGAGCATTACAGTTAAATAACACCCGAGTCAGTCTGGAATACCAGCGTGAGAAAATCACACCCAATTGATTATTAAAGTTTCAAAAATCTTTTGAAAACAAAAGCATCTCGTAAGACCACGCCACAAATAAACATGTCAGGTTTTTACCTTACAATAGCTAAAACATTTTTATTAAAGTCCTCTGATATTATAATAGTGTCTATAGAAAGTAAAATAGAATCTAGCTAAAATGCTTCCATCTCACGTTTCAGCAATAGTCGGGCACAATCAAAACCGTACGGGCGCGTATGGAAAATGATTCCAACTAATGGCTAGGCACTGGGGTACCACCTGTCACAGTACCTGGTCTAGATCAGCGTACCGAGGAGCCACCCTAACTCCCCTGCAACACAAGACCGGAACCATCCCTTACTGGACAGTCCCGAGCAAGATCACCCCACGGTTGGGATCAGCAACCGCCCACTAAGCCGAAATAAAGGGACATCTAGACAGGGATGACCTCACCCTCCAGTGGGGGCTACCCACGAAGCCTTGCTGCATATCCCCTGATTTTCAGCCATTCCCATTTGATGAGACTTGAGGCTAAGCGTTACCTTTTTAGAATATATTCCTTAGAATGCCCATCGTCCACCTGACGATGTTTCGCAAGCATTCATCCATACAAGTCCGTCCCGGGTTCGAACGGAACCAAAGGCACTATTCCTACTACATCCATTTTGGAAATATCCTCAGGATTAGTAGCGACTAGCCCTTGCACTTCAATGCTCCATCTTCGAATCCAAAATCGTTTTTTCACGAAACGTACAAACCGGATCGAAGTAGTTTTTGAGAAATAAATCTCGATCCCGGTCTCTTCGAAACGATCAACGCATTTGGCCAATATTGATAGTCGGTTATTTAACTATCGATTAATATGCATAAACATCCATCAACCAATAAATAATTTTCCAAATTATTTATTTATCTCAAAATATCTTCACAAGATATATTTCTATTTTTCAATCCTTTGAAAACAATTTCAAAACCATCTTTCTTTTCAGAATAAACATTCCCAAATATTTTCTATCTCCACTGAAATCACCAAGCACAAAAATAGATTTTTAAAATAGTTTAAAACACTTTATTTTGCAATTTATACTTTAAAACATTTATTTTAAAAAGTACTTCAATAAAAATACATACCATATGAATATTTGAAAATAAGATTACTTAATAAAATATACTACTAGATTTACACTTTTAAAACAAATACTAAATCACTCTTTAAATGATTATTACTATAATAGATTAAAAGGAAATACTTACTTTAGAAATTAAATATTAGAAATAATAAATTTTCAAAACTTGCTTTCTACAAAAACAACTTTGATCCATCAAATTAATTTTTAAAGATTTACTTTTTAAAACATGTAGTTGGCTATCCAGAGAAAATCCCAACTCCAATCACCTAAATCAATTTCCCCAAATTGATTTCCAATTTAGTTTATTTGAAATAAATTTCTTTAATTACTTAATTCACTTCAAAATTCATTAAGTATATACTTAATTATTGTTGTTGTTATTATTATTATTTTCCATTTGATTTTAAAACTTTTAACTGAAATATACAAATTCCAGATTTTTCCCAACTTTTTCCTTTATTCTTCCAATAATTTAAAACTTAGCTTTTAAATAAATGTTTTGTTCTTTTAAATAATAACACTAAATTTTAAAATTCATCAACTTCCTGTTTATTCAAATTTTCCCTTTCATCCTTAGGGTTCACTTATTAAAATTTTAAAGTTACTTTATTTCTTTTCCAAGTCATTCTTAAATTTATTCTATAATTATTTTACTTGCAATTTCACTTCCTTCATTTTCATTCAAAAATCAAATTTATATTTTTAGTAATTCATTATTCTCAATTATGTCATCCAAACCATAGCATTCAATACTTCCACTCAATGCATCATAGAATATCAAATAACCAGAGCAGAGAATATTAAATAATTTAAATAAAAGTTGAGGGGTCCAGTTGGATCCCTCCAACCTGTTTTCCCTGCATCCACAGATGTTAGCACAATAATACACCAATTTCACAATATATTATACTATAGCATATCAATCAACTCAACCATTCAACAATTATTTAAATTTAATCACTTAAATTTAAATTTATACTAAGTGAGATTAACTCACCTTTCCCTTTAAATTTGCAATCCACTTCATTCTCGATTTGATTCCATGATTTCAGACCTTGTAAACATATTTATACAGTTTATTAATATTTGAATTGATTGAACCATTAACTACTATCTATTCATTTTATTGAAACTAATAATTTGGTTTTAAACTAATTTCCTATAATAAATTATTTTTAGTAGCTAATTATGTAAACAAGCTTATTAAATAAATTAATCTTCCTACATACATATTTTAAAATAAACTAGTAAGTTAAAGTCGTGTATTTATTTTATATATTTTTCATTTGAAACTACATATATTTATAAAAGTCTGTAGAGTTTCAAAATCAAATTAATTTTAATTTTTTTTTTATAATTCCTCAAAACCCATTTCTTTTCTGTATAGATTTCTGTAACCAGCAAAACCACAAATCTGCTTTACCATAAAGCTTCCCTTCTGATTTATATGTATATTTGTTAAATTAAATGTTGAAAAAGGAGGATAAAATTACTATTCAGATTAAAAACTTACCTAATCTATATATATATAAATAAATATATATAAATATATATATATATATTCCTATATCTGTTCTTATTATCATTTTTTTTCAATCTTTAAATATTGAATTAAAGATATAATTCATACCTTACTACTCTAAACCCCCTCCCTCAAGATTGCTCGAATCCCAAAAAAAAACACGACTACGACCCGCCGCAGCAACCCTAGAACCCCACCTGAGCTCATCGGCGCCAGCCTAAACCCCTCGAAGCCACCCTCACCGTTCGCCGCATAGCCCTAACGCGAATCCACACACGCGTTACACCATCGAGTCCTCAACCAACTCGCGAGCGCGACCATCCCTTGCAACCGCCCAGTCTCGAGTGCGAACGACTTCAAATTTGAAGCCTTCGAGTCGTCGAATGTCGAATGGGGTAGGAGGAGAAAGACGAGCGATTTGATTTCTGGAGCCGTGATATTGAAGAAGAAAAGAGGGGATCGGGTGTTTGCCATTTTCGTTTCTCCTCTTTTTTTTTGTTTTACGAGATTAAAACGAATTGAAAAGGCTCGGCCCCCTTTCTCTCTTTTTTATAATTATTTTTTTATACGAGAGGGTTAGCCTTAGCTTACAAACGAAGCCATATTATATATATATATATATTATTAGCGAATCTTCCAGTGGAAGGCTTGTTTGATTATGATTTGGCCTTAAGAACGGTTGTAAATATTTAAAAAGAAAACGTGTTTAAGAAGGTACCGATGGCATTGATTTGATAAATTAAAGTTTTATTTAATTTTCAACGCGTTTACTCATCGTACGCTCACACAACAACCCCGACTCAAACGGAATTTAAAATCCGATAATAACTAACTATTACGGATCTAATGGAACTGGTTTCGTCGAAATCCAAGATTGTGCCTCGGACGGCTATTTTTTAATTTCAATTTAAACGATATAATTTTAAAACCAAACAATCATCTTTAAATTCGATTCTATTACTTTTATTATCTTCAGTATTATCAATATAATTTTTTCCAAGCCTTCAAATTATCTTTAACAGGCTTAAAACTCCAAATTCAATAATTTACCCAATTTTCGATAATTGAATTCAAAAATTAATTATCCAATAAATGTTTACATTTGAAATTCAAGTTCAAAATTAACTTTTAAATATTTCAAATAATTTAAATATTTCGATTTTAAATGCTTAAAAATTCCGGGTCGTCACATTCCTCCCCCCTTAAAAGAATTTCGTCCCCGAAATTACCAATTAGGAAGAATGGTCCAATACCCGTTTATTAATTCCCTAAAATCAAACAGTTTTTAACAATTCAACATCTCACCAACTATCTTCTTATAGAAGACCCATTATTATTTTTATTAACTTTCCAAACCTTTCCCTAGTTTGCAAACAATCATATTTGCTCTATTATTCAAGTTTAGGTTTAAAACTGAATTTTGAATTATCAAATTTTCTCAAAAAATTTCTAACTTTCTAAATTTTCGAAAAATTTCGCCAGCGTCTCCTTTGCACGGCTAGCTCGGTACTACTACAAAAATGGCTCTACGGTCTCCCAAATCCAAAAAGAAAACAAAAAGCCAAGTGGCTCAATCCAAATCCAAATCCCAATCAAATTTCATACCAAATTAAATACATACCTTTTGTCAGGCAATTCAATTTATCTCTTGAAATCAAATCCAATTTCCCTTTCCCTTTTATAATACCTGCATATCCTGCTTAGCACTAATATCCCATCACAACATTCCAAAACATTTTATCGACTCTCACAAAATGTCAATATCTATTGATTCTAATATTATCTTAGAATATATTTGTAGTATCAATTTCCAACTAAGAAATTCACCATTCCTTACTTAAGTTTAGTATAAGCATTATATATGTTCTTATATTTATTTTCACCTTACCATTTTAGTTTATATCTATTTCTATCCAAATCGATTCTTTCATTTCCATATGAATTCAATTTATCTTTAACTTTAAATATTTGAATTTTATTTTCCATTTATAACTAATTCATGTCATTATTTTAATTAGCTTCATTTACTAACTTATTTCAATTTTTCAGTTTGAAATCATTTTGTTGTTAACATAATTTCCCAAAATTTTCAAAAAAATTCTAACTCCCAAAATTTCTGAATTTTTTTGGCAGAGTCCCCTTTGTACGGAGAAGCTTTTGCAATCTGACAAAAGAGATAAATATATATACATCGACCCACACGGTCGGAAAAACCAAAAACAGTTCATATTTCCTATTTTTATTGCGTAGGCGTACCTTATTTAGCATTTTTAAGCAAGTAGCTTATTTATTTAGCCGTTAGCACAACCAAATCCAGCCACACGGCTTCCAGGTACCTGTACTTACTCAATTCAAACATGTAAGTGCCAAATATATGCAGTTTAACTATATTTCACTTAGTTGCAAAGGTTAAAACATATGAATTCGAAAGAAATGCACATCCAACATTTCCAGAAGCAATTTTTACACTTTCATAGTAATTCAACTATTTCAATTAGTTTACAAACCATTTTCATTCAAATTTGAATGGTTTAAAACTCAATCGCTTACATTTAATTTATTCTTAAGCAAAATCAATTCATATTTAATTTCATTCAATAACTATTTCTCAACTCATTTAAACCATACTTCATTTTGAGTTCGGATTTTATTCAACACTTACTTAAGTCAAAAACTTAAGTTCATTTCCATTTCTTTTTATAATAAGTTCTACTTCCATCTTTCATTTAATTCTTATTTATTCTATCTATTTAGTTATTCAACATAATTAGTTTATCCACATTCACTTAAACCATTCTAGTAAACTTGAAACATTCTATTTTTTTTATTGTCTCAAGTTATTTCAATCCTTTAATAATTTAAATGGTTTGACATTATTTATTTAAGAATTTTCATTCCATTAAATATTATCGGCAACTCACCGAATTTTATTTCAATTTAAATTTATTTTTACTTGATTTAAAACCAATCCAATATTATTAAACTTAAGTCAAGTTGATTTCCATTCAACTCCTTATCTATTTAGCTTAAGTCAATTTACTTCAATTTATTCAAATTTTATACTTAAGCTCCTTTTCATTTTTTTCGATACATTTCAATTATATTAATTTGTTAACACTTCAAGTTAAAGTTTAATTTAAAACTCAAGTTTTGAATCCACTATCCATTTTCAATTTACCACCTAATTTTTATGAACTCACAGTTCAATTTCATTTACTTCACCAACAATTTAAGTCGAATTTAATTTATAACTTGAGTTTATTTTCCAACTTCATCAAAAACTCTCAATTCAGCTTTTATTTAACCACATTAGGTTTCCATTACATATTTTACTAATTAGTTTATTATCTCGTTAGTTTTTCCCCAACTTATAATCCAGAACTTGATTTTAATCTCAAAATCTCTCCATTTAATTTTCTTAAGTTCAAATTCATTTTATTATTCAAGTTTGGATTTTTGTTTTATTTCCCTAAACATCAAACTATATTTATTTTGGAATTTTGTATCTCACTTTTCAAATTTAATAAGCCACAACTTATTATTTACACAATCCCATTCATCATAAGCTTGAATGTATCCTTCTTTTATTTTAACTCAACCCTTATGCTTCTTTATAACCCAAGCATATTTTATTCATGCATTTTAATTCTTTAATAAGTTATTCTGGTTTATTTATTTCAATCTAATTCTTATCTAATTTATTTCTTATCCAACTTATTTTCTAGTTATCCAGGTAAGAATCAATTCCAATTCAATTTATACAATTGAATTTTTATTCCAATTCAATTTTATTTTAACTCGGTTTTATTTAACTCAGTTCGATTTTAACTTAATTCGAATACAACTGGATGTTATGTTCAGCTTATTCAATTTATTTTAATCCAGTTAAATTTTATTCTCCAATTCAAGTTAATTTCATTTTTAACTTTTCCTTTAAATATAAATTTCAACATTTAAAGCTTATATTTTCTTCCTGATTTAAAAATCACCTCAATTTATAAGCTTACAACCTATCTCATCAGGATTTTTAAACACACGACTTTTGATTTCAAATCATTTTGAAATCTTCAACATCTCAAATCACACTTCTCAAAAATTAAACCAATCCTGGTTTTATTTCCCAACAAATTTCCTTTGAAATTACAAAAACAAACAGGTTTTCCAAAACAAACTAATTTGGCAGCAATCTGTCACTTAGAAACTCGAAAATGAACATCGATGCTGCTGCAGTCATCATCGAAGTTATTTTCCAGTTACTGAAGTGAATTCAATGCTATCTCTCTTTTTCAAAATTTGTTTGAAACAATCTTCCCTCAGAAATAACCCAAAAACAACAATATTACTATTTATCTTCAAAATACTTCCAAAATCTTCGGGGTTTTAAAGTTTCAAATTCTATTTTAATTCAAATTTTAACTATAATGCATTTGTAAAATTTATGCTTATACAAATTATCATTTGATTATATTCCATTTATAATTTACGTTTATAATTCATATTTATAAATTTCATTTTATAATAAATTTATTCCCCTAAATTTTTAGTTAAATTTCAATTTCTAGTTAAATTCTCACTTAACAATGATAATGCTTTAATATTATTCTTCCTAACATCCAAGCAACCAAAAATTAGCTAAATAGTTTACAAAATCTTTTCTTTATATCAAAATATGTTTTTGGGTAAAATTATTTCATTTACCCACATTTAAAACAATACCGTGTCGATTGTTCTCTTCAAGTGTTTAGAAACCCCTTCGATACAGTTGTCCAGACTATGCCGACGAAGGTTCATATGCCACTCAATAAACCAATCAACACAATATTAAAACAATTTATATTCACTAACAAATACGCGCTCATATTTATTTATACACTCAAACTCGTTATAGAGTACTACGGACTCTATTTTAAATGAGTAATTCCCACCAGAGCCAAGGTTATCTCCAACCTAAGCTCTGATACCAAGTGTAACAGCCCGCAAATCCGTACCCATTGAGTTAACACTATTCTACCTAAATCTACTCAAGTTGTACAGAAATACGAACCATTTGGGTTAAAGAAGAAGAGATAGAAGAAGAAAATAGAAAACAATAGCAGAATCTAACCATCGCAGCGGAATAAAATATAATAAATAATAAATAATCTTTACTCAACATCAAATATCTTTGTTTATATATTACATCATCAGAGTACATCAATCATAGCTCAACATCAATATCATACAATGGATACTCAATAACTCAAACAGCGGAATATATATATATATATATATATATATATATATATATATATATATAACAAGTACGAATATACGTATCGTCATCCAGCTCATCTCCTGAGCTCCAAAGCATCCTCTGTAACCTATAATACTCGGTCTGACCCGAGCATTACAGTTAAATAACACCCGAGTCAGTCTGGAATACCAGCGTGAGAAAATCACACCAATTGATTATTAAAGTTTCAAAAATCTTTTGAAAACAAAAGCATCTCGTAAGACCACGCCACAAATAAAAATGTCGGGTTTTTACCTTACGGTAGCTAAAACATTTTTATTAAAGTCCTCTGATATTATAATAGTGTCTATAGAAAGTAAAATAGAATCTAGCTGAAATGCTTGCATCTCACGTTTCAGCAATAGTTGGGCACAATCAAAACCGTACGGACGCGTATGGAAAATGGATTCCAACTAATGGCTAGGCACTGGGGTACCACCTGTCACAGTACCTGGTCTAGATCAGCGTACCGAGGAGCCACCCTAACTCCCCTGCAACACAAAACCAGAACCATCCCTTACTGGACAGTCCCGAGCAAGATCACCCCGCGGTTGAGATCAACAACCGCCCACTAAGCCGAAATAAAGGGACATCTAGACAGGGATGACCTCACCCTCCAGTGGGGGCTACCCACGAAGCCTTGCTGCATATCCCCTGATTTTCAGCCATTCGCATTTGATGAGGCTTGAGGCTAAGCGTTACCTTTTTAGAATATATTCCTTAGAATGCCCATCGTCCACCTGACGATGTTTCGCAAGCATTCATCCATAGAAGTCCGTCCCGGGTTCGAACGGAACCGAAGGCACTATTCCTACTACATCCATTTTGGAAATATCCTCAGGATTAGTAGCGACTAGCCCTTGCACTTCAATGCTCCATCTTCGAATCCAAAATCGTTTTTTCACGAAACGTACAAACTGGATCGAAGTGGTTTTCGAGAAATAAATCTCGATCCCGGTCTCTTCGAAACGATCAACGCATTTGGCCAATATTGATAGTCGGTTATTTAACTATCGATTAATATGCATAAACATCCATCAACCAATAAATAACTTTCCAAATTATTTATTTATCTCAAAATATCTTCACAAGATATATTTCTATTTTTCAATCCTTTGAAAACAATTTCAAAACCATCTTTCTTTTCAGAATAAACATTCTCAAATATTTTCTATCTCCACTGAAATCACCAAGCACAAAAATAGATTTTTAAAATAGTTTAAAACACTTTATTTTGCAATTTATACTTTAAAACATTTATTTTAAAAAGTACTTTAATAAAAATACATACCATATGAATATTTGAAAATAAGATTACTTAATAAAATATACTACTAGATTTACACTTTTAAAACAAATACTAAATCACTCTTTAAATAATTAATGCTATAATAGATTAAAAGGAAATACTTACTTTAGAAATAAAATATTAGAAATAATAAATTTTCAAAACTTGCTTTCTACAAAAAATACTTTAATCCATCAAATTAATTTTTAAAGATTTACTTTTTAAACATGTACTTGGCTATCCAGAGAAAATCCCAACTCCAATCACCTAAATCAATTTCCCCAAATTGATTTCCAATTTAGTTTATTTGAAATAAATTTCTTTAATTACTTAATTCACTTCAAAATTCATTAAGTATATACTTAATTATTGTTGTTGTTATTATTATTTTCCATTTGATTTTAAAACTTTTAACTGAAATATACAAATTCCAGATTTTTCCCAACTTTTTCCTTTATTCTTCCAATAATTTAAAACTTAGCTTTTAAATAAATGTTTTGTTCTTTTAAATAATAACACTAAATTTTAAAATTCATCAACTTCCTGTTTATTCAAATTTTCCCTTTCATCCTCAGGGTTCACTTATTAAAATTTTAAAGTTACTTTATTTCTTTTCCAAGTCATTCTTAAATTTATTCTATAATTATTTTACTTGCAATTTCACTTCTTTCATTTTCATTCGAAAATAAAATTTATATTTTTAGTAATTCATTATTCTCAATTATATCATCCAAACCATAGCATTTAATACTTCCACTCAATGCATCATAGAATATCAAATAACCAGAGCAGAGAATATTAAATAATTTAAATAAAAGTTGAGGGGTCCAGTTGGATCCCTCCAACCTGTTTTCCCTGCATCCACAGATGTTAGCACAATAATACACCAATTTCACAATATATTATACTATAGCATATCAATCAACTCAACCATTCAACAATTATTTAAATTTAATCACTTAAATTTAAATTTATACTAAGTGAGATTAACTCACCTTTCCCTTTAAATTTGCAATCCACTTCATTCTCGATTTGATTCCATGATTTCAGACCTTGTAAACATATTTATACAGTTTATTAATATTTGAATTGATTGAACCATTAACTACTATCTATTCATTTTATTGAAACTAATAATTTGGTTTTAAACTAATTTCCTATAATAAATTATTTTTAGTAGCTAATTATGTAAACAAGCTTATTAAATAAATTAATCTTCCTACATACATATTTTAAAATAAACTAGTAAATTAAAGACGTGTATTTATTTTATATATTTTTCATTTGAAACTACATATATTCATAAAAGTCTGTAGAGTTTCAAAATCAAATTAATTTTAATTTTTTTTTATAATTCCTCAAAACCCATTTCTTTTGTGTATAGATTTCTGTAACCAGCAAAACCTTAAAAACTTACCTAATATATATATATATATATATATTCCTATATCTGTTCTTATTATCATTTTTTTCCAATCTTTAAATATTGAATTAAAGATATAATTCATACCTTACTGCTCTAAACCCCCTCCCTCAAGCTTGCTCGAATCCCAAAAAAAAAAACACGACTACGAACCGCCGCAGCAACCCTAGAACCCCACCTGAGCTCCTCGGCGCCAGCCTAAACCCCTCGAAGCCACCCTCACCGTTCGCCGCATAGCCCTAACGCGAATCCACACGCACGTTACACCATCGAGTCCTCAACCAACTCGCGAGCGCGACCATCCCTTGCAGCCGCCCAGTCTCGAGTGCGAACGACTTCAAATTTGAAGCCTTCGAGTCGTCGATTGTCGAATGGGGTAGGAGGAGAAAGACGCGCGATTTGAGTTCTGGAGCCATGATATTGAAGAAGAAAAGAGGGGATCGGGTGTCTACCATTTTCGTTTCTCCTCTCTTTCTTTTTGTTTTACGAGATTAAAACGAATTGAAAAGGCTCGGCCCCCTTTCTCTCTTTTTTTATATTATTTTTTATACGAGAGGGTTAGCCTTAGCTTACAAACGAAGCCATATTATATTTATTTATTATTATTATTTTTTATTAGCGAATCTTCCAGTGGAAGGCTTGTTTGACTATGATTTGGCCTTAAGAACGGTTGTAAATATTTAAAAAGAAAACGTGTTTAAGAAGGTACCGATGGCATTGATTTGATAAATTAAAGTTTTATTTAATTTTCAACACGTTTACTCATCGTACGCTCACACAACAACCCTGACTCAAACGGAATTTAAAATCCGATAATAACTAACTATTACGGATCTAATGGAACTGGTTTCGTCGAAATCCGAGACTGTGCCTCGGACGGCTATTTTTTAATTTCAATTTAAACGATATAATTTTAAAACCAAACAATCATCTTTAAATTCGATTCTATTACTTTTATTATCTTCAGTATTATCAATATAATTTTTTCCAAGCCTTCGAATTATCTTTAACAGGCTTAAAACTCCAAATTCAATAATTTACCCAATTTTCGATAATTAAATTCAAAAATTAATTATCCAATAAATGTTTACATTTTAAATTCAAGTTCAAAATTAACTTTTAAATATTTCAAATAATTTAAATATTTCGATTTTAAATGCTTAAAAATTCCGGGTCGTCACAATACTCTTCCAATTATCTATCCAACTCCTGAATCAGTCGATATATTTCTGTTATTTCTTTTCGAGCATAACTTCATAATGATATTTCAACTTCTTCCTTGACTAAAATGATTAATGTATTAACTAAGAACTATTTGGTAATTTAAAACATTTAAATAAAAAAATCCGTATTGAGAAAGTGGAATTGAGATGAGGAAATTTGCTCCTTCCCTTTGGATTTGTGACTTTGGAGAGCACTGTCCTTCTGAGGAGAATCCTTCTTTGAAGGATCAAGGATATCATCGACCTCTGTGTCTTGGAATGTTGAGTTCAAGCTAACATCTCTTGATCCATCCTTTTTATTTGATGGTCTAGATTGACCCTTTCCATCACCACCACCACCATTGTCTACATTATGGTTATTATCACCATCATCATCATGATCATCGTCACTGTTGTTACCATCATCATATTACTCCCCATCAGACTTTATTTCTTCATCAATTAGAGGATCATCAAATGTTAGCTATTTTTCAGCATCAATTTCCTCTTCAGTAGGAAATTCTTCCTAAAGAGTCTTCTTGTCTTTTATCTTAAGGCTGAGCTTTCTTTAAACTACTCATTCCAATCCAAAAGGGATGGAAAATCTAAGTCTGGGCATTTTTAGATATTGTTAGCACATGGCACAAATAAAGCATCTTCATAACACTTTTTGGTGATTTTAGAAAGAACGTTATTGAGAAAGGAAGTGACTTTTTGCTTAGCATCACTAATAATTTTATTTGATAAGCTAGGATGTTGGTGTTCCTTTTCAACCTATCTTCTAGCGATTCATTCTTCTTAGCTTGCTTGGACTTTTCTTCGATCACCTTCTCGAGATCAACTTTGAATTTATTAGCCTTCTCAACATCAACCTTTAAGTTCTTCACTTCTTCTTCCAATAATTGCCTAGCTTTTTTTTCCTCATCAAGGGAGGAAGCGAGTTTATTCTTCTCAGGAAAGCCTCACCTCATGCCACAGCGACATCAATCATACCATTTTTAAGCAAAGAGATTTTTCCTTTAAGCTTGGCCACTTCTTTAGAAGGCCCTTAAGAAGCTTCTCAGAGAGAAATATATGTTTTTCCACCTAGAATATATAACTAGCCTTAGTCAGAACAAGGTCTGTAAAGTTGAAATGAACCAAGTAAACAGAAATACATATCGGCATAAGCTATTTAAAAATGATTAAAAGGTGATCATTAGAAGTTGGAGGCTATGATGATCCCAGAGAAGTAATGGAAGGAGATCGAATGGCCAATTGAACAAGTTCATCAAAATTTGTAACAGGAGGCTGAGCCTGAACCTTTGAAGGAAGAGGATCATCTGGAGAAAGAAATAGATCGAGATCAGCTCACATGCGATTGATGGTTGTTGGAGAGGTGGGAAAAGTAATAAGGGTCTTGGGAGTTTGAGTCTCCTTTTGTTGCTTCGCAGCTTTATCCAAATTCTCCGCTTCGGGACTCGAATTGATGTTTATATGTTCCTCCTCGTCCACGGTAATGGGAGTGAAGTCACCTACAGGTTTGGGCCTTTTACTTCGAAAAGGGGGAGGATTATCGGTAAGAAAATCATTGCATGTTTCTTCTTCTAATGCTTCAATGGTCCTAGCAACAGAGTCCTTAATAGAAATAGGTTAGCTCAACTAAGACGAAGTGGAAACTTCATCTTTATTCTTCCTCTTTTTAGGAACGTCATCTTTAACCCTTGCCTCTTTAGAAGCAATGACAAGGGTAAACAAGCCTAAAATGAAAATAGGAGTTACTAAAACAATAACATTATGAATTTGATATTAGCTATATTAAAATTTACTGGTAGGCTCATGTTGAATTGGAGAAGAGATATGAAAACATTTCTGATTTTAGTAACCAATGGTAGTTTCCCTTGAGCATTTCCTTTCATCATTGGCATTCTCTAAGTATTATATAATTATCTTGGATCAGTAAGTATCGATGGAGATCCGCTTCCATCAAAAGCAAAAGTCCATCACACATGTCTTCAAATGCCACAGTCAAGGATGGAATAGTATCCTATCAGCGCACTTAACTGTTTAGGTGCCGAATCAAAAGAAAATAACTGTTGTGAGAAAGTGATGAATATAACATAGGTAATAGGAAATAGAAACTTACTCGTAATAGAAAAAGTTCCCCTAACCCAGTGAAGCATTTGATGTAGAAGAATTAAGTCTCCCGGTCCTCGGTTTTGTTGATAGCATTGGAAATTAAACTCTACAAGAGGGGACGAATGCGAAATAATGGGTTAAGCTTCTCACTAAGTTTTGTAGGGCAAACTATGTAACGAAGGACTTCAACATTTAAGGAGGGAAGTTTAGCCTCCCTGGCAAGAAGCTTCAAGCAAGTAAGTAAGTTTATGAGTTTGGGGATAGTTGGATTGAAGCAATATTCAGGCATTCCTAGAATCTTAAAATAAAGCTTGGAAAAGGATGTTACGTCGGTGTTATACGTGGATTGGAGTGAAGATGAAAAGCCCTTTTGGAGGGTTACCGATTCTACTAGAAGGACCGGCATGAATAGCTTCTATGCCTACAATCTCAAATTGCTTAAGGATGG
This sequence comes from Allium cepa, assembly GCA_030765085.1. Lineage (NCBI taxonomy): Eukaryota > Viridiplantae > Streptophyta > Magnoliopsida > Asparagales > Amaryllidaceae > Allium > Allium cepa. Next base: position 852,177,085 of record CM060940.1, on the reverse strand, counting down.
AATATACCTCTTCTTAAGTGGTGATAAATGGCTGATGAAGAAGATTATTCACTTTCTTAGTAAAAAGAGAAGCTTTCAAGCTCTTAGTGGCCTTTTTGACTACTTTTGCCACTGGTTTCTTGCCATCCATTTGTCTGCCAAGTGATACTAATCCGAAAGATGAAAGTTAAAAAAATCATAATAATTTTTTACATGTTAAAGCAGAGGATAATAAATTGATTAATATGATATCTAGAATCATAATACCAAAAAGATGGAGTGCTAGAAACCAACATAATATTCACGACAAGTCGATGACCACTGACTAGTCAAAGTTAACTTCATAAAGTACTTAAGTTTTTGGTCAAACAAAAAGTATATGAGTAAAATGTTGAAGTTATAATAAGAAAGTAAATTTATAATGGTGTGAAATTTAAACATCCTAAATATATCTTAATTGTCTTGATTAAATTAATGAATTTATAAATCAATGTCGAACGTCATATCAGTAGCGCTATTGAAAGCTATAACGCAATGCCATAATAGTACTCAATATTGAAATAAGAATTAGCCGACATCAATACGTAATGCCGAAACAGTTGATGAATCAATGTCGAAATATTTTATATAAATAAACAATATATTTGTTACAATGATTACGTTACAAAATGAATGCGACATTGATAAAGTGTAGTATGAATAACATTAATAAAATGTGGAATAGAACCAATGCAGTGTAAAATTTATGTGGTATTAATTAAATGCACCATAGAGTTAGTGTGACATGATGTCAATGCAGCATTGATTAGATGTGGAATGAAGTCAATAGGCATATGATATGGAATCAATGCATTACGAAGACAATGCGGCAATCATAAAGCGTGAAATAAAATGTGCGACATGAATGATTTGTGATATCTATGTAAGCCGATGTCGCGCCTTATATTGGCGAAATAAGATCTGGTACCATAACAATTACCAACTATTAAGTAACACTATAAAGTGCCGATTTTGAAAATTAAGAAAAAAGATATCAGGTTTTAGGTCTAATAAACTATTTGTTTTATCATTAAGCTAGAAAGGCCCAGGTTTCCAAATCAGTGTTGCCTGACTTTAATTAATCCAATAAACCATCTAAACGATGTACAAATTCTTTTCCAATTCAATTTGAAAATACAATTGGTCATTAATTTAAATGATAATAAGAAATTTGACATCAAAATCGTGCAGCTAAACCTAAGTATCAATTCAAATTCAATAAAACCCAAATGAAACCCTAATAATGATTTTGATATAAAATTCAAGCTAAACGATGTAAGTAAAATCAGTAATCGAACCTTAATAATGGCCTGGATCTCTAAAGTATGTGATTTTTAATGGTTTTGATAATCTAGGAATTTATTTATTTTTAGATTGAAACGCATATAAAAGAGGAAGAAGGAGAAGATTTGACTATTTATAGTGGAAAAGAAGACTTGCAGTTGCCATTGGATCGAATTTAAATGTACGGTTGGATCTGCAAAAATATCAATAGGCAGTAAAGAGCCGATGCCAAAGGTATTGACTTGAAAAGTCAATGTTTCCTTCATACTAGGGGTGCAAATGTTACTATCATTATTAATTCTGAAAGTATATGGCATAGCCATGATCTCCAATTTAAGCAACGTCGAAAGTATGTAGAAAAATCAATGCCAAAAGCATACAATGCGGCCCTTCATCAATAAAAAATGATAGACAATGTCACAGGTCATCAATGAAGCCAGCAATACTGAATGTCATTAATGCCGCATACTACTTATAAGGTTGGATCAATGACATAGTGCCAAAGAAACTGAAAACAATGGTGCATGTTAGTGAAGACAACATTAAAAAGCTCTACGCCAAAAGCATCAATGTTATAACAACATGATATAGTCGCATCATATTAATGTCATATTCCATCAATGGAGAATTTTTTCCATATAGCCAGTAGAATCGATGCTGCTCTAGATTAATACTGCATCTCTCCACCATTGTCTTATTATAATGTTATTCTTCAAAGTAATGTCATCTCTTATTGATGTTGCCCATTATAAATTTCGCCTATATTAATATGTTTATCATCAATGCCACCCGTGATTAATGTCGCTTTTATTAATGCCACTTGTTATCAATGTCGTCTGCTATCAATGACGCTTATTGTCAATGCCAATCATTGCCAATGTCGCCAGTTATCAATGCCATCGCTTATTAATGTCGTGCCATAGTAATTCCACACTTCATCAATCTTCAAAGGAGGCCACATACCCTCAGGACAATGTTGATATTTAACGTCATCAATGAAACTATCAAAATGGGATGGATGCTAAGCGTCGAAGTTCACTATTGAATGAATGGATGCTGAAGTATGACACCATACCCTATCAACATGGATAATGCCAGAGGTCAAGCATGCCGCATGGACACATGGTAGCCATGCCGCATCCCTCAACTCCTATAAATATAGACCAAGGGGTATGAAGAAGGAGGCGAATCATTTTTGTCTCTTTTCTTACATTGTAAGTCCCGTAACCCTAAATTGATTGCGAATTTAAAGCCGATTGTAGCACTTGAACTATTGCACATAAGATGTTGTGCATCCAACATTATATGAAACAAGAATAAGAATACTTGAATTATGGCATGCTTTCGAGTTCCAAAGCATTTTTGATTCTTACAGCATAACATGCTCGAATTACAAAATCACTCATGATCTTGAGTTTGATTGCTCAACATGATTTGAACTACCGACTCTTATATGACATGCGATATGGCTTTAGCTTTGATATTAAATGTAACGACCCAGGATTTTGAACAATTTAAATTTGAAAATATTTAATTTATTTTAAATATTTGAATAATGGTTTGGATTGAATTTCCATTATAACTTTGAATTTGGCGATTAAATTATAAAATATAATCTATTGAAAGTTGAGTAAAAATTTGAATCTTCAGTTTTGAGCTGATTTAAAAATATTTCAACGGCTTGTAAAATTCATATTGATAATGCTGAAGATAATAGAAGCTTTAGAATCGAATTTGAAACTGCTTTGGTCAGTTTTGAAATTTTATCGTTCGAATTGATATTTAAAAATAGCCTTCCGAGGCACAGTCTCGGAATTCGACGAAACCAGTTCCATTGGGTCCGTAATATTGAGTTATTATCGGATTTCAAATATCGTAGCATTTAAAGTTGTTATGTGAGCACACGGTAAATAAACGCGTTGAAATTAATCGAGTTCAATTTAAATTTAAACTTTAAATTTTTGTCAACGCAGCCACCTTCCTTCCTGAATTTATGCCTAAAATCACGTTGCCTCTCCTTTAATCATGCCGAGAATCACGAAAGGATTGTGATGACCATGCCTCCCATTTTCTTTTAAAATACCGAAGCCCCCTTCAGTTTTCAAAAGGCAAATCAAAACAAAAATTAATGGCCGCTCCTCCACGATTGAAAATCAGAAATTCACGAAAACAAAACCCTTTCTCTTCGTTAAAAACAAATTGGCCGAAGCCCCTTTTCCTCTCGTTCAAAACAATTGCCGAAGCCTACCTTCAAATCCAAAAAAAAAAAATAGCGTCGCTTTCGCCTCAAATCGCGACTCTGTGCAAACCAAGTTCGATGAAGAGAAGGCGACGAGGGGAGGCGATTCAGTTAGGGTTTCCATGGCGGTGACTTCGATGTATGGTTGAGGCGCGCGCGATAGTGGTCGAAACGATGGATGGCCGTGGGCTTCGAGCAGGGTCGCGTGAGTTCTGGAGCACAGCAGGGTGGAGGCGGCGCGCGCTCGCACGAGGCAGTGGGTGTCGAGTGGTATACCGAAGCAAGGGCAACCACGACTCAACGATGGCGTCGGCCTCGATGGGAGCTGGGCTCTTCAATCTGCAGTAGGGTATTGATTAACATTTGTTTTCAATTTAAAAATATATATACAGTGAAGAAAATGACTGTCTTAGTTATTTACAAAGAAAAAAATTATTATATACGACAGTGAGGTATAAAAGAGAAAATTCATATGGGATTTCAATTGCAGTAAGTTATAAAATGCAGTTTCGATATACAAGCATATCTTGATTTAAGCATATCTCGCTTTAAATATATGTACATTTAAAACAGAAAACCTTTTTGAAAAAAATACATATATAGGAAAACAGAAATTCATTATATATTAAAGTTTTGGAAAAAAATAATATAGAAATCTGAAATTTGAAACAGTAAAGTGCATAGAAAATAATAATAATAAATTTATTGAAAGAAATTGATTTAAAGATATTAATTTAAAGTATCGAATAGAAGTTGTTTAAAAAATTAAAATGTTAGCTCAGAGTGAAATTTTTAAATAATGAACTATGGAAAAATTAAATTGTTCTTAGTCACTTAAAGAAATTTATTAAAGGAGAAATATTTATTGAATTAAAATTTTAAAATGGTAAATTGAATAGTTCGATTTGATTCGAATATTAATAAATTATATAATCATTTATATAAGGTATAAATGAAGAAATCAAGTCAAGATGGAAATGGACTGCAAAATAAAAGCAAAGGTGAGAACTTCTCACTCAAAAAGGGTAATTTTAAATTTCAAATAGTTATATTTAAAATTTGCTGATTGATTGATTGTTTGCTTGATTGTAATATTAGATATAGTAGGATATATCTATACATATAGCAATATATATATATTGGCATATGTATATATTGCAGTTGTTTGATTTCCCGCATTATATAGCGGGTGAGACCCTATTGCGGCGTTAGTAAGAGGATAATATTTTATAAATCCATATACCGCGATATTCCACCTTGAAGTGGAATGGGTATTGTGCTAACATCTTTGGATGCAGGGAAACAGGTTGGAGGGATCCAACTGGATTCCTCACAAATATTTATTTGACTATAGATATTGTGATGATTGTGATTATCATATCGATATATGATATTTGTGCAGTGATTGACCATTTGATGCTGTGGCATCATCGGATCCATTTTTAAAGTTTAAAGTAGCAATTTTTATTTTAAAAGGATTTTAAAGTGATTTCTCAAAGTATATGTTTTATTAAATTTTCGAATCTGACTCACTTTAAATAAATTAAGATTTTAATTTTAAAGTTATAGAATTTAAGATTTTTGTGAAGTATAACCAAAGGTAGTTTTTTTAAAAAATAAATAGATTTATATAATAATTTAAAATTGGATTTCTGAATTATTATAAAGGATGAATATAAAAGATTTTATAAATTGATATTTATAAATAAAAATATTGGAAGTATAAACGAGTTTATTATGTGTTAAAATGAAGTATAAAATGGATCATTGAAAATTATAGATTTGTAAATTGTGAAAGTTATAAAATGAATAAATATTGAAAATAAAAGATTCATGAGTCATTAACTTATAAAATGGATTGTGGTCATTTAAATGAGATATTTATAGAAATTGTAAATAAAGGAATTTTTTTTTATAAGTTGAAATTGTCATGGAATATAAAAGAATCTTATAAGCAATAAGATTTGGAATTTGTGAAGCTTAAAAAGAACGATTTGGTAAATGAATAAATGAATTATAAGTACTTAACTTATAATATGGACTTTTGGTATAAAAGGGAATTTTATAAATTGGATTGGATTGATAAAGGAAATTTATAAATCGAAGTTTATAAATAGGAATAGAATTTATAAACATTGTTTATAAATTCGTAATCAATTGAATTTGATCAATTGAATATAAAAGTTTATTAAAGCAGTTATATTCATGTTTTTGAACAGTGAATATATCGTTAAATAAAATGGATATCTTCTGGGAAAAGGATGTTTTAAATAGAATTTAAAATGATTTAAAGATGTTTTAAAATGCATCAAGTATCGAAAACATAGATTTCAACATTCATTGTTGAAATAGACGTTTCGAGAAATAGAAGGAAAGGAAGTCATAGATTTCAACATTCATTGTTGAAATAGACGTTTTCGAGAAATAGAAGGAAAGGAAGTCGTAGATTTCAACATTCATTGTTGAAATAGACGTTTTCAAGAAAATAAGGAAATGATGGACTATAACACTGTTGTTATAGTAAATGGTTTCCGAAAGGAAATATTTTTGTATAGTATTGGGATTTATATATCTATTTAATTTCGAATCCCTATACTAGTGATTTTGGGTTGTCGTAACGATCTTTTACGCAACATTCGTTTTGACCCAAATAAATGTGAATAAGAGAATGTTTTTCCTTAAAGAATGAAACATATACTTAACTATGGTTTAAGTATATTGAATATTTTCAAATTGTTGAAAATAAATAAGATTTATGAAATACTTATTATTAAATAAGTATGGAAATGCTTTTCCAATATGAAATGGAATGTTTTTAAGAATTTATCTTTTTAAAGATAAATTGGAATTGAATATTTGAAATCTATTGAAAACTGTAGACCAATAGATAATTTGAAATATAAATTCACTATGGAATTTATAAATGAGAAAGGAAACTGGTTTTTAAAATAAACATTGTTTATTTTTGAGGTATGGAAAATTTTATATCTTGCAAAGATATTTTTTGGGAAAATAAATAATTTGAAAAATTATTTGGAATCTGATGATGCTGATCATCTCTATTGATAGTTAAATAACCGAATATCAATATTTACCCTTGAATGAGTATTTGTTGTGATTGCTTGAATTGAATGCCACAATTATTTTTAAAATAAGCGCTCACTATTCGGGTTAACCGGGAAAGGACCATGGGGTCGTATAACCCATTCCGAATAGTGATACGTCGTTATAAATTGCATTTGAAGACCGGTGTTGAAGACCGGATAATTGTGAAAACGGAAGGATTACCGTCGAGTTACTCTGCATCGGCTGATCTCCGGTACAGAGGTTTTATCACCCTTAGTGACGGGAAGTCCGGACGTGATTAATGATTATCTGGATTGCAAGGACTTCTTTGTAAGTGCCTTCGGTTCTGTTCGAGCCCGGAACATACTTGTATGGATTGTATGTCTGACATTACAAGTTGAGATATAAAGCTGATTTCTTTCAAATATATTTCTGTTGGTGGCGGAGAATTTATTCTCTTAGCTTAACACCCTTCTCTGAGACGTACGAGCTCAGAGGTTATATAGTTGATGGTTATTAGTGATATACTCCCAATTTGGTAGTGTGGCATGCTGAGTGATGCTGTGAAATGATCATTGGTTGATCGTTTGTGATTGGATATTTGTTTGATCGTCTATCTTGATGATCATTGCTTTGATCATTTGTTGACCCAAAGCACTGCTTTTGTAAAGCGTGGCTTTGTGGACGAGACTTCATCGAGCCTCACACCCCGGAAATGGTCAAAACAGGAAAGATGCAGCAAGGTTATTAGGGGGTAGCGCCCCTTTAGTGTATGTCATTCCTTCTGGATAGAGGTGGTATCATGGTATGGAGCCCAGATACTTAACCTATGTGGTTACTGCAAATTTATTACTTTGTGGTTGTTGAAAATCGGGGATCCTCGGATATAGATCGGTTACGATCGGGGAATGACATATTCGTGTCAGTTGTTACCCAGTTAGGTGTAACCCGGCCTTGTGTTGGCAGAGATCCGGTTAGGTTCTCGGGACGTCATTCCAGAGGCGTTTCCATGTGGCAATGGGAAGTTCCTTGGCCTGATCATTTGTTGGAAATCCATTCTTCAATACGCGCCTTGTACGGTTTTAGTTGTAGAACCTGCCATCTAATATGGTAGCTATAGCGGGCATAATATAATGGTACCTATGCTGGCTAAGATTTATATTCTACTTTCGAAATTGTTTTCTACACTATGCACTAATAATAATATCAAAAATGATTTGATTTTGCATAGTAAGCATCTTTGAGTATCATAAGGAGAAACCTCCTCCAAGTCTGCGTTTGCATTGTGTGTGTGGCGGGAGACCTTATGGTAGTTTCATTTTCAAAAAGCATTGCGAATTTTCTTTTAAAATTTCTCCTGTTCTTTGTTTAAAAGATAAATAACTGTTTTTAGTTCTCACACCAGTCACATGCCTGACCTGGAGTTTATTGTTTCCTTCCTAAACTCTGGGTGCCCACCAATTTCTACACGGGCAGTCTAGAGTTAGGTTATCAGGTCATTTTGGATTCAGGTGTTGCTACAAATATCTGGAGGCGAGCTGGATGGCGCAGCATATTACCTATTGTATATAGTATTTCTTTTCTGCTGTTTGTTGTTGTAAACTCTGATAATGAATGTGATGTAATGTATAAAATGTATAGTTTTTTGTTTTAATAAATATTCATTTATCTATTATATGTTGTTCCGTTGCGAATTGTGAGATTCTGATATTGTTCTGTTGTTGTTTTCTTCTGTTCTTTCTATTTTCTTTTCTCTCTATTTTCTATCTTTTCTCTCTTCTTCTCTCTCTTTCTTTTTCTTAAACATTGATAATTTGTATTTCTGTTCATCTTGAATTAATCTATGGAGATTAGTGTATATTCAAGTTGTACGGATTTGCGGGTCTTCACAGGTGGTATCAGAGCGTATGGTTAAGCGACAACCATGGCTCTGTTGGGTGTTACTCATTAGAGATAGAGTCAGTAGTACTCTAGAACGAGTTTGAGTGTAATAATAGATATGAGCGCGTATTTGTTAGTGAATATTAAATTGTTTTATATTGTGTTGACTTATCGGTTGATTGTTTATAGATTCTGGTCGGTGCAGTCTAGCTAACTGTGTCGATAGGGGTTTCTAAACTCTTAAACAAGATAAACTGACACGGTATTGTTTTAAAATCGGGTAAATGAAATAATTTTGCCCAAACTATTTCGTATATAAAAGGAATGGTTTTCTGTAAATTACTATAGTATATGGATGCTTGGATGTTAGGAATTGATAACATTAAAACTATTACCATTGAAATTGAGTAAGAAATTGAAATCATAACTTCAAAGATAAGAAAATAAAAACCATATACAAATGAAGTTTAAGAATGAAAATTATAAATGTGATTTATAATTGGAAATAGAATTCCAGAGAAGTATTTAGAAATGTTTTTGAAAGAATTTGGAAATTTTAGTAATTAAATTCCTTTTTGATTTGGAAAATGAATTTAAAAGGTTTTGAAAAGTATTTTGAAGGGATAAAAGCTCTAAACTCTTTTTGGTCGTTGGAAAATAATTTCGATGATGATCGCGACATCATCGGTGTTCATTTTCGGGTTTCCAAAAGAGGAATTGCTGCCAAATATTTTAAATGAAAGTTGTTTGGAAAATTTGGGGTTTGGTTTTGGAAATTCAAAGGATAATTTGAATTGTTTTCAAAAATGGTTTTGAAAGGTTGAAAAGACTCTGGAATGCTATATAAAAGTAAATTTGAGAATTTAATCTAATGGACTCAATAAGTTGAGATAAAATGAAATGGTGAATGAACAAATGAAGCTACATTCGCAAATAAATGAAATCGGAAATTGTTTACAAGGAAATGAACCTGAGTTTGAAGTGAACTAGCTTAAGTAAATTCGAGATGAATATGAATATGGAATGTAAACGAAATTGAATGGAATCAATTGCAAATGAAGTAGAATTAAAATAAATTGAATTGGTATCAATTTAAATTAGTTATAAACTAGAATGGATATAAATTCGTTTTGTTTAAAAAATGAATCGAATATCAAGAAACTGCATTGTAAGCCATTGAATTGAATGTAAAATTTGATGAAAGCGACTAAAATTTGTATTGAAACTTGATAAATTGCAAATTGAAGTAAATTAGTGAATGAAACTAATTCAAACTAATATGAATCAATTGTAAATGAGAGCTGCAATTGAAAGATAAAAATCCAATATTCAGAAGTTAAATTGAATTCAAATGAAATTGAAATGCAAAATTGAATGAAAATGAATGTATAATTCCAATAATAAACTAAAGATGGTATAAGTAGCATATATTGAAATTTTGTAAGGAAATGTGCAAAATGGTTTGAATGTTGGAATTGGATACTACTACTAGCAGGTTATACAGGTGTATTAAAAGAAATGGAATTTGGATTTTGATTTCAAAAATAAAATTGAATTGCTCGACAAAAAAGGTACGTATTTGAATTTCAGTATGAGATTTGATGATTTTCTTCTCCAGCCACTTGGCTTTCTCTTTTCTTTTTGATTCTGAGGGGCCGTGGTGCCATTTTGTAGTCGTACCGATTGAGCCGCGCAAAGGAGACGTTGGCAAAAATTTTCGAAAATTTAAGGTGTTAGAAATATTTTGAGAAATTTTGAAAGTTTGAAATTTGAATTTAAATTTAAATTTGAATAGTTAGGAGAACAATATTGGTTGAAACTTATAATTGAAATTGGAATGATAATGTATCTCTAGTAAAAAGATTTAGGTTAGTAAGTTGATAAAACTATTTGGATTGTGAAAAATGATAGACGAGATAAGGGCATTCTTCTTAACTTGTAATTTCGGGACGAAATTCTTTTAAGGGGGGAAGATTGTAACGACCCAGGATTTTGAACTATTTAAATTTGAAAATATTTAATTAATTTTAAATATTTGAATAATGGTTTGGATTGAATTTCTATTATAACTTTGAATTTGGCGATTAAATTATAAAATTTAATCTATTGAAAGTTGAGTAAAAATTTGAATCTTCAGTTTTGAGCTGATTTAAAAATATTTCAACGGTTTGTAAAATTCATATTGATAATGCTGAAGATAATAGAAGCTTCAGAATCGAATTTGAAACTGCTTTGTTCAGTTTTGAAATTTTATCGTTCGAATTGATATTTAAAAATAGCCTTCCGAGGCACAGTCTCAGAATTCGACGAAACCAGTTCCATTGGGTCCGTAATATTGAATTATTATCGGATTTCAAATATCGTAGCATTTGGAGTTGTTATGTGAGCACACGGTAAATAAACGCGTTGAAATTAATCGAGTTCAATTTAAATTTAAACTTTAAATTTTTGTCAACGCAGCCACCTTCCTTCCTGAATTTATGCCTAAAATCACGTTGCCTCTCCTTTAATCATGCCGAGAATCACGAAAGGATTGTGATGACCATGCCTCCCATTTTCTTTTAAAATACCGAAGCCCCCTTCAGTTTTCAAAAGGCAAATCAAAACAAAAATTAATGGCCGCTCCTCCACGATTGAAAATCAAAAATTCACGAAAACAAAACCCTTTCTCTTCGTTAAAAACAAATTGGCCGAAGCCCCTTTTCCTCTCGTTCAAAACAATGGCCGAAGCCTACCTTCAAATCAAATTAAAAAAAAAATAGCGTCGCTTTCGCCTCAAATCGTGACTCTGTGCAAACCAAGTTCGATGAAGAGAAGGCGACGAGGGGAGGCGATTCAGTTAGGGTTTCGGTGGCGGTGACTTCGATGTATGGCTGAGGCGCGCACGATAGTGGTCAAAACGATGGATGGCCGTGGGCTTCGAGCAGGGTCGCGTGAGTTCTGGAGCACAGCAGGGTGGAGGCGGCGCGCGCTCGCACGAGGCAGTGGGTGTCGAGTGGCATACCGAAGCAAGGGCGACCACGACTCAACGATGGCGTCGGCCTCGATGGGAGCTGGGCTCTTCATTCTGCAGTAGGGTATTGATTAACATTTGTTTTCAATTTAAAAATATATATACAGTGAAGAAAATGACTGTCTTAGTTATTTACAAAGAAAAAAATTATTATATACGACAGTGAGGTATAAAAGAGAAAATTCATATGGGATTTCAATTGCAGTAAGTTATAAAATGCAGTTTCAATATACAAGCATATCTTGATTTAAGCATATCTCGCTTTAAATATATGTACATTTAAAACAGAAAACCTTTTTGAAAAAAATACATATATAGGAAAACAGAAATTCATTATATATTAAAGTTTTGGAAAAAAAAAATATAGAAATCTGAAATTTGAAACAGTAAAGTGCATAGAAAATAATAATAATAAATTTATTGAAAGAAATTGATTTAAAGATATTAATTTAAAGTATCGAATAGAAGTTGTTTAAAAATTTAAAATGTTAGCTCAGAGTGAAATTTTTAAATAATGAACTATGGAAAAATTAAATTGTTCTTAGTCACTTAAAGAAATTTATTAAAGGAGAAATATTTATTGAATTAAAATTTTAAAATGGTAAATTGAATAGTTCGATTTGATTTGAATATTAATAAATTATATAATCATTTATATAAGGTATAAATGAAGAAATCAAGTCAAGATGGAAATGGACTACAAAATAAAAGCAAAGGCGAGAACTTCTCACTCAAAAAGGGTTATTTTAAAATTCAAATAGTTATATTTAAAATTTGTTGATTGATTGATTGTTTGCTTGATTGTAATATTAGATATAGTAGGATATATCTATATATATAGCAATATATATATATATTGGCATATGTATATATTGCAGTTGATTGATTTCCCGCACTATATAGCGGGTGAGACCCTATTGCGCCGTTAGTAAGCGGATAATATTTTATAAATCCTATATACCACGATATTCCACCTTGAAGTGGAATGGGTATTGTTCTAACATCTTTGGATGCAGGGAAACAGGTTGGAGGGATCCAACTGGATTCCTCACAAATATTTATTTGATTATAGATATTGTGATGATTGTGATTATCATATCGATATATGATATTCGTGCAGTGATTGACCATTTGATGCTGTGGCATCATCGGATCCATTTTTAAAGTTTAAAGTAGAAATTTTTATTTTAAAAGGATTTTAAAGTGATTTCTCAAAGTATATGTTTTATTAAATTTTCGAATCTGACTCACTTTAAATAAATTAAGATTTTAATTTTAAAGTTATAGAATTTAAGATTTTTGTGAAGTATAACCAAAGGTAGTTTTTTTAAAAATAAATAGATTTATATAATAATTTAAAATTGGATTTCTGAATTATTATAAAGGATGAATATAAAAGATTTTATAAATTGATATTTATAAATAAAAATGTTGGAAGTATAAACGAGTTTATTATGTGTTAAAATGAAGTATAAAATGGATCATCGAAAATTATAGATTTGTAAATTGTGAAAGTTATAAAATGAATAGATATTGAAAATAAAAGAGTCATGAGTCATTAACTTATAAAATGGATTTTGGGCATTTAAATGAGATATTTATAGAAATTGTAAATAAAGGAATTTTTTTTATAAGTTGAAATTGTCATGGAATATAAAAGAATCTTATAAGAAATAAGATTTGGAATTTGTGAAGCTTAAAAAGAACGATTTGGTAAATGAATGAATGAATTATAAGTACTTAACTTATAATATGGACTTTTGGTATAAAATGGAATTTTATAAATTGGATTGGATTGATAAAGGAAATTTATAAATCGAAGTTTATAAATAGGAATAGAATTTATAAACATTGTTTATAAATTCGTAATCAATTGAATATAAAAGTTTATTAAAGGAGTTATATTCACGTTTTTGAACAGTGAATATATCGTTAAATAAAATGGATATGTTTTGGGAAAAGGATGTTTTAAATAGAATTTAAAATGATTTAAAGATGTTTTAAAATGCATCAAGTATCGAAAACATAGATTTCAACATTCATTGCTGAAATAGACGTTTTCGAGAAATAGAAGGAAAGTAAGTCGTAGATTTCAACATTCATTGTTGAAATAGACGTTTTCGAGAAATAGAAGGAAAGGAAGTCGTAGATTTCAACATTCATTGTTGAAATAGACGTTTTCGAGAAAATAAGGAAATGATGGACTATAACACTGTTGTTATAGCAAATGGTTTCCGAAAGAAATATTTTTGTATAGTATTGGGATTTATATATCTATTTAATTTCGAATCCCTATTCTAGTGATTTTGGGTTGTCGTAACGATGTTTTACGCAACATTCGTTTTGACCCAAATAAATGTGAATAAGAGAATGTTTTGCCTTAAAGAATGAAACATATACTTAACTATGGTTTAAGTATATTGAATATTTTCAAATTGTTGAAAATAAATAAGATTTATGAAATACTTATTATTAAATAAGTATGGAAATGCTTTGCCAATATGAAATGGAATGTTTTTAAGAATTTATCTTTTTGAAGATAAATTGGAATTGAATATTTGAAATCTATTGAAAATTGTAGACCAATAGATAATTTGAAATATAAATTCACTATGGAATTTATAAATGAGAAAGGAAATTGGTTTTTAAAATAAACATTGTTTATTTTTGAGTTATGGAAAATTTTATATCTTGCAAAGATATTTTTTGGGAAAATAAATAATTTGGAAAATTATTTGGAATCTGATGATGCTGCTCATCTCTATTGATAGTTAAATAACCGACTATCAATATTTACCCTTGAATGAGTATTTGTCATGATTGCTTGAATTGAATGCCACACTTATTTTTAAAATAAGCGCTCACTATTCGGGTTAACTGGGAAAGGACCATGGGGTCATATAACCCATTCCGAATAGTGATACGTCGTTATAAATTGCATTTGAAGACCGGTGTTGAAGACCGGATAATTGTGAAAACGGAAGGATTACCGTCGAGTTACTCTGCATCGGCTGATCTCCGGTACAGAGGTTTTATCACCCTTAGTGACGGGAAGTCCGGACGTGATTAATGAATATCCGGATTGGAAGGACTTCTTTGTAAGTGCCTTCGGTTCTGTTCGAGCCCGGAACAGACTTGTATGGATTGTATGTCTGACATTACAAGTTGAGATATAAAGCTGATTTCTTTCAAATATATTTCTGTTGGTGGCGGAGAATTTATTCTCTTAGCTTAACACCCTTCTCTGAGACGTACGAGCTCAGAGGTTATATAGTTGATGGTTATTAGTGATATACTCCCAATTTGGTAGTGTGGCATGCTGAGTGATGCTGTGAAATGATCATTGGTTGATCGTTTGTGATTGGATATTTGTTTGATCGTCTATCTTGATGATCATTGCTTTGATCATTTGTTGACCCAAAGCACTGCTTTTGTAAAGCGTGGCTTTGTGGACGAGACTTCATCGAGCCTCACACCCCGGAAATGGTCAAAACAGGAAAGATGCAGCAAGGTTATTAGGGGGTAGCGCCCCTTTAGTGTATGTCATTCCTTCTGGATAGAGGTGGTATCATGGTATGGAGCCCAGATACTTAACCTATGTGGTTACTGCAAATTTATTACTTTGTGGTTGTTGGAAATCGGGGATCCTCGGATATAGATCGGTTACGATTGGGGAATGACATATCCGTGTCAGTTGTTACCCAGTTAGTGGTAACCCGGCCTTGTGTTGGCAGAGATCCGGTTAGGTTCTCGGGACGTCATTCCAGAGGCGTTTCCATGTAGCAATGGGAAGTTCCTTGGCCTGACCATTTGTTGGAAATCCATTCTTCAATACGCGCCTTGTACGGTTTTAGTTGTAGAACCTGCCATCTAATATGGTAGCTATAGCGGACATATATAATGGTACCTATGCTGGCTAAGATTTATATTCTACTTTCGAAATTTTTTTCTACACTATGCACTAATAATAATATCAAAAATGATTTGATTTTGCGTAGTAAGCATCTTTGAGTATCATAAGGAGAAACCTCCTCCAAGTCTGCGTTTGCATTGTGTGTGTGGCGGGAGACCTTATGGTAGTTTCATTTTCAAAAAGCATTGCGAATTTTCTTTTAAAATTTCTCCTGTTCTTTGTTTAAAAGATAAATAACTGTTTTTAGTTCTCACACCAGTCACATGGCTGAACTGGAGTTTATTGTTCCCTTCCTAAACTCTGGGTGCCCACCAATTTCTACACGGGTAGTCTAGAGTTAGGTTATCAGGTCATTCTGGATTCAGGTGTTGCTACAGATATCTGGAGGCGAGCTGGATGGCGTAGCATATTACCTATTGTATATAGTATTTCTTTTCCGCTGTTTGTTGTTGTAAACTCTGATAATGAATGTGATGTAATGTATAAAATGTATAGTTTTTTGTTTTAATAAATATTCATTTATCTATTATATGTTGTTCCGCTGCGAATTGTGAGATTCTGATATTGTTCTGTTGTTGTTTTCTTCTGTTCTTTCTATTTTCTTTTCTCTCTATTTTCTACCTTTTCTCTCTTCTTCTCTCTCTTTCTTTTTCTTAAACATTGATAATTCGTATTTCTGTTCATCTTGAATTAATCTATGGAGATTAGTGTATATTCAAGTTGTACGGATTTGCGGGTCTTCACATTAAACATGCATAAGACTTTCATGGATTCGATATTGTGACGCCCCACCTCGAGACCCAAATTAATAAAGAGAATTACTAGATAATACTGTCTGCTAATGCGGAGAATAGGGCTGGTTAGGAGCGACCATCCATAGCTTTGTCTTAAACATCTATTTTCTGGTGTTAGAGAAGAAGATGAGGAAATGAACATACTATAAACTATTCTCACTTTCTCATCCGGTTAATGAGCACTAATAGGCTTTGGACCCATGCATTAAAAGAAAATTTAATGGCCAAAGTTGATTTTTATTAACATAAAACTAATATGTACATATATTTCACATTATGTTATAAACAAATGTTATTTTCTTCCAATTTTTCACACAAATAATATATGTAAATTTACCTATACAATAAATAAAATATTTTCCAACATATAAAAAGATAAATTTATATTTTTAAAACATTTTATTGTTAAAATCCTTTATTAAACAAAAATTCATTATTTACTCAAATAAAAGAATAAAACCATATTTTTAACTTCTAAAATTCCACAAAAATACTTTTCTCACTTAGGAAAATATTTTAAACCATTTCCAAACTTAACTTACGGCCAAAACATGTTTCTAGACCAATTTCCGCCTTTTTATTTAAATAAACCACCTTTAAAAATCACATACTTTTCTTAAAAATTATTAAAAAAAGTAAATGGGAAATAATTAATATAATTATTGAATTTTCTCTAAAATAAAGTCATTTTCCATTTATTATCATTCTAACCAAATAAAAAAATGTTTGGAATTTTACTTTCTCATTTTTAATTCCAAAATTCATTGTTTATTCCAAATAAACAATATAAAATACTCAATTTTATTCTAAATCATATATTAAATTATAACTACTGTTATAATTTAATATTGTCAGGTAATCTCCAAACTAGGGTTGTTATAGATATAGTGCATGCTCCGTCCTAGAAACTTAGCCTAGGATTATTTTAGCTTAACCAAATATACTTTTCTTATACTTTTGGGATTAATAAAGAACCCGTTAATAATCGTGTTAAAAATGTTGTTTCACATAATGAACTTGATACCATGACTTCAATTTATGGTTTATTGTCACATCGGTACATCTATTGGTAATTAATACAATATATACACTAAAACCATATATTTACTCACGTAAACACAAAAATAATGGTTATGCAAACTCTTCCTGGCTCTCACCTTTCTAAATTTACTGCCTTTTCATTTTCTTTTTAATAATTTTCGGTAAAAATATATAAGGTAGTCATTAATGATTTTTTTAATTTTTTTTATATTTGGGAAACTAAAATGAAAACAGTAGCAAAAAAGTGGTATGTGACGAAAATTAATGGCTTTTGGCTGCTTAGCCTATTAAGAAAATAAATTTTAGTTATGTCACTTTTACTTATTTCTTTAAACTCTATCTAACACAAAACTCCTAATTGATTACTTTGTTTATGAGTAATCATTCTCGACTATCCTGATATCTTAATCTGTGTAGTTAAGCCCAACAAAATCTCTGCTATAGCACGCAGCGCTTTTCAACTGCTACGTTATTTCAATTCAGCACTATTAAATAACATATCCGCTTTAAGCCCCGATGTTTTCCGCTACACCTGTTAAATTAAGATTTTTAGCACCCATTTTAACAATATCAATCCATAAAGGTTGATTTGAATAGTTCTCTTTTAAAGCAAATTAACAAAGTTATGGTGAAGATATGATCCTTAGACATAAGTGTTCAATATAAGTTAGAAATCTGTTAAAGTCACCTATAATCTACATAAATCATGACGTTCTTTGGTTTGATTATATAAGATTAAACAATATTTTTATTCCAATACAAATGATATGTGAATGAATATAAATTTACTTTAAACATTTGGTTTTTATATTTAATGAAGAATTTGCAATTACGCTATTTTTTGCTATACCCCCACTTTGTTTCCGGTGTAACTTTTTGCACCTCCACCACTATAAAACCGCTAAGTGCTTTAACTGCACATATCTTAACTCATATTATTTTATCAATCACATATTCTTATAAATCAATCATAGTAAATTAAGAGTGGTGTTATCTTCACCACGGTATACTCTTGTTTTACTCCAATTTCAAATGGCAACAAGTTATTGAAAGCTTTTCATTGCAGCTAGCATTTTGTTGCAATTGTAATTAAGAAATATGAATTTTCTTCATTACAAGATGTAATAAAATGGTGACTGCAATGAAGAGCAATCGACACCTTGTTATCATTTAAAATTTGAGTAAAAGCAAGTGTATGCTGAAGTGCGGATGGTCTCCCATAAAATTAATATTTTTGACGCGATTAAAAGTTTAATAAATCACGTATATGTAACATGTGAAATATACCATTAGTCGCTTACTTCTGTGCATCGTCTTCCTTTCTCAGTCCTGTATTACCATTCCAAGATGTACTTGAATTTTTAAGACCCGGGTTGGTTTGTCATTTTTATTTTTGAGTTTTAGTTCAAACAAAACAACGCACAATGCGTGTATTTTTCGAAAAACAACTAATTTAAAAATGAATTCATAATACAAAATGAAAATCAAATTCATTTTGTTTTCATGTTTTGAGATATAATGAAAAACAATCTATCCCTCCATCGTCCTCTATCATCACCATAATGACTCGAAACTTTAAATATTTTCCTCCACTCTTCCTTTGTTTTGTAATGAATTTTGAAGACGCAAAATATAAGAATCGAAATGGAACCGAATGAACGTTAAGTTGTGCAGTGTTGTCCATAGTAGTGGTGTGCTTTCTAGGCATGGTTTGTGAGGAAGGAGTTGAGGTGAGAAGGAAGAAATAGTAGATCGAAGATAGTAAATTTGATGAAAGTGTTCACAAGCTCTTCACACTGATCTAGTGCTGTCGTTAATCTTCTTCTTCATGGTAGCTTCATCAGGACGAGGAGCTGCATCATCAGGAGGGGTGTAACACTCTCCAGTACTTTTGCCAACGCTCTCTCGCTTGACTCGGGACCTAACATTTCGAGATTTTCTTGGACTAAGGTCTTATATTTCTCCCTTCTTACTTCTTCCTTCGCTGCCATGGATTCTCCACTCCCCTTACTCTGCCTTGCTAACTTTTTTTAGAAACCACTACATTGATGAATGTGGCATTCTCCCACATTGCCAAAAATATATGAATTTTCATGTTTATATAGTAAATCTCTCAAACATATATTGGCCCTTAGGGTTGGGTAATTTTGTGCGAGAGGAAGGCCCTATATGGCTATGAACTAACACACATGCGTGCGCCGCCGTCCGCCCGTACCAAACCGGGCCAGGTGCAGGTCCAATAAGAGCGGACCGTGTTATATTTTTTTGGATAAAAGTGGATAGTTTTTTGACTGTTAAAATTCAAACAGAGGTGACTGTCTATTTGAACGGACATGGATTTTCCCAACGGAAATGGCTGTTGTAAACTGTTTGAATGGACGCAGCTTTTCAAATAGAAATGACTGTTACAAATAGGAAACGAAGAGACGCGACCTTGCTGTTGCAAATATGAAAAGATGCCACCTTTTTTTAATGGATATAGCCGTTGTGAATTTTTTGTTGCAAGTATGAAATGAACAGACGCGACCTTTTTCCAACGGGTGTAGCCGTTGCAAATTCGCCTATAAAAGGAGAAGGAAACTTGATCACTTTTCAAAAAAAAATTCTCTTCTTCCACTTTCTTTCTGAAAAACAGTCCTCTGTATCACATAGAAGTTCATACGCACCACAATCTCGAGCGGATCACGTCTGTTGTATCTTGGGAGACTTTAAATAAAGTCTTAAAGAAATTGTCACGACAATCTTCAAACAAAATTTCCTTTTTTATCCCGGTTAGAATTTCAGTTTGTCTATATAGATATTTCTATATAAAGTTTACTGTTTCTACTCAATAGTAAAATAATCATCATCGTTATAGTTTAGCACAACAATTTGACGCTGTTACTACTGTAATTTGTTGCCGTATGTTTGTTTCGACTATAAATTTGATTTGTAAACATCTGTACGGAGTTTATAACATATTACTCTTTGTTTTGGTATTCTAGTTGAATAACATCTTAAGACTTTTCTGTTTTCACTAAAACAGAGATGACAGCAGTTGAACTATCAGCAAAAACTGCTACCCACAACTGGCCTGATCCGTTTAGAGGAGATGGTTATGACTCCATAACATAGTAGAATCAAATACTGTTTTACCTCACCACATTAGGGCTGCAAAAATGCATTGAGGAGGATGAACCAAAGCTCATAGATGGATAGATTAAAAAAAAAGGCATAGATGTTTTTCTCAAAATTGACTCATGGAAGCATTCAGACTTCCTATGTTGAAACTACATTCTAAATTATTTGGAAAAATTACTGTATAAAGTGTATCTGCCACACCTGATAGAAAAATCCCTATGGACTACACTTGCAAATAAATACAAGACGTAGAATGTCAATTCGAAGAAATTTATAGTACATAAATTTATGGAATACAAAATGGTGGATTCCAAATCCGCAACTAGTCAAGTGCAGGAACTTCAACTTATTATTCATGAACTTGAATCGAAAGGACATAAAGTTGGAGAGTCGTTTCTTATTGAAGCGATAGCAAGAAAATTACCACCATCCTAGAAAGACTACCGCAACTATCTGAAACATAAGAAAAAAGAGATTTCCTTAAAAGATCTCATTGTTAGATTAAAAATTGAGGCGGATAATCACGGACTAACACAACCCAAAGGCGATGAGGCATTTGTTACAGAAGGGTCAAAGAAGAAAGGACACTTCAACAACAAAAAGAAGAACTTCTATAAAAAGAGAAAGGCACCAGATAATCAATCCAAAGATAAGCAAACCAAGAAGTTCAAAGACAAATGTTAGGTCTACGGAAAGACTGGTCACACAGCTAAAGATTGCAGGCATAAGAAAATGAATGACAAGTGGGTGGCAAATATAGCGGAAAATTTATATACGAAGTTGTATCAGAATGCAACTTAGTACAGAACCCTGCATGGCGGTGGGTAGTCACCGACACTACTCATCAAGTCTGTTCTGATATATCTATGTTCTCCACTTATAAGAAATACGGCCAGGAAGAAAAACACTACATGGGTAATTCTGCAGTTTTCATGATCAAAGGTAACGTTACATCGTCCTCAAATTTACATTTGGAAAAACCGTGATACTAAATGAAGCTCTCCATGTTTCAAATATCTGGAAGAATCATATCTCTGGACATGTGCTCTCAAAGAAAGGATTTCGAATGGTCTTCGAGTCAGATAAAGTAGCTCTGTCTAAGGTTGAAATCTATATACGAAGGGGTTATTTATGTGATGGCCTATTTAAAGCAAATGTAACCGTAGTCGGTAATAAAATTATATATTCTGACTATGATAGTAATAAAAATAAAATTTCTTATTTGGTTGAGCATGAAATTTTATTATGGCACGATAGATTAGGACATATAAATTTTCGAAAAATGAAAAATTAGCAAACTTGGGATTAAATCCTAAATTCCAAGTAGATAAAAACTACAAACGTAGACATGTATAGAAGCAAAATTGGTTAAAAAACCATTTTATACTGTTGATAGAAGTACCGAACCACTAGGTTTGGTTCATACCAATTTATGTGATTTTAAATCATTACCTACAATAGGTGGGAAAGTACTTTATCACTTTTATTAACGATTATGGACGATATTGCTATGTATATCTTTTAAATAGTAAAGACGAAGCAATTACATCGTTTATAAAATATGAAGCTAACGTAGAAATTCAATTAAATAAAAAAGATTATGATATTGTGATCTGATCGAGGTGGAGAATATGAATCATCTTTTGAAAAATTCTATGAGAAAATAGTATAATTCATCAAACAACAGCTCCATATTCACAACAACAAAATGGTGTTGCCAAGAGAAAGAATAGAACATTGAAAGATATGATTAATGCAATGTTATTGACCTCTGTCCTACCGACAAATTTGTGGAAGAAAGCCTTAAATATGTCTTATCACATATCAAACAAGGTTCTCAAAATAAAATAGGAACAATTCCATATGAGTTATAGAAAGGACACGTACCAAGTTTCAAATACCTCAAAGTATGGGGGTGCTTGGCAAAAGTTCCAGTTCAGCATCCCAAGAAAGTCAAATTTTTACCAAAAACCATAGACTGTTACTATCTAGGACAAGCCCAAAATAGTAACACATACAGAATTTTGATATTCAAGTCTAATATAGCAGATATTAATGTAAATATAATCATGGAGTCTAGAGATGTCTCGTTCTTTGAAGATGTGTTCCGCACAAAAGGAACGAAGGAAATTATGCCCCTAAAAGGACAAGAGAAAAATCAAGCAAGCCACATGAAGATGAAACTCATTGTGAAATTAAGGAAGTTGAATCAAGAAGAAGCGTAAGAGCAAGAACATCCAAGACATTTGGTTCAAAATTTCTAACATATATGTTAGAACACGAACCTCAAATGTACAAGGAAGCAATGTCATCTTCTAAATTTTCATGTTGGAAAGAAGCAATCAAAAGTGAAATCAATGCAATTCTAAGTAATAAAAACTTGGGAAATAGTTGATCTTCCACCTATAATAAAATCGATTGGTTGTAAATGGATCTTCAAAAAGAAGATGAAACCAAATGGCTCTATTGAGAAATATAAAGCAAAACTGGTAGCCAAAGGATATCTCAAAAGGAAGGTATAGACTTCTTTGATGCTTATTTACCAGTTACACGAATAACTTGTATAAGAATATTAATAGCAATTGCATCCATATATAATCTAGAGATTCATCAACTGGATGTAAAGACAACATTCTTAAATGGAAATCTTGATAAAAAGATTTACGTGGAGCAACCTAAGGGTTTTATTTCCAAAAGTAATGAAAACAAAGTATGTAGATTAGTAAAATAATTATACGAACTAAAACAAGCTCTAAAACAATGGCATGCAAAATTTGATAGCGTCATGATGAAAAATGATTTTTGAATAAATGATTGTGATAAATATGTTTATAAACAAGTTGAACAATCATACGCGATGATTTGTCTATATGTAGACGATATGCTAATCTTTGGTCCAAATAGTAAGGTAATAGAGACCATAAAAAATATGTTAATCAACAATTTCGATATAAAAGACTTACGAGTTGCAGATGTTATTTTGGAAATCAAAATGAAAAAAAACATCTAGTGGAATTGAACTATCTCATCCAGACTATGTGCAAAAAGTGATTGAAAATTTTCAAAATTACAGAGTTAAAGGAATAAGAAAACCTTTCAACCCATCGGAAGTGCTGCATAAAAACACTAATGAGAGTGTAATGCAACTGCAATACTCTCGTGTAATAGGATGTCTGATGTATCTCATGAATTGCACAAGACCAGATATAGCTTATGCAATAAGTCGACTGATCAGGTATACAAGCAACCTTGAAAAGGAACACTGAAAATCACCAATGAGAATGTTGGGATATTTAAAGAGTACCGCAAACTTTTCTCTACATTATGGAAATTATCATGCCGTCTTAGAAGGATATAGTGATGCAAACTTGATTTCTGATTCAGAGGAATCTAAATCAACTAGTGGTTATGTCTTCACATTAGTAGGAGTAGTAGTGTCATGCAAACCTACTAAAAACGTGTGTGGCTCGATCCACTATGGAATCAGACTTCATTCTTTTAGATAAAGCAACCGAAGAAGCGGAATGGCTTCATCATTTTTTAAAAGATATTCCATTTCGGCCTAAACTTTTACCGGCCATATGCATATAATGTGATAATTAAGCAACGTTAAGCAGAGCGCAAAACTTAGTGTATACTGGAAAGTCACAACATATTCATCGACACCATAACATAGTATGCAGTTGCTCTCAAATGGAACTATTTCCGTTGATTATATGAGAACTACTAATAACCTTGCGTATCCATTTATTAAAGGTTTATCAAGAGAGAAAATTGACAGTGGGGAATGAGTTTAAAAACCTAAACCACCAAGAGTTATCTTATACGGAAACCTATCTTAGCAATTTGAGATCCCACAGACTAGGATCAATAGGAAAATCTATTCCGAGTAACTCAAGAAGTAAAGCATTTGTTTTGACTATGTCCTACTCCATTCCTATGATGCACAATAGATTGCATGCCTATAGAAGAATTCAAAGGTTAAAACTATGTATTTAATGATGACCATATCTTGAAAATAACAAGTGGGGTATATGTAGGATACTCTTAATGGTTGCGATCACCTATGTTAGTGTGAGCTGAGTCGGCTCCATGAGAATATTAAAGGCTTTAATTCTTTATAAACACTCGTAGAATCAAAGTGTTAAGGACCAAAATGAACAGAACCAAGAAATTGGATGTGAAGGGGAACAATGCTTTGTAAAATTTATTATCTGGTTATACATTAATGGATGACGGTTCAAGATGAAATAATTCACCGACTAGCCAAGTACATTCAATAAGTTTTAACTAGGAAAAGTTCAATGTGAAATATCTACTTATCCTCGATATAGCATTATTACTATATGAACTATGTGATATTACACTTTGTGTGGAGGAGACATATATCATCATTTATATGGGGGATTGTTAGAAACCATTGCATTGATGAATGAGATATTGCCCACATCGCCAAAAATATATACATTTCAATGTTTATATAGTAAATCTCTCAACTCTATATAGGCCCTTAGGGTCGGATAATTTTTTGCAAGGGGGAGGACCTATATGGCCAAGAACTAACACGCACGTGCATGCGTCGCCGTCCGCCCGTACCGAACCGGGCTGGGTCAGGTGCGGATCCAATAAGAGCGGGTCGTGTTATATTTTTGCTGGATAAAAGTAGACAGTTTTTTTACAGTTTAAATTCAAACAGAGGTGACTGTCTGTTTGAACGGACATGGATTTTCCCAACGAAAATGACAGTTGCAAATTGTTTGAACAGACGCTGCTTTTCGAACAGAAATGACTGTTGCAAATAGGAAACGAAGAGACGCGACCTTTCACCAACGGGTGTAGCCATTGCAAATTCGCATATAAAAGGAGAAAAAAACATGACCACTTTCCAAAAAAAAAGCCAGTTTTCTTCTTCCTCGTTCGTTCTTGAAAAGCAATCATCTGTATCATATAGAAGTTCATACGCACCACAATCTCGAGAACGTCATGTCTGTTGTATCTTGGAAAACATTGAATAAAGTCTTAAGGAAATTGTCACGGCAATACTCAAACGAAATTTCCTTCTGTGTCTCGCTTAGAATTTCAGTTTGTCTGTATATATATTTCTGCGTGAAGTTTACCATTACTACTCAATAATAAAACAGTCATCATTGTTATAGTTTAGTATGACAATTTGACGTTTTTGCTACTGTAATTTGTTGTTGTACGTTTGTTTCGACTATAAATTTGATTTGTAAACTTCTATAAGAAGCTTATAACATGTTACTTTCTGTTTTGGTACTCTAACCGAATAGCACCTTGTTCGCTGACACTCATCTTAATTATTATGGTTATATATAATTGTGCACTATATACTGTTCAATCCGGTATTAGCCATGTAGTTTCTAGGAGATGCAATTTCTAAGGTGAGCCTAATATAACTCTTATTTCTTTTCCCTGAGAAATAGAAGTGTCAAGTTTTACTGGAATCGTCCTCAAGTTCTGTGATGATAACTATTCTACATACGGACTAAGATAAGAAGCTTGAGGTTGTTATAGCGCTTATTTCTTTGGTCCATTAGAATTAACAGGTAAATAGGCACGAGGAAGAAGTTGCAAAAATAATTAGTCTCAGGGGCAACAAGTTTATTTTTTAGTCTGAAGGACACTTTTTAGTGTAAACTGAAATGATAGTTACAACTATCATTCTGTGAATTACACTAAAAAGTGTTCTTCGGACTAAAAAACAAACTTTTTCCTGAAACTAAATTTTTCTTTAACTTTTTCCTTGATCCTAAAACTTCTTATATTAAAATAATTAATAACCGTATTTTGGCAATTTTCAATACCTGTTTACCTTCACCGTTGTTTTAAATCATTGTTTGATTAAAGATTAAAAGAATCTGGTAAACTTGTCTACAAGAGGTCAGAGGAGCCATATAGGCCTAGGCACTGCTCAATCAAACTACATATCATCTTTTGTATTGTACTATCATTGCATGGAGGCTACAAAACAATGATGATTAAAAAAAGCCAGGGATAAATACAAACTATGCTTGTATTTCTTGACAAAATCGTTACAAACGACAAGCTTCTTATGCTCACATGTTGAAATTACAAATAGAAACAACTAAATTATTGGCATTCGCATCCATACTCTGGCTACAATACCTACAAATCGAAGCTAAGCATATTGCAAATGTGAAATAATTAATTACTTCAAAATCCATCTATTTATTGAGCAGTTAAAACACTGCTCCCCCTCGGTCTTTTGAAAGAAAGCTTACCAGCTCTGAAAATCAAAGTCGCTATCCGAAGTAGAATTCATCTGCCAAACTTTCAGACTGGTTGCCGTTATTGTCGCACCCGTCGCGTTGTTGAACAAAAATATCCGAGCTTCGTCAAAGATAGCCATGGTAGGATACACTCTAGAAGTGGCACTCGCTCTTCCTCCCTGAGCAAAACTCTCCACGATCGAGTGATCAACCAACACTCTCAGCGTGAATGACTCTCCATTGAGCACGGGTACAGCATGCCCTACCACTTCCCTGATCGTCTCCTTGGACTTTGACGACCTCAGCTCATCCTGGCAGAAATGAGTGAGTAGACTGCCATCTGCCTTCTTGCTAACATAAAAGTAAGTCGCGGTTTGCTCAGTTAGATCCACAGTTGTCAGCACAAGCAACCCGAACGGCCCAAGCAACCCCCTCTGCGCTGCACCCCCACTCCTGCTGCATTCATACGTTACATCTGTACTGTTCATGGCCACTAATGATTCTTTATCGATTTCGAATTCGGCTTCTATGTCCAACTGCACAGCTCGACCGACACTGACCTCAAACGTGCTTCCAGGACCTACTTTACTTCCACTGAAATCGTTTTCTTCTCCACGTAAACCTTTCACCTCCTCGACCGGCCATGTCAGTAAATGATTTCCAGTTCTCACATCAAACAAGACCGACCTCGGAATTCCCTGTAAAGAAGCCCAACCTTTGGATATGTCAGCGGCTTCACTGTCTGCCTCCTTGACCCAACCCCAGAGAATCCTTCTCAGCTTCATGTCATCGTAAAACGTCTTTGAAGCGTAAAACCTCCCCCAATCGTACCTCAACCCAATTCCGACGTCGAGGCCCCATTCATCCGGAAGCCATTCATTCAGTGTAGGGTCATAGGTCCCGATAGAGTAGTAATCGTTCATGTTATCTGAAGTGCTGGCCTTGAGCACATGCTTGACCACTCTGCTTGGCTCCACCGACCTATCGAGTCCTCTATTTGTGGCACCACCGGAGGTTGTGACCGGGTAGAAGTCCACGCACTCCCACATACCCACATCGTCCACCGCATGCAGCGTCCCAGGCAGCAGTGTATACCTTTCAAAATCTATGGTGGAGTAAATAAGGGCGATGCCGGAATTGTTTTCGTCCTTGGAGCCGATGCTGATGCGCCAGGTTGAATCGATCGGTTCGAACCAGGCGGACGTGGGGTCCCGGAAGTCCGCTGGAAGGATGCCGGGGGGAGCGATGATGGCGGGGTTGATGGAGTCAAGCTTGACCCAGTTTATGAGTAGCGGGTCCGACAGGTTGGCAGGAACGGCCACATTTTGGACTTGGGTGGACGTGTTAAAGAGGCCCGTGTAGATCATGAAGATGCGCCCGTCAGGGAGGACTGTGGCTGAACCGGTGAAGACGCCGTCGACGTCGTAGGGGCGATCTGGGACCAGGGCTAAGGGCAAGTGGAGCCAGTTTAGGAGGTCTTTGGAGACGGCATGACCCCATGCTATGTTGCCCCATACCGCTCCGTCAGGGTTGTATTGGTAGAAGAAGTGGTACCATCCGTTGTAGTACATTGGACCATTTGGATCTGCACACAAGTCATTAACTAAATCAGCACAGTTCTAAACTAAAAAAGAATATAAGGAGAACAAATAAAGAATAGAAAACGGAACATACCGTTCATCCAGTTCTTTGCTGGTTGAAAATGAAACCCGCTTCTCTGCAATGACAGCTTCTGGTTTGTCCACGGGTTATCTGAACCCGCTTCCAAGATTATGCCTGAACCCAACGTACCTTTTGTAGACACACCGGCTTTCAGGCCCCTATCCATTGTCATGACTACTGGATCATGGTGCAATGACGGGCGCATACCCGAAAGCCCATTAGTACTCGATAAGACGAAAAATACGACTACGCTTACAAGAAATATGGATGTCAATGACAAGGAGAAAAGAAGTAGCTTGCTCCGAGGTGGTGGAGCAGTTTCATTGGAAGAAGGGAGGGAGAAGTAATTGGACGAAGATGGGGACTCTAAGTCTGTAGTGGCAGAACTTGACATTTGTAGTGAGTTTACACTGAAAATGTTATGGAATGAAATAATGGAATTGGATGTCGATGTTAGATCTTGGTGTAAGAAGTAGTGGAGACGGCATTGGAGTTATTTATAGATTTTTTAGGTATGTATTCTGAGGAGAAATGAAGATGTCGTGACGGATAAAATGGGTCCATCTGAACAAATATCTGGGGCGACCAATGGGTGTCTTTTGGTTGGTGCAAAAAAGAGAAATCTGGTTTATTCTTCATGTTGTGGTACTAAACTTCTAAATGTTGTTAATTTGGGCGAAATTAAGATAAAATGAAAGAGCGTTGTCAGTAGCGAGACATATCTGGATCACAATTGTTCCTACATTTTGCATCTAAACATGCTCATTTCAGTTAATTTGTAGTTAGCCATACAAATATAGATTACGTTGACATTTTCATTTTTAGTGTACGTTTATAAGCAAATAAAAGGCAGAAAGGGTAAGTCAACTGTTAATCGGTAAATATTTGTTTAATGATACATCACCTGTTTAGAGGATATGTTAGCTAGCTCCATTAAACAAGTCACGTAAATAAACAAGCCATGGCATGTATAGATTACATCTTGACGCAGCGGATTAACAGAAAATTAATATCACGATGAAAATGTAGCAATCGGTGGATTGAGTATACTGCAATACGGAAAGTGCCAAATCCGTTGATCCCAAGAGATACTGGATTCTAGCTATCCTTAACACGTTGATCGCGCACGATATCGTGATGAAGGATCTACGATTCTTCGACGTTGATCAAGCGCAATTGATTCCGCGAATCGGCTTCAGCAAACGTTGATTCGAGCGCACTCGAATGACGTAGGTGGAGATAGGAGATTTCACTCGACTGCCAATTTAATGAAAGCACAAAGCTATCAAAAGGAATTTTATTCAAAAGTCAACAACCTTTGACTTCCTCATCCGTTCTCTCGTAAGTTTAGTTTGCTGCCACCACGCCAAAGCTCTTCTCCTCAATCTAGTAGCAACCAACTTCACTCGACGATCTTTAGGAACCTCCTTGAAATCTCCTATCTCCACCTACGTCATTCGAGTGCGCTCGAATCAACGTTTGTTGAAGCCGATTCGCGGAATCAAGTGCGATTGATCAACGTCGAAGAATCGTAGATCCTTCATCACGGTATCGTGCGCGATCAACGTGTTAAGGATAGTTAGAATCCGATATCTCTTGGGATCAACGGATTTGGCACTTTCCGTATTGCAATATACTCAATCCACTGATTGCTACATTTTCATCGTGATATTAATTTTCTGTTAATCCGCTGCGTCACATCTTATAGTATAGGATATTAAATACTAAAGTTGCTTCTTGTCTTAACTCCCACGTTTTATTATAAATTGCAACTTCTTGCCCGTGTCTATTTACATTACATCTTTAGTGTCTATTACATCTTTAGTGTCTATTTTCCTGTTTTATTATAAATTGCATTCCAACAAAGTACCAAATTCAGAAAAAGTTAAAATAATTTAGTAATTTCTTCTTACGGTCATTTATATTAACTTTCATATTTAATACTTAAGCAATAAATAATAATTGTAGTTAATCAATAACGATGTATTTATACGCTAAAATTTACTTAAAGCGATGTGGGTAGAAACGTGCATTTGTCGATCAGGCAAAACACGAAAATCCATCAAATATTTATTGGATCCCAATTTCTAATCGATGTTTGAATCCAAAGAGATGTCTTCGAAAACAACCTTCATGGGCCACCACCAAGATACCGTTATTTCATCGTCTCCGTGCCTTCTGAAAGAATTCGAGTTAGCATATTTGCCACCATCTTCCTCCATTGCACTTAATTATTTGGGAAGATCTACTTATATCCCGAACAGCGTGCAATATCTGTTTCATATTGTTTTAAATAAGATGAAAAAATTAAAGAAATTGAAAAAGCAATGGGAAATAGGGGTTAAAATGGATTGGGGAAATGGAAGCCCGGGTTGGGACAAAGGATGAAGATGTCGGCTAGAAAAAAAAGCCGCTAACTGAAGCCGGACAAATAGACGGTTGGATTTCAACTTAAAATAGAATGCGGATTGTGACGTAAAATGCTGAGATTGATATATATTTTATCCGACATTATTAATGTCGGATATATACAAAAAAATATAATTGCTCTTGGATTTGCACTAGGGGTGCCAGTGGAAATGGTCATGGCAGCCGCTTGCTGTGGATTGGAAATGTTACTATAATCAAACCGACCGTTAGGAAGGTTTGCTTACTGTCACTGGCCAAAATCAATTTCTTTGAACCCAAAAAAACACTGCCGCTGTTTCATCTTTATTTACCCAATGCATCTCCTCCCTTAAATTTTCTCTTCTTGACCGCGTATTCCACTGTCGAAAGTTTCGCTTCCGTCCAAATTTTTTCTTCTTGATTGCGTATTCCACCTTCGGCAGTTTCGCGTCCATTTTTCGTCGGTCAATCTTACCCTTCCGTTTCGTCCTAAACCAAATAAAACCCAAATCCACTGGCAGATATTCTTCGACACGCCCCTCTTCTCGAACGCTCCTCATCTCAAGCCTCCCCCGGTTGTTCGACCACGCTTCTCCTCTCGCTCCTCTTTATTTTACCGCAACTACATCACAGTTCTAAATATATTAACTTAGAAATGTGTTTGTTTGAACTAATTTAAAAACACTGTTAACTTTTCTTTATTCAAGTCTGTGCATAGTTTGTTTGCTGTAATTATGAAAGAGAAACTAAATGACCACAATTGGTGTTTGCTGCAATGTATCTGTTGTTTACCTAGTATTTGAATTAAATTATAAAAATATAGTCCTTTTATTTTGTTGTTGAAAACATTCTTCCCATATGTGCAAGAGATGTGGCTGGGAAACGATGAATTTGTTGAAATGTATTATATGTGATTTGAAGATGCAGGTTACATAAGTTTGAAGCTTCCTCTAACAAATAACAGAGGCGATGGTATGCAGTTATTGGATTTTTACTGTAAATTAGAATCATTGTCTGTTTTTTGCATGCATTGATGATCCACACAATTGATGTTTGTGTGGAAATTTATATCATGTTAATATGGGAATCAATTAATTATATATACTTAGTTGCGTTCTTCATATGTTATGTCAGCTATTTATTATATTGTAGCCTCCACCAACCTCCTCAGTTCGTGAATTTGCTCCCAAATCAACGCAATCGCAACCAGTGTCCTATGCACCGAAGCTGCGATCTGCCTTCTCAGTACCAAAAATTGTGACCAGCTTATCCACCTACAGTTGGGAATCTATTTTTTTAAACAATTTGTAAATCTAAGCTCCAAAAATCAAAAGCCATCGCTTTCCACTCGAGCTGGCTGCTCCAATCTAAGGTGATTTAAGGTAATTTTATATTTCACTCCTTAGATACCCAACTGAATACTACTAATTCAAATCCTAAGCAGGTGCTTTTTCTTATTAAATTTATGCTTAGCATCAATTTGATAGTTTAAGACATCTTGTTATAATTTTTATTACTTTCAACAATTAGATAATGGTAGCATGCTGAAAAAAGAATTTTTTCATTAATATTACTTAAACATTAGTGCTAACATGCTGAAAAAAGAAATTAAAAAACTGAGATTTAAATTTGACATTTGAAAATCTAAAAATTTCAAATACTAATGAGATATATATTATTATTATTGTCATTTGCTGAATAAATTTGACATTTGCTGAATAAATGGTAAGTAAAAACAACTATTATTATTGTCAAAATTTCAAATAAAAGTTTTCTTTAATGTAAAATTAGCAATTTATGAAACTTAAAAAAACTAATGCTGATATTTATGTTTTATTTTAAATTAAAACGTTTGACCTGATATTGTAGGTGTTTGATAGTTTAAAACCTAAGAATAGTGAATAATGAGATATATATGATTGTTGGATGTGCATTTTCTTGTCTCTTAGGGACATAGCATCAGAAGACAACATGATATCATACATTTCAAATACTATAGCCATTTCACCCATCTGCATAAGATTTGGTTGCTTATTGCGAGATGATGATAACAATTAGCATTAATCCAATAAATACTCACCTCCTTGTGATATCTCATGTCATGTGTTTAAGTATGTAGTTGGGAGTCCATATTACGTAGCATCTGAAGTACTACGTAAGCATTATGGACGAGAAGCTGACTTTTGAACTGAAGGAGTTATACTCTACATTCTGTTGAGTGGCATACCACCTTTTTGGGCAGGTTTGATTATATTAGTCATTGCTTAAATTAGCATTTCAAAGCTGGTTTATCTGTATAATCAGGCATATGTTTGCAGTTTTTTTTCCAATGACTTAACAGTTTTGAACTTGAAATATAAAAGTTCCAACTAAGGGAAAATATCAAACATATATGTGTGTGATATTATTAGTATTTTATTTATTTTATGACTTTCAAATGAGATGTTCAAAAAAGGGTGTTTATAATTTCTATTGTAGTTTGTGTTTTAATCTGCTTCTTGTATGTCTGAAATTATTCAAAATTTAATTGATTGTGGTGTGTGATTAACTTATTTTGATCTATAATATGAACTTGTTGCATAAATTACACTACACCAAAACATGAAATTCCCAACAAAATTATTTCTGAATTACTAACAATCAAATGCCGTTATAAAATAATAGCACTTAAATCCCGTTATAAAACTTTCAAAGCCGTTGTAAAAGGAGTTGTAAATAGTTTATCACTGCTTTACATCGTTATAAAATTTGGTAAAAATGAAAATAAATTGAAAACAAAAGGGTAAAAGATGGAAAATAACATCTGGACTCACAACGCTTAAGCTCATTACGCTTCCCACTTTCTTTGGCCGCCAAATCTCCAAATTATTTTCACTTTTCGCCATATCCTCATTTCCTCCCCAAATTCGCGCTTCAGGATCGCTTTTACTTTTCTAATCGCAAAACCTTCTCAAGCAAAATCAAGGGCTAAATCAACTAAATTTTGTTTAAGTATAATTTAGCTTTGCAATCACAAAATTTGTGGATTTTTGTTTTCCAATGATTTTAAACTTTTAAATTTGTATGCTCTGTATTCAGGACGAATTTGAATCTTTAATTGGAATTTGCAAGCGACACCCACTTAACATGAACCTAACTTCTGTGATGTTTTAGTTTGGTCATTTCTAGTTTATATGTGTAGAGCAGTTGTATTCAACTAATCTTCCATCTTAATTGTGTGTGGAAACTACCAACCGGAAGTTGTAGTCATTTCATTTTACTCTCCTTCAGAATGATGGGTGCTTAAATTTTTGTACGTATGCTGAATGCTTCTAATTTTCCATTCTAAATTTCGTTACTTGATTTCTTAATATACGTGAACATGGTTTTATGGTTGTAGGATTTCAGTTTTGCTTCCACTGTTGCAGTGAGGTATAATGTGATACTGACAGTGTTTTTATGGCTTATTGCCTATAAAATAGGAATTTCTTTGTAAATGGTAGTAAAAAATTTGACATGCAGCATTTATTTTACATACATACGTTCATTTGTTTGATGATTTAACTGCTCAAATTTTCTTTTATACTATCATGATAATGGGCACATGCAGCATAGAATCACTAGATCTTCAACTACCTTGTTTTTAGCATAATTCAGATCATTTCACACAAGCATTCTTATTCCTTGTTATTATTCCACGCTCTTATCTAATATGTTTGAAAGTTTACCATGCTCTTATCTAACAGTTTACCATTATCTAATATGTTTGAAAGTTGTGTAACAGTTTGACAGTACTACATCAGATTAGTTTTAAAAGAATTGACCAAAATGTTTACAGATGCATGTGACCATGGTAAGGGCTAATAACCGCAACATTCTCCCTTTCCTTAAATTAATGCAAGATTAATTTATAACAGCATAGGTTATCTTAAAGTAATGCAAGATTAATTTTTTTAGTAGAATATAAAGTAAAGCAAGACATGTTGCATTGACTCTCCAGTTTGGATTTGTTGTCGAATGCTGCTCTTTTACATCATATTATATTATGTCTTGCATTTGTGAAGCAATGGAACAATTACTCCACTCTAAATGTTTATTTATATGCCAAAATAATAATAGCATACACTATTTGGCAGCAGAAAACATAACAGAGAAGTTTATATGCAATTATAAAAGGAAAGATGCAAATTGGCTGTTTTAAATGTATAAATTGTAATATTTTACCACAAATATAAATGTGTATACAATGGTAATTCTGAATTTGAATCTTATTTTGAGAACTTTGACTGAATTTGAATCGTTGTGTCATTTTTTGCCGCAATATTTTATTATATGTGCTTTTGCTCCATTCATATAAGAAACGATATTGAATCAACAATCTTTATTTTCATAATGAACTAGGTGATCCACGAGTTTTTGCTAATGTCAGAACCTACCTCGAGAGATTGGATCAGATTTCGACATAGGAACACAAACGAATATATACAAGGTGTTCGATTTTTTATGAATTTCGTGAAGCGTCATTCACCACCTGATTTTGAAATATGCGGTTGTCCTTGTATAAAGTGTAGATGTAACGACCCGTATTTTTACGGATCGATAGATCGTAGAATTATTAGGTCGTTAGTGTTGTTTATGTTGTCTCTGGACTGAGTCGTATAGGAAGTTAACTCGTGTGTTAAGTGTTAAGTCATTAACGAGTTAACTAGTGGACCGAGTTGAGAATTTGACCGACTCATAGAGGTAGCGACCTATAGGTTTGGCCGAGTTAGTGAGTTGCCGAGTTAAGGTAGTGGCCGACTCATAGGGTCAACGAGTTATAGGGTTTGGCCGACTTAGGTGTTGCCGACTTAAGAGGGCGACCGACTCAAGGGGTGAACGGCTTATAGGATTAGCGACCTATAGAAGGACCGACTTAAGGCTTAGCCGGGGGTTAATGAGTCGGTGAGGCCATGGGTCGTGAGTTATTTTGTGTGTTAGGATGAGTCGTTTGACCGAGTTAAGGATAGGTCGAGTCGGTTAGCTGGTGGCCCTGTACTTTGTTAGAAGCTTGAGTCGTATGTGTAGTTGAGTCGTCATACGACTTAGGACTTAGGAGTGTTAGCGGCATGAAGTGTTAGGCCGGTTACTTGATGAGTCGTGAGTCGTGAGACGATGAGTCGGCAGCTAGTTAAGTCGTGACCGGTTTAGGTTGAGTTGGCATGTGTTATGTGTTAAGTCGCGCGCATGCATGAGTCGTAAGTCGTGACTCGGGGTTGAATTAGGCCCGTGTTTGAGTTGCGTATTGGTTGAGTCGTGAACTATGTTGAGTCGTTAGGCAGTTAACCCGCGTGTGTGTGTTGTGTCGTGTTGGCTTGAGTCGGCAGAGGCTTGTTGAGTCTTGAGTCGTGGGCATATAAGTCACGAGCGACTTAAGGTTAAGTCGTTAAGTCGCGAACGACTTAGGGATGAGTCGGCGGCCGACTTAAGGGGGTTTTTCAGCCTATAAATAGAGGGGTTTGGCTCACTTTTTGGCACCGGTTTTTGAAGCGACGAAGTGCTGCTATTTTGAGAGCTCGACTACAACATTTCTTCATCTCCTTTTCTCCATTTCAATCTAGTTCTAACATCCATCCAAGATCGAAGATTCAAGGGCCAAAGTTGAAGATCTTCATCTGTTGAAGTGAGATTTCATCAATTGAAGCGAGATTTTGCCGGATCAAGCCTTGTTCTTCGCTGTCCAGATCTGGAGTTGACTGTTATTGAGGTGTTTAGGTGATTTGGTGAGTGGTAGTTATCTCTCACGCGGACCCAAAGGAGTATATTGGATTGGTGGTTTGTTGGAGTGTTGTAGATAGTGATTTTATGCATTTTTCCTTAGATCCAAGTGTAGATCCATTACTTATGAAGATGTTTACCTTTGCAAGTTCATTCATCTAGTTGTAGAGACAAAACCCATGATTTATATTTGTTAGATCTATGCTAAAGACCCATGATTTATATTTGTTAGATCTATGCTAAAGACCCATGATTCATGTAAGTTAGATCTATGCTCATTTATTTACGAAATTGCCATTGTAATTATAAATGCCTATTTAGATCATGTTTGATTATTTGATTGTCTATTTAGATCTTGTTGAATGATTGATTGCTTGGATTAATGTTTGATTTGATTGATTAGTTGATCGATTACTTGACTTGGACAAGTATGGTTGATGGTGATTCAAAAGCCAAGTGGAAAGGCTCTTGAATAAGGAAAGCTGCCTGTGGCATATGAAGCGGATGTGGAAGCTCATATGGATGGATTCGAGGATGTGGGACCTTGCCATAATGCGAGAAGGCAAAGCATGATATTGAGATGGGACTTTGCTATGATGTGATGGGGCAAGGCATATGTTGAGATGGGACGGGTCATGATGACGTTCCAAGCACGGGTCATGACGACGTGCGAAGTTATAACTCGGTGATGCGGTCCGAGTTGGGATGGACAATGGTTAGCTTGAGAGGCGCTTGAGCTAGTATGGAAAGAGTCGTCAAGGAGGATGACTAGGAGGCTAAGATCTCATCGTTGTTGAAGGTTCTAGCATACTCAAAGCAAGGGTACGTTGGAACGGGTCACGATGACGTTCCAAGCACGGGTCACGATGACGTGCTAGTACTCTGGGCTGATGCGTTCGGCTTAGGCACGGGTCATGATGACGTGCAGAGTTATGTCTAAAACCGGGGTTACCATTAGCCCTTGACAGGTGGTCATTCAATTAACGGTGAAATCAAGGCAAGGATAACAGTGATAGCCAGAGTCATGGATGTTTGGATGTTTGGTCGTATCATCATTCGGTCTCAAGAGCGGTGTTTTCTAGGTGCTTATCTGATCTTGGTTTAGGCCTTGGGGATTTGTATTTGGAGAACATCGACCTTGACTCGAGTGATTATTGCTTACCTTAATTGTTTGTTATGTTATGCTTGCTTCTCCTTAGTGTGTGTATGGGGGCTATCACTGTAGAAAGAGGTGGAGTGGGATGGTTTGGTTCCTATTCCTTTTATCCCTTATGCTCTTTTGGTATGTTTGGTAGTTAATTTACTGCTCACTAAGACTTTGTCTGACTCAAGGTTTTATGTCTCCTCTTATTACCTTGGGCTGTTCATCCATGTTTGGGATGGGCAGACTAGGTAGCAGGTGACAGGTGCTGTTCTTGGAAATCTACGCTGATGATGACGAAGACGAGCAGGAGGCTTTGCATATTAGTTTCCTTACTATATGTACTGGGTGTTCCGCTGTTGTATCTGATTGAGTGTTATGTAGCGAGGCTTTGATGTATGGATGATTCATATGTTTGTATAAAACTACTATGATACTTATATGATGATTTTCTGTTACGGAGCTTCACTATATATTTCTCTATTGTATTTTATCCATGCGCTGTGAGTTGTGCGATAGATTCTGTGATGTTTATTCTACCCTTGACGGTCACCCATGGCTGCTTGGCACGCCTTTCAGCGCATTATTTCCTTGTTTTGGTGCGGGAGTCATGGGCGGTCGTCACATTTGGTATCAGAGCTTTGGTTAATCGATTTTAGCCAACGCTCGCTGACGTAACTACGTATGAGAGACGTAATTGTATTTTGATGGATGATTACTATACATAATATAGTAGCTTAGAAGGATTTGAACTCCTTATGCAGTTGTTTCTTAAGGTGTTCTAATCATTCCTTTTTCTAGATACTAAAGATGAGTCGAAGAGGGAGACCAACTGCAAGGGAAGGCCGTGCTACTGAAGGAGCTGTTGATTATGGAACTATGTTCGAAGCGATGATGACTTCGATCATGAGAAGGATACCAGCTTCAGGATCATCAGTGGATGTGGGAGTTCAAGTTCAAGCTCCAAGACCAGTGGATTTTGCTAAGCTTTGTAAGGATTATACTTCTCTTGGAGGAAAGATTTTCTTTGGAACGGAGTCGATCATTGAAGTGCAGAGATGGATTGATGCTTGTCGAAGGATTTTTGGGGATTTGGGAATTGAGGATGCAACTAAGAGGAAGCTTGCATCAAGGCAACTTCAAGGAAGAGCTGCGGATTGGTGGAATTCTATCACCATTGATACTCCAGAAGAAGAGATCACTTGGGAGCAATTCCAAGTCAGATTTGAAGATAAGTTCATCTCTACGGCTCAGAAATCTGTATTGTTTAAGAGGTTTGTGGAGCTCAAGCAAGGTGGGAGACCAGTTCTTGAGTATATTTCTGAGTTTGAAGCTTTGTCTAAGTATGCCAGGTCGTATATTGATTCTCCCTATCAGAAGAATGAAAAGTTTGTGACTGATTTGGACGCTTATCTGGGGAGGCAGTTAGTGGATCATTTGGATGATCCGTTTGAGAAGCTTGTGGAGAAAGCTCTAAGGCATGAGAGTTTGTTTCCTAGGGAAAGTTCTGTTGTTGCTGTGACCAAGGACCATAGTGGAAATAAGAAGAGGAAGCAGCAGCAGCAGAAGGGTAAGGATGGCCAGAAGAAGCCAAAGGGCGAAGTGACCTGCTACAACTGCCGACAGAAGGGTCATCTCTCCCGGGATTGCAAGAATCCAAAGGTGCAGTTGAAGTGTCACAACTGTGATAAGCTCGGACATATCAAAAAGGACTGTCCAGAGCCGAGGAAAGATAAGCAGATTGTGCAAGCTTATGCTTTGGGAGCTGTGCCGTCGTCTTCAAAGGCTCCTACTGCTGAAGAGAAGGGGAAGAGTGTGGTGGTTCAAGGTATTCTTTCCATTTGTGGTGTTCCAGTTAGAGTGTTATTTGATACTGGAGCGTCGCACTCTTTTGTTTGTGATGATTTGGTAGGCCGGTTAGGTTTGAAACCGGATATTGTTGATAGGTCATTGGTTGTGACTAATCCAGTTGGGGGTTCGACTTGTTTGTGTATGTTATGCCGTGGTCTAGTTGTATCGAGTCATGATTGCTCGTTTGTTTGTGATTGCTTTGTTCTGAACTTTGCGGGGTTCGAAATTATTTTGGGTATGGACTGGCTTAGGAAGTATGCGGCAAGGATTGACTGTGAAAGGCTGGAGGTGACAGTCGGGAATGTGAAAGGGCGAAAGGTTGTGATACGATGTAAGCATGAGGAAGGCGTCTTCATGAGCTTCATGTATTCGCTGGTTGTTCCACGGGATGGACTGTCATCGGTGCCTATTGTGAATGGATTTGAGGACGTCTTTGACGAAGTCAAAGGGTTACCGCCGCATAGGGAGATCGAGTTTCGTGTCGATCTAGTTGAGGGAGCCAGACCTGTTGTGATGCCTCTTAGGCGGATGGCGCCTAGGGAGCAGCTAGAGTTGAAGGTGCAAGTTGATGACCTTTTGCAGAAAGGATTCATTCGGCATAGTGTGTCCGAATGGGGTGCACCAGTTGTGTTTGCAACCAAAGCGGATGGATCGTTGAGGTTGTGTGTCGATTATCGTGAACTGAATAAAGTGACTAAGAAGAACAAGTATCCATTGCCGAGAATAGATGACTTGTTTGATCAGCTTCACGAGGCTAAGGTGTTTTCTCAGATGGATTTGGCAACGGGATTTCACCAGTTGAGAGTGGCTAAGGATAGTGTGCCGAAGACTGCTTTTAGGACACCATTCGGTTTTTATGAGTGGCTGGTAATGCCGTTTGGATTGACCAATGCACCAGCATATTTTGTGGATTTTATGAATAGAGTGTTCAGAGATCAGTTGAATAAGTTTGTGCTTGTGTTCGTGGATGATATTCTGATTTATTCCAGAACTGAGGAGGAACACAAGACGCACTTGAGGATTGTTTTGGAAATCTTGCGGAAACATCAGCTGAAGGCTAAGTTTTCGAAGTGTCACTTCTGGAAGAGTGAAGTGAGGTTCTTAGGCCATGTTATCTCTGGAAATGGAATAGCGGTTGATCCCGCTAAGGTGGCAGCAATCCAGGATTGGGTTAGACCTAAGAATGCATCTGATATGAGAAGTTTTCTTGGATTAGCAGGATATTACCGTCGGTTTATCAAAACTTTTCCAAGATAGCTGCACCGTTAACAGGATTGACGAAGAAGAACCAGGCGTTCAAATGGGATGCTAAGTGTGACCAAGCTTTTGAAATCCTGAAAGAGCGACTGACGAGTGCTCCTGTTTTGACTATTCCAAGTGGGAATGATGAGATGGTGGTTTACACCGATGCAAGTGGTACTGGACTTGGAGCGGTGCTAATGCAGAAGGATAAAGTTGTTGCGTATGCTAGTCGACAACTGAAGCCGCATGAAAGGAATTATCTGACTCATGATTTGGAGTTAGCGGCGATTGTGTTTGCTTTGAAGATGTGGAGACATTATCTATTGGGAGTTCGATTCGAGTTGTTTACGGATCATAAGTCGTTGAAGTATCTGTTCTCCCAAAAGGATTTGAATCTCCGACAGCAACGGTGGCTAGAGTTCTTGGCATCGTATGATTTTGGTATAGCCTATACTCCGGGAAAAGGTAACGCAGTGGCAGATGCGTTGAGTCGAAGACATGCAGGATTGGGAGCCATGTTTTCGGAATGGAAGAGTCTTGAGTATTTGGCTGGATTTGATTTCAGGCCTAGATGTGAGTTGGAACCTGAGATGTTGGCAAACTTATCGATAAGAACTACTCTTGTGGAAAGAATTGGCGAGAGCCAAAAGCGAGACGATAAGCTTGTCAAGATTATCCGTGATTTGGAATCTGGATTGGAACCAGAAAAGGATAAAGGATTCGAGGTCGATCGAGAGGGTTGGCTTCGAAAGCAAGGACGGCTAGTTGTTCCCGATATAGATGGATTGAGAGATGAAGTTCTGAGGGAAAGTCATCACTCGAAGTTGACAATTCATCCAGGTGGTAATAAGATGTATCGGGATATGAAGAGAACATATTACTGGGAAGGTATGAAGAAAGATGTTGGAAGTTTTATTTCCAAATGTATGAACTGCCAGTTGGTGAAAGCTGAGCAGAAGAAGCCCAGTGGATTGCTTCAACCATTAGAGGTTCCTACATGGAAGTGGGAGCAAGTATCGATGGATTTTATCGATGGCCTACCTAGAACCAGAGCAGGGAATGAAGGGATTTGGGTCATAGTAGATCGGTTGACCAAGAGTGCAAGGTTTATTCCTGTTCGATCAACTAGGACTGCATCGAAGTTGGCTGAGTTGTATGTTAAGTGGATAGTTCGATTCCATGGTATTCCGAAGAGTATAGTAAGTGATCGAGATCCATTGTTCACTAGTGGATTTTGGAAGAGCTTCCAGGAAGTTTTGGGAACCGAGTTATGTTTGAGTACAGCTTATCACCCTCAAACAGATGGTCAGACTGAGAGAGTCAACCGAGTTTTGGAAGATCTTCTTAGAGCATGTGTTTTGGACTTCGGAGGATCATGGGAAGATCACCTTCATTTGGTGGAATTTGCTTATAATAACAGTTATCAGTCGAGCATTGGTATGGCACCATATGAGGCATTATATGGAAGACCGTGTAACTCTCTGACATGTTGGTTGGAAACTGGAGAAAAGATGATACTTGGGCCAGAGATGATTCGACAGACTTCAGATTGTATAGAGATCATTCGGCAACGAATGAAAGCAGCCCAAGATCGTCAGAAAAGTTATGCCGATAATCGTCGTAAGGATTTGGAGTTCGACGTAGGCGATATGGTTTTTGTAAAGATTTCTCCATTAAAGAATATTATAAGATTTGGGAAGAAAGGGAAGTTAACTCCGAGATTTGTTGGACCATTCCCGATTATCGAGCGAATTGGAAAGCTCGCGTATAGATTGGAGTTATCGGGGAAGATGGCGGGTGTGCACAATGTTTTTCACGTATCGTATCTACGGAAGTGTGTGCATGACCCAAGTACTGTGGTTTCTGCTGATAGCTGTGAAGATTTAGAGGTTGATCCAGTGGTTAGAAGACCTCGTAAGCCGCTTCGTGTTGTTGAGACCGACACGAAACAGCTTAGGAGGAAGACGATTACGTTGCTCAAGGTACAATGGAGTGATGATGTTAACGACTGTACGTGGGAGGAGGAAGAGAGGATGAAGGCAGCTCATCCCGAACTCTTCGAGGTATGGCCCTAAAGTGTCGTGACATATCATGAATTTGTAGCTTGTTCTAAGTCTTAGAATTCTGCATGCTAGGTTAGAATTGGATGCATAATTTGTTGATTGCTATGGATGGTAGGCATGCGGAATATCTTTGATTGCTGTTATTTGCTTGGAATTTCGGGGGCGAAATTCCTAAGGGGGAGAGAATGTAACGACCCGTATTTTTACGGATCGATAGATCGTAGAATTATTAGGTCGTTAGTGTTGTTTATGTTGTCTCTGGACTGAGTCGTATAGGAAGTTAACTCGTGTGTTAAGTGTTAAGTCATTAACGAGTTAACTAGTGGACCGAGTTGAGAATTTGACCGACTCATAGAGGTAGCGACCTATAGGTTTGGCCGAGTTAGTGAGTTGCCGAGTTAAGGTAGTGGCCGACTCATAGGGTCAACGAGTTATAGGGTTTGGCCGACTTAGGTGTTGCCGACTTAAGAGGGCGACCGACTCAAGGGGTGAACGGCTTATAGGATTAGCGACCTATAGAAGGACCGACTTAAGGCTTAGCCGGGGGTTAATGAGTCGGTGAGGCCATGGGTCGTGAGTTATTTTGTGTGTTAGGATGAGTCGTTTGACCGAGTTAAGGATAGGTCGAGTCGGTTAGCTGGTGGCCCTGTACTTTGTTAGAAGCTTGAGTCGTATGTGTAGTTGAGTCGTCATACGACTTAGGACTTAGGAGTGTTAGCGGCATGAAGTGTTAGGCCGGTTACTTGATGAGTCGTGAGTCGTGAGACGATGAGTCGGCAGCTAGTTAAGTCGTGACCGGTTTAGGTTGAGTTGGCATGTGTTATGTGTTAAGTCGCGCGCATGCATGAGTCGTAAGTCGTGACTCGGGGTTGAATTAGGCCCGTGTTTGAGTTGCGTATTGGTTGAGTCGTGAACTATGTTGAGTCGTTAGGCAGTTAACCCGCGTGTGTGTGTTGTGTCGTGTTGGCTTGAGTCGGCAGAGGCTTGTTGAGTCTTGAGTCGTGGGCATATAAGTCACGAGCGACTTAAGGTTAAGTCGTTAAGTCGCGAACGACTTAGGGATGAGTCGGCGGCCGACTTAAGGGGGTTTTTCAGCCTATAAATAGAGGGGTTTGGCTCACTTTTTTGCACCGGTTTTTGAAGCGACGAAGTGCTGCTATTTTGAGAGCTCGACTACAACATTTCTTCATCTCCTTTTCTCCATTTCAATCTAGTTCTAACATCCATCCAAGATCGAAGATTCAAGGGCCAAAGTTGAAGATCTTCATCTGTTGAAGTGAGATTTCATCAATTGAAGC
Source organism: Allium cepa (assembly GCA_030765085.1). Taxonomy (NCBI): domain Eukaryota; kingdom Viridiplantae; phylum Streptophyta; class Magnoliopsida; order Asparagales; family Amaryllidaceae; genus Allium; species Allium cepa. The sequence goes on along the minus strand of CM060940.1, from coordinate 852,133,084 downwards.
GAGATTTTGCCGGATCAAGCCTTGTTCTTCGCTGTCCAGATCTGGAGTTGATTGTTATTGAGGTGTTTAGGTGATTTGGTGAGTGGTAGTTATCTCTCACGCGGACCCAAAGGAGTATATTGGATTGGTGGTTTGTTGGAGTGTTGTAGATAGTGATTTTATGCATTTTTCCTTAGATCCAAGTGTAGATCCATTACTTATGAAGATGTTTACCTTTGCAAGTTCATTCATCTAGTTGTAGAGACAAAACCCATGATTTATATTTGTTAGATCTATGCTAAAGACCCATGATTTATATTTGTTAGATCTATGCTAAAGACCCATGATTCATGTAAGTTAGATCTATGCTCATTTATTTACGAAATTGCCATTGTAATTATAAATGCCTATTTAGATCATGTTTGATTATTTGATTGTCTATTTAGATCTTGTTGAATGATTGATTGCTTGGATTAATGTTTGATTTGATTGATTAGTTGATCGATTACTTGACTTGGACAAGTATGGTTGATGGTGATTCAAAAGCCAAGTGGAAAGGCTCTTGAATAAGGAAAGCTGCCTGTGGCATATGAAGCGGATGTGGAAGCTCATATGGATGGATTCGAGGATGTGGGACCTTGCCATAATGCGAGAAGGCAAAGCATGATATTGAGATGGGACTTTGCTATGATGTGATGGGGCAAGGCATATGTTGAGATGGGACGGGTCATGATGACGTTCCAAGCACGGGTCATGACGACGTGCGAAGTTATAACTCGGTGATGCGGTCCGAGTTGGGATGGACAATGGTTAGCTTGAGAGGCGCTTGAGCTAGTATGGAAAGAGTCGTCAAGGAGGATGACTAGGAGGCTAAGATCTCATCGTTGTTGAAGGTTCTAGCATACTCAAAGCAAGGGTACGTTGGAACGGGTCACGATGACGTTCCAAGCACGGGTCACGATGACGTGCTAGTACTCTGGGCTGATGCGTTCGGCTTAGGCACGGGTCATGATGACGTGCAGAGTTATGTCTAAAACCGGGGTTACCATTAGCCCTTGACAGGTGGTCATTCAATTAACGGTGAAATCAAGGCAAGGATAACAGTGATAGCCAGAGTCATGGATGTTTGGATGTTTGGTTGTATCATCATTCGGTCTCAAGAGCGGTGTTTTCTAGGTGCTTATCTGATCTTGGTTTAGGCCTTGGGGGTTTGTATTTGGAGAACATCGACCTTGACTCGAGTGATTATTGCTTACCTTAATTGTTTGTTATGTTATGCTTGCTTCTCCTTAGTGTGTGTCTGGGGGCTATCACTGTAGAAAGAGGTGGAGTGGGATGGTTTGGTTCCTATTCCTTTTATCCCTTATGCTCTTTTGGTATGTTTGGTAGTTAATTTACTGCTCACTAAGACTTTGTCTGACTCAAGGTTTTATGTCTCCTCTTATTACCTTGGGCTGTTCATCCATGTTTGGGATGGGCAGACTAGGTAGCAGGTGACAGGTGCTGTTCTTGGAAATCTACGCTGATGATGACGAAGACGAGCAGGAGGCTTTGCATATTAGTTTCCTTACTATATGTACTGGGTGTTCCGCTGTTGTATCTGATTGAGTGTTATGTAGCGAGGCTTTGATGTATGGATGATTCATATGTTTGTATAAAACTACTATGATACTTATATGATGATTTTCTGTTACGGAGCTTCACTATATATTTCTCTATTGTATTTTATCCATGCGCTGTGAGTTGTGCGATAGATTCTGTGATGTTTATTCTACCCTTGACGGTCACCCATGGCTGCTTGGCACGCCTTTCAGCGCATTATTTCCTTGTTTTGGTGCGGGAGTCATGGGCGGTCGTCACAGTAGAAATTCTAAAAAATTGCCTTTTGAAATAGTTGAGAAGCACTTAATTCTTTATGGTATGGATCCAGCATACGATGAATGGTTTTTTCATGGAGAAAGTAATGGCATTGAAGTAATGGTCAATCCTACACCCCATGTTGTCAATGATGATTTCATGTCTCATCAATTTCAAGAGGAAAACCCAATATAAGGTGGTCTTGGAAATCTTGTTGATGACGTATATGGATTATCTCATGGTACACAAGCAACTTTTGGTGGAAACCATGAAAAAAAAGTATAATGAATACAAAAGAAAAGCAAGTGAAAAATTATATCCTTCTTGTGAAGATGGTTTTACAACATTAAGTGTCCTCATAGAGCTTCATGGCTTGAAAAAAGAATTCAACTGGTTAGGAAACAGTATGATAGAGTTGTTGAAGAGGTTGAAACTATGGCTTCCAAAGAAAAATACACTACCCGATAAGTACCCCACAATGAAAAAAATATTAAAAGATCTAGGAATGAATGTAAAAGGAATACCTTCTTGTGAAAATGATTGTATATTATTTTGGAAGGGGTATGAAGATGCATTGGAATGTCCGCACTGTAATACTTCGAGATTTAAAGTTAAAGAACATGGAAAAATAGTCGAAGTCACAAAACAACCAAGAAAAGTTTTGAAATATATTCCCATTATTCCTAGATTAACTAGGTTGTACACTGTACCTTGGATAGCCTGAAAACTGTTATGGCATAGTGAAGCAAAGCCTTCTTGGGACTCCATGCGCCATCCTATTGATTCGGCTGAATGGAGATCGCTTAAAAATAGATGACCGGATTTTGCTACTAACGGAAGAAATGTTTGGCTTGGTATTGCTACCGATGGATTTAATCTTAGTGGAGCTCAATCTAATAGTTATAGTTGTTGGCCTATGTACATGATCCCATATAATTTGCCCCCTTCATTATGTATGAAACCCGATTTTCAAATGTTATGTTTGTTGATTCCTGGAACTAGAGCACCAAGCCAAGACATCGATGTATACTTAGAACCTCTTATGGATGAGTTAAAGCAGCTTTGGATAGGAGTGCCTGCATTTGACATGGATAAGAAAGAGCAATTTACACTGAGAGCAATGCTTTTGTGGGGAATTCATGACTTACCAGCATTTGAAAATTTATCCGGTTGTGTGACACATGGTTACAAAGCATGTCCGGTTTGTGCTACTGAGACCGAGTCAGAACGTATTGGTAATAAGATTGTTTATACAAAGTATAGAAGATTTTTTAATAATGGTCATCCATATAGAGCATTGAAACATGGATGGTACAAAGATGTAGAGCATAAGGAACCTCCCATACGATTGGTAGGATTGGCACTTTTGTAAAAGCTTGCTCATATCAAATATGTACCGGGTAAAAAAAAATTAAAACGTAAAGAATTTGATGATGGTGATGAAGATCATTTTTTAAATGAGAATGACAATGAAGAAAGACCATCGTGGTATAAGAAGTCGATTCTTTTTACCTTAGAGTATTGGAGTAGTCATAAAGTGCGACATACGATTGATGTGATGCATACTGAAAAGAATGTAGCGGAGCATCTTATTAACTTGTTTTTTGATTGGAAACAATCTTCCAAGTTTGCATTTGATAAGACTTACAAAATTCAATGCTGCCAAGTCTCAAAAGGTGCAAAGCTTCCATCATGCTTTTCAACAAAGATAGGCAATTTAGTCAACGTTCAATCACCTAGCTTGAGCATTAGAAAATCATATGATTATCATATATTCTTGAATATTTTCTTCCAATCATGGTTCAACATGCCCATCCAAAACGTCGCGACTTAAGACGTGTAATTTTGCAAGTATGTTTATACTTCAAAATTATTTGTTCGAAGGTTTTAGTTCGAGAGCATGTCCAAGCTGCTAAAGATATGATTTCAGAGGCGTTATATGTGTTGGTTCACTACTTTCCTGCTCACTTCTTTGATATAAGTATACATCTAATGTTGCATTTAGCTGATCGAGCATTACTTTATGGACCTATTAATTATATATGGATGCATCCGTTTGAGAGGTACGATACATCTTTATAAAATTACTTGTTTTATATTTAAAAAAATATATATAAGGTAATATATTTTTGTTTCTTGACTAGAGCTATGAAGGAGTGTAAGAACATACCAAGTAACAAGCGATATGTGGAAGGCTCAATTTTCGAAGTGTATCTTGTTTCAGAATCTATTAGATATGCAATGGAATATATGCCAAATCCACGTATGGGTAATCATAGTTCTACACAAGCGCCATTTTTGGATGAGAACGACAATGATATATACGAATGTTCAATTATGGAAGGCAAAAATATCAAGTTATCTAGTGTGCAACGTACGCAGATTCGAAGATGGATACTTTTCAGAATTGACATACCAGATCTAGATGATTATTATAGGTTTGTATTTTTTGTGCATTTCGTAAGGTATAACATTATATTTATTGAGAATATTACTTATAATTTGTAGCGAGTATCGGTTGTCCTTAGAAGATGCTCAGCGTGGTAAAAAAAACTACAGAGAAAGGCGGAAGTGGTAGTACGATCTGAATTTATTGATTGGTTGCACAATAAGGTTTGTCGAACTTTCTTCCTAGTTCATAGTTTATTGATTCGTTGCACAATAAGGTACGTCAGAGGTTCCTCAAAAAAGATGGACAACTCATGCCCAAACATGTTGCACTTAATAGTCGTCCTGATGACGTTGATAAAGTATGGTGGCAGAGGTTTGTTGACATCGAATATAGTCACAAGAAAATGAAATAATGCAAGATAAATTCCGGAAACAAGGCCAAAAGTACTCTAACTCATACATTGGGAAGGAACCCTTATCTTAGACTATATGAAGAATTGGTATGTAAAAACATTTTTTAGGTTAATATTTCAGTGACAGGAATATACTTTATGAAATTATTCAAATGCAGGCAGCTGAGAATCCAGGACAGAAGATCACACGTACAGTGGCATGGAAAGTGGCTCATACAAGTAGAAAAATGGGAAAGGTGATTCCATGTGCTGCCGAAAAATTTGTAAGTACTTCAACATCTATTCAAGACTGTATCAGTAACTGTAAGTATCGCCCATTGGGTTTGAGAATTGGATTTGAGAATATGCACTTCTCTTAATAATACAGAGGTACAATAATTACCATGTTCTTGAGTTTACATTTTTGATCACCCTTCGGTTCTTTGTATTATGAAATTTACAGTTTAAGGCTTGTTTATGCTTCATTTTGATGTTGAAAAATAACTATCAGGTTTGAAATCTACAAATGCTAATTAATTAAGTTGAACAATGAAAAAATAAAAATGCACTTGATGAAAACAGTTTGCAGTTTGCACCTCCACACTTTCACGGTCAGTTGGAGGTTCTTCTTAAAATCTGAGTACGATACTCAATTTTAAATCTGAGTACAAACTATACTCAGTTTTAAAAACTGAGTACAAAGTTGAGTACTCAGTTTTAAAACCGAGTACAAACCCCGGTTTTAAAATCTAGACATTGTATAATACTTAATGCATTGTGCTTTGAATTAACAGCAAGTGCTTTGAATTAACCTTGGTCATAAAATATTTACTTGTACTTTCATCACTAATTAAAAAATACAAATTTTCAATAGCATAGTACTTAATTGATTGCTTTGTTTTTGTTTTGTTTTTTGTTACATATATAAGCTTCACAGTTATGAACATCCCATGGTTATTTGTTCTATATCAGTTATATTAGTTTAGTTAGTTCAATCATATCATATTTTTAGCTGCAAAAAGTTTTATCATTTTTTGTATATGGGATCAGACTTGAGAATTAGCATCATTATCTACATTTACAAAATTATAAACTACCCCAAATTTGAATGATTAATGCCAGAAAATATATCTGCTAATTGGAAAAATAAATGAATAAGCAAACTATCTAACAGCTTGCAAAGATAGGAAAACCAATTTATGTTAGATAGATAGAGCTTAAATAATGTTTGATGATATACCATATTCATACATTGGGCAGCTTGTATGTATTTTACGTTAGATAGAGCTTTTATTTACGTATGACTATCAATATTATTGATGTTGGAATAGCATATATGTACAGTATAATAGAAGCATTTATTGAGATATATTTGCAGAGAGCATATAAGTAGAACCCCACCCCTTGCAAGCAGTATCGAACTATAATTAGTATGGTCCTGCCTTTTAGATTGTGCTCTCTTTGTCATAGAAGATTCACATATGATTGTTCATGTAAGATTTACACATTTAAGCCTGGAAAAAATGGCTGCATGGTTAATGTAAAATTGAAACGTAAGAGGTGCTAATTCCATTTATCATGACAAGTAATGGTTCAGCTTAAAATGTAATATAAGATTTATTTAAACGGTGTTGGTTTATGTTAAGTATGAGTGTGTTTTTCTACTGTTAAAGTAGTTAAGATGATTTTGTTGCTCTATTTGGGAAGAAAACCTGAACTGAGTTTTGCTGGGCTGAGGAAACAGAATGCATAAATCAAGATCTTGCAAGATGGCAAATTTTGAGATTGTTACTTCTAATAGCTTTGATGTATTAAGGGCCTTGGATGATCTAGACATAAATTTCGATCTATTACAGCAGGATGGGGTAGATTGTGGTGTCATGGTCAGCTATTTAAATGATAAATTGGAGGATGAAAATGGTTGCAGGAATATTGTTATTTCAGATGATGATATTGGAGTTTTGTGTTGTGATACTGACAATGTGCACAGGGACAATCAAACTAGTTCCAATGTAGATTCAAGTGTGCACAGTGATACTAAAATGGAAGATGCAAATGGAAATGTTGTCATCATCAGATGTTTAGATGATGAAATAGTAGTGAAAGATGATAGTAGGAATGTTATTACTTGTGATGGAGTTGATGAAGAATAGTGATACTGAAATGGAAGATGCAAATGGAAATGTTGCCGTGGTCAACTATTTAGATAATGAAATAGTAGTGAAAGATGATAGTAGGAATGTTATTATTTGTGATATAGTCGATGAAGAATCACACTGTCTAGTTGCTAATGCATAGAGTATCTCAAAACACTCATGTTGCTTCAATTGTGCACACCATAAATATCTATGCAGTTGTTGCTCTGTTTGGGAAGAAAACCTGAACCAAGTTTTGGTTCAGAAACACCCAGTTGGTTGATTGTGTTCTAATATTATTGAGATATAATAGATTAACATTGTTAGAAGTTGCAAAGTCTTTGACAGTTGGCATAATCAGTGTAGATAAGTTAATGAAGGGCGAATTCAACTTGTTAAATTCATCACACATTCAACTGTATTAGCATATTAACAGTAGAAGTTAGGAAAAAATACATACAAGCTGCCCAATGATATGAAAACTAATTGTAGGTTAGAACACGGTTACTCGCTACTATTTCTCTAAATACAGGATATGCAAATCGATGCTCATAAATTTTCCAACGTATTAAAATTTCAGAGTTATGACAGAGATTACTATTTGAATATATGCAAGCTCAAGCTTGCGACTTTCGCAAGCTCAGGCAGTTTAAGCCTTAATTAAATAATGGCAAGCACCATTGTCCAAAGTGGTTAATTGATTCGGCTTTGGTGCAAGAGGTCACAAGTTCGAAACTTGCTTTCGAACGTTTATTGACATGGGATATGTTGTCCCAATGGTTTATTGTATATAAAGTACCATTTCAAAAAAAAAAAAAATGGTAACATACCACTATAGTTCATATTCCCATAGAAAAAAGTTGTTTATATAATTGAACTTGCTTTTATAGTTTATCTTATGCATTATAGTTTATCTCCTCCATATTTTGTTTTACAGTATTCATAATTTGACATGATTTTTTTTTTACAGTATTCACATGTTCATCATTTTCTATCAACCAATATGCAAGATATTATAGTATATTCTTTAGTTTATGCTTTTACTTTATTTAATATGCAAAATATTTTCAAGTTCAACTTTTGTTTATAATTTATTTGGGTATTATGCAGGCATTAGTTGAAGCAGCGGAGGAAAGACAAAAGGAAAACTCTAGTGTCACTGGTAGCAATGGAAGTAGAAGTTTTGAAGATTTTGAGAATGATCCCATTGCTGAAGTGTTTGGAAAGGAGAAAAGAAAAAACTATTGTCGTGCAATTAGCTCTACATCGACTATGAAGCAAGTGAAGCTTACACAAGCATCAAAAGCAATAGCTAATTTCAAGGAAGATGAAGATAGAAAATGGAAAGAAAAGATGGAGAACAATCAAAATAGACTAACCGAAGAATTTAGATCGATGCATGCGACTATGATGAGTATGCAACAAAGTTTGTTACAATTTATGAATCAGTTTGGAGGGAATGCAACGCCAAGAAATGAAGTTGCTTCCAACAGTCAGCATGATAGTCCTAGAGCTAGCTTGGGTGTTCAATCCAATGGTGCTATTGGATCTTCCACAAGAGATAGGCAATCTGTAGTCTTATTGTCAGAAGAGTTGAAAGAGGTTGCTAAGGGCCATCTTGGGACACAGAAAATATGCCACCATAGAGAGGTGATGAATGGGGAAAGAGTTGTATGGGTGGAGAAAGTGTTTGATCCAGAAGCACCTATTTATGAAGCACCACAAAATGGTAATTACAAGCTATTTGATATAATTAATGGAGGTTTTGTTATTTGGCCTGAGTGTCGTGTTCGTTGTTTATAGGATCTAGAATTTATTTTGAAGTAATGTTAGAACTTGTAATATTTTGATTTCATACTCTTTAGTTATGTATGATGAACTTGTGAAATTTCGAATCTTACTTTAATTTGTTGTCAAATATTTGTGCAATTTAAGTTGTATGTTTGGATGTGTAATTGCTTATTGTTATCGAAATTCTGTAATTTTTGATATGTATGTACCTACTGTATTATAATAGACAATTCTGTAGTGTAAATGCTAGCAAAAATGCAGCTCTACATGGTTTGGTAGCTATAACGAACATATTCGTTACTAAAGACGAAATTTATAACGAGCATAGTCGTTACTATTGATGAAATTTGTAATGAACAGGTGCGTTACTAATGATGAAACTTGTAACGGACAAGGTCGTGATAATTTAGAATGACAACCCCTTCTTCTACCATGAAAGGGGAAACTAAGTAACGGAAAATACCCGTTACAAACCGATGCAACTAATAACAAACTTTTTCGTTACAAAAATTTAGATTTCAAACGACAAAGTCCGTTGGTAAGTGATATATCTAATAACGGGTATAGGCCGTTATAAATATTTGTAACGACATACCTCATGCATGTACCGCTCACGACTATATCTGTTATAAATTTCATTTGTAACGACCATATTCGTTACAAATACACCTTTCTGGTGTAGTGTTAGTAGTCTCATTATTTTTTCCGAGATAGCAAATAAACTATTTATTTATGGATTTATTATTATTTTCTTTCACAAAGTGATGATTCTGTCTATGTTTGATCATTCTTACAATTTGTAATGTTGTACAATCTGTAGTTGAACATGTTAGTTAAGCCTGAGAGTTCATGTAGAAAGTGAGTTGAGTTAAGAAAAAGATAGTAAACAATAATTGTATGTCTTCTTATAATGGCTTAGTTGGTTCTTAGCTACTGTAATATTTAGTGTACAACAATTTACTTCTTGGTAAGTTATTTCAATACTGATAATTTAATTCGGAATCTGATTGACGGTCTTTATCTAACCTTGATAAATGCCTCTTTGTTATTTTACTTTCTTAATATTGTGATTTTCATTTCCATTTATCGAATTGGCCTTTTTCACTTTTTCTCGTCAGATTTTCATGTAAAAAAATTTCAAATTTAAACATGACTATTGTACACTATTTTTCATAAATTAGTTGCATTTCAGTTCGCATATCTTGGTATAAAAAAGTTAGTATAGTCTTCCATGATTTATGGTAATCCACGAATTTTCATAATTACAAATACGTTTTTAACATTTCATTCAAAAAAGATAAAAGAAAATACAATGACATAAATATGACATACATAAGCTGCATTGATTTAACACATTTTCTAAATGAAAAATAATGTAAACTATTTGTTACTATTAACAATTGACCACCTAATTAAATATATTTATCCATCCTTCTATTAATTGGAGTCATGTTTATAAACAATTGTGTGTCAAATGCAACAATATTCGTAACTTGGCACAACCAGATGTACTTCATGTCATAATTAACTATTTCATCGTAGTTTTAGAAGAAGAAAAATTGCAAGTAAAGATGAGGAAAAAATAGATATTATACTGAGATGTATTACTAATTTATACTTTTTTTTCAACGATAGGGCAATGTAAGTTGCAATTACCATGTATTCCTCACGGATTGCTTCTATGGAGGACATTAATTACAAAACAAAAAAATCATTATCACTCTGTGAATACTCCATTCTTTCTTAATTAAACAAAGAGCAGTAGAGCATGCTAGCAATCAAAATAATCAGGCGAACGCAGTTTAGTCCAAGACTTGATTTCAGATTGTTTAAAATTTCTGGTTACATGACTTACCGCTGTCAATCTGGATGTATATTGATTTGATATAATGGTCAATTTAGACGTCGTTTTGTTCTATATTTATGCATTAGTTAATTTTACATCAACTATATATACCTTTATTTGGAGTTCCTTCATTTTATTATTATGCTTCATCGTTGTCCTTTACTAATTATGTTAATTGTACAAGGACATATTGATTGTATTAACTCCCTACATTTATTACGATTTCTAAAATTATGATGAAAATTTCTATATATATCGTTTTCAGCATTCAATTGTTATTTATACATTTCTTTACTATATTTTGTTTGGTAATGATTTACAAACTGAACAAGACCTGATGCATATACTAAATAATACTAGTAAGCATACGTAATGTTACCGGGACAGATATTATGGAAGCAACTTATGCAAAATAACATCTTGAAACTAAATAGTAACTTATTTTATGAGCGTGGATCTGTCAGTACGTATGCATACAATTTAGACAACATGTCAGTTTGATATTAGGGAAACATGCACGGTCATTAAATGCGCGTATATATTTCTTCATGCTCCCCTACCACATTCGTATCATCCAATGACATCATCTGTTGATATTTATACAAACTGCCCTCGAATTGATCGTGTAGCAATTCTATTTGAATTTAAACAGCAAATGTATTTTCAAATGGATAAGCATGTTTTACTTAGTCTACACTAATATTTTTTTGAATTTCCAGCTAATACGAATCCTTACATATTTACAGTAAATATAAAAGTCATACTCTGTTGTTGATTAGACAGTAGCACTTTACAAAGGTACCTTTCTCCATCATTGTACTTTTTTCATTCATATATCTTACATATCTTCTCAAATACATTTATTTGTTCATATGCAATTTTTCCAATTCATACTAAAATTTTATAATCAAATATTAGCCCGCTACTGCAAATTATGTCTACTTCGTTTTATTACATTGCGTCATCAAATGGATTTGGATTTGGCTTTTATATTAATCAATATTAGGTTGTTTTTCGCATGCATTGATGATCCACACAATTGATGTTTGTGTAGAATTTTATTCCATGTTAATATGGGAATCAATTAATTATGTTTACTTAGTTGCGTTCTTCATGTGTTATGTCAGCTATTTATTATATTGTAACCTCCACCAACCTCCTCAGTTCGTGAATTTGCTCCTAAATCAACGCAATCGCAACCAGTGTCCTCTGCACCTGAAGCTGCGACCTGCCTTCTCAGTACCAAAAACTGCGACCTGCTTATCTACCTATAGTTGGGAATCTATTGTTTTAGATAATTTGTAAATCTAAGCTCCAAAGATCAAAAGTGGTTACGCCTTTGCTTTCCACTCGAGCAAGCTGCTCCAATCTAAGGTGATTTATGGTAATTTTATATTTCACTCCTCAGGTACCCAACTGAATACTACTAATTCAAATCCTAACCAGGTGCTTTTTCTGTAACAACCCTAGATTTTTGACTATATATTTTAAATTTGACTTTATTTTATTTTAATTGTTTTAAATTTATTTTTATTTCAAATATTTCATTTTAAATATAAATGCTGATCTATAATTCAAAATAGTATAAATTGGACATTTTACTAAAAAAATGAATTTCTACTCAAACTGCTTGAACTTAAACTTTTAAAATTAAAATTAAAATCATTTTTAGATCTTAAATTTTATCTTTTATTATGAAAATAAATGTAATAACTTGAACACTGCTTTTCGTTTCGTTGAAAACGGAGTTAAACTGTGAAAGTTATGTATATTTCAATATTGAGTGCAATTTGTTTATTCTGCAATTTTGTTATTTTTAAATTGTATAAATTATATTTTTGTCATATTTCATTTTAATCTGGGTCAATATGTTGTTGTACGTATATTTTTGTATTATAATAATTTTAAAATAAAGTAAACAATTTTCCAAAGTCAATGGTGATTTATTTGTAATTTCTGGACACCGTTTTGGATTTTTAAGCAATTTCTTTAAATCTTTTCCTATTTTCTTTAAATTTAATTTTTTTTATGTGTTAATATTTTTTTTAAGTATATTTTGTCTTTTAATATTTTTAAAGTGATGTTTGAATTTTTCCAAAGCTTATTGAATTTATTTCCAAATTTTAAGCCTAGTTTCCATTTTTCTGCTATTTTCTTTATTTAAATTATATTTAAATTTAAATTTATATATTTATTTGTGAATGAATCTTTACATTTATGTTGTTATCTTTGTTATAAATATTTTTACAAGTCCATATAAATTTTCCAAAGTTCACTCTGTTTATTTTCCATTTTTCTAGACTAGTTTGCAATCTTGTGCTATTTTCTTATTTTAACCTTATATCATTAATAAATATTTATATATATATATTATATTTTGTTATATTTTCGAATTTCTGACTGAAATCATTATTATTTTCAGTAACGTAAACTTATATGAATAAATAAAGGAAATACCAAAGGTTTTAAAAGCTTTTGTAACGTAAGTCGTTTTTTTTACCGTTTCCTCATTTACTCTTTGAAAGTTTTTATTTATTTATTAGCCTTTACTTCTTTTGGCTGTATATTACTTTGTTTGGCCGTGTATTATAGTCTTAATTCACTAAAAAAAATCCACTTCTCATTCATTCACAGCTAGGAGAAAAAATTGGGTAATGGCCTCCTCCTTTTGCACTTTTTCTTCCATTTTTTCCGTACTTTTGTCTTGTTTCTTTCTTCTAATTGCATGGCCTCCTCACTATTGCCATGGCCACCACTCTCTACATCTATTCCCTGCCATCATAACCACCTACACTCCAGGTCATGACCATATCCGAGCCAACCATGGTGACAAAACCCCTCAAAATCCAACCTATGCCTTGAAAACATGCTAGTTTGAGCCTTGTTGCTTCACCACTTCATTTTCCACCACCACCTCTAGCCGTCGCAACCACCTCTGACCAGACCACCATACACCACTCCAACATCAATCCAGATCTGAACTTGAATGGCCAAGCCAAACCACTCCAATGCCGAGCCCTTTTGTTGACCAAAAAATGTTATTTTGCTTCAAACCCTTCACCTACCCTAAGTGTAACTTCCTCCACTTGTTTAGCCTTGTAGCCGCACCTTTTCCATACCCATACCTGATCCAAACCATGCTCAAACCTGACCTTATTGATCCCCTAGGCCATGCAAACTAGCATAGAGAGCAAGTGCAAAGTCTTTAGTTTTGTTTTATACATCTATTTCTAACATTGTTTAAGTATATCTTGTTTTTGAAACATATGTTTCATATATTTGTTTGTCTCATGTATCCAAGGAGATTTATCTTTGGCTCTATCAAACTCGAATCATTGTCGTGCCATAGTGCTTTTGAAGATCTCAGTTTGTGCTTTTGATCGTTGTCTCCAGCTTATACAAGTGAGTAAATCTCACCAGACGTTTATACTTATACAAATGTGAATTGATACCATTTGAATGTGTAGAACTATTATGTGATGTTATAACTGCCTGTGATTAATTACATATGATGTTAAATCTGTTAAACTTCATGTCGTATCATCTGCTATTATATATATGTTGTTACTATTCATTTCTATCTGTTTATCACACTGCAAGTTCCCTGTAGATTAGAAATCACTATGAGTTGAAATGATACATACCCGAACGGACTTTAGAACAGGGAAAAATCGTTAGGGATGAAATGATAGGCCTGAACGGTTTTTATTTATTTAATTTAACTTAGGATTGCGGGTTTGAAATGATAGAACCTGGATTTTTCTTTTTAAACTGCGGATTGAAATGATACATATCTGTATCACTTGACCTAGGTTAGAAAACTATATACAGAACCGTGGTTATTTTATAAAGTATTTTGGATAATTTTAAGTATTTTAAAATATAAATTTATGAAATTTGATTTAAATAGGTTTTTAAATGTTTAAAATAAAGAAATTATGATTTTTCTATGAGTTAAAAATGTAATTAATGAATGGTTAAACGGGATTATTAAATATAACTTAAGTTTGGAAATTTGGAATTTTGGTTAAAAACGATATTTAGGTTATATGAATAAAATGGGAATTTAATTTTATTGGAAATTGGTAAATATTATAATTTGATTAAATTTGAAATTTAAGTGATTTATTAAAGTATTATTAATTTTTCTATGAATTTAAGTGGTTAAATAAATAAATGTTTAAAAGTGATCTTTTAAAAGTATAACTTCACTTGGGAATGTAAAATTGGTTGTTAGTTAAAGGTTTAAGTTAACTAAAAAAAATAGTTTATTTGAGAAATGGAGGAAAGATAAGTGTTAAGTTGCTTATTTAAAAATATGAAAAATTGAAAACTTTTACACTTGAATTTATTTAGTAAATTGTTGAAAATTGGATGTAAGTATAAGTAATTTATTGTATAAAAATAATATGTTAAATGATATGTTAATGAGCATTTTAAAGGTTAAAATATGATTTTTAAAATGTGTATTGGTTTTAAATTGAAGTTTATTATTGGCTGGAAATATACTAAAACCTGGAATTAACTTATAATAACATTCAGAAATGCTATAGTTTCTGAATTGAACTAAAATTGTGTAAACAGAGCTATTGCAGCATTTCTGAAATGTTGTAGTTGCTGTAATTGAACTTATAGGCTAATATTGGACTCAGGTCTATTGTAGCATTCTCTGAAAATGCTATAGTGGTCTGCAGTTTTTTGCTGAAATCAAATTTAAACCTTGTTTTGAAATCTGAGCTACCGCAGCATTTCTGAAAATGCTGTCTTTGCTGTTTTAAACTAAAATTTAACTAAAACTGAGTTTTAACAGCAATTTTTAAGAGTTGTTTTTGCTGAATTAAAATGTTTTCAAGTATAACTTATAACACTTTTTTCTAAATGCTACGAAAGGCTGAAATTTTAATAAATATGATTTTTGACTTAGTAAATGAGCTCAGAATGACTTGAAACTTTGAAATTTGAATACTTGATTTGAAAGTATAATAATTACACTTTTAAAATGATTTTAATTGAATTAAATGGATGGAATATAAATTATTTAAAAGGTGATTTGAGATGATAATAAATGAATGTTATGTTTGAATTTAAAGATGCTTAAGATATGATATATTGAAATGAAGTTTTGAGAAGTATGATATTTCGATATATATTAAATGTTTGAAATAATGTTTTTTGAAAGTAATGATATTTTGAAATTAAAATGATTCAAAAATGAACTTTGAAAGATATGATATTTATGTATTAAAATGGTTAGAAATGACTTGATAATTATTTTGATAAATATTTGAATTTGAATGATATGGTATGTCGATATATTGAAATGGTTCTGGAAATGATTAAATCTTTATTTGATAAAGATTTGGATTGAAAAGGATATTTTATTTTGAAGTATAAAATATTGTTTTAAAAGTTATAACCACGGGTTACAATAACGATTGGTTGGCAAAGAGACCGGGATCAGATATCTGGCATACTCTCTGTTGATACCGAAAACCACTTTGACAACCGTGTACGCGGTGGAGATTGCAGAATGAAGTAGGATGGTGGTGGCGTTTCCTTTGAGGTAAATACGTGGACCCGACTCCCGTGAGTTGGCATAAGGTGGCTAAAACAGGAGCGATTCTCGGGCCAATGAGGTCATTCCTCTGATCGGACACTCCTCTTCGATACTTTGGTTTGACTTTGGATTGATTCGGTGGCCACATTTACTTTTGATTTTAGGGGAGTTTGTTTCGAGGTGGGCGGTAGCTGCGCGCTGCGCGTTTCCACCAGCCCAGATAGCAATTGGTATATCTACCCTGGCATTGCCTAGTTGTGCCGTGTCACCTACCCTATCGCGCCTTGTACGAGTTTGGTTTTCTCCCGTAGCCCGTGTGATATCCTCTGGTGGCTTCCCGATCGGGAGGGACTATGATATTGGATGGACTACTGGGACTATTACGTATTAAGGGCTATATGGGTAACCCCTTAATTCTATGAAAAAGTAAGTTTATTTTACTTTAGACATTATTATAATAGCGAACTATTACTACATAGTAAATAGTTTAACGGATCCTTATAGGATGGGCGGCCCCAAGCATCCTTTAAGTTACTTGTACCTTATATTACAGTTCACTTGAGTTGGTTTACATTGTATAAGTATGTATGTCCTAACTCGTGTGTTTTGTGTTTCTTCACGCTCAGGTCAGACTGAGTGATACAGCATTTGAGACTCACCTTCGAAGTTGGAAGTTTTGCTTGAAGATCCAGCTATCTATTTCACTTTCGGTTATCCAGTTGATTCCAGTTATCCGGTTGGTTCCAGTGATGTATTATGATTCATACCTGCTTATCATGTTGACACCTCCGTTGTATCTTGTTATCTCTGTTGTACCTTGCTTGACTCTGATGTATTTATATAGTAGCTTCATGAACTACTATTTCTTTACTTCCGCTGCATTTATTACTCTGTGTCTGTGATCTGTGATTTATTTATTTATTATTTATGTTGTGTTTTGCCAAATTTATTTTACAATTCGGTATTTTGAGCAATTCTAGTCCGACATGTGCGGATGCGGATGGTTGAAAATATCGGGTCGTTACAGTTGGTATCAGAGCTTTGGTAGCTCTAGGCAAAACTCAGCATATGGAGTGAATGTATTTACAGAATCACTTTCATTCGAGTTTGAATCTCTTCCTTTTTGACTCGATTCCTTTGAATTTTGGAACGTTCCCTGCGGTTCTAAAATCCATTCGTGTCCTTCACTATTCATCTTCTTTTGATTCTGGAGTATCCCATAACTCCGCTTCGAATGATCTTTATAATGAGTTGGCAGTCCCGCCAATCTCAAAAAATTGAATTGTAAAAGGGTGAAACTCCTTTACAACTAGCATCGATTCACCAGAGATTTATATCTATACTTGGTTTAGATGCTAATATCTTTTGTTATCCCAAACTCTTGAGATTTAATGTAGATTTACCCCAGAAAAAATCCACATTGATTTTATTCTTTAAGTCACGGTTGACCCGGTTAAGGGTGCCCGCGATTATTTAAGCTTATCCACCCCCTACTCTGTTATTTAGTCATCCTGTCTTTTGTTTCCAATCTATTCTTCCAAAAAATTTGAATTGTACTGGTATATCTATGTTTTGTTTTATATATTGTGCTGTTTGAGTTGTTAATGTTGATTTGGGTTTCCGATCGATTCGTCTGATCAACGCTATCGATAGGATTTCCAAAACACTTTGACAGAACGAACTGACACAATATTATTTTAAAATTTGGTTAATGAAATAAATTTTGATATATAAGTAAATTTATGGAACTTAATAAACTGATTTAAATTGATTATTTGAAGTGATAATACCTGATTTATCATTTATTGTTCTATAAATGAATTTATAGATAGTTATAAATTGATTTGGGAACTGAAATGAATTTAGAACAAGAAATCTGAGAATTTAATTTCCGATGGTTTCAAACCTTGTGTTTAAAGTTTTAAAGGGTTATATTATTTAAAGTATTTTCGAATAGAAATTTGTTTTCAAAGTGCTTGAAAGTTTAAAAAGTAGTGCTCCTCTCTTTGTCGCTAGAAAATAACTTCGGTGATGACCGCGGCATCATCAACGTTCATTTTCGAGTTTCGAAGTGAAGAGACCGCTATGTAGACTTACTACAGCTTTGGTTTGGTAAATCAAATTGATTTGAATTGAATTTCTAAAATATGACTTGATTTATAATATATAGAGATATGATTTAAATTTGATTTGATAAACTATGTACATACCTTTAGTTATCTCTAAATGGTTTGAATAAATCGAAAATTTAATTCTTAAGTTTTATTTTTAAAGAATAATTTCAATTATAAAAACAAAATCAAAAAAAAATTTGGATAAATAATTCAAACTTGAGATGATTGAATTGGAAAGTTTTATTTGTATAATACAATTGCATTCAAATATAACTTACCTGAATTTCGGAAGTTAACAATGTAATTGGATAATATACAATATAAAAAGATTTTATAAATAAAATCTGAGTGGTTATAATAAATGTTATACACTTAAATTTTAATTATAAATGATTAACAAAGGTAAATATAATAAAGGGTAATTGAATAACTTACAATAAAATAATGTTAAAAGAACTAAGAATAAAATAAAGCAGTTATAATAAGTGTAAGTATATTTAACATAAGTGATAAATATATTGAGAGGAATAAATTTAATTTTAATTGGGAATAAAGAAGAATAAAATTTATTAAGTACATTGTGAGTGTAATAAATGATTATTTTTCAAACCCATGGTTTTAAAAATTGTTAATTTAAGATGATTGGATAATAAGATAATGAAATTTGGGATAGTTAAGATTTATTTAACTTGTGTAAAGATTTATTCTGTATTTAAGTTGAAATTTCCATGCTTTCAAATTTATTTTCATATTTTTTTTTTCAAACTATCTTTTTGTTGTCCTTGTTATCCTTATCTTCCTACAGACTGGTATAGGCATCTTTCTATAATCTTTCCGTTCAGAAATCTTTCTATAATCTTTGATAATCTTTGGTAATCATTTTGAATCCACCTTTTTCGTGCTTGTGTTCTTAATTTTGGAGAATCTTGGAAAGATCATCTCCACCTTATTAAACTTACATATAACAATAGTTATCAGATATAATTTCAATCTTCTTGTCATATTATCTTTATCCTATTTCACTTTATCTTTTTCTGTGCTTTTCTGTACCTCATTCCTTTTCGAGGACGAAAAGTTTTGAGTGGGGGAGAGTGTAACAACCCTAGATTTTAGACTATATATTTTTAATTTGACTTTATTTTATTTTAATTTTTTTAAATTTATTTTTATTTCAAATATTTCACTTTAAATATAAATGCTGATCTATAGTTCAAAATAGTATAAATTGGACATTTTACTAAAAAAATGAATTTATACTCAAACTGCTTGAACTTTAACTTTTAAAATTAAAATTAAAATCATTTTTAGATCTTAAATTTTATATTTTATTATGAAAATAGATGTAATAACTTGAACACTTCTTTTCGTTTCGTTGAAAACGGAGTTAAACTGTGAAAGTTATGTATATTTCAATATTGAGTGCAATTTGTTTATTCTGCAATTTTGTTATTTTTAAATTGTATAAATTATATTTTTGTCATATTTCATTTTAATCTGGTTCAATATGTTATTGTATGTATATTTTTGTATTATAATAATTTTAAAATAAAGTAAACAATTTTCCAAAGTCAATGGTGATTTATTTGTAATTTCTGGACAACGTTTTGGATTTTTAAGCAATTTCTTTAAATCTTTTCCTATTTTCTTTAAATTTAATTTTTTTTATGTGATAATATTTTTTTTAATTATATTTTGTCTTTTAATAATTTTAAAGTGATGTTTGAATTTTTCCAAAGGTTATTGAATTTATTTCCAAATTTTAAGCCTAGTTTCCATTTTTCTGCTATTTTATTTATTTAAAGTATATTTAAATTTAAATTTATATATTTATTTGTGAATGCATCTTTACTTTTATGTTGTTATCTTTGTTATAAATATTTTTACAAGCCCATATAAATTTTTCAAAGTTCATTCTGTTTATTTTCCATTTTTCTAGACTAGTTTGCAATCTTGTGCTATTTTCTTATTTTAACCTTATATCATTTATAAATATTTATATATATCTTATATTTTGTTATATTTTCAAATTTGTGACTGAAATCATTATTATTTTCAGTAATGTAAACTTATATGAATAAATAAAGGAAATACCAAAGGTTTTAAAAGCTTTTGTAACGTAAGTCGTTTCTTTTACCGTTTCCTCATTTACTCTTTGGCAGTTTTTATTTATTTATTAGCATTTACTTCTTCTGGCTGTATATTACTTTGTTTGGCCGTGTATTCTAGTCTTCATTCACTAAAAAAAATCCACTTCTCATTCATTCACGGCTAGGAGAAAAAATTGGGTAATGGCCTCCTCTTTTTGCACTTTTTCTTCCATTTTTTCCATACGTTTGTCTTGTTTCTTTCTTCTAATTGCATGGCCTCCTCACTATTGCCATGGCCACCACTCTCTACATATATTCCCTGCCATCATCACAACCTACACTCCAGGTCATGACCATATCCGAGCCAACCATGGTGACAAAACCCCTCAAAATCCAACCTATGCCTTGAAAACATGCTAGTTTGAGCCTTGTTGCTTCACCACTTCATTTTCCACCACCACCACCACCTCTAGCCGCCGGCACCACCTCTGACCAGACCACCACACACCACTCCAATATCAATCCAGATCTGAACTTGAATGGCCAAGCCAAACCACTCCAAGGCCGAGCCCTTTTGTTGACCAAAAACATGCTATTTTGCCTCAAACCCTTCACCTACCCTAAGTGTAACTTCCTCCACTTGTTTAGCCTTGTAGCTGCACCTTTTCCATACCCATACCTAATCCAAACCATGCTCAAACCTGACCTTATTGATCCCCTAGGCCATGCAAACAAGCATAGAGAGCAAGTGCAAAGTCTTTAGTTTTGTTTTATACATCTATTTCTAACATTGTTTAAGTATATCTTGTTTTTGAAACATATGTTACGTATATTTGTTTGTCTCATGTATCCAAGGATATTTATCATTGGCTCTCTCAAACTCGAATCATTGTCATGCCATAGTGCTTTTGAAGATCTCAGTTTGTGTTTTTGATCGTTGTCTCCAGCTTATACAAGCGAGTAAATCTCACCAGACATTTATACTTATACAAATGTGAATTGACACCATTTGAATGTGTAGAACTATTATGTGATGTTATAACTGCCTGTGATTAATTACATATGATGTTAAACCTGTTAAACTTCATGTCATATCATCTTTTATTATATATATATATATATATATATATATATATATATATATATTGTTACTGTTCATTTATATCTGTTTATCACACTGCAAGTTCCCTGTAGATTAGAAATCACTATGGGTTGAAATGATACATACCCGAACGGACTTTAGAACAGAGAAAAATCGTTAGGGCTGAAATGATAGGCCTGAACGGATTTTTCTTTTTAAACCGCGGATTGAAATGATACATATCTGTATCACTTGACCTAGGTTAGAAAACTATATACAGACCCGTGGTTATTTTATAAAGTATTTTGGATAATTTTAAGTATTTTCAAAATATAAATTTATGAAATTTGATTTAAATAGGTTTTTAAATGTTTAAAATAAAGAAATTATGATTTTTCTATGAGTTAAAAATGTAATTAATGAATGGTTAAATGGATTATTAAATATAACTTAAGTTTGGAAATTTGGAATTTTGGTTAAAACGATATTTAGGTTATATGAATAAAATGGAATTTAATTTTATTGCAGAGTGGTAAATATGTAATTTAATTAAATTTGAAATTTAAGTGATTTATTAAAGTATTATTGATTTTTCTATGAATTTAAGTGGTTAAATAAATGAATGTTTAAAAGTGATCTTTTAAAAGTATAACTTGACTTGGAAATGTAAAATTGGTTGTTAGTTAAAGGTTTAAGTTAATTAAAAAGAAAAAAAAAATTAGTTCATTTGAGAAATGGAGGAAAGATAAGTGTTAAGTTACTTATTTAAAAATATGAAGAATTGGAAACTTTTACACTTGAATTTATTTAGTAAATTGTTGAAAATTGGATGTAAGTATAAGAAATTTATTGTATAAAAATAATATGTTAAATGATATGTTAATGAGCATTTTAAAGGTTAAAATATGATTTTAAAAATGTTTATTGGTTTTAAATTGAAGTTTATTATTGGCTGGAAATACACTAAAACCTGGAATTAACTTTTAATAGCATTGAGAAATGCTATAGTTTTCTGAATTGAACTAAAATTGTGTAAAAAGTGCTATTGCAGCATTTCTGAAATGATGTAGTTGCTGTAATTGAACTTATAGGCTAATATTAGACTCAGGTCTATTGTAGCATTCTCTGGAAATGCTATAATGGTCTGCAGTTCTTTGCTGAAATCAAATTTAAACCTTGTTTTAAAATCTGAGCTACCGCAGCATTTCTGAAAATTCTGTCTTTGCTGTTTTAAACTAAAATTTAACTAAAATTGAGTTTTAACAGTAGTTTTTAAGAGCTGTCTTTGCTGAACTAAAATGTTTTCAAGTATAACTTATAACACCTTTTTCTAAATGCTACGAAAGGCTAAAATTTTAATAAATATGATTTTTGACTTAGTAAATGAGCTCAGAATGACTTGAAACTTTGAAATTTGAATACTTGATTTGAAAGTATAATAATTGCACTTTTAAAATGATTTTAATTGAATTAAATTGATGGAATATAAATTATTTAAAAGGTGATTTGAGATGATAATAAATGAATGTTATCTTTGAATTTAAAGATGTTTAAGATATGATATATTGAAATGATTTGAAATGAAGTTTTGAGAAGATATGATATTTCGATATATATTAAATGTTTGAAATAAAGTTTTTTGAAAGTTATGATATTTTGAAATTAAAATGATTCAAAAATGAACTTTGAAAGATATGATACTTATGTATTAAAATGGTTAGAAATGACTTGATAATTATTTTGATAAATATTTGAATTTGAATGATATGGTGTGTCGATATATTGAAATGGTTTTGGACATGATTAAATCTTTATTTGATAAAGATTTGGATTGAAAAGGATATTTTATTTTGAAGTATAAAATATTGTTTTAAAAGTTATAACCACGGGTTATAATAACGATTGGTTGACAAAGAGACCGGGATCGGATATCTGTCATACTCTCTGTCGATACTGAAAACCACTTTGACAACCGTGTACGCGGTGGAGATTCCAAATGAAGTAGGATGGTGGCGGCGTTTCCTTTGAGGTAAATACGTGGACCTGACTTCCGTGAGTTGGCATAAGGTGGCTAAAATAGGAGCGATTCTCGGGCCAATGAGGTCATTCCTCTGATCGGACACTCCTCTTTGATACTATGCTTTGACTTTGGATTGATTCGGTGGCCACATTTACTTTTGATTTTAGGGGAGTTTGTTTCGAGGTGGGCGGTAGCTGCGCGCTGTGCGTTTCCACCAGACCGAATAGCAATTGGTATATCTACCCTGGCATTGCCTAGTTGTGCCGTGTCACCTACCCTATCGCGTCTTGTACGAGTTTGGTTTTCTCCCGTAGCACGTGTGATATCCTCTGGTGGCTTCCCGATCAGGAGGGACTATGATATTGGATGGACTACTGTGACTATTACGTGTTAAGGGCTATATGGGTAACCCATTAATGCTATGAAAAAGTAAGTTTATTTTACTATAGACATTATTATAATAGCAAATTATTACTACATAGTAAATAGTTTAAAGGATCCTTAGAGGATGGACGGTCCCAAGCATCCTTTAAGTTACTTGTACCTTATATTACAGTTCACTTGAGTTGGTTTACATTGTATAAGTATGTATGTTCTAACTCGAGTGTTTTGGGTTTCTTCACGCTCGGGTCAGACTGAGTGATACAACATTTGAGACTCACCTTCGAAGTTGGAAGCTTTGCTTGAAGATCCAGCTATCTATTTCACTTTCGGTTATCCAGTTGATTCAAGTTATCCGGTTGGTTCCAGTGATGTATTATGATTCATACCTGGTTATCATGTTGACACCTCCGTTGTATCTTGTTATCTCTGTTGTATCTTGTTTGACTCTGATGTATTTATATAGTAGCTTCATGAACTACTATTTCTTTACTTCCGCTGCATTTATTACTCTGTGTCTGTGATCTATGATTTATTTATTTACTATTTATGCTGTGTTTTTCCAAATTTATTTTACAATTCGGTATTTTGAGCAATTCAAGTCTGACATGTGCGGATGCGGATGGTTGAAAATATCGGGTCGTTACATTTTCCTATTAAATTTATGCTTACCATCAATTTGATAGTTTAAGACATCTTGTTATAATTTTTATTACTTTCAACAATCAGATAATGGTAGCATGCTGAAAAAAGAAATTTTTCATTAATATTACTTAAACATTAAGTGCTAACATGCTGAAAAAGAAACTAAAAAACTGAGATTTAAAATTAAAATTTGAAAATCTAAAAATTTGAATTTCAAATTTAAATTTTAGTCAAGAAATTCAAAATTGAAGGTTTGAATTTAAAATTTTAGAATTTGGGAATCAAATTTCAAAATTGAAACTTAAATTTGAAAATTATAAAAGATTTGAATTTGGAACCATTAAATAACAATAGTTGTGCTTGACAATTCATATTGAAAATCTGATTTAATTTTCAAAATTTTGTACTCATTAACATAATAAAGCACATTTGGCAAACCTTATTCCTAAGGAATAAATTTGTCCATTAATATGAAGCCAAGAATGGTAAATGCGAAAAAAAAATATTTGAATTCTTTAAAGGGAAAATAAGTGTTAATAAGATAATCCTACAGCTAACATGCACCTTAGTAATGCATCTAGGTTAGGTTGAATTAGCTAGAGTGGTAGGTCCTTATCCAACTTACATTACATGTAAAATTATCAATAGAAAAGTTGCATTTGGATGTAGAAATATACTTGGACCACGTGATCATAGAATTCCTGACAACAGCCTAAAGTACTTTGTCAAAATCAACCATTGAACTTTTTTACTCTACCAGTCTAATTCATGCAATTTGTTTACTCTACCACCCTTAGGTAACAGTGAATATCTGTCTAGCTAATACACATTACACTTTTATTGATAGCATATGCACTTTGGTAGAATCTAGACTATCTAGTGACAGCTATGTCACTTACATCAGTGCAATATTGCACTAACATGTAGAACTTGCTATTTTGGGTTATTAAAAGAGTTGAATTCTGTAATATTATTTTGAAATAAATAGAATTATTTCTCATTTACATCAAGCATTTCTCGCTAACACTTCTCAAAACCTCCAACATTAAATACTTGGGTCTCACTGGAGTCTCATCTTTCACATCCTTCAGTCATTCAAGATTAAGTTGAATGTCAATGCCTTATAATAATCCTCAACTAAGCCAGGTGCTTGAAGTGGTCTAAAAAGAGGAACAATTTACATGTCCTATATCTCTTCAAATTTCTAAAGAAGGACTAAATCCATGAAATTCTATCTAGTTGTACCTTTTCCTTAACTGAAATGCACAAATTTACAGTATGGCCAGACAATGTGGAAATCAAATTAGATCATACTTTTTATTGTATTATTAGGCATAACTCCATTGTTTGGTCAACCGAGTTAAATTATTTATTTTGTTTAATTATCAATAGTATCTAGTTGGCCTACATTTATTAGCTCGTTTTTTATTATTATTCTGTTTTCTAATATTGTATTAATCAATATTAGCTTTATTACTCAAATGGATTTGGGTACAAATGTTCTTCCTCTTGCACTACTGAATCCATACCA
The DNA here is from genome assembly GCA_030765085.1 of Allium cepa. Lineage (NCBI taxonomy): Eukaryota > Viridiplantae > Streptophyta > Magnoliopsida > Asparagales > Amaryllidaceae > Allium > Allium cepa. Next base: position 852,107,277 of record CM060940.1, on the reverse strand, counting down.
TCGTAATTGGATCATCAAAGTCCGGGTTACAAATAAAGGCAACTTGAGATCTTATAAAAATATTAAAGGAGAAGGTTGCGTGTTTAGTATAGAACTCAAGATGAAGATGTAAGTTTATTTTAACTTAATGATTTCAATAATATTTTCTCTATTTTTGCTATCATTAAGTTATTATTATAATAATTGTTCTCTTCAAATTTACAAGGTACCAAAATTCAAGCTACAATGTTTAATAAAGCTGCAGACAAGTATTATCCTATATTTCAATGTGGAAAAATTAATTATATTTCTAAAGGAACCGTTAAGCCTGCGAATAAAGAATTTAGTACTATAAAAAACTAGTACGAGATTATTATAAATGAGTACCCATTAGTCAAATGGATGGATGATGCGAACTTTAGCATACCCGATATCATATACAACTTTGTAAGATTAACCAACTTCAAAAATATATTGCAGGAAAGGAAGTTGTAGGTAATGCATCCATATTATTAATTTTTTATACCTCATTGTATGTTTGCTTAACGTAAGCATCTTTAAGATGTAATCGGCCTTATTCAAAGTGTCTCATCAATCAAAGGCATTCAAAGAAAAATCAACAATGAGAATATTCCAAAACGTGATATAACCATTGCAGATGCTTCGTAAGTAAACATATTAAACCAATAAATTTGTTTACTTAAAATATTTATGCTTAGATATAAATTACAGAAGTAAAACCATTAATGTGACTTTATGGGGAGAACTTGCTATGAAAATCAGTGCTGAGCTGCTACAAATGGTTAATGAATGTTCTATACGAGCTATTAAATAAATATGCCAAAGTTGGAGATTTTCAAGGTAAAAATTGTTCTATTTTTTTAGCCCTTGCCATTCCATCATTTTTTAAGATTATTTAATTTTAATGCAGGTTTATCTTTATCAACATTGAGTAAAAGCAATTTATATATAGATCCAAACATATCAGAAGCTAAAAAGCTTAGAAGTTGGTGCAATTGTGAAGGAAAAAATACAAAAATACAAAAACCTTGTCTACCACTTACGATAGAGTTATGCTTTCTCATATAATAAATGATCCAACATTGGGTCATCATAAGGTTTGTCCGTATATTATGAACTATATTGTACATTAATAATTTCATATTGATTGTTTATTTCTTTTCCATGCGTCTGCATTCTTCAGCGTGTTTGCTTACATAATTTATATTAAGAGGCAGAAATTGTGGTATCAAGCCAGTAAGAGTTGCAAAAAAAAAAGTAACTGAATTTGCAGGATTGGGCTATTGGTGTGAAACATGCCAACAGAATGAAAGCTCTTGTTTTTTGAGGTAAAAATTTAAGAGCTAATTATTATTATTATTTTAATTATTATTATTATTTGAAATGGTATTTTATATACAACATATCACTGGGATAACATATCACATGTGAATAAATGTTCGAATCACGCTACGCATGTTTCGAACTTGTGAATTGTGGCACCAAAATTGAGTTATTTATTTATAGTAATCAGCAATCATAATAATATGTTTGTTTAATGCAGATATCTTATGGTAATGAAAATTAATGATTCAACCGTTGAAGCTTGGATTACTACTTTTAATGAACCAGCAGAGGAAATCATAGGTTGGAGTGCTGATGACTTTTATAAGATTAAGAATGATGAAGGTGAAGATATATACGAACAAAAGCTAAAGGATTTGTTATGGATCTCTCGTCTTTCAGAGTTGGTGTTGCCCAAATTGAGTACATGAATAAAAAAACAAAAAATCAATGTTATGTCTTATTCAGTTATTGATTATGTGGCGGAATCAAGCTTCTTGTTAGAAGAAATATCAACAATGGCAGAATCTAAAGTTTAGTTTCTTTTTTGTTTTAGTAATTTTAGTTTTTTTTCTTATTTTTACTTCAGCGGTGTTAGTTTTTCATATAATAATGGTACTTTTAGATACTTTATTTAAACATTGTAGTTCAATAATATGAGATTTATTTATTACATCAGTTTTTGCATTAGTGGTCTTTTTTAATTAGGTATTGAAAAATATGATGATGTATATTAAGGTGACATTTGTTTGATTTTTTTTTTCAATTCATCAATACGTTAGAGCTACAAATAAGCTCAAAATTAATTGTAAATTGAACCTTCTTGATACATATATGTGTGTGTCTGTGAGTAGTTCATATCAATACATTTATAGCACATCCTTAGCATTCAGTTGGCCTACATTTTCAATCCTATATATAATTGAATTTACACAGTTTCAATTATTTTCATTTTTTTAAAATGCAGTTAGTTTTTCATCATATTAATAATAAATTAATTAATTAATTAATTAAACAAATATGTTTTTCTTTAATATCAAATACCACAAACGAACAAATAGACGGTCTAGATGTGAAACAAAAGTTTTCCCCTCGCATCTTGGTCACTTTTACTTTTTCGTTATTTTGTAACGGTCGGTTTTTCCACCGTTGTGCGGTTATAATAGTAGTACCATTGGTTGTAAATAAAACATGCCTAGCTATTCAACTAGCTTCACTATCTCACTACCGAGAGTATGGTCGGCAAGGACAAAATGTTTGGCAAATAAATTCTGACTATTCGACTTAAGCATCAACACAATGAACCACATTCAACGTATATTACATCTCAATCATCATTGATTCATTCACTCGTATAATAAAATATTCACATGTATATGACAATCAAAGCTACTACTGCATGCGTCTGCAGTCGATATTCCTCTCCTTCTTTTCTGTTTTTGTTACCACCCCACCCCATCTTACCTTATTTTTCCTCTATTAACTAAATAAGTTGGTTATATCGATCGATGGGTAAACTTAAAGTTTTCAAGATAAGCTACACGTACATGCGATTATGATTTGGACTTTAATTTGTATTGATATATAATGTTGCCTATGTGTCCACGAGTTCGTATATATCCCAAAGAATATTAATCCATGTGGCCAGACAGACACCTTTTTGTTTATGATTTCATTATTCAATCCAAGTGGCTTCTATTACCCTTTTCCTTTCTAACTTTACTGTTCATAATATCCAAACTTGGTACAATCCACACCTCACATGTGATACGGACTTAAAAGCAATGATCAAATATCGAAAAGCTCTGAATTTTTTACTTTTAAACTATTATATGCATTTGTTTTCTGGTGCCAACAAAACTTACTCTATTATTGTTAAATAAATATCTCTACCATACATATATGCTTCATTACTGAATGCTGTATGTCTTAATATCTTTCCTACAATGACATCATTGCGTAAAATATTATATATTAATGAAAGATGGAATCCGGCCCATATACAATAGAAAGTCAAAATGGGTGTGCGTGGGTGGTTTGTTTGTATATATGTACGTGCAATGAATTAGTGGATATTTAGGTTAAACTGGAATGCATTTGCTATTCTGGATAAGATTACTTTTCCGTAAATATGATTTGTCATTTTTTTATGAATTTCCTTCTGTGTTAAAATTATATAATAAGACGGTAATTTTCTTTGAATATTATAAATTAGACTAAGATTAGTATACATCAGAAGAGGAGTAAAATGGATAGTCCATAAGAATATATATCAAATAAAAAGTGCAGTGAGAAAATCTATATTTAATCACATATTTGTGCATCATGCATATGACGGAAACTAAAGCAAGATTTAACAATTGAATAAAAATATGAGTTGACACGGCAAAGCTCTTGATTTATATATATAATTTTTCTTTCTCCGTTGGAAATGTAAGAGTATCGGCAGAATATTGAAACAATCATCGTTATATCAAGCAAAGTAGCAAAGCGGTTATGTTAAGCAGGCCATTGGGCCAGCATCTGTGTTAAGCCCAAAACCATATTGTAAATTGCATCCGCTGTTATATATACAAACAGCAACTCATGTATTATCACAATTTGAAGAATTAATAAAATCAAAAGCTTTCTTTCATTAGAGATCCAATCAAATATTTCTCTGAAAATATATTCAAGGAATCAACTGCAGCACTACTAGAAAATGTTAAAATACCGACAGCACGTAGCGACAGCTTCCGACGGCGAATTTCCGACGGCTTTTGACGGGCCGTCAGCAGCCGTCGGAAATTCGCAAATTACAGGCTCCAGCCGAGCCTCTTCTTTCTCCTTCTCCAAAAAAAAGAAAGAAATAAAACCTCAAAATCTTTATTTCAGGCTTCCAATCACCATATTTCAAGCTTCTGGATCCTCCGCGGCAGCCTAATCACACTTTATTGCTTTCAATCTTAGGTATAATCTCTTATTTTTATGAAAAATCTAATTTTTACCCTAAATCTAGATTTGCATAAGTTGATAAATTAGGGATAATTAGTGATTGCAATTATTTCCAATCGTCTAATAATGGTTATAGTATCTCATGGTATACGTATTTCATATGTTATCGTGAAATTTTAAAGGATATATATAATTTGTGATGGCATGTGTTTGTGTAAACCATTATATATGTGTTGTTTCTACCATTATATTGTGTTAATTGGAATAAGACATGAGTTGTATAACATTTTGACTTGTATAACAATAATGAATGCACGAGTCTAAAAAAAATGACTGAATTGAAAAATGACAACAATATTATAGCAGCGTTATTCGATAAAATACGTGGAATAAATATGTAAATTAATAATTTTTCGAATATATAAAATTTGTAAATATTCGTTTTAAACTACTTTATTTTACGTCCCTTAGAGAGTTTTTGGCCTCGTCCGACGGGTGTTATACATGATCATATAAACATTCGTTTTTATCACAAAACGGCCATTTATATTCATCTGGTACAATACTTGTTGGATTTGTCACTGTACTGGACAGGTTATAAACACAGTAAACAGTTACATTTCGTACATTATTTCGTTTTAAACGGTTCACAAAATTTTGCCATCATTTTTCTTTTTGTTTCCTGTGTATATGCATTGTGTACAATGCATGAAACAAAAGGGAAGTGCTGCTGAAATTTTGTTGAATCGTTTAAAACGAAACAATGTATGAAATGTAGATGCTTACTAATGTTTGTAATGGGAAGTAGGATGACTGTCCAGGAAATAAAAATAACCATAAACCAACATTTTTATATTGTATTCTTAAGTGGGATAAAATTGACGTGTATAAGTTTTTGTATCCATACTTGAAAAATAAAATGTGAATTCGTAAAATAACCGGTTTTTATTTTTGAATCTGTGACATATTTTTTCAGATAAGAAAAATGATCGATTATTTTGTTGATTGGAGGAGATGAATGACACAAAAAAAGGAGATTGAGAGGCTCGATAAAAGTAGATTTTTATAATGGTATAAAAGTATTTGTCGAATTTGCTTTAAGTAATAACGGAAACGATGTAGAAATTCATTGTCCGTGTAGTTGGTGTAAACATTTGAAGTATTTGTTACCTGATATTGTGAAAGTCCATTTGTACAAAAACGATATCGTGTCGGAGTATTATGTTTGGGTTCGTCATGGAGAAGTTGTAACACATACTTCTACAGAGTTTGAATTAGAGATTGCTCGTAATGAAAGTGTTATGACAAACCGTATACAAAATATAGTTGAAGATGCAGCACGATCAGTGTCCCCTATGGTAGAAGTTGATGACGACGATGAAAAGTTGAAGAACCAAATATTGAAGCAATTTTTTTTTATGATTTACTTGATGATGCTAAGAAACCTCTTTTGTATGCTTGTAAAAGTGGCACCCAGCTATCAATAACCGTAGAATACATTGCGATGAAGTCAAAATGCAACATCACCGAAGCTGGATTTACAGCCGCTGTACAAGCTGCAAAAAGACATACGCCATCCGATAATTTAATGTGTGAAAATCATTATGAAGTTAAAAAACTTATGTCGGCTTTTGGTTTACCTTATCAGAAAATAGATACATGTTTAAATGGCTACATATTATTTTGAAAAGAGGACATCACTCTTAGAAAGTGTACAATATGTAACGAGGAAAGGTACAAACCAAGAAAAAAGAAGGGAAAGAAAGTTCCATACAAACGTATACGTTATTTGTCCATCACTCATAGGCTTCAAAGGTTACGCATCTTCTGTAACTGTATCTCATATGAGATGACATAGTGTGAAACAGAGGAAGAAATTATGTTGACAAATCCAGTCGATGGAGAAGCATGAAAGTATTTCAACAAAATTTATCCCAATTTGTAGCGGAGGGTCGTAATGTTAGACTTGGATTATGTACGGATGATTTTTCACTATTTTCTCAATTTGGTGCTAAATATTTATCTTGGTCCATTATCATTACACCTTATAATTTACTTCCGTGGATGTGTATCAAAACGCAATATATGTTTCTTACTGTTGTCGTTCATGACCTCGTCATCTGACACAAGAAATCGATGTTTATTTACAACCGTTGATTGAGGAGTTAAAAACACTGTGGAGCGATGGAGTAGAAACATACGACGTTTCAAAGAAGAAGAAAATTTTGCATGTTTTCTTCTTTATTGTGGACTATAAGTAATTTTTCTACCTATGCAATGCTTTCAGGATGGAGTACATCCGGTCATCTAGCTTGTTCTTATTGCACGGAAGAAACACAGGCTTTTTCTTTACTGAATGGTAAGAAAATTTCATGGTTTGATTGTCATCGTTGTTTTCTCCATGTTAATCATCACTTTAAGGAGACAGGAAAAACATTTTAGCTAATATAATAGAAACCGTACAACAACTATTTATATGATATGATCAAGCGAAGACATATACGAACTTGTAAGAGACTATACAAAGATATATGAAACTGGAATGCAAATAGAAATTGCAGGCAAATCGACTATTCATAATTGGTGCAAACAAAGTATATTTTGGAAGTTGCCTTATTGGAAAGACTTATGCTTCGTCATAATATTGATGTGATGCACAACGAAAAAAATTTCTTTGATAATATCTTTAACACAATTTTGAATGTCAAGGGGAAGACTAAGGACGATTTGAAATCAAGATGCGATATATAAGAATTATGCAAACGTCCTGAGCTTCATATGAAACCAAATAGCAGTAAAAACCCCAAAGCATGTTACAAGTTAGACAATAATCAAGTTAAAGTTGTGTTAAAATGGGTGCAAGGATTAAGATTTCCTGATGGGATTTTATCAAATCTTCGTAGATGTGTTGACTTTGAAAACGGTAGATTAAGCGGAATGAAAAGCCATGACTGCCACATAATATGGAAAATTTATTACTCGTTCTATTCAAAGAACTATTGCCCTTAAAAGTTTGAAAGGTAATAACGGAGCTCAGTATGTTTTACAAAGAGCTTTGTTCGACTATTTTAACGGTGCAACGTTTACGTAAACTTGAAGAAAATATTCCTATACTGCTCTGCAAATTGGAGAAAATATTTTTGCCAGGTTTTTTTAATGTAATGGAATATTTACCTGTTCATCTCCCATCTGAAGCACGACTTCGAGTTCCTGCGTAATATGGATGGATGTATTCATTTGAGAGGGATGTAATATGTTACCTACTAATTTAATTACATTCGGAAGTTAAACTTAATGTAAGTTAATTTTACATAGATACTTGAATCATCTGAAGAAAAAAGTGAGGGAAAAAACACGAGTTGAAGGTTCGATATGTAAATCTTGCATCGAAGAAGAAGCTTCGATTCTCTCACTATTTCACTGACCATGTGAACATATCATTTGAAAGTCTTCCTCGTAATGATGAAGACGACAAACAAGAGTCCTCTCAAACAGTGTTATCTATTTTTAGACAACATGGTCGACCTTTTAGAAAATGTGTAGAAGTACGGTTAGACGGTAGAGATCTTCATGTAGCACACATTTATATTCTTCTTAATTGTGTTGAGGTTGCACCATTTGTTTGGTAATCTGAAATAATAATTTATGATTTATTCATTTCCATAATGCATGCACGTGTAGAACTTAATGCAATATTTTATTCATATGTGCAGTATTTATATAAGTGAACATCCGCACGGAGATCTCAGTAAAGAATTTTCTGAATGGTTTTCAAAGTACGTTTATGAATCGAGAAATTGTGTGGTTAACGAAGGGTTGAAACATATTGCGTAGGGACCAAAAAGAAATGTCAAGACATATCTCATATATTTTGTCAATGGATATAAATTTAAAACCAAAGAATACAGTGTAAAAAAATGAACTAATAATATAGGTGTATTTCTTAAAGGTAGCGATGATCCAGAAAATCACATAAATAATTTTTGTGGCGTTTTAACTCAAAATTTGCAACCGACATATTTCTCACGATCCATGGAGGAGGTGTTTATGTTTAGATGCATTGGTTTAGCAATGTTCCAAGTTTTGGAATTGATGTGTACAGGAATTATAATTTTATTGAAATAAAGCACACATCGCATTATCACAAGTATGATCTTTTTGTACTAGCCAAACAAGCATTGCAAGTCTATTACGCTCCTTATCCGTCTCTAAAGAGAGGTAAAGCAGATTGGTCAGCAGTTTTTAAAACAAAGGCAAATTACGTTTGATGGGAAGTATATTCCAGACAAACAAGCTTATAAGGCAGATCTTGAGGAAAGCAACGAAATAATAATAACAGACGATTGTACTAATTTTGGACATCTAAACGATGAATCAAACGTTTTGGTAGAAGCATTCGAGAGTAGAGAGGAAAGTAATGTAGAATATGAGACCGAATCTGAATCAGAAGACGATAAGGATTGATATAAATATTATGTTGAATTCTTATGTGTTATGCAATTTATGTAATTGATGAGATTTATTTTGCTAGTAATATAATTTATGTCACTTATGAAACCGAATTTGCTTATAATGACTCGAATAATTAGCTGGTTTTATTAACGTAAATAACTGATTTTTTCTTAAAAATAAAACAATTAAATTTAAGAATCAAAATTTATTATTTGGAATGCGTCTATTTAAACGTGAAAAATGTTAAATTTGCATCAGAAAATATAAAAGTTAGTTCTGTTATGTAATTTTCAATTTCAATTTAAATCGGTTAAAATTTGATTGAAATTAAACATTTTTGAAACCTGAATATTTGTATATAATAAAAATGTAAACCATTTTCTGAGTGAGACATCATATTTTGTTTCGCCAATTTTGGATTGCTCTAGCTCCGTTTGTCTTATTTTCATCGTTTTAGCAGCATTTTGGCAGCGAATATCGACGTTTGGTAGGATGGTCATATCACTGATATTTGTGCATCATTGTGTTTGTCTTGTCGTGCTGATCTCCGCGGTATATTCATTTATTTAATTTCGCGTCCGATACATGACGAAATCAACGAAACAATTTACCGTATCGATTCCGTACTTGAGGCTGCTTGGTTTCCTTTGTCTTTTAGTTACCCACCAGCTGAACATATAGCCAACAGCTTTTATTATTTTCCAGAAATCAACATTGGCTTTATCCATTCCATGGTTTTGATAGATATTCTCGGTTGACCATTATCATTCTCTCTTTGTTTATGTTCATTTTATTCTAATATATATATATATAGTATGTATGTATGTGTATGTATATTTGTATATGTATAAACTTCGAATATATTTTGTTCGTATTTCTCGTGAGGCCCGTCTATTCTCTTCATTTGTTTCACTGCGTAAAAAATAAATGTCAAATATACAATACTATTCGCATTCATATATTCGAACTGCCACCTTGCTTGTTATATTTACCTGCCTTCTTGCTTCCATGTGTATGTCCAACTCTCTACCAAATGCCAGCGACCCAACCCGAGCCCTGAACCAACACCACCTCCGCCATTCCTCTAACCTCCCTCTCTCTTCCTACAGCCACCATCTCCGGCAAGCCTCTTCCCTCCGATCACTATCCAGTGCTCCTCACCTTCACCGACCTTGCCTCCCCTCAGCCCGTGTTCCTCCACGCATCCACCACTTCCCGACGAACCTGGACCCACCAGAGGCCCACTCCGGCAGCCATCACCATGCCTTCAACCTACCCCACTCCCTCTCTCTCATCACGCAGATCCACCTACGCCCATTACAAAATCCGCCACCCTGTCGTGCTCTCCACAACAACGTCGTCGGCCATCTTTCCACCTTTCTTCGACTACACCTTCGACCCGACTGCACGACAAAGAGCCGGAGCACCCTCCCCTGACTGAAAATTCAACAGCGAGCACCCCTACGCTAGTCACAGCAGCCCACAACCGAACTTGACCCACTCCATGCCTACCGCCTCTCTCCACCTTCCCACGCCCCTCCTTTTGCAGCCTATAGATTTGCCTCTAGCCTTGTCAACCACCGCCACATCACCAAGTCTGTATGCCTTCCCCTGACAACCTCGCGCCATTCGTAGAGGAAAAAAAGAGAAAATAATATATAAAATATATATACAGTTGTACAAATCAGAAAAACATGTCCGCTTTTCCAATTGCTTTCACCATTGGCCTAGCCCAGTTCACTTACCCACCACTGTATCCTCTTTCCGCCAGCAGTCGCGGCATTTCCCCACCTAAAACCGCCGTACGCAACCTACTGTCCCTCCTCTTATTTCCATCCCGCCAATGCAAGCCTACCTATCCACCCCTGCCACCCTCAACTTCGAGACAATCATCATCTCCCTCCTCTTTTCCCAGCGCCGAACCCACAACTATCACCGAGTGTAGCAGCCACGTCAAACCCAGGCCTCCCTCCCTCAGACTTTCCTGACCCACCTGTACACCACCGAAGCCTTCTCCTTGGCTCCACAAACCCTGAGTCTCCCTCCCGACTACCTTGCCACTGCCACGCCTGCAACACCCGGACAACCCACACAGCTGCCCGTGATCGAACCTAGCTGGCCTCTTCCCTGCTATTTTCCTACCTGTAGTTTGATATTTGGTCATATATATATATATATATATATATATATATATATATATATATATATATATATATGTATGTATGTATGTATGTATATATCTTGTGTTTATATTTCATTTGAGATCTGATATATTATATATATAAATAGAACATTGAGACGAAAAAGGGAAAGAAAAATAATATAATATATAGATGTTTGATTTTAATATATATGTTTATTTAATATTGATTTGTAAGTATGGATTTTAAAAATTAATGATATATAGAAAGTTTGATTTTATATGTATGTTAATATATATCGATTTGAAATGATAATATATAGAGATTTTATTTTTAAATTAGAGTTTTAAATTTAATATTGTTCTCAAAGGATAATATAAAGATTTTTTATATGAGAAATTTTAGATTAAAAGAAAAAAATTATATATTATGTTTCATCGATTCAAGTCCGTTGTGCTTTGCTTTGTTCGTCGAATTCGTGCTCATTTTGTTATGCTTTTGAATTTGTGCTTGCATTCGCCACATCTTATTCTTGTTATTTCTCTAGCCTCGAAAGGTGAGCAATCACTTACGATCAACATTCTTATATTTAGTAAATTTAATTCACATGAAATGACGATTGAAATATGCTGTTAAATTTGAATTGTTAAGTTATTTAATTATTAAATATGATATGCCATTATCTAAAATTGTTTACCTATGAAATATGACACTATAACTGTTGTATATATAATATTTAAATTTGTTACTGAAGAGATATGCATGTTGTTGATATGTTATATTTTTATCATAATTGTATACGGACACCGTTGGTCTATTTTGAAAGTTATATACGGACACCATTAGTCTATTTTGAAAAAAATGATTGCAAAAGTTTAAAAGGAAATATATGTATTTTGTTACATATTGATTTTTAAATTATAATATAAAGAATTTATTTTAATATATTTTTAAAATTTAGATTTTAAAATGTTATGTTTTGAAAGTCTTAAATTTATAAGTTAGTTTTGAAAATATTAAGTTTAAGATTTTTCTTATGACTTTATTATTTTAAATATATATATATATATATATATATAATAAGATTTAATTTAATAAAATTTAATATAATTAATATATACATTATTTTAAGTATTTATATAATAAATTTATACAAAAAAATAAGAATTGAAACTTATTGAATTTGAGATTTTAAAGGTAGGATTTTATAACTAGATTTTGATAAAAGGCGATGATATGAATATTTTCAAATTTAAATAATTTAAAATTTGAATATTTAGTTTGATTTAAAGGTGTAATGGGAGATTTTATTTAATTCTTATTAAAGTAATTAAGTGAATATTTTCCAGTTTGTAAAACATCAAATTTAAATGTTGAAACATAAATGAAACTTATATTGAAAATTGTTTGAATATTTAAACTTTGAATCTTATTGGAATTGAAGTGATAGTTCAAACCTGGATTTGAAATCGATAAAAATTGAAATGGTTTATTTAAATTTGAATTGAATCTTTAACCTTTTAAATTGAAAGTGTTAAACAGGGATTGATTTAAAATGAATTTTGGAATTTAAGTTGAATTGAATCGAATTGTGGAACTGGATGAAACAATTCTAATTTGGAACTATTTTAGTATAATCCCTTAAATAAATATAAACTATTTTTTTTACAACTATTTTAATATATAAAATATTTTAATTTATAACTATTTTAATATATATATATATATATATATATAGTATTTTCAATATCTAAACTGTTTAAGTTGGAACTGTTATGATTACGGAAGTGTTATGATTTCAAAAGTGTTATGATCTTGAAAGTGTTGTGATTTTAAAAGTGTTATGATTTCAAAAGTATCATGATTTCAAAAGTGTTATGCTTTCAAAAGTGTCATGATTTCAAAAGTGTTATGATCACGAAAGTGTTATGATGTCGAAAGTGTTAAAATTTCAAAATGTTACGATTCTAGAAATGAATATTATTTAAAGTGAATAATGATATCGAATTGATATGGTTTTGAAATGAATATGATATTTTGATATGAATTATGAACTATTTGAAATGAATGACCACGGTGTGAAATAAGCATTTAGTTGTTAAAGAGACCGGGATCGAACATTGTCATACTCTCTACCAATACCAAAAACCACTTTAACAATTGTATACGTGGTGGAGATTCTAGAACGAAGTAGGATGGTTTGACAACGATTCTATATGAGGTTTTAGTGCAGCCCTGACTCCCGTGAGTCATCTTGATATGGCTAAAACGGGAGCCATGCCGGGCCAAATGAGCTCATTCCTCCTATCGGAAACATTTCTTCGTTATCATTCTATTACTTTGTGATTTGATTGGGTGCACCTTTGATTTGGGAGTGTGTCTCGAGGTGGGCAGTAGTAGCTGCTATGCGTTACCACCAGTCCAGATCCACAAAATGGTAGAATCCAACCCTAGGCATTGCCTCGCGTGCCTTGTCACATTCCTTATCGCACCTTCTACGAGTTTGGTTTATATCATACCTATGGAGTGCCCTCTGATAGCCCTCCAGTTTACGGTGGAATTACAGTATTGTATAGACTATGGGAATATATAAAATGTGTTAAGGGGGATACGGGTTTAATGCTATTTTAATAATTTACTTTACTGATAGACATATTATAACAGCGTATATTATTACATAGAAGATAGTTCCACGGATCCTTAGAGCACGGGTATCACAAATATCCTTTAAGTTACTTTTATTTCAGTTGACATTTCACTTGATTTAAATTTATCGATATAAGAATATTAATCTTGACTCGAGTGTTTTGTGTTTTGCTTTATGCTCGGGTCAGACTGAGTGTCACAGCATTTGGGACTTACCTTTGGAGATTGGAGCTATGTTGGAAGATCTATCTATCCAGCTTTCAGTTATTTTAGTTTATTCCAGTCATTTATTCAGACTCGTCGGTTACTTACGTATTAGAGATTCAATTGTATTTGAGATTCTGTTGTATTTTATTTCAGACTCTGATGTTTTATAGTAGCTTCATGAACTACTATTTATCTATTCTGCTGATTATTGTTGTAATACTCTGTGTCTATGATTCTGTGATTGATTTATTTACTGTACATGCTAGGTTTTGCCAAATATAAATTAACAACTGTTGTTTTGATAAATTCAAGTCTGACATGTGTGGAAGATTGTCGATTTGAACGGTTCGAAATAACGGGTCGTTACAAGTGGTATTAGAGCTCTGGTGTAGGAAAAATTTAGCGTATGGAGTAAAATTTAATCATAAAATCATATTCGTTTGAGCTTGAATTTCATCGTTAGGATTCTCATTGCTTAGGATTTCTTTTGGATTTTGGAACTCTCCCCTTTGTTCTGAAATCCATTCTTGTCTTCTCCTGTCTGTGTTCCTTTGATACCAAAGCATCCCATAGCTTCAACCTCATCCTTAAGGGTGACTGATTCCATCGGCGGTCCCTCCAACCTTGATATGATTTGTAATGGGGTGAAACTCCTTTACAACAGGTGTCGATTCACCAGAAATTTCTATGTCCCCGGCTTTAATGCTATTATCTCTGGCAAAGCCCGAACCATTTTCTTTAGTAGACGATCTGGGTAATTCTCTTGGGAATGAATGTCGATTGCCTCAGGGTTTTTCAGGCAGCTTTATCCTTTTGCTTGATTCTCAAACTAGTGATTTTGACTCTACACCGACAGTTAGGGATGATTCTGATGTTTGGTAAAGTCATTTCCTTTCCTCCCAAGCGGGAAATCGAATTTCGTATCAATCTTATTCTTGGAATTCGACCAGTCATCTTACACCCAGATGAATGGTTTCTATGAATGGCTAGTCATCCCCTATAGAATAACCAATGCTCATGTCTTCTTCATCGATGCCATAAATCACTTTTTCCGTGATGTTCTCAATCAGTTTATTTTGGTTTTTATTGATGATATTCTCATTTTTCTAATTCATTTTTGACTCGGTTAAGGTCGCGGCGATTAATACAAGTCTATCCATCTTTCCACTTTTATAATTAAATTATCTTATCTTACTTTCGAACCTAGCTTATTAGTTGAATTCTCTTTGACTAGGGTCCCTCTAAAGTTGAATCTCTATCCTTGTTCTAAGATCCATCCTTAAATCATCCCGTGAGGGAGTGTATTTGTAATTAAGATACAAATGTTTTATATTGTGTTATTTGAGTTGTTAAGTTTGAATTTGGGGTTTCGATAGATTCATCTGGCCAACGCTATCGATAGGAATTTCAAAACACTTAAACATAGTAAACCGACACGTTATTGTTTTCAAAATTTGTAAATGAAATAATTTTTGTATCATTATATTATATATATAAAGGTATAATTTTTTGAAATTGGATAGTTAAAAGAATTGGTTGTTAGAAATGATAATACTATATTATCATTTATTATTGTTTTAACATTCCTAAACCATCTAACTATTATTCTTTTTTTAAGGAGATGAAACTTTAGAACATGGTTTATAAAGATGTTTTGCAAATAAAATAAATTTAAATTGGGCTAGAGCTTTCATTCTCCCAGTTAAACTTTCGAAAATGGTTAGAAGAGCTATGATGAGATTTTTCTGGTTTGGTTCTATTCATTAGAAGAAAATGCTTCCATGTTCGTTCTCTAATTTTGAGAAGCCTAAAAACAAAGGTGGTTTGGGCTTGCATAACCTTGAAGTTTGGAACAAAGCTGCCTACAGTCATCATTTCAATGCTTTGTTGCAAAAGGAGGACACTTTATGGGTGAGATGGACTCTCAGGTATAACATTGGGGCAAAGAACTTTTGGCTTATGGAGGTTCCTCATTCTTGTAGTTGGATATGGAGGAGTATTTTAAAGTTAAGATTCATTTTCAAACCTTATGTTCAGATTAATCTATCTGAACTAAGCTTGTGTGATTTTTGGAATGACCCATGGTTAAGCAAGGGAATAATTCTTGAACAGCTATTCACTTCACAGCAGAAGTTTCAATCTGGCATTGGATATAATGCTCTGGTAGTTGATCATATTGTTAATTGTAAGCTTGTGCTGCCATATTCTAGCAATCAGAGTGTCAGAGCTTTCTTGATCCTATATGAAGCATGCACATATGAATTTTATGAGCATGACACTATTCTGTGGAATGGACAGGCTCATTCCATATCCAGTGTTTATGAGGCCATTCTGAGTATGGAATCCTTGCCAAATTGTAGGTGGAGTAAGGTGACTTGGACGGCTATTTCTTGTAGCTGTGACAACCTTATGTTCTGGAAGGTGACTAACAATACATTGATGACAAGGGACAAGTTGATTAAATATGGAATGTCTGTGCTTCCCACTTGTGAGCTATGCAGTATTCAAAGTAAGAGTATTCAACACCTTTTTTTTGAATGTCCTTATGTTCATAATATCTGGAGCAAAATGATAGGTATTATTCAGATTGTAGATGTCTACCCTATCCCTATCAATCATTGGAATTTTATTGAGAGAGCTACTAGGTGGAGAGATGACAAAAAACTATTTTTTTTCTTCATTTTGAAAAAGCTTATGATAGTTGTAAGGAATCGATTCTTCGACTTCCGAAAATCGACATTAATACGTCCACTGCATCAACTATCGAACAATCGAATGCCGGAAAACCGAACCCTTAGGATTTTAAGAAGAAGAAAAAGATAGAAGAAGTAAGTAAGAAAGAAAGAAAAGCAACAGAAACAATATCAGAATGTCACAATCGCAGCGGAACAACATATAATATACAAATGAATATCTTTAAAACAAAGAACTATATCAGTTATTACATTACATCACATTACATTACATTATCAGAGTTTACAACAACAAACAGCGGAAAAGAAATACTATATACTAGTTGATACGCCATGCCATCCAGCTCGCCTCTTTAGCTCCACAGCATCTCCTGAATTCCAGAATGACCTGATAACCTAACTCAAGATTGCCTGTATGGAAAATTGATGGGCACCCAGAGTTTAGGAAGGAAACAATAAACTTCAGGTCAGTCATGGGACTGGTGTGAGAACTTAAAATAGTTTATCTTTTAAAAACAAACAAAGAAACATTTTAAGGTAGATCCGCAATGCTTTTAGAAAATAAAACTACCATAAGGCCTCCCGCACGCACACACAATGCAAACGCAGAATCGGAGTAGATTTCTCTGTATGATTGTCAAACATGCTTGATACAAGAAATTTTCTTTGATATTATCACTATAAGTGCAAAGTGTAGGAAAACATTTCGAAAGTATAATATAAATCTTAGCCAGCATATACATTCCGCACTTATGCCTACTATAGCTACCATCTAAACAGTGGGGCGCTACCATAAGTAAATGGCATGTTCTACAACTAAAACCGTACAAGGCTTGTATTATTTCTTTGGATTTTCAACAAATGGTCAAGCCAAGAAACTTCCCATTGCCACATGGGTACGCCTCTGGAAAGACGCCCCGAGAACCTAACCAGATCTCTGCCAACACAAGGCCGGGTTACCCCTAGCTGGGTAACAACTGACACGAGTATGCCATCCCCGGTCGTAACCGACCTAAATCCCGGGATTCACCAACAACCACAAAGAAATAAATTTGCAGCAACAACGTAGGTTAAGTATCTGGGCTCCATACGATGATACCACCTCCATCCAGAAGGAATGACATACACTAAGGGGCACTATACCCTAATAACCTTGCTGCATCTTTCCTGTTTTGACCATTTTCGGGGTGTGAGGTCCGACGAAGTCCCGCTCACAAAGCTACGTTTTTCATAAAAGCCACGCTTTGATCAACAAATGCTCTGCAATACTTCGTATGCCACATTACCAAATTGGGAATGTATCACTAGTAACCATCAATTATATAACCTCTGAGCTCGTACGTCTCAGAGAAGGGTGTTAAGCTAAGAGAATAAATTCTCCGCCACCAACAGAAATGTATTTGATAGAAACCAGCTTTACATCTCAAACTGTAACGTCAGACACACATCTATACAAGCCCGTTCCGGGATCGAACGGAACCGAAGGCACTTTCAAAATGTCCTTGCAATCCGGATATTCACTAATCACATCCAGACTTCCCATCACAAAGGGTGATAAAATCTCTATATCGGAGATCAGCTGATGCAGAGACATTCGACGGTAATCCTTCCATTTTCGAAAATATCCGGTCTTCAAATGCTATCCATTTCGACGTATCACTATTCAGAATGGGATTTATGACCCAAAGGTCCTCTCCCGGTTACACCGAATAACGAGCGCTTATTTTAAAATAAGTGTAGCATTCAAATTCAAGCAAATCACATCAAATACTCATTTAAAGGTAAATATTGATAGTCGCTTATTTAACTATCAATAGATATGCACAACATCACCATATTCCAAATAATTTCCCCAAATTATTTATTTTCCAAAAATATCTTTACAAGATATTTTTTCCACACTTCAAAAATAAATTAATGTTTATTTTTAATCAAATTTCCCTTTCCTTTATAAATTCCATGGTGAATTTAAATTTCCAAATATCCACTGATATACGATTTTCGAATCGATTTCAAATATTCACTTTCAATTTATCTTTAAAAGATATAATCTCAAAACATTTCACTCATATTGGAAAACATTTCCATGCTTATTAAATAATAAGTAATTCATAAATCTATTTATTTTCAACATTTGGGAAATATTCAATATACTTAAATCACAATTTAGTATATATTTTATTCAGGAAAACATTCTCTTAAACACATTCATTTGAGTCAAAACGAATGTTGCGTAAAACATCGTTACGACAACCCAAAATCACTAGTATAGGGATTCGAAATTAAGATAGATATATAAATCCCAATACTATATAAAACATTTCCTTTCGAAAATCATTTACTATAACAACAGTGTTATAGTCCATCTTTTCCTTGTTTCTCGAAAACGTCTATTTCAACAATGAATGTTGAAATCTATGGTTTCGATCCTTATCATATTTTAAAACAACTTCAAATCATTTTAATTCTATTTAAAAGATCACTTCCTAAAACATTTCTTTAATATATTATTCACTGTCTAAAATCGTGAATATACTTCGTTAACCAAATTCAACCTTTCTACACATTTTATTTAAAGGATTATCCACTGTCCAAAAGCATGGATATATCTCCTTTAATAAGCTTTCATATTTACTTATCACATTCAATTGGTTTCGGATTTATAAAACAATGTTTATAAATTCACATTTATATATTTTATAAAAACTTCAACTTATAAAATCCCTTAATTAACAAATTCTTTTTATATCTCATTTAAATGCCAAAATCTAATTTATAAGTTAATTACTTATAAATCTTTTATTTTACAAAATCTATTCATTTTATAACTTCACAATTTATAAATCTATAAATTTCATTCACTTATGAAACCCATTTATACTTCATTTTAACACTTATAAAAATTCGTTTTATAATTCCAATATTTTTAATTTATAAATATTAATTTTATAAATCTTTTATATAAACCGTTTATAATAATTCCAAAAATCTCAATTTAAACTATTTTATAAAATTCATTAACTCCATATTTCAAAAATCACATTTTAACTATATTTCTCAAAAATCATAAATTTTATAATATTAAAATTATAACGTTTATTTAATTAAAATGAATCAATTCCAAAATTTAATAAAATGTATACTTTCAAAAATCACTTTAAAATCCTTTTAAATTTGAAAATCATCACTTTAACACTTTTAAATTTTCCAAAATAGGCCCAATGCTGCAACAGCACTAAATATAACAATCACGGCATCCAAAACATCATATATCATATGATAACAGAATATATCACAATATTTGTAAATAAATCGATATGGGTGAGGAATCCAGTTGGATCCCTCCAACCTGTTTCCCTACATCCACAGATGTTAGCACAATACCAATCCCGTTTCAAGATGGAATATCGCGGTATATGGGTTCATATAATATTATCTGCTCTTATGCGGCGCAATAGGGTCTCATCCGCTATATAATGTGGGAAATCAACTCCAAGTACATATATAATACCAATTCCACTTTAAGGTGGAATATCGCGGTATATGTGTTTAATAAATAACATCCGCTTAATATACGGCGTATAGGGTCTATTTCAATACAATAGATAACAATTTATCATTCAATCACACAATCAAGCAATTTTAAATCTAACTATTTAAAATTTAAATCGAAACAAATTCGATTGAGTGAGAAGTTCTCACCTTGCTTCAAATACAGTTGCAGTGTTTCATTCCGAATAAAATTGAACGTGCGTTTAATTTTACCCAAAATTCACACTAGCTCCAATCAACTCCAATCCAGCTCCATCGCGTAGTGTTCGCGAATACGAACCCAACGCAATTCGTTTCGTCCAATTCCAACCTCGTATGAAGAAGTTATAGCGTTTTAAACATTACACAATTTTAAAATATAATAATTTACATTTCTTTTTATTTATTTTAACCTAGATATCATCTGGCCGTCCATTTTGCTTTGATCGAATCTGGTCGTCCCCTGTTCCTTCTCCATCGCATGAACACCCAGGCCGAAGAACCCATTTTTGCCGCCCCAAACCCTAATTGTCGCGCCATCTACGAGCAACTCCACGACGATCAAAGGCCGCCATCTCGGAGAGCTTCGCGCGACACCTCAACGGCCAGAGGCCGACCCCACTCGGCTACCACATGCTCTCGAAAAATGTGCACGAACCGTGTACGTTTAAGCTCGAATTGACGACGATCTACCATATGAAATCCAATCATAACCGTTGGATTGAAGGATCTTGTGATGCTCTTCGATGTTGTAGTTGAGAGTTTCTTGAATTAGTGTGTGGATTTGAAGAAAATGAGGGAGGAAGAGGATGATTTTTCGGCCATTAATTGCTAGGGTGGCGGTTGAAGAAAAATTAGGGTTTTGGTTGCAAAAGTGAATAACAGATGTGCTTTTATATAAAATATCGAAACACTATTCATCCCGAAATTTTCCGAACTCCAATCGAAGCGTGCCGCCTGGTGTTTATAATGTTTTACCCCTATTCCGAACGCAATGGAATATATATCGGAGGCCAATTCGAAAGTATTTGGAAGATAGATTTTCAAATCGACTATTTTAAATTTAAAATTCACTCAAACCGATTTCAGTGCGTTTTAGCTTGCCCCAGACAAACCGTAAGTCCGATTGACAAGAAATTTGAAATCTTACAATAATATAACATTACGGATCTAATGAAATTGGTTTCATTGAAATCTGAGACTATTTAAAAAATGGCTATTTGTACTTGTCGATTAAATATTAAAATATTCAATTTCCACAAATTAACTTTTAATTCAATTTTAAAAGTTCTATAACATCATTCTGACTCCAATATAATTTAATACAACTTTACAAATCAATTTTAATCATATTAAACCCAATTTCCAATTATTTCTGTAATTTCCAATATTAAATTATTGATCTAATTATCCAATTAAATCTAGATATTTGAAATAAAATTTATTCGACTTACAAATTTTACTTGTTAATATTTAAAATCAATTAAATATACGAATTTGAAATGACAGAATTCTGGGTCGTTACAAACTTTCCCCCTTAAAAGAACCTCGAAATTACCAAGTAAGAAAAAGTCTTGAAATTCATTAACTTTTCAAAACCATTCAAATTAGATTTCAAATTCACTTAAGTGTTTAACTTTCCCAGAATCCAATAGTAAAACTTCTTATAAAAACTTTACTAAGTTTTCAAATCATACTTAGTTATCTTTTCAAAACCAACTATATCGTTTAACTTTTCACTCCAAAATCAAAGTTATAGTTTTCAAAAAATTTCAATTTTCTCAAAAATATTCTAACGCCTTAAATTTTCAGAAAATTTCGCCATAGTCTCGTTTGCGCGGTTCGATCCAAAAAAAATGGCAATATATATATATATATATATATATATATATATATATATCACATCTCATCAAAGTAATGAGGCATCCCGTAGGGAAAAAAATACAAAAGTACGATATGTAATCCGAGATATGTGCCTTATATATTATTAGCTAGCATATACGGCTAATATAGCGTGAAAGCGAGCTCCAAATGCGAAGCAAGCGCAATCCACACCTACTAAACACTCAACAATAATGAGAAACATGCATATAGAAAATAATATAGATATACAACAAATACCAGTACAACAACTACATATGCTAATATAGCAAATGCAACAAAAGGCAACAAATCCAACCATTAAACAACTATCATCCAACAACAATTCCAATCATCAAATCAATATACATTCACTTCTCATTAATATTCAATGAATTGGTTTTACATTTAATCACATTTGATTCATTAATATTGGACTTTACTAACATTCATTTTCAATTAGTTTATATTCACTAATTTACATTCAAGTTAGTTCACTTCCACATTCAAATCAAATTTCATAGCTTCTAATTTTATCAATTCAACTTCATATGAATTTCTATACAATCAACTAACAATAATCTAACAATTAATGTATATTCAATACAACCAAATTTATTAAATTTACATTCAACAATTCATATTCACTTTCTAATTTCAATTTGGTTTAACACTTTTAATTTCCAATTGGTTTAATATCTAATTGACTTTCCTTTCAATTATTCAATTTTTTTCAACTTCATTAGCTTCTAATGAATTAACACTTACATTCATTATTCTATATCAATTCTTTTACATTCGATTGATTAATATTCAATCCATTTATTAATTCAACTGCTAATTCATTTAACAAATAAGGTTGAATTTCATTTATATAACTCAAGTTCACATCCATTTAATTCACTTTATTATTTTACTTCGATACCAAAATCAACTTCATTCAACATTACTTAAGTTATATTCCATTTCAAACATCATTTGTTTAACTTAGCTTAAATTTCCACTTATAAATCCAATTCAGATTCCAATTTTAAAGTAAAATCTTTATTATTTCATATTATAAGTTCAAAACTCGTTTCACTTATATTCAACAATTACAACTTGGATTTAATTTCAAATTTGATTATCACAACTAAACTTTAGTTTTCAATTTACTATAGTAGCAAATCCATCACAAAGAAACTCGAAAATGATACTGATGATGCTGTAGTCATCACCCTTATTATTTCCCGGCAACAGTAGTGAATCCAGTGCTTAATATTCTTTCAAAATTTTCCTTTTATTCATAAATCTCATTTATAAATCTTTTTCTCATATAATTTCACCATTTAACTTTTAATTTTGGAAAATAAAATTAACTTCATTCAACACTTACAATTTATAGTTCAAATTCATTTTTATTTACAACTCATATTTATAAATATATTCATATAGTTTCACTTCTTATATATATAATTATTTCACAATTGTAAATCACATTCATTATAATTCCACACTAAATAATTCATTTGCTTATACAATTTATTCTTTTAATTAACTTGTAAATATTCTTACATTTTCAACAACCAAACAATCAATTTATATACACTTTAATAATTTCTGAAAAATTATTCCTTCATATATAAAATATAATCAAGGTAAAATTATTTCATTTACCCAATTTGAAATGATACTATGTCGGTTATCTCGTTTAAGAGTTTAGAAACCCCTATCGATACGGCTGTACTTCCCGCACCGACCAGAATTCATAAACAGCTCAATGGATAAGCAAACACAATATAAAACATTTTTATATTCACTAATAAATACGCGCTCGTATCTATGATTACACCCATACTCATTCTAGAGTATTACTGACTCTATCTCTAATGAGTAATTCCCAACAGAGCCAAGGTTTTCGCTTAACCGAATGCTCTGATACCACTTGTAAGGAACCGATTCTTCGACTTTCGAAAATCGACATTAATACGTCCACTGCATCAACTGCCGAACAATTGAATGCCGAAAAACCGAACCCTTAGGGTTTTAAGAAGAAGAAAAAGATAGAAGAAGTAAGTAAGAAAGAAAAGCAACAGAAACAATATAAGAATCTCATAATCGCAGCGAAACAACATATAATAGATTAATGAATATCTTTAAAACAAAGAACTATATCAGTTATTACATCACATCACATGACATTACATTATCAGAGTTTACAACAACAAACAGCGGAAAAGAAATACTATATACTAGTTGATACGCCATGCCATCCAGCTCGCCTCTTTAGCTCCACGGCATCTTCAGAATTCCAGAATAACCAGATAACCTAACTCTAGACTGCCCATGTGGAAAATTGGTGGGCACCCAGAGTTTAGGAAGGAAACAATAAACTCCAGGTCATTCATGGGACTGGTGTGAGAACTTAAAACAGTTTATCTTTTAAAAACAAACAAAGAAATATTTTAAGGTAGATCCGCAATGCTTTTAGAAAATGAAACTACCATAAAGCCTCCCGCACACGCACACAATGCAAACGCAGAATCGGAGGATATTTCTCCGTATGATAGTCAAACATGCTTGACACGAGAAATTTTCTTTGATATTATTACTATAAGTGCAAAGTGCAGGAAAACATTTCGAAAGTACAATATAAATCTTAGCCAGCATAGACATTCCGCACTTATGCCTACTATAACTACCATCTAAACAGTGGGGCGCCACCATAAGTAAATGACAGGTTCTACAACTAAAACCGTACAAGGCTTGCATTGTTTCTTTGGATTTCCAACAGATGGTCAGGCCAAGGAACTTCCCATTGCCACATGGGTACGCCTCTGGAAATACGCCCTGAGAACCTAACCGGATCTCTGCCAACACAAGGCCGGGTTACCCCTAGCTGGGCAA
Organism: Allium cepa; assembly: GCA_030765085.1. Classification (NCBI taxonomy): domain Eukaryota; kingdom Viridiplantae; phylum Streptophyta; class Magnoliopsida; order Asparagales; family Amaryllidaceae; genus Allium; species Allium cepa. Next base: position 852,082,604 of record CM060940.1, on the reverse strand, counting down.
CAACTGACACGAGTATGCCATCCCCCGGTCATAACCGACCTAAATCCCGGGATTCACCAACAACCACAAAGAAATAAATTTGCAACAACAACATAGGTTAAGTATCTGGCCTCCATATCATGATACCACTTCTATCCAGAAGGAATGACATACACTAAGGGGGCGCTATCCCCTAATAACCTTGTTGCATCTTTCCTGTTTTGACCATTTTCGGGGTGTGAGGTCCAACGAAGTCTCGCCCACAAAGCTACGCTTTTCATAAAAGCCATGCTTTGATCAACAAATGCTCAGCAGCACTTCGTATGCCACATTACCAAATTGAGAATGTATCACTAGTAACTGACAACTATATAACCTCCGAGCTCATACGTCTCAGAGAAGGGTGTTAAGCTAAGAGAATAAATTCTCCGCCACCAACAGAAATGTATTTGATAGAAACCAGGTTTACATCTCAAACTGTAATGTCAGACACACATCTATACAAGTTCGTTCCGGGATCGAACGAAACCGAAGGCACTTCCAAAGAAGTTCTTGCAATACGGATATTCACTAATCACGTCCGGACTTCCCATCACAAAGGGTGATAAAATCTCTATATCGGAGATCAGCCGATGCAGAGACATTCTGTTGAATATACGCTTTGCGCTATATGATTTTTGTTTGATGATAACAAACATATATACATTCATATAAATGTATTTGGTAATGTACTATTTTGTTTTTCATAGTTTAAATAAATATTTGTTGAATAAAATTAAATTACACGGAATTTGAATTTGAATTCAAACAGAACAAGTTAAACAGATTTTGAATTCAAACAGAAATTTTATTCAAACAAATATTTTGAATAGTATGTATTTGGTTAGATAAATATCTGTTGAATAAAATTAAATTACACAGAATTCGAATTTGAATTCAAACAGAACAAGTTAAACAGATTTTGAATTCAAACAGAAATTTTTATTCAAACAAATATTTATTACAATTTTAAATAGTACAATTTCATGCTCGCACTATACATATACATTTTTGATTACAATCACATCACATTTACATTGATAACCTCACTACATATCACTCACACTCGTATTTTGTCTTCAACTGCATGCCAGTTTGAATCCAGCATCTGAGTAATCTGCAAAAATATTTTCAAACGCAGTAAAATTGAAAGAGAAATATTTTTGAAATTTGAAAGAAACGATGATTTTGAAAACATTGTTTGCCTCAGTTATTTGGGTTGTTCGTCATCATTTTTGACTGTGCAATATCTGTGCATATCAGTATTTTTTATTAGGGACAGGTAATTATAAGTGGCTGCAGTACACACGTGTACATTCGTATACGTGTGCACTGCCTCGCCAACTCGTGTGCAAAAATCAAACAAAAGCACAGAAATAAAAAACAAGGTCAAACCCAAGATAGGTTCAACTCAAAGCACCACTGACCAGAAAATGCAAGCAACTCAAGCTTCAGAAAGTGATGTGAATACAACTCAAATAAACAGAGAACATGCATGAACACTGAATGAAGTACACAACATGTGTTACAGAGTGATGCAAGTGTCGACCAAGTAACAATGCAAGCACAGTCTCAAGCATGAAACAAGGTGCACCAGACCAGGTTGCAAGATGATCAAGGCAGACTACAAGTTCAAGTGGATAATGCAAACAATAATCAAGTGATCAACAGAACATGGACTGCAACATGAATGTCACAAGCCAATATTACAGCAAACAGTGTAGCAAATGCATGTACAAACTATGGTGAACAAGAGACCAGAGTGCAACAGGTGGACAGTGAAGGCTACAGTGAAGCATGTACATGAGTGGACTGGACTACAACTCGACCAAATGGCCAACATAACATGCAGTGCTGTGCACAAAAGCTACAATGGACTGCACAGATGTATTCAAGTCCAGCAACATGAATACATGAGAATGGACAAGGCACAAATCAAGTTGCAGACTCCAAGTTACAAACTCAAATGCAAACAGGAATCAAATATGCAATGCTCAATATCACTACAAACTGCAGTGGACAGCATAAGTCAAGACAGCTGCAACAACAAATATGATGAAGCAGCATTGATATAGCATCTGTGTCAAAGAAAATGTCAACATAAAATGTATGCAATTCAAAGTAATATATCAGCAAATACCAGCATCATCAAATCAACATGAATATCACAAGCATGCAACAGCAAGCATGTAACAGAGACCAAGCAAGGCATTGCAACTGCACAGCAACAGTGAATGGGGGCAATGCACAAGACAGTGTACAAAGCCAAGCATGATACAGTGAGCAGACTCATATGAACAAATGCAAAGAACAGTGAAGCATGCACATAGGCCACCAGTGAAACAAAGCAATATATACATGAACAAGTGTAGCATCTGTTACAGTGAAAAGCCTAAGTCAAGATGGAGTTACAACAATGCATCGGTGAGGAACACAACAACAATGAATACTGCAACATGACCAAATGTCAAAACTGCATCAATCACAAATGCAATGCAAAATGGAGTGAATGCAACATGGTGAACAACTAAAGTGCAACAAGTATTGCAGTAATGAATGCATCACATATACAACATCAAAGTGCAACAGAATGGATGCAGCAGTACCAAGTGATAGTGAAGATGGCCAGAGATGAAGACAGGGGCAAACACAAGATGGCCGAAGCAGTGAAGTCAGAATTTTCGAAAATAGCATACCCAAAATCAAGTCGAAGTCAAACATTATTCAGCATCAAGCCAAAGCCGTGATCTAAATTTCAATGTGTGACAAAGTCAAATATCACAAATCACGAAATCAATTCAAAGCCGTGTGAATCAAGCTACTAGAAATACGAAATCGACAAAGTCAGAATAATCCTCAGCATCAAAGTATAATCGAACGGCAAAGCAAGAATTTTTGAAGCAATCAGTCGAACGCAAAAATAGGAAATCAAATCCTATTAAAACCCTAATCATCATCGGCATTTATATCCATCGAGTTCAAGTATCAATTTAGAAAAGCAAAAGGAGACAGTACATACCGAATTCACAAAGCAACGAACTCGATCGAGCAACTGCAAAACATCCAATAGTCAACCATCAGAGAAGCAGCGAGCTAGGGCAACGTATAACAGATTAATTGAAGAATTCGAAGCCCTAATTGGAACAAAGAGCCGAAGCCCTAACTGGAACAAAAGGGAACGAAGCAAGCCGCCATTATTCTCACGAATTGAAACAAAAGGGGATCGGGCTGGAGATAACAAAGAAAGGAAGTGGGCCGGTCTTAAAAATAAAAAGGGGGTTTTTGTTTATTTAAGGCTTATTTATATTGTTAATTAGTTTAGGGTTATTGTCTATTGTTTTTAAATTATTGTTTTACGAATCAAAGAGTTAGTAAATCACCACCTAAGTTTAGGTAGTGTCAGATTGTCTATTTTGAATTAGTTCAGTGAGCAGGGCGTGCGAGTTTGCAAAGCTCTATAGGCGGGAGCAGTGTTTGCGAGTGAGCGAAACTCTATAGGCGGGAGCAGGGTGTGCGAGTCTAGTAGAGTGTTTGTGAGCGGGAGCAAAAGGGTCTGCGAGTCTAGTAGAGTGTTTGTAAGCGTGATACTGTTTAATTCTAATAGAAATCTGTGAATGCAGCAGTAGGCAGGGGTTGCCGAAGCTGGGTAAATTTTGTGTGTGATTTACTTTTCAGCATATTTATTTCTGCTATTATATTTCTGTGTTTAATTCGAGAAAATTTGCTATAACCCTATTCACCCCCCCCCCCTCTAAGGTTAATCTAGATCCTACAAGTGGTATCAGAGCCCGGTTATTTTTTATTTAACTCTAGAGTCATGAGTCTACAAAATAATGCTTTTTCTGAGGGGCAATCTATTGCTAGGCCACCCATGTTTAAGGGGAACGATTATGCTTATTGGAAAGTTAGGATGAGTATTTATCTTAGTTCCGTTGATTATGATGTTTGGGATATTATTGAAACTGGCTATAAACCTCCCACTATAATTGTTGGTGGTACTGAGATTCCTAAACCCAAAGATAGGTGGGATGCTAACGATAAGAAATTGAAAACGACAAATGCTAAAGCCATGAATGCTTTGATATGTGCTCTTGATAAAAATGAATTTAATAGAATTTCTCATTGTACAACAGCACAGGAAATATGGCATACTATGGAGGTGACACACGAAGGAACTTCTCAAGTCAAGGAGTCTCGGCTAGCCCTATTCAGCAATGAATACGAAAATTTTGTGATGGACAAAGGCGAGAGCATAAAGGATATGTTTGGACGCTTTTCAACCTTGGTATACAATGCTAGAGCGCTTGGGAAGGTATTCACTGAGGTAGAGCTTGTGCGGAAGATACTACGAGTTTTACCAATGAACTTTGAGGCAAAAGTCACAGCAATCCAAGAATCGAAAGATCTGAGCAAACTAAGCATGGAGGAGTTGATTGGCAACTTGATGACATATGAGCTTGAGTTAAAAGCAAAGGAAGAACGCAACAACTCCGAACCAAAGAAGAAGACGATTGCCTTAAAAAGTAAAGAAGAAAGCGATGAAGAAGATCCAATTGAAGAGCTTACAATGGCTGTCAATAATCTTAGAAGATGGTCTAGATTCAAGCCACGCAAGAAGAAAACAAAGGGCAATAGGTCAAAAGATTCCGAAAATTCCGATAATGAACTGACATGTTATAACTGCAACAAGCCCGACCACATCAAACCAAAATGCCCACTTCTCAAAAACAACAAAGAAAAGAAAAAGGCGAAGAAGGTATTTGCAGCGACTTAGGATGATGAAGAAGGAGAGGAAGCTTCGGATAGCAGCCCAGAGGAGGCTAACTTGTGTTGCATGGCAAAATCAGAATCAGAAGCAACCTCCGACGAATCTAGTGAGGCAGGTGAGTTTTCTTATAAAGAACTTGTTTTTATGTGTTCTGATCTTACTAAGGTAGTGGATACTCTTGAATCTAAAATTGAAAAACTGAAATCTGATAGGAGAGAATTTGGTCGTGAAAATTTTAGGTTAAAAACTGAACTTGAAAATATTCAAAACCTAGAATGTAAAAAATGTAAGATTTTAGATTCAGAATTATCAAAACTGAGGAATAACTTTGAAAGTCTTGAAAATGAAAACTTGAATCTTAAGGAAACCATCGACACTAGGAGAAAGGATTTTATTAATCGATGCACCTCACTTGTCACTGAAAATTCAACATTAAAAACCAAAGTCCAAAATCTTGAGAAATCTTTGAATAACTTTTCAAGAGGCGAAAAATCTTTCAAAATGTTATTTGGAAATCAAATTTTTGCTAACAATAGAAAAGGACTAGGTTATGGAAAATCACAAGATGATGGTAAAGGTAAAAGTGTTGCTCGATCTGAAATAATTGGAAATCATGTTGAAAATCATAGTCATAGGAACACAAAATTTAATCAAGTCAATTTAATGTGCACGTTTTGTAGAGAATTTGGACATAATCGAAATAATTGTTGGTATAGACCCAAACACGTGAAAACTATATCAATTTGGGTTTCAAAAGGCACAAATATAAAATCTTTGAAAGTCAAACAAATTTGGGTGCCAAAAGGAACATATATAAATAGTTTTGAGTCTCCAAAAACATATTTTTCATATTCTGCCACTAACAACAATGGACCTATAAAAACAAATAGGTCACACAAATCTTTTATCGTGTAGGTGTGGTGGCAGGCTAAGGAACAACAACAGTGTTCTCTGGATTTCGGCTGTTCCAGAAACACAACGGGTGACAAAGCAAAGTTCCTTAGCCTAGTATAAAGGTGACAGAATCACAATGGGCAATCACGAAAAATTATCGTAAAGGTAAAACAGGTAATTGTTTTTAAAATGTGATTATCTGCACCATACTCTAAATTAAAATCTGCCAATATTGAGATGAACAAAAGATGATGATTTTGATGCTATGATTTTTTTTTTAAATATTGACTAACCATCTTTAAAGAGAATTACTTGGAGTAATTATGATGGTTGACTGATTCGGACTTAATTGATATGATTTTTGACTTGTTCTTATTTATGACATTAATTTGTGCTTAATTGATGACCAATCAGATTTTCAATTTTTGAACTAATTTATATAAATTTGTTCGGTCAAATGCTGGTTACTCATGCTACACGTAGATATATTGGTTCTGACATTTTGATCACTGCTTGTAAATTTGCACGATTTCAAATTCATGAGAAAAAGGATTTTGAGAAATTGTTTTTGAAATAATTATGATGTTGATTGACTGTTGATTACTCATGAAAATAATTGTTTATCCTCTGTTTTCTGAAATTAACATCATGATATTTGTTTGAGTGTTAACACGGCTTAAATTCAAATTCAAAAGAATGATGTTTTGAAATTTTTGGTGCACATCTCATGGTTTGATTCAACAAGTGAATATTGAGTGAAATTTAAATTCAGATGCGGATTACACTGGTAATATAGTTGATAGAAAAATTATTAGTGTAACGTGATTAATTTGTGAAACATTCATTTGCTGCATCGTTTTTTAAAGAAAATGTCTGCATATTTTTCACTTGAAATAATTTTCAAATAGCAGAAAATTTTCTTATAAAACTCCCCTCAAGAAATCATGTTTGACCATACTTACAGCTTAATTATTTTTGAAAAATTGATTTTATAGTTTTTAATTTGATTTTAAATGACAAATTTGACTAATCTGACTCCCTTTGATTATCGAAAAGATAAATAGTGATTGAAAAAGAGATGAGTGTTGATATTTATCATATATTATAACTCGAGAAAGTATAATTAAAAATTTCTTTAGAATTTCATAACAAGAGTTATAAAAAACTTTTTGTTGGATAATAATTCCATGACCATTTCTATTTCTATCATCTTTCTATCGAACATCACTCATCAAGATCATATTTAATATGTAAATTTATGGTAGTTTACAAAGGAAATCATTTGTTCTTCAATATCTTTAAATCGGTGAAGGAAATTATTTGTGCTTCAATTTCTTATATTCAGCAATTAAAAATAAATATCCAAAGTATTCACTCTCATTTAAAAGTCCTCACGGTCATGCATGGGTGAATTACTTGGATTTTTGATTATGTGCTTCCATGCTCATTTAAAAGTCCTCACGGTTATGCATGTATGGAACGCATATTAAAAATAATTGATTTAATAGACAAGTTGATTCTAATCCCATTTAAAAGTCCTCACGGTCATGCGTGGTTAGAAGATACTTGATTTCATTTTTTAAATTAAATTGGAATACTACTAATCTCATTTAAAAATCCTAACGGTTATGCATGGTTTGTAGATATTCAAATTTCCAGAAATAAATATACCACAAATAGACATATCTATATGAATTTTTGATGATTCTATCTCCATCACTTCTGAAAGTGGAATATGCGCTTGACAAGGGTAATTATGACTTTTGTTTGAGTTTTATTGAAATTTGATATTTATATTTAATTGAGTTAAATGTTTGATTCATGTCTATCACTTCATCCCTATTTTTATAACACTGTTATTTTTTTGCTGATAACAAAAGGGGGAGAGAAAAGTTAAGATTTTGTCAAATAGAATCATGCAAAGGTCAAATAACCTTCAATTTGCATATAGGCTCATTTACATATTTTTATTTGTATGCATATATGTAGGGGGAGCCATATATGTAGGGGGAGTATCACATAAAAAGGAAGCATTCAAATAGGGGGAGCAAATGAAATTATCAAATACATTTAATATATTCAAAATCTTAAATATATGTTTGTTATCATCAAAAGGGGGAGATTGTTGAATATACGCTTTGCGCTATATGATTTTTGTTTGATGATAATAAACATATATACATTCATATAAATGTATTTGGTAATGTACTATTTTGTTTTTCATAGTTTAAATAAATATTTTTTGAATAAAATTAAATTACACAGAATTTGAATTTGAATTCAAACAGAACAAGTTAAACAGATTTTGAATTCAAACAGAAATTTTATTCAAACAAATATTTTGAATAGTATGTATTTGGTTAGATAAATATCTGTTGAATAAAATTAAATTACACAGAATTCGAATTTGAATTCAAACAGAACAAGTTAAACAGATTTTGAATTCAAACAGAAATTTTTATTCAAACAAATATTTATTACAATTTTAAATAGTACAATTTCATGCTCTCACTATACATATACATTTTTGATTACAATCACATCACATTTACATTGATAACCTCACTACATATCACTCACACTCGTATTTTGTCTTCAACTGCATGCCAGTTTGAATCCAGCATCTGAGTAATCTGCAAAAATATTTTCAAACGCAGTAAAATTGAAAGAGAAATATTTTTGAAATTTGAAAGAAATGATGATTTTGAAAACATTGTTTGCCTCAGTTACTTGGGTTGTTCGTCATCATTTTTGACTGTGCAATATCTGTGCATATCAGTATTTTTTATCAGGGACAGGTAATTATAAGTGGGTGCAGTACACACGTGTACATTCGTATACGTGTGCACTGCCTCGCCAACTCGTGTGCAAAAATCAAACAAAAGCACAGAAATCAAAAACAAGGTCAAACCCAAGATAGGTTCAACTCAAAGCACCACTGACCAGAAAATGCAAGCAACTCAAGCTTCAGAAAGTGATGTGAATACAACTCAAATAAACAGAGAACATGCATGAACACTGAATGAAGTACACAGCATGTGTTACAGAGTGATGCAAGTGTCGACCAAGTAACATTTGCAAGCACAGTCTCAAGCATGAAACAAGGTGCACCAGACCAGGTTGCAAGATGATCAAGGCAGACTACAAGTTCAAGTGGATAATGCAAACAATAATCAAGTGATCAACAGAACATGGACTGTAACATGAATGTCACAAGCCAATATTACAGCAAACAGTGTAGCAAATGCATGTACAAACTATGGTGAACAAGAGACCAGAGTGCAACAGGTGGACAGTGAAGGCTGCAGTGAAGCATGTACATGAGTGGACTGGACTACAACTCGACCAAATGGCCAACATAACATGCAGTGTTGTGCACAAAAGCTACAATGGACTGCACAGATGTATTCAAGTCCAGCAACATGAATACATGAGAATGGACAAGGCACAAATCAAGTTGCAGACTCCAAGTTACAAACTCAAATGCAAACAGGAATCAAATATGCAATGCTCAATATCACTACAAACTGCAGTGGACAGCATAAGTCAAGACAGCTGCAACAACAAATATGATGAAGCAGCATTGATATAGCATCTGTGTTAAAGAAAATGTCAACATAAAATGTATGCAATTCAAAGTAATATATCAGCAAATACCAGCATCATCAAATCAACATGAATATCACAAGCATGCAACAGCAAGCATGTAACAGAGACCAAGCAAGGCATTGCAACTGCACAGCAACAGTGAATGGGGGCAATGCACAAGACAGTGTACAAAGCCAAGCATGATACAGTGAGCAGACTCATATGAACAAATGCAAAGAACAGTGAAGCATGCACATAGGCCACCAGTGAAACAAAGTAATATATACATGAACAAGTGTAGCATCTGTTACAGTGAAAAGCCTAAGTCAAGATGGAGTTACAACAATGCATCAGTGAGGAACACAACAACAATGAATACTGCAACATGACCAAATGTCAAAACTGCATCAATCACAAATGCAATGCAAAATGGAGTGAATGCAACATGGTGAACAACTAAAGTGCAACAAGTATTGCAGTAATGAATGCATCACATATACAACATCAAAGTGCAACAGAATGGATGCAGCAGTACCAAGTGATAGTGAAGATGGCCAGAGATGAAGACAGGGGCAAACACAAGATGGCCGAAGCAGTGAAGTCAGAATTTTCGAAAATAGCATACCCAAAATCAAGTCGAAGTCAAACATTATTCAGCATCAAGCCAAAGCCGTGATCTAAATTTCAATGTGTGACAAAGTCAAATATCACAAATCACGAAATCAATTCAAAGCCGTGTGAATCAAGCTACTAGAAATACGAAATCGACAAAGTCAGAATAATCCTCAGCATCAAAGTATAATCGAACGGCAAAGCAAGAATTTTTGAAGCAATCAGTCGAACGCAAAAATAGGAAATCAAATCCTATTAAAACCCTAATTATCATCGGCATTTATATCCATCGAGTTCAAGTATCAATTTAGAAAAGCAAAAGGAGACAGTACATACCGAATTCACAAAGCAACGAACTCGATCGAGCAACTGCAAAACATCCAATAGTCAACCATCAGAGAAGCAGCGAGCTAGGGCAACGTATAACAGATTAATTGAAGAATTCGAAGCCCTAATTGGAACAAAGAGCCGAAGCCCTAACTGGAACAAAAGGGAACGAAGCAAGCCGCCATTATTCTCACGAATTGAAACAAAAGGGGATCGGGCTGGAGATAACAAAGAAAGGAAGTGGGCCGGTCTTAAAAATAAAAAGGGGGTTTTTGTTTATTTAAGGCTTATTTATATTGTTAATTAGTTTAGGGTTATTGTCTATTGTTTTTAAATTATTGTTTTACGAATCAAAGAGTTAGTAAATCACCACCTAGGTTTAGGTAGTGTCAGATTGTCTATTTTAAATTAGTTCAGTGAGCAGGGCGTGCGAGTTTGTAAAGCTCTATAGGCGGGAGCAGTGCTTGCGAGTGAGCGAAACTCTATAGGCGGGAGCAGGGTGTGCGAGTCTAGTAGAGTGTTTGTGAGCAGGAGCAAAAGGGTCTGCGAGTCTAGTAGAGTGTTTGTAAGCGTGATACTGTTTAATTCTAATAGAAATCTGTGAATGCAGCAGTAGGCAGGGGTTGCCGAAGCTGGGTAAATTTTGTGTGTGATTTACTTTTCAGCATATTTATTTCTGCTATTATATTTCTGTGTTTAATTCGAGAAAATTTGCTATAACCCTATTCACCCCCCCCCCCCTCTAGGGTTAATCTAGATCCTACACATTCGACGGTAATCCTTCCGTTTTCGAAAATATCCGGTCTTCAACACCGGTCTTCAAATGCTATCCATTTCGACATATCACTATTCAGAATGGGATTTATGACCCAAAGGTCCTCTCCCGGCTACACCGAATAACAAGCGCTTATTTTAAAATAAGTGCAGCATTCAAATTCAAGCAAATCACATCAAATACCCATTTAAAGGTAAATATTGATAGTCGGTTATTTAACTATCAATAGATATGCACAACATCATCAGATTTCAAATAATTTCCCCAAATTATTTATTTTCCAAAAATATCTTTACAAGATATATTTTTCCACACTTCAAAAATAAATCAATGTTTATTTTTAATCAAATTTCCCTTTCCTTTATAAATTCCTTGGTGAATTAAAATTTCCAAATATCCACTGATATAGATTTTCAAATAGATTTCAAATATTCACTTTCAGTTTATCTTTAAAAGATATAATCTCAAAACATTTCACTCATATTGGAAAACATTTCCATACTTATTTAATAATAAGTAATTCATAAATCTATTTATTTTCAACATTTGGGAAATATTCAATATACTTAAATCACAATTTAGTATATATTTTATTCTTTAAGGAAAACATTCTCTTAAACACATTCATTTGAGTCAAAACGAATGTTGCATAAAACATCGTTACGACAACCCAAAATCACTAGTATAGGGATTCGAAATTAAGATAGATATATAAATCCTAATACTATATAAAATATTTTCTTTCGAAAATCATTTACTATAACAACAATGTTATAGTCCATCTTTTCCTTATTTCTCGAAAACGTCTATTTCAACAATGAATATTGAAATCTATAGTTACGATCCTTATCACGTTTTAAAACAAATTCAAATCGTTTTAATTCTATTTAAAAGATCACTTCCTAAAACATTTCTTTAATATATTATTCACTGTCCAAAATTATGAATATACTTCGTTAATCAAATTCAACCTTTCTACACATTTTATTTAAAGGATTATCCACTGTCCAAAATCGTGGATATATCTCCTTTAATAAGCTTTCATATTTACTTATCACATTCAATTGGTTTCAGATTTATAAACCAACCTTTATAAATTCACATTTATATATTTTATAAAAACTTCAACTTATAAAATCCCTTAATTAACAAATTCTATTTATATCTCATTTAAATGCCAAAATCCAATTTATAAGTTAATTACTTATAAATCTTTTATTTTACAAAATGTATTCATTTTATAACATCACAATTTATAAATCTATAAATTTCATTCACTTATGAAACCCATTTATACTTCATTTTGACACTTATAAAAATTCGTTTAATAATTCCAATATTTTTAATTTATAATTATCAATTTTATAAATCTTTTATATAAACTGTTTATAATAATTCCAAAAATATCAATTTAAACTATTTTATAAAACTCATTAACTCCATATTTCAAAAATCACATTTTATCTATATTTCTCAAAAATAATAAATTTTATAACATTAAAATTATAACGTTTATTTAATTAAAATGAATCAATTCCCAAATTTAATAAAACGTATACTTTCAAAAATCACTTTAAAATCCTTTTAAATTTGAAAATCATCACTTTGACACCTTTAAATTTTCCAAAATAGGCCCAATGATGCAACAGCACTAAATATAACAATCACGGCATCCAAAACATCATATATCATATGATAACAGATTATATCACAATATCTGTAAATAAATCAATACGGGTGAGGAATCCAGTTGGATCCCTCCAACCTGTTTCCCTGCATCCACAGATGTTAGCACAATACCAATCCCGTTTCAAGACGGAATATCGTGGTACATGGGTTCATATAAAATATTATCCGCTATTATGCGGCGCAATTGGGTCTCATCCGCTATATAATGCGGGAAATCAACTCCAAGTACATATATAATACCAATTCCACTTCAAGGTGGAATATCACGGTATATGTGTTTAATAAATAACATCCGCTTAATATACGGCGTATAGGGTCTATTTCAATATAATAGATAACAATTTATCATTCAATCACACAATCAAGCAATTTTAAATCTAACTATTTAAAATTTAAATCGAAACAAATTCGATTGAGTGAGAAGTTCTCACCTTGCTTCAAATACAGTTGCAGTGTTTCGTTACGAATAAAATTGAACGCGCGTTTAATTTTACCCAAAATTCACGCTAGCTCTAATCAACTCCAATCCAGCTCTATCGCGTAATGTTCGCAAATACGAACCCAACGCAATTCGTTTCGTCCAATTCCGACCTCGTATGAAGAAGTTATAGCGTTTTAAACGTTACACAATTTTAAAATATAATAATTTACATTTCTTTTTATTTATTTTAACCTAGATATCATCTAGCCGTCCATTTTGCTTTGATTGAATCTAGCTGTCCCCTATTCCTTCTCTATCGCGTGAACACCCAGGCCGAAGAACCCATTTTTGCCGTCCCAAACCCTAATTGTCGCGCCATCTACGAGCAACTCCACGACGATCAAAGGCCGCCATCTCGGAGAGCTTCGCGCGACACCTCAACGGCCAGAGGCCGGCCCCACTCGGCTACCACATGCTCTCGAAAAACGTGCACGAACCGTGTACGTTTAAGCTCGAATTGACGACGATCTACCATATGAAATCCAATCATAACCGTTGGATTCAAGGATCTCATGATGCTCTTCGATGTTGTAGTTGAGAGTTTCTCGAATTAGTGTGTGGATTTGAAGAAAATGAGGGAGGAAGAGGATGATTTTTCGGCCATTAATTGCTAGGGTGGTGGCTGAAGAAAAATTAGGGTTTTGGTTGCAAAAGTGAATAATAGAGGTGCTTTTATAGAAAATATCGAAACACTATTCATTCCGAAATTTTCCAAACTCCAATCGAAGCGTGCCGCCTGGCATTTATAATGTTTTACCCATATTCCGAACACAATGGAATATATATCGGAGGCCAATTCGAAAGTATTTGGAATATAGGTTTTCAAATCGACTATTTTAAATTTAAAATTCACTCAAACCGATTTCAGTGCGTTTTATCTTGCCCCGGACAAACCGTAAGTCTGATTGACACGAAATTTGAAATCTTACAATAATATAACATTACGGATCCAATGAAACTAGTTTCATCCAAATCCGAGACTGTTTGAAAAGTGGCTATTTTTACTCGTCAATTAAATATTAAAATATTCAATTTCCACAAATTAACTTTTAATTCAATTTTAAAAGTTCTATTACATCATTCTAACTCCAATATGATTTAATACAACTTTACAAATCAATTTTAATCGTATTAAACCCAATTTCCAATTATTTCTGTAATTTTCAATATTAAATTATTGATTTAATTATCCAATTAAATCTAGATATTCGAAATAAAATTTATTCGACTTACAAATTTTACTTGTTAATATTTAAAATCAATTAAATATACGAATTCCAAATGACAGAAATTCTGGGTCGTTACAATAGTCACATGGAAGGAAAGAAACAAGAGGTGTTTTGATGGTATAAGGAGAACCAAGGAAGTGGTTTGAACTGTTTTGAAGCAAGAAATATTAATGGGAATGAGGGCCAGCGTGCATTCTTTCTTGATAACCAGTTTGTGCCTTGGATTCCTTAGTTTCTTCCTTGCTAGTCTTTTTTTCTTTTCTTTGTTGTTTGTGTCTCTTGTGTGGTTGTTGTTTTTTCTTTTCCTTGGTTCCTTTTCGATTTGTGTTTTCTCTTGTTATGTATCTTCTTCTTTCTTTAATAAACCTGGTAGAGGGCCAGTTTAACCCCGCTTAATCTGCTAAAAAAAACTAAATTAGTGATTTGAAAATTTATTTTTCGTTTTTTTCTAAATTTGGTTTTCAAAGTTTTGAAAATATATTATTTGAAAGTATTTTCGAATGGGAATTGTTTTCAAAGAATTTTAAAAGAAGTAAGCCAGCATTCTCTTCTTTTATCGTCGATAAATAATTTCGGTGATGATTGCAGCATCATCAACATTCATTTTCTAGTCTCAAAGTGGAGAGACCGCTTGGTAGCTTTGCTACACTTTTATTTTCGAAAAAATGGATTAGATTTAAATTTCTTGTGTATAATTTGATTTAAAAAATATATACAGGTATATATTTATTTCAAATAGTTTGAAGTGAAACCAGAAATTTAACTCTAAGTTTTATATTAAGAAATGGTTTCAATTATTGAAATAAAGTGAAATTTTTGAATAATTGGAGTATCTAAAATGGAAATGGAATTGAAACAACTTGGAACATTTGAATTAGGATAAAATTTATTTGAATAATACTCAATTGCATTCTAAAACAATATATAACTTACCTGATTATTTAAAAGGTTAAAATGAATGTGAAATGTAATTGAAGGTTATACAAGAAAAGAAAAAAAATTGCTTACTTAGAATGTTGTAAATAAAAGAAAATTTTGTATAGTATTTAATTACATTCGAAACATTAATAAAATTTCCCTGGAAAGATTTGAATGTAATTGAATAATATACAATATAAAGGTAAATAGTAATTGTGCAAAATGAAATTGTAATTTAAGGTTTTACATGAGACACTTAAGTAATAAGATGTTCAAACAGATTCTTGTTCAATAGAAATGTTCTAAATATAAAGATAAATTTGTATAGTGCTCAATCACACTCAAAACATTAATAACACTTACCTGAAAAAAAAGATGGAATGTAATGAGAATTTGTAATTGAAAATTATACAATACAAATAAAAGTAATAAAATGTCCAAATGAAATTTTATTAAAGGAAATTATAAGAAAAAGTGAGTGATTCTAATAAATGTTTATACACTGATCAAGTGAAATAAATTGCATAATAAAGTAAGTAAATATGAACTTAAGAATAGCTGAAATTGAATTATAAGTAATTTATTGAAGAAAACAATGGATAATATAAATGGGTTAAATAAACTTTGTTCTGAAAGAATTTTTTTTGTAACAAATGTTATTTTGAAAACAAATCAATTGAACGAAAATACAATGAATTGAAATCTATCAAATGTGAATACAAAGAATAGTTATTGATTGAATAAAATGGACTTAAACTAAATTTACTGAATATTAATTAATAAAATTTATATGGTTTTAAACTAACCGTTGCATCTAATACCATGTATTTGAAATGAATCTTTTTGGGGCTTCCATTCTCCTACCTCGTTCCTTTTCGGGGACGAAAAGTTTTGAGTGGGGGAGAGTGTAATGGTGGATATTTTTACGGGTTTTATTAATGTAATTAACTGAATTTTTCTTGAAAATAAAAAAATTAAATTTAACAATGAAAATATGATATTTGGAGTGCGTCTATTTAAACGTGGCAAATGTTAAATTACCATCAGAAAATATATAAGTTAATTCTGTTGTAATTTTCAATTTCAACTTAAATCGGTTAAAATTTGATTGAAATAAAATATTTTCGAAACTTGAATATTTTTATATAATAAAAATGTAAATCATTTTTTGAGTGAGATGTCATATTTTGTTTCGCCAAATTTGGACTGCTCCAGCTCCGTTTATCTTATTTTCATCGTTTTAGCAGCATTTTGGCAGCGAATAACGACGTTTGGTAGGATGGTCGTATCACTGATATCTGTGTACCATTCTGTTCGTCTTGTCGTGCTGATCTCCACGGTATATTCATTTATTTAATTCGACGTCCGGTACACGACGAAATCAACGAAACAATTTGTCGTATCGATTCTGTACTTGAGACCATTTGTTTCCTTTATCTTTTAGTTGCCCACCAGCTGAATGTATAGCTAACATCTTTTATTATTTCCCAGAAATCAACATCTGGCTTTTTCCATTCCATAATTTTGATAGATATTCTCGGTTGACCACTATCATTCTCTCTTTGTTTCATTTCATTTTATTCTAAAATAAATATATGTGTGTGTGTATAAACTACGAATATATTTTGTTCATATTTCTCCTGAGGCATGTCCGTTATCTTCATTTGTTTCGTTGTATAAAAAATATATAACAAATATAAAATACTGTTTGCATTTCATATATTCGAACTGCGGCCTTGTTTGTTATATTTACCAGTAGACAAACTATTCCTCTTCCCATCCATTACCTTCCGCACAGATGTACATCAGCCTTCCTACTTCCATGTGTGCGTCCACCTCTCCACCAAACGCCAGCGACACAACCCGAGCCCTGAACCAACACCGCCTCCGCCATTCCTCTGGCCTCCCCCTCTCTTCCTACAGCCACCATCTCCGGCAAGCCTCTTCCCTATGATCACTGTCCAGCGCTAATCACCTTCATCGGCCTTGCCACCCCTCAGCCCGTGCTCCTACACGCATCCACCACTCTCCGGCGAACCTAGACCCGCCAGCACGCACTGCCAGCGGCCCATTCCGGCAGCCGTTGTTATAGTTCTGATCAACAGCTGACACAAGATCTAGAACAAAGTAAATTGGTGAAATGACTTCTACCTTTTATTAAGAAAACTGCAGCAGCTATATATTAGCTTTACAAGATAAAACTGAATGATAAAACCAACGCATAAACGTGGTGACAAAGCAAGGAAATATTCAAAGACAGAAAAACTAGCATCATCCTAAAGAATAGGACTTTATTAACTAAAAGACAGAACTACAATATAACATTCCCTCCCTTAAACTAGATTCCATGAGCAACTAGTTTATGCTTCACAGACTCCCAGTTTGCTTCGCAACTTCTGAAATAGTTCCAGCTTAAGTGGTTTGGTTAGCACATCGGCCACTTGTTCATGTGATCTATAGTCAACAAGCTGCACTAATCCTTCTCTTGCCAAATCTCTTAGAAAGTGAAAGCGCACATCAATGTGTTTACTCCTACCATGCATCACTGGATTTCTAGATAATTTAACTGCAGAACCGTTGTCACAAAAAATGGTTGTACACTCACCTCCTTCATAACCAATCTTCTTCAGGACTCTTTTCATCCACACAGCTTGACAAGCACATGCTGTAGCAGCAACAAACTCTGCCTCAGTTATGGAAAGCGTGACTACTGGTTGCTTTTTGGATGACCAAGCTACTGCTCCAGAGCTAAGTATGAATGCATAACCCGTTGTGCTCTTCCTATCATCCAATGACCCTGCATAATCACTGTCAGTAAATGCAACTAGCTCTCTGTTCCCTCCCCTTTTATAAAAAATTCCAAAGCCTGTTGTTGCTTTCAGATATTGAAGGATTCTCTTTGCTGCCATAAGATGAATCTCAGTTGGTCGTGACATGTATCGGCTAACCAAACTTACTGCAAACATCAGGTCCGGACGTGTGTTTGTTAAATACATCAAACTACCCACCAATTGCTTATAATAAGTGTCATCAACAGCCGCATCATTTTCATCTTTAGATATCCTAAAACCCGGTACTATTGGGTTTTGAACAGCATTGCACTCTTCCATTTTGAATCTGCTCAACACATCCATTGCATATTTTTTCTGATTTATAAAAAGCCCATCTTTTAGCTGCAAAACTTCTATCCCAAGAAAATATCTCATTTTCCCTAAATCGGACATGTCGAATTCTTTCATCATTGAAATTTTAAACTGTATAAACAAATCCGTTTCACTACTGGTGTATATCAAGTCATCAACGTACAAGCTAACAATCATTATTTTACCATTCTTGTCATCTTTTGTGAAAAGAGTTTGATCACATTCACCCCTTTCAAAGCCTTGTTTCAGAAAGTACCCCTCAATTCGACTAAACCAACCCGAGGTGCTTGTTTTAGTCCATAAAGTGCTTTCTTTAATTTGTACACCTTATGAGCTTCATTCTTCAGTACATATCCTTCTGGTTGATCTACGAACACATCTTCATTCAACTCTCCATGAAGAAATGCTGATTTAACATCAAGTTGGAAAACAATCCAACTTCTTTGTGCAGCAAGAGAAAGAACCATTCTGACTGTATCCATTCGAGCTACAGATGCAAACACTTCATCATAATCAACTCCATACTCTTGCGTATAGCCTTTTGCAACTAATCGAGCTTTGTGCTTCTCAACTTCTCCATGTTCATTTACTTTCGTCTTGTACACCCACTTGACTCCAATCCTTTTTGCTCCTTCTGGTAATTCAGTGAGAAACCGTGTATCATTTTTTGTAATAGACTTCATCTCAAGGTCCATAGCTTGTCTCCATTTATCACACTTCACTACTTCCTCATAACTTGTTGGATCTGCACTGGCAAACAAAGCAACATTGACATTAATATCATCATCAGAAAAACCTTCACCTGTTACATAATCTCTCATCCACACCGGTGCTCTTTTGTTTCTCTCTTCTCTTGAGCTTGAAGGAACAAAAGTTTCATCTCTGTTTACAGGACTTTGTGATGTACTACCATTTTCTTCAGCTTCAACTTCAATTTCAGAATCATTTGAACTTTCATGATCCTGTTCACCATCACATTCCAACTCCAACATAACTTGGTCTTGGTAGTTCATGTCCCATTCCCATTTCTTATCCTCCTCAAACACAACATCACGACTAACTACCATTTTCTTCGAGACTGGATCATATAATCTATAGCCTTTTGACTCTTCGCTTACTCCTAAAAGAATGCAACTGTAACTCTTATCTTCAAGCTTAGACCTTCTAGCATCAGGTATGTGAACATGTGCAACACTTCCAAAAACCTTAAAGTGCTCGACGGATGGTTTAAGTCCACTCCAAGCTTCCTCTGGAGTCACATCCTTCACTGACGATGTAGGACACCTATTCAACACATAGATTGCCCAATTCACTGCTTCAGGCCAAAAAGTTTTCGGAATACCTTTCTCAGACAGCATGCATCTTACCATATTCATCACTGTTCGATTCTTCCTTTCGACGACACCATTTTGTTGCGGTGTGTATGCAGTAGTTAACTGCCTCTTTACGCCACTTTCTTTACAGTACTTATCAAATTCACTTGAAGTGAACTCACCACCACGATCTGTTCTCAAACATTTTATCGCTAGACCTGTTTCTTTCACGATCTGTTCTCAAACATTTTATCGCTAGACCTGTTTCTTTCTCTACACGATTCTTAAAAGATTTAAAAGAAGCAAATGCATCTGATTTATTAACAAGAAAATCCACCCATGCTTTTCTACTGAAATCATCTATAAAGCAAATAATGTACCTTTTGTGGTTGTTGGAGATAGGAGTGATCGGACCACACAGGTCGGCATGAATAAGTTCTAGCTTTTTTGATACTCTCCATGTGCTTCTTTTAGGGATAGGATCACGATGTTGCTTGCCTTTCAAACAGCAGGTGCAAATAGTACTTGAATCAGGAAGCTTTGGTAGACCACTCACTATCTCTTTGAGCTGCAAGGTTTTGAGACCACTTTGACTAAGGTGACCGAATCTGCAATGCCAAAGGTGTGTCAAGTCTTTTGTTGTTGCTTGAAGACAAATTTCTTTTGCTGCTTGTGCTTTAGCAGGTTGAGAACTAGCTAAAAGAGTGAGCATCCTATTGTTAGTCATGTTTGTTTGAATGATTAGACCTTTTGTTGAATGATAAATCTTGCATTTTCCTGACTGAATCAAAAATGTTAACCCTCTTTCCTGAAGTTTCCCTATACTTAGAAGATTGTTTTTTAACCGTGGCACATAATAGACATCTGTTAAAACAAAGTTAAAACCATTCAAACACAATTTTACATTTCCTTTACCAGCAACACTCATCTTCATGTTATTCCTTACTTCACCATATGCTTAAATGTTTCATTCAGCTCACAAAATAGGGATCGATCACCACACATGTGATTTGAGCATCTAGAATCAAGGAACCAAACATCATCTCGTTTGTCGTTGCTCAGCTCCACATATGACATCAATAATAACTCTTCATGGTCATCAAACTCAACATAGTTTGCTTCCCTCCGGTCCGGACATTCATATTCAAAATGACCTAGTTTATGACATTTGTAACACTCAATAATTGATTTGTTGAAAGCTCTACCTCTCCCCCGGCCTCTTCCTCTAAAACTGTTTCTGCCTCGACCTCTACTTCCATTGTTTTCTTCATGACTCACCTTCAATGCTTGCTCTTCCTCATTATATCTTTGAAACTTTTGTTCATGCACAATGAGCGAACTCTGTAGCTCATCAATAGAAAGTGCATCGATGTCCTTCGACTCTTCTATTGAACAAACGACGTAGCTGAACCTATCTGTCAATGAACGAAGAATTTTCTCCACAAAAGTAACATCTTTCATATCTTCCCCATAAGTCCTCATTTTATTTGCTACTGAAATGACCCTTGAAAAATAGTCAGTGACACTTTCGCCGGTTTTTATTTCAAGGATCTCAAAATCTCTCCTTAGTGCTTGAAGGACGGATCGCTTCACTCGAGCATTTCCTTCAAATTTCTTTTTCATCGAATCCCATATTTGTTTTGAGGTGTCCTTCTGCAAGATTGTTTCTAAGACAGTCCTGTCAATGGCCTGAAACAAATAGTTCTTCACCTTCATATCCTTTAGCTTCATCTCATCAAGTCTCTTTCGTTCTGCTTCAGTCGTTGACGCAGTAGGCTCTGCAAAACCAACTTCTATAAGGTTCCAATACTCTTTGGACCTAAGGAAGTTCTCTATCAGCATGCTCCAATGGTCGTAGTGACCATCAAAGCGTGGAATTGCAGGCTGAACAAAATTCCCATTGCCTTCACTCGTCATTTCTCTCTCTCTCTTTTCTTCTAACTCAGACCAAGAATGCAGCTTCTTTAGCTCTGATACCAATTTGTTATAGTTCTGATCAACAGCTGACACAAGATCTAGAACAAAGTAAATTGGTGAAATGACTTCTACCTTTTATTAAGAAAACAGCAGCAGCTATATATTAGCTTTACAAGATAAAACTGAATGATAAAACCAACGCAAAAACGTGGTGACAAAGCAAGGAAATATTCAAAGACAGAAAAACTAGCATCATCCTAAAGAATAGGACTTTATTAACTAAAAGACAGAACTACAATATAACAGCCGTCACCATGCCTTCAACCTACCCCACTCCCTCTCTCTCATCATGCAGATCCACCCATGCCCATTACAAAAAATGCCACTCTGTCGTTCTCTCCACAACAATATCGTCGACCATCATTTCCACCTTTCTTCGACTACACCTCCGACCCTACTGCACGATTAAGAGCCGCAACACCCTCCCCTGACCGAAACTTCAACAGCGAGCACCCCTACGCCAATCACAACAGCCCACAACCGAACTTGAGCCACTCTATGCCTACCACCTCTCCGCCCTTCCTTTTGCAGCCCATAGATCCTCTTCTAGCCTTGTCAACCACCGCCACATCACTAAGTCTGTCCGCCTTCCCCTGATCACCTCACGCCATTCGCCAAAGGAGAAAAAGAGAAAATAATATATACAATGCATATACAGTTGTATATATATCAAAGGAACATGTCCTCTTTTCCTATTGCTTTCACCATTGGCCTCGCCAGTTCACTTACCAACCATCGTATCCTCTCTCCGCCAGTAGTCACGGCACTTCCTCACCTGAAACCGCCATGCGCAGCCTACTGTCCCTCCACCTATTCCATCCTACCAGTGGCCGCTTCATGCAAGCCTGTCGATCCACCCCTTCCACCCTCAACTTCGAGACAGTCAGCATCTCCCTCCTCTTTTCCCAGCACGGAACCCACTACCATCACCGAGTGTAGCAGCCACGTCAAATCCATACCTCCCTCCCTTACACTTTCCTGACCCGCATGTACACCACCGCAGCCTTCTCCTTGGCTCCGCAAACCCCGAGTCTGACTCCCGACTACCTTGCCACTGCTACGCCTGCAAAACCGAACAACCCACACAGCAGCCCGTGATCGAACCCAGCTGGCCTCTTCCCGCTACTTTCCCTAGCTGTAGTTTGATATTTGTTTATATATATATATATATATCATATGTTTATATTTTATTTGAGATTTGATATATTATATATATAAAAAGAACATTGAGAAAAAAGGGAAAGAAAAATAATATAATATATAGATGTTTGATTGTAATATATATATATATATATATTATATGTTTATTTAATATTGATTTGTAAGTATGGATTTTAAAAGTTAATGATATATAGAAAGTTTGATTATATATATATATATATATATATATATATATATATATATATATATATATTAATATATATCGATTTGATATGATAACATATAGAGATTTTACTTTAAATTAGAGTTTTAAATTTAATATTGTTCTTAAAGGATTATAAGAAATTTCAGTTTAAAAGAACAAAATTGTATATTGTGTTTCATCAATTCAAGTCCGTCGTGCATTGCTATGTTCGTCGAGTTCATGTTCATCGTGCTGTGCTTTGGAATTTGTGCTTACATTCGCCACGTCTTGTTCTTATTATTTCTCTAGCCTCGAAAGGTGAGAAATCTCTCATGATTAACATTCTTATATTTAGTAATTTAATTCACATGAAATGACGCTTGAAATATGCTGTAAAATTTGAATTTTTAAGTTATTTAATTGTTAAAAATGATATACCATTATTTTTAACTTTATTATTTTAAATATATATATATATATAATGAGATTTAACTTAATAAAATTTAATTTAATTAATATATACATTATTTTTAAGTATTGTATAAGAATTTTATACAAAAAAATAAAAAAAATAAGAATTGAAACTTATTTAATTTGAGATTTTAAAGATAGGATTTTATTACTTAATTTTGATAAAAGGTGACAAAATGAATATTTTCAAATTTAAATAATTTAAAATTTGTAGTTTGATTTAAAGGTATAGTGGGAGATTATATTTAATTTTTATTAAAATGATTAAGTGAATATTTTTCAATTTGGATAAAATCAAAGTTAAATGTTGAAATATAAATGAAACTTATATTGAAAATTGTTTAAATATTTAAATTTTGAATTTTATTAGAATTGAAGTGATAGTTCAAACCTGGATTTGAAATCGATAAAAGTTGAAATGGTTTATTTAGAATTTGAATTGAATCTTTAACCTTTTAAATTGAAAGTGTTAAACACGGATTGATTTAAATTGAATTTTTGAATTTAAATTGATTTGAATCGAATTGTGGAATTGGATGAAACAATTGTAATTTGAAACTATTTCGATATTATCCCTTCAAATAAATATAAACTATTTTTTTACAACTATTTTAATTTATAACTATTCTAATATATATATTATTTTCAATATCTAAACTGTTTAAGTCGGAACTGTTATGATTACGGAAGTGTTATAATTTCAAAAGTGTCATGATTTCAAAAGTGTTATGATCTCGAAAGTGTTATGATTTCGAAAGTGTTAAAATTTTGAAAATGTTACGATTCTAGAAGTGAATATTATTTAAAGTGAATAATGATATCGAATTGATATGGTTTTAAAATGAATATGATATTTTGATATGAAGTATGAACTATTTGAAATGAAATGATCACGGTGTGAAATAAGCGTTTGGTTGTTAAAGAGACCGGGATCAGACATTGTCATACTCTTTAGCAATACCAAAAATCATTTTAACAACTGTGTATGTGGTGGAGATTTTAGAATGAAGTATAGGATGGTTTGATGACGATTCTATATGAGGTTTTAGCGCAGCACTGACTCCCGTGAGTCAGCTTGATGTGGCTAAAACAGGAGCCACGTCGTGCCAAATGAGGTCATTCCTTCTATCAGACACATTTCTTCAATACCATTCTATTACTTTGTGATTTGATTGGGTGCACCTTTTATTTGGGAGTGTGTCTCGAGGTGAGCGGTAGTAGCTGCTATGCGTTACCACCAGTCCAGATCCGAAAAACGGTAGAATTCTACCCTAGGCATCGCCTCGTGTGCCATGTCACATTCCTTATCGCACATTCTACGAGTTTGGTTTGTACCATACTATACCTATGGAGTGCCCTCTAATAGCCTTCCTGTTTACGGAGGAAATACAGCACTTTATTGACTAGGGAATATATAAAATATGTTAAGGGGGATATGGGCAACGCCTTAATCCTGTTTTAATACTTTACTTTACTTATAGACATATTATAATAGCGCATATTATTACATAGTTTATAGTTCCACGGATCCTTAGAGGACGGGTATCGCAAACATCCTTTAAGTTACTTGTATTTCAGTTGACATTTCACATGAGTTAAATTTACTAATATAAGAATGTTAATCCTGAATCGAGTGTTTTGTGTTCTGTTTTATGCTCGGGTCAGATCGAGTGTCATAGCATATGAGACTCGCCTTTGCAGATTGGAGCTTTGTTTGAATATCTATCTATCCAACTTTCAGTTATTTCAGCTTATTCTAGTCACTTATGTTCAGACTCATCAGTTGCTTATGTATCAGAGATTCATTTGTATTTGAGATTCTGTTGTATTTTGTTTTAGACTCTGATGTTTTATAGTAGCTTCATGAACTACTATTTATCTATTCCGCTACAATGATACTCTGTGTTTGTGATTCAGTGATTGATTTATTTACTGTATATGCTAAGTTTTGCCAAAATATAAATTAACAATATGTTGTTTTGAGAAATTTAAGTCTGACATGTATGGATGATTGTCGATTTGCACATTTCGAAATAGCGGGTTGTTACACTACTTATCGCCATTTACATCATTTATGTCAGTACCATTTCTACCATTTATTTAGTAATTTATGTTAAATATGCAATGTATTATACTTATTGTCGGAATATGAGACCCAATCTGAATCAAATATACTTTGCACTTTATATACTTTATCTCATATATGTCATTTAAATATAAAAAATATTTCATTATTATGTTATTGTTCTCTTTTAAAATGATATGTCTGTAGCAGGTATCATGTCATCCAGAAGGAGGAGTTCTTCCTGTTCTTCAAGACGCGATGGCAGCGGTTCATCGCAACCACCATAGCGACCCACTATGTATCTGGTATCTAGAGCGGAGGGGTAAATATTAAACTTTTTTCAGCATCTTAAATATTTTTTGTACGATATACTAATTTATATCATATTTAATGCAAGAGGTTTGACCTACAGCCATCAGCTGTGGTTCTATCACCTTTTATTGTTTAATTTATGGTCGCTTGTTTATCATGAAATGCAGGCCACAGTGGACGTACAATCAGATGACCTGCAGTTGTATGACATTACTGGATGTAGAAGATGAGAAAAAACTATAGGGATTCCATGTCGGCAGTGAAGCGTAACGGGCAGAAGCCGAACTGGATGGGGGCAAATGTGTGGGAAGGGTGGCTGGCACATTGGGATAGTGATGAGGCGATGATAAGTGTACTAAAGTTTAATTAATTATTTGATTGATACGTAAATATCAAAATATATTTAGTAAGTAAATAATGTATTAAATTAAAATGTACCGGCAAAGCGGAAAGAAACTCTGAGGGTCATAATCGTTCCAGCAATATCGTCAAGAGCAGGTAAATTTATTAAATGTGAACTGTAAATATTTATTGTGCTATATAATTTTTAATATACAGCAACAATACATAATAATTAATTTCAAGAAGCTAAGGCGCAAGGTTTCGTGTCATATAGGGATGTATTTACCCATAATCATGTCGTCGAGCATGTAAATCCAAACGGGATAGTTTTATATACATGGCACGACGATAAATCGAGAAAGAGCCATGTAAGCATATTTTAGTTTATGTACTATTAGTAATTGTTTTAATTATTAAAGTATAATGAATTAAGATATCATGCTGTTAATTTTAGCTGCATTTTTATTTGTTCATGCATGCAAGGTTTATGGAAGAACGCCAGAAACTCTTGGAGGATACTGATCGAGAGCAGCCGACGATGGACGATAAGGATGTCATTTTTGAGTCAATCATGTATCCATCGTCACGGAACAGGCGCTATGGTTTTGGCAATCAAGTGGTAATGAATAATATATTAAGATATACTAATTTAGTAATCTATTAGTTCTAAAAAGCTTCACATCGCTTTAGTTTCAGTAATAAATTTATAGATATAACAATTAAAACATTATGCTATATCTTTGATAGTAAGATTATAGACTAAACTAAATAAGTATTGCAGGCCAGCAGACAGAGGAGAGCCGGCCAAATGGTCAGAGTTGGGATCGATCTAGCAGAGTTCGAAGAGTTGAGAGCTAGGATGGCGCAGCTGGAAGAGCGGAACCGTCGTCAGGCCATTGAGATGACACCGCTGCTGGATCAGCGTATTGCTGAGTACATGCAGCAGATGAAAGCAGCTTTCTATCCTTAGCTGGTTCGAGAGGTTTTGGAGGTGATTGACCAGAGCGATAGGTATGTTTTTTTGTTTTGCGTCGTTGTTTTGTAATTTTTAATGATACATTGAGTTGGTGGAGTTAGATTTGAAATGTTGTGTATATTGTTTGATGATACATTTGGTGGTAGTAATTTCGACATTTGAGAGTAGATGGTGAGGAGTTGATGAAGGATTGATATATATATACATACATATATATATATATATACATATATATATATATATATATATATATATTGTGCAATGAGATGTATGTAAATTATGGTAGCAAAGTTTGGTTTTATTTTATATGAATTATGCTTGATTTATTTCTTTATGTGATTTGATTATGGTTTTATTTCGTATTGAATATCTGAATTGAATATATGCTTGTGGGGTGGAATATATTGTGTTTATGGATTGAGGATGGAAGACCAAAATGCAACCGAAAAAATAAAAAATAGCTTCAGGTTTTTCGACGGCTCCCGACGGCCTGCAGGTAAAAAAAATTCGACGACGTCCAATGGCTCCCGACAGCTTACAGCATCCATTGTGATCGTCCACGTGTCTTCTGACGGCCGTCGGCAGGCTGTCTCTAGCCGTTGAAAATGTGGCGATGGACGTTGTCGGAAGCCGTTCGAAATTTTGTTCAGTGACGGATTTCTTTGCGGCGGCAGTTTCTGAAGACCGTCGACGGTTTTAGGCCGTTGGAAATTACCATGTTTCTTGTGGTGCAAATCGAATATGGTATCAGATCCATCAGCCTAACGGCACAATTGCAGCCTGAATATCATCAGAATTATCATCACTTGATAATTCATGAATTTAAAAAATCTCATCAGCAAAGTTTCATCATTTGAGATTAGGAATTTGAAAGTGCTTATCTGAATGGAAGCAAATTCCCTACCTTAAGCACCTTTACAGATACTGGCTGCATCAAACTTCCACTCAAGAAAACAAAACCAAACTCAAATTCCAGAAATTCATCAAAACATCAAAGAATTGTGCCTTGCATGAAAACCCCATCATCAAAAACCAATCATCTGGGTTAGTGGCTGCACATACCTGATTCTTGAAGTTTTTCTATTCTATTCTTGATTTTCTTAGAGCCACGGAAGCAATTCTTGCATCAGAATTGTCTCCTTCTTCTTGATTTCCCTTCAAATTCTGAAATTGCATCATGAAAAATAGCTCTGCAACATCAGCAACCACTGACTTTGATCAAACAGCAACCAAGAGTCTCATTAAAACCATCGTTAGCCCATAGAGTCAATTGATTACAGCCTATTTAGAAGAAGATAATTATTATTTTTGGAAAGTACAGATTGAGACAGCTGTCAGGGGCTATGGACTTGAAGATTTCCTTCTTGGCACTTATAAATTCCACCAAGATTCATCACTAATGAAGAAAACAAAACTGTTAGCAACCAAGAATTTATAAAGTATCAAAGGCAGGACAGTCTAATTTGTTCATGGTTACTATCATCAATAAGTGTTATATTGTTGCCACAAGTCACTGGAAGTAAAAAAACAAATGGAGTTTGGTTAAAAGTTGAAAGAATCATTAATTCTCAATCTACAACCAAAGTAATGCATCATAAAAGACTATTACACACTATCAAAAAAGAAATTACACTACGAGTGAATATCTTACAAAGATTAAAACAACATGTGATTTACTTGAAGCAGTTGGACACAAGGTGCTAACATCTGAACAAGTGCTAATTACTTTGAGTGGTTTAAGTGAAGAGTATGGAGTTGTTGTAGCATTTATATCTTCTTAAAGAATTACACCATCAAATGAAGATGTACGTCCTATACTACTAGCCCATGAAGGAAGGCTAGAATTCAAGAAACCCATAGTTCCAGATATGTCTGTCAATTATGCGGCAGGTTATAAAAACAAGAGTCCATACAACAATAAAGGAAATCCACCTATTAGAGGCGGAGGTAGAGGAAGGTGGAACAATAAATACAGACCAAAGTGTCGAATATGTGAAAAATTGGACATACTACTCAAAAATGTTATTTTAGACTCAGCATGAAATACACCTCTGGTCAGAACTCAAACAATCAGAGAAATGGCCATTTTAGTGCAAATATGGCAAAAATACAACAAGACACAAGTAACCATCTGAGTAATAACAAAGCAAGCAATCAAAGTGATATTAGCAGGCCAAAACAAACTTTTGATGAAAGTTGGTACCCGGATTTAGGAGCTACCAACCGTATCACTAATAATCTGGACAATCTGAATCTAGGAAACAAGGAGTACAAAGGTAATAAATCCATACACATGAAAAATGGTGAGGCCATTAAGATTACACACTGGAATTGCTTGCATCAAAGGTGAAAGAAAACTATATCTCAATAATTTACTGATGTTCCACAGATAAAGAAAAATCTCTTAAGTGTATCACAGTTTGCAAGTGATAACAATGTTTACTTTGAATTTTATCCTAAATATTGTTTGGTTAGAGACATACTAACTAAGGAAATTTTATTGCAGGGTGAGGCTGCGAAGGGTCTGTATAGGTTTAATCTTGTCGATTCCAAGAATTGTAATTCTGGTAAAAATGTTGAAAGTTGTAATTTTTCTGAACTAGCTCAGACTGAAAAGAAACTGAGAAACTTTGATGTATGGCATTACAAGCTGGGTCATCCTAGTGTAAACATTGTGAAAAAGGTTCTATCTGAAAAATAAAATTCCCTATGATAATGTTACACTACCCTACATTTGCACTTTCGGTCAAATGGGTAAGGGTCATAAATTAGCATTTGCTGATTCCATAACCAAATATGATAAACCATTTGTAACTGTAGCTACTGATCTACGGGGCCTTGCTCCAATCAGTTCAGACTATGGATATAAATAATATATATCATTTGTAGATGCACATTCCAGATGTACATAGATATATTTTTTGAAAGCAAAATATGAAACACATCATACTGTAGTACACTTCATTACACAGGTTGAGAAATAGACCAACTATCAAGTTAAGATCATCCAAACTGATGGTGGTATAGAATTCAAAACACCAACAACTTTTTTAGTGAGAAATGAATAGTTCATAAAACAACATGTCCTTAAGCTTCTAAACAAAATGGCCTAGTAGAAGAAAACATAGGCATATAGTTGAATCGGGTTTAACACTCCTTGCTCAAGCAAATGTAACTCTGAAATTCTAGCCAGATTCCTTTAGTACTGCAGTTTACCTAATTAATAGGTTGCCAACTAAAGTACTAAAGGATAAAAGCCCAATAGAAAAGTTATTTAACATAAAACCTGAATATCAAAGTTTGAAAACATTTGGCTGCTTATATTTCCCCTATACAAGGTCATACAACACTCACAAATTAAATTTCAAATCTACACCATGCACTTTCCTAGGGTATGCCTCAAATCAGAAAGGCTATAAGTGTATTGATGGTAATGATAAAATATTTATAAGCAGACATGTTGTATTCAATGAACATATCTTTCCCTATTCTGATCTTAGCATCAAAACAATAAGAAAAATATATAACCCAAAGGTCTCAATACCACCCATACATCTGCATCCATCTGAATAGACTTAAGAAGAGACTGAGAGGAACATAGTGAACTCTGCTCCACAACACACAGTGTTCTTTGAACCAGGTCAGGCAGAGTCATCCTGTCCATCTGACAATACAACAAATCCAACACAAAGTATGAGTCAACATAATCAGATACTCAACACTATGAATTAGAAGACAATTCGGATCAGAACAGTGAATCACCACATAATGGAACTCAAGTCAAAACTGAGCATCATATGATCACTAGATCAAAGAGTGGTATATTCAAGCCAAAGATATATACATCAATCATATCAGATGAACCAGAAACATTTGATCAAGCACTCAAAGACAAAATTTGGAAAGCTGCAATGAATGATGAATACAATGCTCTTATTAAAAAAAGGACATAGAGTCTAGTCCTACCACATGAGAACAAAAATATAGTAGGTTGCAAGTGGCATTACAAGTTGAAGAAGAACCCAGATGGTACAATTGCCAGATATAAAGCAAGGTTGGTGGCAAAGGGTTATACACAAGAGTATGGTTTTGACTTCAATGAAACATTCTCACCAGTGGTTAAACGAACAACTATCAGAATCATTCTTACAATTGCACTGTATAAAAACTGGAGTATAAGACAATTGGATGTGAACGATGCCTTTCTTAGTGGGGAGCTAAAGGAGGAGGTGTGCATGGAACAGTCACCAGGCTATCAGCAAAACAGAAATTATGTGTGCAAATTGAATAAAGCCATATATGGTCTCAAACAAGCACTAAGAGTGTGGTTTGACAAATTGAAAACCACCCTATGTAACATGGGTTCCCAGTCCACCAAATCAGGCAATTCATTATTTACAAAAATCAATGATATTGTTACCATTTAGATCTAATCTTAACATGTAACAGTGAAACAGAGATCGACAAAATCATTCAATATTTGGACAAGCAATTTTCAATTAAGGATCTTGGTCATATAAATTACTTTTTAGGAACTGAAGCTAAAAGGAGATCTAACATAGAAATCATGCTATGTCAGACCAAATATATCAGAGAATTACTGAACAAGTCAAAGATGATTGGTACTAATTCTCAACCAACACCAATGATAAGCAGTCAGCATCTTTCAAAAAACAGGAGAGAAGCCATATTTAATGACAAACGATATAGAAGTCTAGTTGGTGCATTACAATATGTCACCATAACTAGACCTTATGTCTCATCCAGTGTTAATAAAGTTTGTCAATTCATGCAGAGATCACTAGACCAACACTGGAGAGCAGTTAAGAGGATAGTAAGATACTTAAATGGAACAGCAGATTATGGTATACAATTAAAGAAAAGCAAACACCTCAACATAACTGACTGTGCAGATGCAGACTAGGCCACAGACCCTGATGACAGAAGATCAACAACATGCTACTGCATATATATTGGCGAAAACCTAGTGTCATGGTGCTCAAAGAAACAGTGCATGATATTTTGATCAATTACAGAGGCAGAATATCAAAGTATAGCAAGTGCAACTGCGGAAATTATGTGGATACAATCACTGGTGTATGAATTACAAGTGAACACGGATAGTAAATCAACACTATGGTGTGATAATATAAGCGTAGTTTACTGATCAGCCAATCTAGCACTTCATTTCAGAACAAAACACGCAGAAATCGACCTATACTTCATAGGAGAGCAGATTTTGAAAGGAAAGCTTCAAGTTAATCACATATCTAGCACTTACCAAATTGCAGATGTACTAACTAAAGTGCTTACAGCTGGAAACTTCATTCGCTTTAGAAAAGAGTTAAGGGTTGAACAAAATATCAGCAAACTTGACAAAGACTTGATCGACAGATCTAACAACGAAACTTGTTGAAGCCAACGAAGTCTCGCCAATATTGTCAGATCTCTAAAGCATAAGAAGATTAGAGAATTTGTGATTGGAAATTGATATGAATAAAGAGGCGACGCAATTTGGAAACCCAACCCTAATCGCTTTGAGGGAGGTGTTGGAAATGTAAGAGTCGACAGAGTAATGAAGCAATCAACATTATATCAAGCAAAGTAGCAAAGCGGTTATGTTAAGTAGACTATTGGGCCAGCATATGTGTTAAGCCCAAAACCATATTGTAAATTGTATCAACTGTTATATATACAAACAACAACTCATGTATTATCACAATTTGAAGCATTAATAAAATCAAAAACTTTCTTTGATTGGAAATTCAATCAAATATTTCTCTAAAAATATATTCAAAGAACCAACTGCAAATCGAATATTCTTGAACGAATGAACGATTACATAGAATAAATACATATATGCACTAGTTCAATGGACATATTTAAATACATATAACTCTTGATCACTAAAGCTCTTTATTGAAAGAAAACAACCTTTGAAAAGAGACGACCTTTCAAGTGAAAGGCGATTAATTCCAATAACATACCCACACTCATGTGTGTGGGTAATTATTGAAATTTATGAAGGGATTTGCATTGTGGCTTTTTTGCATTCCTAATTTATGCTCAGCTCACTTTTTAATATTACAATTGTCGAAATTCAACAATTTTTATAGAAATAATCCAATTGTTAAAAGGATTTTTTATATAAAATTTTGATAATTTCAAAATAAATTGTTTTGAATTTGTATTTTTGATTAGGATTATCTTGCATGTTGGAAAATGAAATAATGGATTGAAAACAGAACATTATAAAAACACTAAATATTGAAGATGTGATATATAAATATGAGTTGTTAAGCACTTTAATAATATGATTTCCTTTTATTACGCTGGTCAGTATCAACTCATATGCGAAAGTATATTCAAGGGGTGGGGAAAATATGTCCGATCATCAAAACTCAACATTCTCATTAGTAGATAATATGTATGCTTGATAAGTTATATTAATTTATGATTGTGAAGACAAACATCATTGTCTCAGTAGTTAAGTGATTCGACTTTGGTGCAAGAGGTCACAAGTTCGAAACATGCGTAGCATTATTCGAACATATATTGACATGTGATTTATGTTATGTTGTCCCAGTGACATGTTGTATCAAGTGGCGTAGCCAGGAATTTTCGTTGAAGAGGACACAATGTAGTAAGGTAGGGGGTTCGAGGCAGTAAGCTCGAAAATCATTTTTTTTGTCAATTATTTAAATATCGTAAAAGAACTCATGAATCAACATAGTATGGTTTCGAGTTACTAAGTTTGGAATAATGGTGTCGTGAGTATCATTGTTCGTGATACTATTAGAAGACGTAGAAATTTTAGAAGATCCAACTTCATGAAATGATCTTTTGAAATATGTTTGTCAATCTGAATAAATAAATTAATGCATTGCAATCTTCATTAAAATTGTTCATTTATTTGCTACACAACAGCTTCAAACCAACAAATAAACAATTCCCTATTACTAAAAAAACACAGCAAAACAGCAAAGGCACAGGAAGAAATATGCCTACTTTTAACATGTTTTAGTGGTTCAAACTTAAAGAATAAATCAGTATTTAACCTATTACTAAAAAATCAAGTAAGAATAAATCAAATTACAAAACCTGCATTCAAATTAAACTAATTACAGTAAACAAATTAGGGTTTTGAGGAATCGAACTTTCGTATCTAAAAAATAAACTAATTACAATAAACAAATTACACTAAATAAATTAAACCTAAACCAATTTACATTCGAATCAAACAAATTACGCAAACTAGGTTACGCGGAGTTTGAATTAATTAAGGTTACCAATATTGAAGAGCTCGACCTAAGGTGTTGTCGGAAGAGGAACTCGACCTAAGCGATATTGATGTTCGTAGGTGTTGGCGGAGAAGAGGGAGCTACTGCCTGTGTGTGTAAGAGAGGTTTTGAGATTGAAGCTAGAGCTTGTTGCAATCTGCAATGGCGTAGAAGATAAGCAGTAGCTTCCGACTGTGAGAAAAAGGAGAGCCGCGACTTGAAAATTTAGGTCTTCAGTTTTTTGTTTGGGGGGAGGGGGGAGGAGGAGGGGAGGAACGTGACCCCCTCAGCAATAAAGTGGCTCCGCCACTGGTTGTATCTAAATATCATTTCAAGAAAAAAAAAATATGATTGTGAAGTAATTTAAAGTTTAGAAACAATCCAAATTTGTGTAATTGATCACAATACCAAACAAATTATATTTATAAAGTTTTATTTTGTTTTGTAACATTGTATTATGGCACAAAATCGGATAGAGAAGCTATGGAGCTTCGGATCTTATGCTTTGAAGAAATTTAGACTAGGGACACACTAGTGAGAGAAGTGAAAACCAACAAGAAGGGAAGACGGTGCAGAAAGACAAATGGAGATTAGGCATAAGAATGTCATTGAAGAAAATAAGGAGATTAATGTCAAGCCTTTTTTATGCATATCAATTCAAACACATATCTCCAACAGTTTAGAGTGGCTTCATCTTATACTATTTCAATCAAGAATTCACTGTGTAAGGAAATAATGCATGCTACAACTAAAATTACAGACAAATCTAATTAAAATTGAGTGTTTAACTTAAGCCTCGAGATCAATGTACATTAAATTGAAGTCTAATATAGAACTGAATTTATAAGACACGTTCTCTCTGAACAAAGAAAATTAGTAGTACAAACTTCAATTTGTACATTGTTTAATCACCAACAGAAAGATGTAATGTTCACCCGTTTTTTATATGACTAAAACAATAGTTTTACATGCTCACCATTCGAGTGTGCTACAAAATTGCACTCTACTAAAGTTGCACATATCAAAATACCAAATATTAGAAGCCATGAAAAAGATATTCAGGTATGTTCGAAGGAAGAAAACGGGGCTCCAAAACAGACACGCACCTGAACTCGTATTGCTTGTATTTATCTCTTATGGCACTTGAAGAATATTTTTTCTCATTTGTCAATAAAGAATACAGAACAGTGATGCAATCTCTGAGCTCAGAGAGATTATAATTTGTTTGCTGCTGCAACTTTAAGCTCCAAGGGTGGAAGTTTGGTTCTAAGGCAAATCTGGAAAGAAAAACGGCAGATGCAGCGACTTTCGATGGCAAGAACTGAAGACAGTTATATTCTAGTATACTTAATTCAGCTATATAATTGGCCATGTATTCCAGCTTTTTGTTCGAGTATTTGCTATCACTTTGACCAGCTCTTACATATCTCCAAAGAAATGTGTTGACCGTAGGACTTGCCATCTCAAAATCGATTGACTTCAATATGTCAGCCTCCATTTTCGCTACCTCTTGCTTTGTATACGAGTTATCAGTTACATAACAGAATTCTTCCACATTTGGAGGAGTAGTCTCTTCGTACTTTGCAGCAATTAGCATCGCAGAAACGCCAAGAAGTTGTAACTTGTGCCTACTAATCTCATTCACTGACATAAATCTATCAATGTATGAAACTGCAAGAAATAAAGTATTGGATCCAAGCTTATATTCCCCTGCAACTTCTACAAGCCAATCAACTAAAATCTCTCTCATATTAACAGTAACATCTTTCTGACGTTCCTGAATATAGTTTACAGCAGGCCTCTTCTTGACATCAGCCTCCATTATCCTAAGATATGTATGTATATCTAAAGCAACGTGTGGGTACAATTGAGGATCTTCAACCTCTATCTTATTCTGCTTCTCCTTATGTAAGTCGGCGTTAAAGCTGGGCTCGACATTTGAAGTGACTGAAATCTCAGTTAAAGTGATACGTTTCTTATTCAGAGCAACCATGGGTGATGATTCAAGAGCGTCTGCAGATCTCTTCTTGGTTTGAGCCCCATTAAAAGAGTAGGAGTTTTCCTTGTCTGCCATGGGTGCTGAAATTTGGTGAAGATTATATGTGAGAGGGATGGATAGATGTGGAAGAATGAGAATATGAAAGAATAACGTTTTCTTTTAAATGATGAAGAAGTGGAGGGAGAAGTAAAAAAAAAACTTTAGGGTACCAAAATTTGGGATGGAGAATTAAGAATGATGAAATTGAAGTCCGCCATTTTTTTAATTTCGCGGATCGAGTATTTTGGGCCAGTGATTCGATTTTTGGCGGGAGATTTGGTTTTTTTCTGAAATATTTTATCGGAAGATTTCAAAATTCGCAGCGGTTGAACACGGCCAGCAATGAAAATTACAGTCCTTGATATAGCCGGAAAAAATAAACTTCGACATGGTGCGATTATAATCACACATTTTAGTACCACCTAAACCACCAAAAATCCCCTCTACAAATATTATTAAATATTAATATTACTTAATAATAGGATTCAACGGTTAATTTTTTTACCAATTCAAAACGCAGTTATCTTAATATCGTTTAAAAATATAATCTAACAAATAATTTTTTGAAGTTGTTTTTTACTAATTAATAACAGAAATAAAAAAATTTAACCAATAATTCATTCTTTAATAGCAGAAATAAAAATTCAAACTAACAAAAAATTAGATGGTACAATTTAAAAAGAAAAATTAAAACTAATTACGTATCATTTCAACATAAAATATGATTAAAAATTTGCGCAAATTTTATTTTATTTGGACGGTTTAAACTTACACAATTTATGAAAAAACAATTCATGCACGAAGTGCGATCCATCATCACGCGCGAAACGCGTGCCGTAACGCTCGTAACTTAAAATACCATAGCAATATTTGTTTCTATTTAGAATTCGAAGATAGATGGTGTACTAAATTCTTTTGGTTCAAAGCAGAAGCATTTGGGTGATTCGCAACAATCTTTTAAGTAAACGATGGACACTGGTCAAAGTTGCATATCAACCCGACTTTGTATGATAAAAATGTGGTCGTTACGAACAGTGAATAGGTTATAGAGCAAACGGTATTGGGACACTGACAAATGATCTAAGTATCACCAAATGTTATTGAATGATAACCATGAACATTTGGAATGTAATGAAGAAAGTTCGTTGGATTCTAAGCTACAACGGAAGAGATAATGCAATTTGAAGAGTGACGGTAAGTCATGTTGTAGTAATAACAAGTTCATTTGACTAGGAAAGTGGAAGAATAAGGAGTGATAAAGATGTTAATGATCAAAAAGGTGATTGGAAAGGCTTTTCAATTGCAATGAAAGTGTTATGGAGGAATGCAAAAGACGGAAAACGAATTAAAGACGAAATAAAGAAGATATCAAGACTCGAAAAGACAACGGAGCATCTCAGAACCACACAGGGTGCAGGATTAGTTAGGGCGGGTCACCCATGGCCGATCTAAAGGTTCAACTATAGGAGGCTGACCCTATCACATACTGATCCAAGCATGTGTAGCCGCTCTCCATGTTCCCAACCCACCTTGTAATCGATCGCCCACCTTGTAGTCGACCCAACTAATGCTTACACTAGTCGACCCCCTCCCCCTCCCCTCTTCACAACACTTCTTAATATAGTCCACCTCCTATTGGAGCCACTACCTAAACAAGTCAATCAACAAAGACCGGTTCACGCTCCAATTTCTTGGATCGGATTGGATTCGACTTCCAACAGTGAATGGAGTTATTTTCAACATGAAAAACATCCCCTAAGCATCTCACCCGAAAAACATCTCTTAAGCATCTCATCTCCACTTATAAATATCAACTATACATTAACCAAGAGCAGATCGATCGTATCAAAACTATTTCGAACTCAAAACTCCTTTGTTTTGATTGCAGTCAAGGATATTATATTGCAACCAGTCCAAATACGATTATATCTACAATAAATAAAATATAAAGCAGGCGTAGATCTCATAGATGATAGAATCATTATAAAAAGATTTTTGTTATTTTAAAATATATTTTTTGAAGTCGGATGCTTAGGTTGTAGAACATGATTGAACTACAAGTCTTAGGTAATGTATGACATGCTATAAGTCAATATATGTTCAGTGGTTCAAATCTCGCTAAAATTTGAAGCTGTCATCACATGAACCAAAGCCAAAGCGCCCAACTATTGGGATAGCGACCCTTGACAACTATGTTATTTTATTGCCTTTATTGCCCGTTATACATGTTATTATATATTATATTATGTTAATATTCTCGTTTATCCTAATCAAAATACAATCGAAAATGAAACATCCAAATATTCGATGATTTTTAACACATTCAAAATCCAAGCCCATGATAATCAATCGGATTTAGACATCCCCATTTCGAGATCCAAAAGTGCAAGTCGATGATGCTACGGTCATTACCAAAATTATTTTTTGGTGACAAAATGAGATCATTATTTTTTCACAATACAGGTAAACAAAGCGCTTAAATAGCTATTTAGATATTTAATATGTCTCGACCAATTTAAATCTGATCATTTTCCACATTGGACCAAGTATAATAAGAACATAAACAATGATGATATGTCGATCATCTCCCACCTTGGACTAACAATAATAAGAGCATAAATATTGATATCCTGACATATGAAGATGCTTCATCATTAACTAGTTATATAATCAAGTTTGTACACAATGGAAATAAACAAACTAATAAATATATATAGCACGCCTCCAACTTAGCCTTTGGGTTTTTTATTCGAGATCGAAAATTCAACCTTCCTAAGCTACTAAAGTGAGTACCCTTGAGTTTGTGGAGAAAAAATATAAAAAAAGATAAGACAAAAGTTTGGTGTGAACAATATTAATTTCCTTAAAGCATATATATTTGATAGTGAGACTGCACCATGAAACGCGTTGAATTTTCCCATCAATGTCCCAAACAAGTATAATCACCATAACATACCATTTACCATGAAACACGTAAGTAACACCATAACAGTTTGTCTTGCATAAATTAACACAAATGCTCTACTCAGGGCCAACTCTCTAATCCTATAGCCCTAGGCAACATTAAAAAATTCAAAATGCTTTGCTTAATTTATCAACTCCCAGTATCGAACCTTTTACCACTCCCCTCAGTGCTTTGGTTGACCTACCAGTTGAGATACAAATAACCATGCAAATACTTTATGTATCACCCTTCATATTTTTACCGCGTATGTTTCACATCACCCGCACTGATTGCCCTATCGATGGGGTTGCCCTATGCGGTCTTCTAGCTGGTCTAGCCGTAAAACCGACCCTGACTCTACTCTATAATTTTTCATAATTTAATGATATGCCATCATATAGTCAATTACCTCATGTCGCATAGCCATCATAATTAAGTTTCATTAAAATCATAATTAGGTTTCATTTAATTTCACATTAATTCATTATAGTAACCTCACCTCTAAGTAACTATATCTATTTTAGTTTATGCAATAAAATTCGTTAGAGTGCCTAATCATGAGCTCCCCAAACACACTTAAGAGTTGAAAGTGTAACTGTGCATGAGTATATAAAAACCCCTTTTTCATAATAAGGGCCCCATCCCTGACAACTATAACACCCCGTAAAAATTTATAATAAATAAATTAGATAAATAATTAAGTAAGATAGTGTTAAAACGAAAATTTTGCAAAATTCAAAATTTGACTACGAAAGTTATGTCATTGTCTTCGTGTCTAAATTCTAATCAATTTTTATATATATGTTGAAAACAGAGCTCAAACGAAAAAGTTATGGACATTGAAATTTTCGGATTTAAAATAATTTAAATAAGAGTCAAATTCAAATAATTAAATAATTCTTAAATTTGAAATTCGAAAGTTAATTGTAATTATGCTTGGGTGTTAAGTCATCGTTAAAATCAACGTTAACGTTGAGTGATAATTAAGGAATTAAATAATTAAAAACAAAGGCCAATAAAATTATTCCCGAAAGGACTAGTCAACTGCTACTATAGGACCGATCGACCGTTAGCGGTCGACCGGTGGGTAGCTGCGGTTGTCTGGTGAAGGTTGTGGCAGTTGGGGTTTTCTGCAAAAGTGAACGTCTAGAATTTTATTATTTTAAACTGACTTAAATCCGACGGTTCTGATGCATTTTAACCACTATACATAAGAGTTTGGCCCCCTCACTTTTATTCATAAATTATTTTGGGAACCTAGCAAAGCTCTGTCAATTCATCTCTTTCAAGATTCAGAAAATTTCTTTAGGGTTTCAAATAAGAAATCATATATGTTTATTTTTGTTTATTGTTCATTTTCTAAACATATTCTCCTCCAAACCTCTAATTTTCTTAATCTAACGTATATACAAATCTCATGTTGTGTATATAAAAAAGAAGAGATTAGAAAGAAATTCATGAAGGCATGTCAGCTTCGTAAGGGACAAATCTAAGGACCTACGGTGAGTGAAATTTTTTGTCCTTCTGTCTCAGTAATTGATTAGTGTAGTTTGGATTTGAATTATGCCTTGGGAAGCTTTGGTTTACGAAATTATCATATTAAAAATCCATAAAATTCCCCCAAAACGAAATGTCAATTTTAGGTTGAAATCTCAATTGTCTTTTTTTTTTTTGAAAAATTTACTTTATTAAAGAATAAAGATCATATACTTCCATAATATGCCCCATTAAAACCTTACAATCCCCCGAACCTAAAAGGATGCATTGCTAGGAAAAAAATGCATATCTTGTCCATATATTAACGGTACAACAACATATATGCCAGAAACCAAGTTGATTAATAGATGGAGGAGTAAAAACAAGTTAGTGACGCACTCTACAACATCTATATGTGCGATTTAGGGCATGAACAAAAAAAAACTACAAACAAAAAGCAACTCAAAAAAAGAACCAAAACAAAGACATGTGTAGGTGCCATCAAGATCCACACAGGAAAAAGCAACCAGATACAAAGAGTCTACACACAAGAGATGCAATACGCTGAAGCTTCTAGATGCCTTTAATTAAAAAATCTCAGATCCCAATGAGCTCAAGAAAACCATTAAAATGGCTACCGAAAAACTTCACGAGGATAAAGAATCTGGATACAAAAGAAGCTGAGCAATTTAAAGCTAGCCAATTTCGATCTCAGGGAGGGCGGATCTCCTAGTTTGGAACAATTTTAATTTCAAAGTTGGACAAGATAAGTACAGATTCTCTCATAATCTTCTTTGACTCCACTGAATTTTGAAGTAAAATTTTGCAATCTTATGTTATGGGAATATTCCTTACATAAACTGGAGTTTCTACTTCTTTAAAGATTTTCGAATTTAGTTCACACCATATGTGCCAAATCATCGAAGTAAATGCAATGTTCATGATATGATTATATAGACTATTGTTGTTCTGGATTTGAAACATAGTTTCCAATATCTAATTGATATCACAAGTATTACCGAGGCTAATTCTAAGTTTATGCATAATTTCTTCTAGAATTTGTCTGGATTAAGTGCAATTGAAAAGTAGATGATCTCTGTCCTCATAAGGATTTGAACAGAGAACACATAGTCGATTAATACTAGTATTCCATCTGTTGATTCTGTCTTTTGTGTTCGATCGGTTTAATGTAGCCAGTAAAGAACAGATCGACATTTTAGGAGCACATTTAATATTCCATATGACTCTGGACCACTTGACTTCAGAATGTTTGCTTTTAATATGATCCCAGGCCGAGCTTAAATTGAATTGACCATTATTGCTAAGTAGCCAAAACCAGTAATCATGCTGCATCTCATTATCTATTTTAATATTATGCACTGTACCTTGATACTAAATAGGAATATAATCAAGATGATTCTTTCATTCATTATTAGCTATAAGAGTTGATACTTTTCTGTTATTGCCACCATAAATATCCATGGAATTCCATCCAAAATTTTCCACCAAGGAATACCCATTGACCCATGGGTCTATCCAAATATCTGTGTACTCGCCATTTACAATTTTTCTATTAACTAAACCTATGCACCATTTTATAGCTTTAAGCAATAATTTTCAAGTACGTGATGCATTGTTATTTATGGCAGCAGACCAAAAATTAGTATTATTGCAATATTTATCGAACATCCATTTAGCCCAAGAAAACTTCCCTTGTAAAAATTTCCATAGCAGTTTAATAGCCACTGCTTTTGCCATTTCATCAATGTCTCTAATACCCAGCCACCCTCTTTCTTGGTTTTACATACATCATCCCGGGAAATCTTATGGTATTTAGATTTCCAAATGAAATTAGCACAAATAGAATCGATTCTATGAATAACAGACACAAGGAATTGGGAAAATTGTAACCAGAATTGAATTATAGGATGAATGAATATTTTCACTAATTTAATTCAACCACTGATATTAAGCAATTTACTGTTCCAGTGGTTAATCCTTTTTTTGATTTTATCTATTAAGGATCTAAAGTCTTCTGCTTTAAGAATATTATTAGATAGAGGAATGCCTAAATAAATCACTAGCAGATTGCCAATACTGATATTTAGAATGTAAGCCATGTGTTGCTTATTTTTGGCTTCTTTGCTAAAATAAACAGTGAATTTGTTTTCATTGAAAATAAATATCCGATTGATATCAATTGCTTATAATAAAAATAATGAAAATTATACAAATTTGTGGTGTTAGTGTTTTTATCTTCTATTCCACCCTTTATTTCTTTCTTTGGATTTTTTAAGAGTTTTGATTAGGAAATATGGTATAAGATATGAACTCTTATTCGTAGTTTGTACCGCTTATTTTCAAAAAATTTGTAGAAATTTTCCTTTGTCTAGTTTCATATTAAAAAAAAAGTTGAATAGAGGGTAAAATGAATTGAAATTAAGTTTATTGATTCATTCCATTGTTTTAAAATAATAGGTTGAGTTTGAATTTTATTTGTATACAAGTCTGTTAATTGGATTTTTGGATATTGAATTTATGGTATATTGATAACATAGAAACAAGACATGTATAATTTTAAAAGAGCTAACATTTAAACGTTAGTTTAGGGTGTAAACTCCGCATGCTTTGAAATTCCTAAGTGCATACATGTGTGTGTACACACATACATATATATTAGTGTAAATGAGGTATAATTATAACGCATTAATTGCATAGTTAATAAGCTATTAATTATTATTAAACCTCCCTCAGGAAAGTAATTAATGGTAGATGCGAAATAAGAATGATTTATTGTAAGGCCTTAATAACAGATGCAAGATGTGTGATAATTTATATAGAGAGTGTTATATATTATGACTAAGCTATAGGGATGTGAGGTTGATCAAAAGTACACAGAAGTCTGCCCAGCTAATCCATCTACCAGTGGTGTGACTTTGGAATCGATGTGAGACATCACTTATAATAAGTAACTATGGATGATACGAGGTTAGTCTCGAATTCTATGGGGTAAATCTGTCCAGCTGATCTTACTACCAGTAACTACGAATAGTCGAACTAATGTGAGACGTCGCTATGGGGTATGGGTTATAATAGAAGGACCTGCTTCAGGGATTGAAGGTATTAAGTGATTGTGTGAGGGCCAGTCTTTTACCTATGTTGGAAGTAATAGATGGCCGGGGTTATGGGTTAGGCATTGGAGGATATCTCAGTAAAGGGCCCACTTCGATATGAAGCACTAAATAGCTAAAGAGATTCTGTGCAATGTCAGCTAGACAGTTAATAGAAATGAGTCCACTTTGGGATACATATTAAAGGGGGGAGGGTCCTGCCTTAAAAGAGATATCAAACAGTCAGAGGTTGCCTAGTTTTCATTAAAGATATTAAGTGACTTGGATATTATCTCCTACATTGATAAGACATTATTGATGATGGATATAGGTTATTAGGTTGAAA
The DNA here is from genome assembly GCA_030765085.1 of Allium cepa. Taxonomy (NCBI): domain Eukaryota; kingdom Viridiplantae; phylum Streptophyta; class Magnoliopsida; order Asparagales; family Amaryllidaceae; genus Allium; species Allium cepa. Next base: position 852,038,167 of record CM060940.1, on the reverse strand, counting down.
GCGAAAACGACTATGGACTTGTATTTGGAAAGCCGTTTTGACTTGTATTTGGAAAGACATATGATTAGACAAAATGCGAAAGACATATTCCTTTTTAAATTATACTATCCAAGTACTGCTGTAGTAAAGCTTAATTTTATTCACCAGACCTCTGTTGTTCTGATACCCTCCTTAGTACAACACAGGTTAGGAAAGACGACAATGTTGAAGACGAAGATGTAGAGAAAGCATGTGGTAGATTATTTATTTATCTGTTCATGCTATTTTCAGAAGCACCCATTGAAAACTGATGCATTTTAAATATGACGAACCATAGATATGTAACGGTTATTTATTGGTTTTGTGTTATGGTTTTTATTACATTTTGAATTTATAATAAGATGGGTATACTGTTGTCATTATTATATTTTATTCTTTTGTTGTGAAATCCGAACGTGTAGATTAATAGCTCTATATTGTTCTTTTTACTAACCAATAGCCAGCTTTGAAATGGATTTATGTTTCAATGTGACTTTTCTGGATTAAAATTTAGGTCTATTTCAGGGTGAGTTGTAATATGATACATAACATTTTTGGTTTGAACCAATTGTATCTCACAACCAGTAAGTAACCTTTGACAAAAAATAAATAAAATCGTATTACTTAAAATAATAAAATTATTTATCTTTTCCTCTATAGGCTGAAGTTGTCTTCTATTGTCAAGTTTTTATGTTAATATAAATGTTTCATTGATTTCTTCTTTTCAAAATATGGCTAAAAGAATTTCAAAGAGATTCTTAGTCCAGGCAAGAAGATAACTATGAAGGCAAGTACTGAAATATAGAAAAAGGTAAGCTTTAACGATTTTCCTAATCATTTTCAGTTCATAGTTGATTATCATTTGGTTACATGTTTATCGTAGATACCATATTATTTGCGTTGATTTTTCTTTATGTATTCACAGTTTAATTAATCATGTCTTATGACCCAATGAAATGGATGCACTATATTTATTACATGAATTCATAAATAACTTTGTAATGCTGCTCTTTGTTTACTGAGGTCCATTTTGGTTTTAAGAAAATCAATTGAAATAAATGGGTGTTTTGTTACCGTAGTAGTCTATTAGTTAATGAATACATGAATGATTTTGTAACTTGCTCTCTTTTAATGATATCTATTTCAGATTTCAAAAATAATTAAAATTGTACATCACTTTGTTAGAATCAATTGAATTGAAGTTTGATTTTCAAATAAGTAATTCCCGCACGCATCGCCTTATATAAATACCACGTACTTGAATGCCAAGTTTTAGATGAATGGGCACATATTTTAGCATCAATGCATGTACATCAATTTGATATAAAAGCTTTTATTTCTGGTTTATGTAGTAGTGTGCTGATGTATATTCTTAATATGCACCTCAGACAAACCACTTACGATAAAATTTCAAGGACAAACCACCTAACCGGTTAAAAAATTACCCAATCAAACCGTTAGTCTTTGTTTTACAGGTATGAATTTTTAGATCTCTTTATTTCAAGCTACTCTCGTAATATGGACAGAAAATTTCCATACCAACCGGAGATTTTTCCGTTTCTTCCAAGCATTGATGGAATTTTCCAGCTTCTGTTTCGTGAACTCTGGAATTCCTATAATCGGTAATCATGGGAACTGAAAAAAGTAGGATGGAAGATGGAAATTCCACTTTTTTTGGTAAAGAAAACTGACAATGAATACTATGCAGGTTGTGGGAGAATGGTTGTGGAAGATGCATAGGATTTGACAACTCTTGAAATATATATTTGCAGGTCCAAAATGTTTGGAATGAAAGTTGATGGAAACTTAATAGGGTAATCATAAATTCATATTAATATGACGCTTGTAGATTACTGTTGCTACTTCTGAATGTGCAATGTTATTGCTGCTACGAACTTCAAATATAAAGAAAATTCATACTAAGGCATCATTCATGAATAAGTCCAACATAGAACACTACTGCTGAATATTCAGATATGATCTACAGTCCAATACAGACATTATTCACTGCAAACAATCATAATTAACTGAAAAAGAAATATAGAACTACATGTAATAAGTCATTCTCTGTTTTGGAGCTTCTTAATGAAATGGACATAGCAAACATATCCCAGTTGCTTGATGCTCCAACAACCGATACTAGTGTTGATAATCAAATTTTATACGGTATGAACTAGAGAAGTTTGATAGCCAGGCTTATGTCAGTCAGCAGTTGATGTTTAACTCCCAGTTGGATGTGCAGCAAAAATGGTTAAGTTAAAAATAGAAGATGTTAGAAGATATACATATATCTGTAACAATTTCATACCAAGCCTGTTGTGATACAAACATAAAAATAAATAATTTAAGCATGCACGTTCAAAATTATCAAAAAAGATACAAACATATACCTGTAGACAAAGCTATAACATAGCAACCTATGAATTATTAGTAGCCAATTATGATATAAACATAAACTCAGTAGCTGTACACTTTGCAATACAACGTTTTGTGTCAAAGAAATCGGAATATTTCACAATGTTTGTTCATTGTTTTACATTTTTCATCCCAGTAATTAGACCCATTAATTGAGATATTTGGACTTTAATGCAGAGTAAGGGTGACTGCAAAAATTACATTCTTGGAGTTATATCACATTGCTCAATGAAAATAAAATAGTTTAACAGCCCAATATAAGTGCATACACGTTTATCGACGTGGTAAGAATGGTTAAAATATCTAATAGTTCAACAATGGACTATGTGTTGAACATCGAATAGTTCAAGGGCCTAAGCATCACGAAATAACAAGACCTTTATTTCATTAGATTAATAATGCATTGCGCATGAAAATCAAATAGTTCAATGACCCAGTATTATATGCACAAGTTTCTAGTAGCGTAGCATAGTAGAATCAACATGATAACACTTAAAGATTCTAAAAGTGTTACGAAGCAAGTATGAGTTTAAAAAAATGCATATAGTTGTTAAATTATCCTATACAACAGTTGTTATATGAAAGTAATGTGTAGTCGAGAACATTATACACTAAGAACGTAACAGGCAGAGTTCAAACTAACTAAAGTTCTACTATGAATAACAGAATCTGAAAATAACAGAGTGTAAAAGACTAGAATATAATATAGTGTTTGGTTTAGAAATGAATTTTGCGTTTTCAGTTTTCAATATGTATTTCAAATATGAGAAGAATGGAGAAACGACGGAAGAGATAAAAAAAGACGAATGAGAGGACGAAGGGGATAGAGGGACGATGGAAGAATGGAATGTTTCGCGTGCTTGTATTATTTCCCAAAACGCGAAAAGAAAAAAAAAGTTGTTTTGTATTTTGTATGTTAACTTCGTTTTCTAAATTGGTCGTTTTCGATAGTATAAATGCGTCACGTACATTTTTTTATGGACGAAAATCCAAAACTATAAAAATAACAAACCAAACTCCTAAGCCTTTCAAAACCTTTTTTTCTTAAAAGAAAGGCAAAAAAGAATATAATCCTTAATTCAATGAACTTACTAAGGAAATAGCACTTACCTGGCCAACAGTGTAGCGAAGGTGAAGATGGCTTCTAGAAGGGAGGAAATCATCTATTATAAATAGATGACTTCTTCACTAGCAGTTGACTTAGATTCTCATCGGACAAGGAAAGAAACGAGGTTCGACAGCAAAATTAAACAACAAAATTAAGCGAAAGAACAAATAAGATCACCATTAACTTGAAAATGTCTACATGTTAACAAATCTGGATACAAAGAAAAAAAAACCCTAAAAAACTGAAAGTTTATGTACCTGTCGAGTGGGATGACAACAAAATTAAGCGACAGAATTAGGGTTAGTATTCTCTTGTTGAGGGAAGAAGGTCGAATTAGGATTAGAGTTTTTCTTTCGAGGTTAGGAATTTCGGTCTGAATGTGTGGAAATTAGGGTCGAATACGTGAGCGCATTGCATATAGGAAAGAAAGATATTGGGTTTGCGGGTGTAGTCCAATTAAATGTTATTTCGGAAGGAAAGGAATACGTTGGAAATTGTGGAAAATTTCCGCCTTTTTTCGTTATTTATTAGAAGGAATTCCTTTCGAAATAATCTTTTCGGAGGAAAGCAGAAAACAAAAATTTCGAAAATAGTCGGAAGGAAATTGACAGAAATGCGGAAAAATGGAAAAATACCCAACTGATGTGCCAATCAACCAGCAAGTAAATTTGAGACACCTTTTCTACTTATATTACTTAAATTGCAAGTTTGTTTGTGTACACATACTTTTTATAACTGTTTCATTACATTTCCCCTCTTCATGGTTAACATTTGAAAAACTAGACTGATTTTAGTGGTATATAGTGGCATACACATTAACACAACTTAATTTAATTCTTAGGCTGTACTTGATGGTAGAATATCCGAAAGTGCAACAACTAACATAGCTAAGTAGGTCTTTCATTGAATGTATTTACTGGTTTGGATTTCATACAAGAGTGTTTAATATGATACCAAACTTTGGAAAAAAGTTGTTTTTTGCACTTGCAATTGAGTTCAAACTCGATTTAGCAACTAGGTTTGCAAATGCAGTTTGCAAACCGAGCATGCATGTTAGCTTGCCAGACCAAACGTGCATGCTCATTTTTGCAAAACTAAGGTTTCAAACTCTTTTTGCAAAACCGAGTTTGCTGGCACCATTTTGAGTTGAAAATTGACTTGCAGAGGGATTTCGAAATTGCAGAATTTATTCGTAAAGAAATAGAAATTTTACTGTATCACAATCTCTCACAAATTTGAGGAATATAACCTATTGTATTTATGCAGAAACGATAATGGGCCGGAGCCTGTTCTTGGCCCGAAGTGAAAAGAAAGCAAAAATTAGCATATACGGTTCGGGTGCGGTTTTGTGTGATCTTGATATTGCACCCATATCTCATGAGTTATAATACTCTCTAGGGTTACAGCCGCTCTCATATTCTTTCACTTTCCCCCATCAAGCCAAAAATCTAGGGTTTGCTGCTTGCGAACCGATCCCCTCTACTATGTGAATTCGAGAGAAAGCGAGGACATACTTGAGTTTACTGCTTAATTGAGAGCGGAAGACTTGATTATTGACATTGGATTTTGATAAACTCTGCACTTCCTCTTTTCCTGTATAATTTTGGTTTGAGATTCTAGAGGCTGAGACAATTGACTTGGATTTCTGATCTTTGAGACAGATTCGAGAGAGCTTATTTCTCCATAAGAACTTTGATTTGAAGTTCTGACGTTCAAGACAGGTTCGACAAAGGTACGATCTATATCTGTATCCCGTCTGATGATGTCCTTCACCTTCAGATCCTCTCTGAACCTTATGAAGTTCCTGAATGTCAGAGCCTTGGTAAGTACATCCGCCCTTTGGTAAGTCACATGTATATGATTGACAAGTAATTGACCTTTGAGAATCTGTTATCGAACAAAATAGATGTCAATTTCTATGTGCTTTGTTCTTGAGTGTAGAACCGGGTTGGAAGACATGTATACCGTGCTTTTGTTATCACACCACAGTACTGGTTTGATGTCAGATTTGATCTTTAGTTCACTAAGTAAAGATTGAATCCACATAATTTATGCTGTAGCACTAGCCACACTTCTATATTCATCTTCAGTGCTGGATCTAGATATAGTTGATTGTGTTATCCCACCTTTTGGTCAAGGCTGGAATATTAACAAAATGGCAAGGAAGGATGGATATTAGGATCGAAGATCGATTGGAAACAAGGCTGTGATCGATATCATTAAAATTTGGCCGAGCTCCGATCATGACTTAATCGCTTGGAGGTGACGATCAAGGCTAGGCAAGGTTGTATTTCAAATTTCAGGTTGATCGGAGTTCGTATGATAGAGATATGATCGATACAAGACAAAAAGGACACACTGTTCGTATCCATCGAGGGGAGTCAAATTTCGAATCGATCATATTCGACTCGATCAGCATCTGTTCGAATCGATCGGGCTCGGATCGATCCTTGGCTATACTATTCGAATCCATCGGGTCAGTATCAATCAATGTGGAACTATGTTATTCGTATCGATATCGAGGGGCCTCATTCGTACCGACCAAACATCAACAGTTCGTATCGGTCCATCAGTGCATCCCAATCTTACATTATTTGTATCGATGGCGAGGGCTTTGTTCGCATCCATCGAGCGCTAACTGTTCGTATCGATCCATTGCGCAACGATCGATCAATGCAAACGCTTATAAATGACCAATGCAAATAGCGCCGTAGCTATCGATACATGCAACATGAAGTGGTCGACGCGACCTCAACTCTGATGTTGGATGCGAATAAGACTCCTTCAACTCGGCACAAAAGGTGGAGCGATCCAAGAATCTCGCACCACGTCACCTCACACGCACGTGCTTTGATCGTGTCGAACAGGATGGATATGAAAGCATGGATTCGAACTCAGCAGCATACGAAAATCACAATTTTGCATCGATCATATCTCATGAACCATAGGTCCAAATGCTATGAAATTTTCATAGGAGCTTACGTGTAAGATAAAAAACAATCCCGTCAAGTTTCAGCTCGATTGGATCATTTTTTGATCGATACGAAATTGGTTCGTATCGATCACGGATCGAGTCGAAACTTTCCGGGATCGGTCACGTAGGCCTACTCACGTGCCAGAAGAAGTCTCCCAAAGTTTGAGCGCGATATTAGCCTCCTACACCTATAAATGTCCTCCTGGAGCCTACGGAAGGGGGATCTTTTTGCTATTCGACGTCCAGACTCTGCCGGATTCAATTCTACATCTCACCATTGCTGTTATATTTGAGTCCCTTCATTGTAACTGCTGTAATCACCTGTAATCAGCGAAGAACATCAGTAAAAGACAAACCTTTGAAGTGGACATAGGCCGGAGATAGCCGAACCACTATAAATCTTGCGTTTCTGTACGTTATTTCTGAATTGCTGTTTGTTATTTGCTTAGATCTATGACTTGTGCTCGAATATTGTTGATCTATATTCATATATTGGTGCTTTCATGATACTTGGGGTTGGTGACCAATTTTAGCGCAAACACTTCGGTGCTTTCACTGAGAAGGACTAGTACCCGCTACATCGGATTTGAAGTTCAGATTTGAAAAGTTTGAAGAGTTCAGATTTCGAAGACAATGACTCGACAGATAAGCCGAAGAAAAAGAGCTGAGAGAAGTCAACAGGAAGGAAGTCAAGAAGCATCCTTCGGAGCTGGAGAAGGACAAGCTTTGATCTACATCACTAGGGATAAAATGGAAGCTATGGCCAATTCATTGCATGAGAGATTGTTGAAGAGTCAACAGGACATGATGAAGACTTTCTTTGAACAGTTGAGAGCTGCAGGAACACAAAACCTTAGACCGACTACAGTGACTGCGAATGTGGAACAAGGAACTAGGGTTGCGGAACCCAATGGAGGACAGAATACAGAGCCAAAAGGCAGTCAACGAGGGCTTGGGGGCAGGCCCGCAGGATATGACACTGGAAGACCTTTGGATGGAGCCCAACAAGTTAGAGCGAGTGCTGATGTTAATGAACCGCATGAAGAATATGTACCAGAGTTCCCTCGGGGGCATGGAGGGCAACCTTTGGCAGACAATGCTGGATTAGCTGAGATTAGTAGGAGAACTATGCGTGGTGGTTTGACCAATAGAGATTTGGAAGGAGTGAATAAGAGTCCGTTTACTCGGAAAATCAGGACGGCTCGGAATCCACCCAAGTTCAAGCTACCTAGCGTGGAAGTATACAATGGCAAGGCTGACACAACCGATCATTTGATGAGATACACTAGACACATGGAAGTGCTGGGGGCATCGGAGGAAGTTATGGCCCGATGTTTCCCCTTATACCTGACGGATATAGCGGCGATGTGGTTTAGGCAACTGGAGGAAGGATCTATCAGAACATGGATGGAGTTGGTGGATAGATTTCTGAGGCAATTTCGGGTTCATATTAAGAGGCCTAAGAACATGATGACGCTAACGTCGATAAAGCAAAAAATGGATGAGTCGCTTAGAGCTTTCTTAAGTCGATTCAATGCGGCGGTTGCTTCGATGGATCAGTCGGATCCACCAATGGTTTTAATGGAAGCAGTGTCAGGAGTCAGAGAGGATTCAGATTTTAAAGTATCTCTGATACGGGACCCACCACTGGATCTCGGAGAATTCTTTCCCGAAGCTGAGAGATTCCTTCAACAAGAAGATGCATGTACAGATCTGAAGTTAAAGGAGGTGAAGGCAGCTAAGGATGGAGGTCCATCCAATGGAAGCTCGGATAAAAATAAAGAAAAAAAGAAGCTGGATGACAATTCAGGAAAAGCCAGGAAGCGATGGAAGGATCCAAAGTTTTCCACATACACAGGATTAAACGAGACGCTGGAGAAAATATACATGGAGACCCGAAATCTCCTTCCCTGTAGCAGGCCAGCTAGGATAGAACCTTTTGAACGTGAAAGGGCATCAAGAAGGCACTGTCTCTTCCATGATTTGGATGGACATGATACCACCAGCTATAGGCACTTAAAGGACATAGTCGAAGAGCATGTGAGGAATGGACAACTGAGGTAGTATGTTAGGGCTCGGAATGCAGCGGTGGAACATGAGCAACCACTGTCTACCTCAAACCATGATGGTGCGAGGCCCATGCATGATGGTCGATTGGTTATCAATTGATTGGGTTGTTATGAAATAAGTAGAAAGCTACTGGAAAACGGCAAAATCATTTACACATGTACGGGGACGGAGATGGCCCCTAGGCATGCTCTGAATGGTGGTAGGCCGCAATGCTATGGTTTGTGAAATTTGTTTTTCATTTGTGGGTTGGACACTCGTTTCTTCTGGTTTGGTTTTGGAGTTAGGTTTGAACTCCTGGTTTTGTTTGCTTTCTGGCTTGGATTCTCGTTTGGATGATTGCTTTCTAATTTGGATGTTGGTTCGAATTTCTGATTTTCTGATTTAGTTTGGATTTTGGATTGGATTTTGATTGGATTTTTGTCTGGTTTTTGGTAAAAGGTCGTCGGGTATGGATTATACCTGGCAAGGGGTGAGTCGCTTTGCTCGAACGTGGTAAAGTGGCTTATTCAGGTCATAGAGTATGGACTATGCTCGACAAGGGTCTGGAGAGACCAGAATTCGGCCTACGACTTATGTAACATCCCGTATTTTTAAGCCATTGAATTTGAACATTTAATTCATTTTAAATGTTGAATATGGATTATAAATTGAATCTTGAAATAAAATAATCTATAATTTTTAGTTATAGTAATTCTATTCAATTTCAAATAATTGAGAACAATAATTAAATATTGAATCGAGAATTTAATTGGTAACTGAATAATACTAATTCAATATTAGAATGGGGTAATTGGTAATTTCGAGTGTAAATGGAGATAAAATTAGATTCTAAAATTTAATTTAGGTCTAATTGGGTTTGAGTTTTAATATTGGACCATTGGAAGAAATTAAAAGTCAATAGATTGAATTTGGGATTTTATATCAACTTAATAATAGGATTTAATAATATAAAAATGCAATTAATCGGGTTCTGATTCGAAATGAGTCAAAATGATTGTTAATGTGTTTTTAAATGATATATGATGTATTGTAAAGTTAATAAAAATTTTAAAAAGTAAATTTCTAAGCGTTTTCGACAATTTTGAAAATCGCTCGATTTAATAGACGAGTTAAAATAGCCTTCCGGGGCACAGTCTCGGAATTCGACGAAACCAGTTCCACTGGATCCGAAATAGCCAGTTATTATCGGGTTTCAATTTTCGTAGCAATCGGAGTTGTCGTTTGACCCCGGCAGCTCGAAATGCATCGAAATCGTTTTAATCGATTTGATTTGAAATTGATCATTTAAGTCCGTAACTCGCACGTACGACCAAATTAGCCTCCGAAACACGTCCCATTGTGTTCAGAATGTGGGTAAAACCCTAGGAACGCCTGTCGGAACGCGTTGTTTGGAGTTCGTTTGGATAGTTGCTTTATAATTGTTTTAATATTAAAATCATATAATTAAACGTTTATATAAACACGAGTTTAGAGCCGAAACCCTATTTTTCATTCACGGCCGCCGGTTATTATTTCTATGGCCGAAAATCAATTTCATTTCCCCTCAAGAATCTCTCGATCCATGCTTCGATTTTGAAAACTCTTAACTAGTGAATGGAAGAGCTCAAGGAGATCTACCCATCCGTACGGTGGGTCGACGTGGAAATCGTCGAGATAGTCAAAAATCAGCCACGAAGGGCACGCGTTCTTTTGCAAATTATGAGGTATTTGGAGCACCGAGCTTCGAACGGTTTCAGGCGTGGGTACGGCATCGGTAGGCGGAGGCGAGGGCGACTCTTGATCGTGCTGACGTTGGGCGTGGCGGTCGCGTATTGGAGGGTATGGGGGGCGATAGAGTGGGTTCGAACCTGATGTGCGTATGGAGGAAGACGAGATGCGGCTTTCACCTGGGTCACGCGTTACTGTTCTTGTTCTGGTATAATAAATCTAAAATTTAAAAGGAATTTTTTTTATAAATTAATTTACAACCTTTAAAATTGAATATCTTGGTCGTACGATACCAGAATTTAACGAAACAAGTAGCGCCGGGATCGCAGGGATGCGTACTACGCGGTGGTGCAGTTTGGAAATCATTCCGGGCAAGTAGAAATTTGAGTTAAATCGGACATCGTTCGATTTAATTCAAAATTTCGAACGCTCGCCGAAACTAAAGGTGAGTTATTCTCACTCACATCTGGATATTGGCTGATTTAAATAATAAATATTTAAATATCTGTGTGATTGGTTGCATATTATTATTATTATCAGTCTGGATTGATATTTATATATGTGATGTGCTAATATTTGTGGATGCAGGGAAAACAGGTTGGAGGGATCCAACTGGATTCCTCACAATGTAGTAATATTTTTATAGTTGATGATGATGCCTGTTATATATTGTGATTGATAAATTTGGGATTAAATTGTACTGTGAAATTGTGGGACAAACTATAAGCCCAGGATGTTAAATTATAAAGAAATTTGGAGTTTTAATTTTAAAGAAATTAAATTGGATTTTCAAAGGAATTTAAGAAAATTTATAAATAAGGAATTTAAAGGAATATAAAAATTAGAATCTGTTTGGGTGGAAAACTGGAATGAAATTTGTATTGGAATATTACTGAGTAAATTATAAATCCATAATTAATTATAAATGGAGGAATTGAATTCTAGAGAAATAAAAGATATTGTTAAATAATGAATTTTAAAGAATTAAAATTTGAAATTTATTTAGAATGGAAATTGAAAATTTGTAAATTTGGAATGATAACGTGGAGAAACGTTATCAGTTGATAAATGTGAAATTAAATTTATGTTATTAAAACGTAAACCTGAATTGAAATAAATTGACAGAATTTATAAGAAGGATCTTCTTGGATGTTTAAGTGGGAATGAGATTCCTTGGGAAAACCAGGTTCGAGTTTTAAACAGGTTTTATAAAAAGAAGTTTTAAAAACTCCTTATTTGTTAAAAGAGTGTTTTGGAAACTATTATTTTCAAAAGTAACTATTTATAAATTAGAAATAGTAAAGTAATTATTCTTTTTACAAATGGATTTGTTTTAAAAGGCCAAATTTGACCTAAGCTATTTGGAATTAGTATAAACCTTTTACAACTCTATTTTAAATTTAGTTTAACTAAACCCTTATTTTTAATCAAGTTATATCTTATAAATTGGCTTTACATTAAATATTTCGAAATTATATTTTTGAGTAAGTAACTAGAAGTAAATTTACACATTTTAATGTATATTTCAATAAGAAATGTTTTAACTGTTTTTAAATCTAAATGTTTGAACTTGGTTATTTCCAATGGGAATATAGGGTAAAGGGTTTACCTTGTAAAGGAAGATTTTTGGGAATTGTTTTTTTTCAAATGAGCTTTGAAAATTTGAAGATATATCCTGTAAAGATATTGAGGCAAATAAATAATATGGGAATTATTTATTGTATGATGGATGTTTATGGATGTTTGTGAATATAAATTGATAGTTAAATCACCGACTATCAATATTGGACAACTGCGTTGATCGTTTCGAAGAGACCGGGATCGAGATTTATTTCTCGAAAACCACTTCGATCCGATTTGTACGTTTCGTGCGAAAAACGTGTTCGGAGTTGAAGATGGAGCAGTGAAGTGCAAGGGCTAATCGCTACTAATCCTGAGGATATTTCCAAAATGGATGTAGTAGGACTAGTGCCTTCGGTTCCGTTCGACCGGGACGGACTTGTATGGACGAATGCTTGCGAAACATCGTCAGGTGGACGATGGGCATTCTAAGTGAAAACGTTCTAAAGGTAACGCTTAGCCTCAAGCCTCATCAACCGGGAATGACTGAAAATCAGGGGATATGCAGCAAGGTTAGGTGGGTCATACCCAAGCAGGACAAGATATTTCCCCTGTCTAGATGTCCCTTATATATTTTTCGGCTTAGTGGGTGGTTGGTCGCGCTAACCACGGGGTTTATCTTGTTCGGGACTGTTCAGTAAGGAATGGTTCCGGCCTTGTGTTGCAAGGGATGAAGGGAGTCGTCCTCGGTACGGTGATCTAGGCCCCGTACCGTGACAGGTGGTACCCCAGTGCCTAGTCATTGTTGGAAATCCATTTTCCCTACGAGCCTTGTACGAGTTTTGTTTGTATTACCCACTTTTGTGGCTAGTAGCTGGAATTTAATAGATGTAAAATTTTTGGCTATTTTATAAGTATTTGTAAATAGACCCTATTATAATATCAGAGGATTTCTATAAAAAGTGTTTTAGCTATCGTAAGGTAAAAACCCGACATGTTTATTTGTGGCGTGGTCTTACGAGATGCTTTTGTTTTCAAAGGATTTTTGAAACTTTAATAATCAATTTGGATGCATTATTATTATCAGCTGGTATTCCAGACTGACTCGGGTGTTATTTCATTATAATGCTCGGGTCAGACCGAGTATTGTATGTTCAGGTCAGGATGCTATGGAGCAGGAGATGAGCTGGAGTCCGAGACGTATATATGTGTGTATATATATATATATTCCGCTGTTGTTATTGTATGGTATGTCTGATTGGTAATTGTTGATGTATGAGATACTCTGATGGTGTGATGTATAAACCAGTTATAGATTTCATTTTGTGTAAAGTTCTATATTTACTATTATATTTATTCCGCTGCGACTGTGAGATTCTAATATTGTTTAGTTTCTTCTTCTTCTATCTCTTATTCTTTAACCCGAATGGTTCGTATTTCTGTGCCTTTTGAGTTAATAGAGGTAGAATAGTGTTGATTCAAGGGGTACGGATTTGCGGGCTGTCACACTTGGTATCAGAGCTTAGGTTGGCGACAACCTAGGCTTTGGTGGGGGAATTACTCGTTAAACAGAGTCAATAGTACTCTATAATGAGTTGAGCGTATTAATAGATATGAGAGCGTACTTGTTAGTGAATATAAAATTGTTTTCATACAGTGTTGACTTATCGGTTGAGTGTTTATGAATTCTGGTCGGTACGGGAAGTACAACCGTATCGATAGGGGTTTCTAAACTCTTAAACAAGATAAACCGACATAGTATTGTTTTTAAAGTTGGTAAATGAAATAATTTTACCCAAAATTATATTTTGATATAAAAAGGAATAAATTTCTGAAATTATTATATATATTTTTGGATTGTTTGGATGTGAATAATTTAATCAAATGAGAATCTAAAATTCAAATCTAAAATTTGAAATGGTTATAACTAAATAAATTCCATGAGTATAAATTATACAAAAGAGAATAACTAAATTTAAAATTTTACCAGAATTTAAATCCCGGGAATTTTGAAAAGGATTTTAAATGCAATGAAACCAAAGGTTTGGGAATTTAAAACATTGGAAGTGTTTGGTAATATTTTTTCCCAGTGGTTGAAGGCAATAATGAAATGTCGATTTGGGTAATATTTTTGAATGGAAACTGTTTTGAAATAAATTTGGGAGAGTAAAGAAGCATTGAACTCACTTCAGTCGCTGGAAAATAATCCGGATGATGCTGGCCACATCATTAGAATTCATTTTCGAGTTTCTAAAGTGATGGATTGCTTCCCTAGTACTTGGTTATGGTGTTGTTTGGATTTGTAGGGTATACCAGTTGTTTTGGAAATTTCAAAGGAGGAAATTTATTTTGGTATAAACCAGTTGTTTGGAAAATCTGGAGTTTTGATTTGATATTCCACATAGGTAGATATGTGTCAAAATGGTTTAGAGTTAAAAACCGGGTAATTGAATTCTGGAAAATTCTATTTAAATGATGTGTAAAATTAAAATGAATCAACTATTGAACTTAGAAGGAAATGAAATTTAAATCTTGAAAGTAAAATTTAGCTTGAGTGGTTGAAAGTGAATTAAATATATTGAAGTAAATAGAAAATTTGAAATTTAACTTGGATAAGTAAAATGAATTGAACTTAAAATCAAGTTGATTTGGATTAAAGTAAAATGTAAGTGGTTTTGAGATTGTGGGTCATGTGTAATGGATTATACCCACAATCTAGTAAGTGTTATGCTTTAGCTGGGATTATGAATTTAAAATTTGCAAAGAATTAAGGTGAAAGAAGATTTGTATCCTTAAGGATTCAATGATACACATATATAAGTGGGAATTGTGATTATAAGATGAAGATAACTCAAGTGAGCAATATGAGCTTTAAATAGATAAGTTGGAGAACTTATAAATTGAAAGTGAGATTATAATCACAAATGGAAAATAATGGAATAAGTATGGTGGATTCAAACTTGATCTCAAATGAAATATGAATTGAGATAAGGTAAAGTGAGATATAAAAGAAATGAATGAACTTAAATTAATAAACAGGTTTTGAACTTGTATATGGAGAATTAAAGTTGAGAATTTGAAATTGAATTAAATCTAAATAAATTAAAATTAGATTGAATTGGATTTAACTTTAATCGAATGGAATTGAGATGGAATTGGATTTAATTAAAAGTAAGATTCAATTGTGTTGTGAATAAATATGAATGGAATTAAAACCTAATATGGGTTAGGTTAGAGACTAATTGAATTTCAATTAAATGGAATTTGCTTATTGTAATGAATAGAATTTTGATGATTGATCAAAATTTGGAAAGTAAATAGAAATTCAACTGTAGCAAGGGATTTAAAATTTGTGGTAACTAATATTTAAGTGTAGATGAAAAATGAAATTAAATTATAATAGTGATGGTTTGGATTTTAGATAAATTCAAATGAGTGAAATAATTGAAAGTGGTCTCTTTGCTAATAAAATAAGTCTAAAATGGATTTAATAAATATGTATCTGATGATCTACTAGACCTTTGCTGCCTCTTCTACAAAATTTCTGGTGATTCCTTGGTTCTTGACTTGGATGGTATGCACGCTCAGTCAAATTCTGTTATTCTTGCTGACTCTGCCTGGGATCGATCTTTTATTTACTCTTCTGCCGATGACAGTTATGATCCTTCTCTTGCTGTTCTTTTTCGCCCCTATTTTGGTCTTCTAGGAGGTGGTTCGCTGGTTTCTACCCGTGTTGTTGAGAGCGACTGTGATTCTTCCTCTTCGGAGGAGAACTAGTCTAGTAATTTATATCTAGTAGTTGTGACTTGTCTGTCATACTCCTGTGCTGTAATTTTATTTCTTTCTTTCATAGTAGCTAAGGTGCCTTTACCTTACTCCTGTACTTCAAACCTTATTACGTTCGTAATAAAAGTGGTCGGTCCACTATAAAACCGTCGGCCATGCCAAAATAAATAAATAAATAAATAAATAAATAAATAGGCTAAATGCATTAAAGTTTGTAAATGAATTGGAATTTGATTTGGATGAGAATCAAATGAAAATAAAAATTTGATTTATAAGAAGATAGTGGAGATAATGTAAAGAAAGCTTAAGCAAATTAAATAATTGTGGTTAAGCTGAATGTTTAAGCTAGTGGGATTAAAATTTGTAAATGGTTTGATTTGGTAAGAATCAATTAAAATGGAAATAAATTGAGATAGTATGGAATTGAAATCATTTAAGAAGATGATGAGATGGTTATTTTTAGGCTTATGAAATAGCTTTAAATGAAATTTGTTTGGGAAAATAAAATTTTGAATACAAGCAAATGACTTTTAAGATAATTATTATGATGAAGAAGGACTATATGAGATGTAAATAAGAATGGAATGACTGATATAACTAAAAATAATAATATCATAATAGTAATAATAATAATAATAATAATAATAATAATAATATAATAAAATAAACTTAAGATGATTAATAAATTTGAAGGGTGAGAATAAGGATTGAGTTAATAATTGAAATGGAATAAGAATACTTGGATTGTGAACCATGCAGAATTTGATAAATTAATATGAATTTAAGTGGAAATTAATTTTAAAACTATTATAAGCTTAAGTAATGGGTTATTCCATGAATAACATGCAAATGTGCATTGTAAATATGTCGAATTGTGGTAAATGAAGATAAATAGTTTAAAGTAAGCAAATAATTGATTTTTGAATTAATTGAGATGGATTGAAATGTTATTAAGTAATTTTTGCATCAGAATGAAAATGCAATTATAAAAGAAATGGAAATGTTTCAAAATTGAAAATAAAATTTGTTTGTAAATCAACTTGGAATTGAAATGGAATAGATTGAGGTTAGTGAAGCATATATTAATCATATTGAAATAGAAATGAATTGGTTGTGATTAATATAAATGGTATATAATGAACTTGAATGTAAATCATTCAAGTGAAATAAAATAAAGTTGGTTTGGATGAAATTAGGACGGGTTAAAAATCTTGGTAAATGGATTTAAGTATAAATGTAAGTGAATCATAATTGCAAATGTTGCAAATTGAAATAAAACTTGTTTGTAAATCATTTGTGTGCAATAAAATGGAATTCGGAATTAGAAAGGGGACTTTATGCATGCTGTAAAATATGGTTTACTTATGAAACCATGCAAAGTATTGTTTGGATTATGAAATGGATATGTTGGCTTACAAATATATTGGAAATGTTGATAAAAGATTCATATCTTTGAAAAATAATGTGTTTGTTGAGTATAGTACAGGTGCGGAAGGCATTCGAGAGAGTTGGAGTGCGTATAAGCGTAATATTAGCCGCTCGCTATTAAAATTTGCTAAAAAGGTACGCCTACGCAAATATAATTGGGAAAATGATATATATATTGTGATATATTTTGATTTCCGACCATGTGGGTCGATGTATATATATTTGTGTGTATCGCGATATCGCGAAAGCTCCTCCGTGCAGGGGAGACTCTGCCAAAATTTTCCGAAAATTTTGGGAGTTAGAAATTTTTTGGGGTTTGGGGAAAGTTAAGTAACTTGGGAAGTTTTAAATTAAAAATAAAGCTTTAGAGTTAATAAAGCAAATGGGTTTGAAATTGAGCTACAGGTTTTGGAAAGTGTATATAAGTTGTAACTAGAGAAGTTGGGTTAAGTTAATGAGTGTAGGAACATTCTTCTACCTTAGCAAATTTCGAGGACGAAATTTTTATAAGGGGGAGGAATGTAACATCCCGTATTTTTAAGCCATTGAATTTGAACATTTAATTCATTTTAAATGTTGAATATGGATTATAAATTGAATCTTGAAGTAAAATAAGCTATAATTTTTAGTTATAGTAATTCTATTCAATTTCAAATAATTGAGAACAATAATTAAATATTGAATCGGGAATTTAATTGGTAACTGAATAATACTAATTCAATATTAGAATTGGGGTAATTGGTAATTTCGAGTGTAAATGGAGATAAAATTAGATTCTAAAATTTAATTTAGGTCTAATTGGATTTGAGTTTTAATATTGGACCATTGGAAGAAATTAAAAGTTAATAGATTGAATTTGGGATTTTATATCAATTTAATAATAGGATTTAATAATATAAAAATGCAATTAATCGGATTTTGATTCGAAATGAGTCAAAATGATTGTTAATGTGTTTTTAAATGATATATGATGTATTGTAAAGTTAATAAAAAATTTAAAAAGTAAATTTCTAAGCGTTTTCGACAATTTTGAAAATCGCTCGATTTAATAGACAAGTTAAAATAGCCTTCCGGGGCACAGTCTCGGAATTCGACGAAACCAGTTCCACTGGATCCGAAATAGCCAGTTATTATCGGGTTTCAATTTTCGTAGCAATCGGAGTTGTCGTTTGACCCCGGCAGCTCGAAACGCATCGAAATCGTTTTAATCGGTTTGATTTGAAATTGATCATTTAAGTCCGTAACTCGCACGTACGACCAAATTAGCCTCTGAAACACGTCCCATTGTGTTCGGAACATGGGTAAAACCCTAGGGACGCCTGTCGGCACGCGTTGTTTGGAGTTCGTTTGGATAGTTGCTTTATAATTGTTTTAATATTAAAATAATATAATTAAACGTTTATATAAACACGAGTTTAGAGCCGAAACCCTATTTTTCATTCACGGCCGCCGCTTATTATTTCTATGGCCGAAAATCAATTTCATTTCCCCTCAAGAATCTCTCGATCCATGCTTCGATTTTGAAAACTCTTAACTAGTGAATGAAAGAGCTCAAGGAGATCTACCCATCCGTACGGTGGGTCGACGTGGAAATCGTCGAGATAGTCAAAAATCAGCCACGAAGGGCACGCGTTCTTTTGCGTATTTCGAGGTATTTGGAGCACCGAGCTTCGAACGGTTTCAGGCGTGGGTACGGCATCGGTAGGCGGAGGCGAGGGCGACTCTTGATCGTGCTGACGTTGGGCGTGGCAGTCGCGTATTGGAGGGTATGGGGGGCGATAGAGTGGGTTCGAACCTGATGTGCGTATGGAGGAAGACGAGATGCGGCTTTCACCTGGGTTACGCGTTACTGTTCTTGTTCTGGTATAATAAATCTAAAATTTAAAAGGAATTTTTTTTATAAATTAATTTACAACCTTTAAAATTGAATATCTTGGTCGTACGATACCAGAATTTAACGAAACAAGTAGCGCCGGGATCGCAGGGATGCGTACTACGCGGTGGTGCAGTTTGGAAATCATTCCGGGCAAGTAGAAATTTGAGTTAAATCGGACATCGTTCGATTTAATTCAAAATTTCGAACGCTCGCCGAAACTCAAGGTGAGTTATTCTCCCTCACATCTCGATATTGGCTGATTTAAATAATAAATATTTAAATATCTGTGTGATTGGTTGCATATTATTGTTATTATCAGTCTGGATTGATATTTATATATGTGATGTGCTAATATTTGTGGATGCAGGGAAAACAGGTTGGAGGGATCCAACTGGATTCCTCACAATGTAGTAATATTTTTATAGTTGATGATGATGCCTGTTATATATTGTGATTGATAAATTTGGGATTAAATTGTACTGTGAAATTGTGGGACAAACTATAAGCCCAGGATGTTAAATTATAAAGAAATTTGGAGTTTCAATTTTAAAGAAATTAAATTGGATTTTCAAAGGAATTTAAGAAAATTTATAAATAAGGAATTTAAAGGAATATAAAAATTAGAATCTGTTTGGGTGGAAAACTGGAATGAAATTTGTATTGGAACATTACTGAGTAAATTATAAATCCATAATTAATTATAAATGGAGGAATTGAATTCTAGAGAAATAAAAGATATTGTTAAATAATGAATTTTAAAGAATTAAAATTTGAAATTTATTTAGAATGGAAATTGAAAATTTGTAAATTTGGAATGATAACGTGGGGAAACGTTATCAGTTGATAAATGTGAAATTAAATTTATGTTATTAAAACGTAAACCTGAATTGAAATAAATCGACAGAATTTATAAGAAGGATCTTCTTGGATGTTTAAGTGGGAATGAGATTCCTTGGGAAAACCAGGTTCGAGTTTTAAACAGGTTTTATAAAAAGAAGTTTTAAAAACTCCTTATTTGTTAAAAGAGTGTTTTGGAAACTATTATTTTCAAAAGTAACTATTTATAAATTAGAAATAGTAAAGTAATTATTCTTTTTACAAATGGATTTGTTTTAAAAGGCCAAATTTGACCTAAGCTATTTGGAATTAGTATAAACCTTTTACAATTCTGTTTTAAATTTAGTTTAACTAAACCCTGATTTTTAATCAAGTTATATCTTATAAATTGGCTTTACGTTAAATATTTCGAAATTATATTTTTGAGTGAGTAACTAGAAGTAAATTTACACATTTTAATGTATATTTCAATAAGAAATGTTTTAACTGTTTTTAAATCTAAATGTTTGAACTTGGTTATTTCCAATGGGAATATAGGGTAAAGGGTTTACCTTGTAAAGGAAGATTTTTGGGAATTGTTTTTTTTCAAATGAGCTTTGAAAATTTGAAGATATATCCTGTAAAGATATTGAGGCAAATAAATAATATGGGAATTATTTATTGTGTGATGGATGTTTATGGATGTTTGTGAATATAAATTGATAGTTAAATCACCGACTATCAATATTGGACAACTGCGTTGATCGTTTCGAAGAGACCGGGATCGAGATTTATTTCTCGAAAACCACTTCGATCCGATTTGTACGTTTCGTGCGAAAAACGTGTTCGGAGTTGAAGATGGAGCAGTGAAGTGCAAGGGCTAATCACTACTAATCCTGATGATATTTCCAAAATGGATGTACTAGGAGTAGTGCCTTCGGTTCCGTTCGAACCCGGGACGGACTTGTATGGACGAATGCTTGCGAAACATCGTCAGGTGGACGATGGGCATTCTAAGTGAAAACGTTCTAAAGGTAACGCTTAGCCTCAAGCCTCATCAACCGGGAATGACTGAAAATCAGGGGATATGCAGCAAGGTTAGGTGGGTCATACCCAAGCAGGACAAGATATTTCCCCTGTCTAGATGTCCCTTATATATTTTTTGGCTTAGTGGGTGGTTGGTCGCGCCAACCACGGGGTTTATCTTGTTCGGGACTGTTCAGTAAGGAATGGTTCCGGCCTTGTGTTGCAGGGGATGAAGGAAGTAGTCCTCGGTACGGTGATCTAGGCCCCGTACCGTGACAGGTGGTACCCCAGTGCCTAGTCATTGTTGGAAATCCATTTTCCCTACGAGCCTTGTACGAGTTTTGTTTGTATTACCCACTTTTGTGGCTAGTAGCTGGAATTTAATAGATGTAACAATTTTGGCTATTTTTATAAGTATTTGTAAATAGACCCTATTATAATATCAGAGGATTTCTATAAAAAGTGTTTTAGCTATCGTAAGGTAAAAACCCGACATGTTTATTTGTGGCGTGGTCTTACGAGATGCTTTTGTTTTCAAAGGATTTTTGAAACTTTAATAATCAATTTGGATGCATTATTATTATCAGCTGGTATTCCAGACTGACTCCGGTGTTATTTCATTATAATGCTCGGGTCAGACCGAGTATTGTATGTTCAGGTCAGGATGCTATGTAGCAGGAGAGGAGCTGGAGTCTGAGACGTATATTTGTATATATATATTCCGCTGTTGTTATTGTATGGTATGTCTGATTGGTAATTGTTGATGTATGAGATACTCTGATGATGTGATGTATAAACCAGTTATAGATTTCATTTTGTGTAAAGTTCTATATTTACTATTATATTTTATTCCGCTGCGACTGTGAGATTCTAATATTGTTTAGTTTCTTCTTCTTCTATCTCTTCTTCTTTAACCCGAATGGTTCGTATTTCTGTGCCTTTTGAGTTAATAGAGGTAGAATAGTGTTGATTCAAGGGGTACGGATTTGCGGGCTGTCACAACTTAGGCTTCGTATTATTGGTTATTATCTCTAGTCGCTGAGTATGGACTATGCCTAGCAAGGGTCCGGAGAGACCAGGATTCGGCCTAGGACTTAGGCCCTACGTTATTGGCTATTGTTTCAGATCATCGAGTATGGACTATGCTCGATAAGGGTCCGGAATGACCTGGATTCGGCTTAGGACTTAAGCCATGGCATTATTCAACGTCCAGGGATACTGGACCACGATCGCCAAGTGTAGATTGCGCTTGGCAAGAACCCGAAGAGGTTAGCTCAACGTCCAGGGACACTGAACCAAGGTCGTCGGGTGTAGATTACACTTGGCATGAACCCGGAGAGGTTAGGGATTTGGATATTGACCCGGAGAGGACATGGATACGGTTATTGCATAAGGATGGATTAAAACTCGGTTATTGAGTTTGGATCGATATGGAATTGGCTATGAACTTTGGATATCGGATTCAGAGTTATTCAAAACACACCTTCTTATCAAAAGACATGTTTTGTGGGGGGCAAATGTTATCCCACCTTTTGGTCAAGGCTGGAATATTAACAAACTGGCAAGGAAGGATGGATATCACGACTGAAGTTCGATTGGAAACAAGGCTATGATTGATATCATTAAAATTTGACCAAGCTCCGATCAGGAGGGAATCACTTGGAGGTGATGATCAAGGCTAGGCAAGGTTGCATTTCAAATTTCAAGTTAATTGGAGTTCGTATGGTAGAGATATGATCGATACAAGACAAAAAGGACACATTGTTCGTATCCATCGAGGGGAGTCAAATTTCGAATCAATCATATTTGACTCGATCAACATCTGTTCGAATCGATCGGGCTCGGATCGATCCTTGGCTGTACTATTCGAATCCATCAGGTCAGTATCGATCAGTGTGTAACTATGCTATTCGTATCGATATCGAGAGGCCTCATTCGTACCGACCAAACATCAACAGTTCATATCAGTCCATTAGTGCATCCTAATCTTACATTATTTGTATCGATGGCGAGGGCTTTGTTCGCATCCATTGAGCGCTAACTGTTCGTATCGATCCATTGTGCAACGATCGATCGATGCGAACGCTTATAAATGACTGAAGCGAATAGCGCCGTAGCTATCGATAGATGCAACATGAAGTGGTCGACGCGAAGTCAACTCCGATGTTGGATGCGAATAAGACTCCTTCAACTCGGCATAAAAGGTGGAGCGATCCAAGAATCTCGCACCACATCACCTCACACGCACGTGCCTTGATAGAGTCGAACAGGATGGATACGAAACCGTGGATTCGAACTCAGCAGCATACGAAAATCACAATTTTGCATCGATCATATCTCACGAACCACAGGTCCAAACGCTATGAAATTTTCATAGGAGCTTACGTACAAGATAAAGAACATTCCTGCCAAGTTTCAGCTTGATTGGATCATTTTTTAATCGATACGAAATTGGTTCGTATCGATCACGGATCGAGTCAAAACTTTCCAGGATCGGTCGCGTGGGCCCACTCACGTGCCAGAAGGAGTCTCCCGAAGTTTGAGCGCGATATCGGCCTCCTACACCTATAAATAGCCACCCTGGAGCCTACAAAAGGGTGATCTTTTTGCTATTCGACGTCCAGACTCTGCCGGATTCAATTCTACATCTCACCATTGCTGTTATATTCGAGTCCCTTCATTGTAACTGCTGTAATCACCTGTAATCAGCGAAGAACATCAATAAAAGACAAACCTTTGAAGTGGACCTAGGCCGGAGATAGTCGAACCACTATAAATCTTGAGTTTCTGTTCGTTATTTCTGAATTATTGTTTGTTATTTGCTTAGATCTATGACTTGTGCTTGAATATTGTTGATCTGTATTCATATATTGGTGCTTTCACGATACTTGGGGTTTGTGACCAATTTTAGCGCAAACAGATTGCTTTTTTGAACACCATGAAACTGGATTATCCCCGATGTATATGCAGTAGCTAGAAATTGATGTCCTGTCATCATGATCTGTTGCCTAGTCAGCATCAGAAAATCCTATCACATTAAGATCATTGCACGCCTTTAGAGATAAACCATAAATTGCAGTTCCTTTCAGGTATCTTAGTATCCTCTTTATAGCCTTCCGGTGCTCGTTAAGAGGTTCCTGCATGAATTGAGACATTTTGTTAACACTGAATGATATATCAGGTCTAGTTATGGTTGCGTGCATATTGTAATGCTCCCACAAAATTTCTATATTATTTGATGTTAAGTATTGGTTCTCCCCTGTGTTTTGAGTGTTGATGATTACATATCATAGGTGCTGGTTGAGGATTGGCTTCTGCCATATTTGACTTGTATAGTATTTTATTGATGTACTTTCTCTGCCTCAGAGTAATTTTTGATCTTATTTTTTTGATGTCTTCTATGCCTAAAAAATAATTTAGATCTCCAAGATCTTTGATAGAAAACTGCTTGTCTAGATACTAGACAAACTTATTGATTATTGACTCATCATTGCCTGTAATAAGTAAGTCATCAACATAAATTTGAATATATATAACAGATTCTTTATTGATTCTAATGAACAAAGAATTGTCTGATTTTGTAGGTCGATAACCCAATCTAACAAGTATGGTTTTTAGTTTGTCAAACCAGACCATTGGGGCCTGTTTGAGACCACATATTGCTTTGTTTAGTTTGCACACATAATTCAACCTTTGATTGTTACATTCTGGATGTTTCATGTAGATTTTCTGTTGTAATGTTTCATTTAGGAATGCATTATTGACATCCAACTATCAGATTTTCCACTGTTTATGTAGAGCAACAGTGAAAATTATTCTAATAGTAGCTGGCTTAACCACAGGGGAAATGTTTCATTGAAATCAAATCCATATTATTGAATATACCTTTTGGTTACAAGTCTGGCCTTATATTTGTTAACAGTCCCATCTGCATTTTTCTTTAACTTATAAGTCCACTTACAGCCAACAATGTTTTTGTTGTTTGGATAACTGACTAAGTCCTAGGTTTTATTTTTGATAAGAGTATTGTACTCTTCATCCATAGTTGTTTGCCAATTATTGTCCTTTATAGCTTGTTCAAAGTTCTATGGTTCTTCTGCTGTTCTGACAGCATTGTAGATCTTTGGTTTGAATATACCACTATTAGATCTTGTGATCATTGGTGACCAGACCTGGCCTGTGTAGCCTCAGTGTTTGTCTGATTAGAATTACTTCTATCTTGGTTCAGTTGAATGTCTATAGACTCATTACCGGTTTCTTGGCTTTGATTATTTGAGCAGGTAGGAGACTGATTGTGATAGCTGGATTCATCTACTGGTTCATAGCTTGGCTGGTCTGGTGCAGTAAGTTGTGAATCACTAGCACCTACAGTCCTTTCAATCTCCTTCTGTTGCCAGATTTTGGAATGTACAGGTAAATCAGGTATAGATGTCCTTGGATTATACACCTTGTTGGTTGTCTTCATGTCTAAGCTGCCAAAAGGAAATACATGTTCATTGAAGACTATATATCTGCTAATAAATAGTTTTCCCTTATTATCTAGACACTTGCAGCCTTTCTGATTGTTAGGATATCCTAAGAATGTACATGGTTTTGTTCTAAAACCTAATTTATTGGTGTTGTACTGTCTTAAGTTAGGAAACATAGACATCCAAATGGTTTTAAAGCATGATAGTCAGGTTTAGTACCAAATAACTTTTCTATGGGACTTGCGCCTTTTAGCACTCTTGTTGGCAATCTATTGATTTAGTATACAGCTGTATTTAAAGAATCAGGCCAAAATTTTAGTGGTAGGGATGCCTGTGCTAAAAGTGTAAGTCCTAACTCCACAATATGTGTATGTTTCCTTTCTATCAAACCATTTTGTTCAGATGTGTAAAGTTATGTAGTTTTATGTATTATCCCCTTATTATTAAAGAAATTAATAAGCGGTTTGAATTTAGAACCCCCATCAGTTTGCATAATGTTGACACGATGATCTATCTATTTTACGACTAAAGTTATAAAGTACAGTACTGCATTGCATGTTTCAGACTTAGTTTTCAAGAAATAAATCCAAGTGTGTCTAGAATATGCATCAATAAAAGATATGTAAAATGTGTAACCATAATCAGAACACACTGGAGTAGGACCCTAAATATCTGCAGTAACTAATTCAAGAGGTTTAGAGTACACGGTAATAGAATCATTAAAGGCTAATTTATGACTTTTGCCTATCTGACAATAAGTACAAATATATGGATCAGAAATATTTTCAAAAGGAATTTTATTTTCACTAAGTACCTGTTTAACAACAGTTGAAATGGGGGGTCCCAGTTTGTAGTGCCACATATCAAAATTACTCTTATTCTCGTCTGTTTGATTAACCTTAGTCAGATTACAACTATTTTGCTGTTTTACAATACTGATGGAGTTAGCAAAATTAAATCTGTAAAGGCCTTAATCTGCATCACCCTGCAAAAGAGCTTCATTAGTCAAAATATCTTTTACTAAACAATACTTAGGAAAAAATTCAAAGTAAACATTGTTATCTCTTTCAAATTGAGAAACACTACTGAGATTCTTTTTTATCTTTGGAACTCTTAATAAATTATTCAAGAATAACTGCCTGGCACCTTTAATACAAGCCTTACTAGTATGAGTTATTCTAATAGACTTACCGTTGCCTATGCAAATTGATTGTTTACCTTTATACCCTTTATTTCCAAGATTAAGATTGTCCAAATTGCTTGTTAGACGATTAGTTGCTCCAGAATTTGGATACCATGCTTCATCTTGAATGTGTTCTGGTTTAGTAATATGGTTTCCACACATATCTGACTGCCCATTTGGGTCTTGTTGAACTTGTGCTAAGTTTGCACTTGGATTGCCATTCCTCTGATCGTTAGCATTTTGTCCTGGTACATAGTTTAAGTTCAATCTGAAGTAGCATTTAGCAGCTGTGTGATCAATTTTTTTCATAGATTTGACATCTTGGTTTGTTATTGTTGCTCCATCTTGCTCCGCCCCTTCCCCTTGTGGGCTGACTATTTTTTTGTTGATTCTGTTCTGGCTTGTTGCTATACTGACTTTTAACTTTGTAATTTGAAGCATAATTGGCTGACATATCAAATTCATTGGATTTCCTGTATTCAATTCTTCCTTCATGAGGAAGAAGAATTGAGTGCACATCCTCAATTGAGGGTGTTATTCTTTGTGATGATATAACAGCCACTACAGCTTCATACTCTTTACTTAAACCACTTAATATGATTAATACTTGTTCAGAGGTAGGAATCTTGTGACCTACTGCTTCAAGAAGATCACGTAATGATTTAATCCTTGTTAGATACTCTCCCATGGTTACATTATGCTTTTTGATGCTATGTAATTGTCTCTTATGATGCATAATCTTGGCAGCAGATTTAGAATTTAAAATTCTCTCTACTGTTGACTAGATACCATTGGCTGTCTTGCTTCCTGTTACTTGTGGCAGTAGCTTGATACTTATAGATGATAGCAGCCATGAACAATTGAGCTGTCTTGTCTCTGATGTTTTGTGAATTCATCATTACTGACAGTTTTGTTTTCTTGATCAGTTATGAACATGGGTGGAATAGTAATAGTGCCAAGAAGAAACTCTTAGAGACCATAGCCTTTAATGGCAGTCTCTACTTGAACTTTCCATAGAAGATATTTATCTTCTTCAAGATGTGCAGTAATCAGTTGATTCTGTGGGCTTATCGTAGTCCTTATGAGACTTTCAGTGGCATTCTGATGTGAGTTAGTGAAGTACTTGATGTGGCAAAGCTATTTTTATCTTCTGCCATGATATCTTGAAAGAAATACGATCAAGAAATGAATCAGGAGTACTTACAGAGTCAGGGGAAATCCAGAAAGAGAAAGAAACAGGTTAGTTACAGCTAGAATTCAAGTGATTAGATTTGAATGATGAGTTCTTGGCGAGGTAACAGCTTTCTTTATGATTTCTTAATGATTTTCTCAACTCTGATGACGAGTTTTCTGATGAACTTTGTTCTGATTTGCTTGTAATTTTTTCAGTTGCAACCAAGATCTATGATCTTCAGGTATGGCACTGACTTTTACTCAGATGAAGAGAATTCACTGATGAGTGGACTGAATATCAGATGATGATATTGTATCTGATGATATTTCAGATCCAATAAGCCAAATGAAATGCCGCTTGGCGAAGATGGCTCTGGTACCATGTTGAAAATTGACTTGTAAAGGGATTTCGAAATTGCAGAATTTATTTGTAAAGAAATAGAATTTATTGCATCACAATCTCTCACATATTTAAGGAATACGGCCTATTATACTTATATAGAAACAATAACGGGTTGAAGCCTGGTCTTGGCCCAAAGTGAAAAGAAAAAAAAAATAGCATATATGGTTCGGGTGTGGTTTTGCGTGATCCTGATATTGCACCCGTATCTCATGAGTTATAATACTCTCTAGGGTTACAGCCGCTCTCATATTCTTTCACTTTTTACAAACTGAGCCTGCATGCTGGGTTCTGTAAACCAATGCAAACCCGTTATGCAAATGCTAATCGACTTTGCAAATCCGGCTCTCGCGTATTTTGCAACTCAGTTTGCGAATTCATAAATACAGAAAAACCTACAACCTTGTTCGTAACTTAGTTTTCATTCTTTTGGTTTTGAAGCTATAAGTTTTTATTGATTGTTTATATTAAATGCAGACACTTGTAGAGGAGTGGACTTTGGATGACTGTATTGGAAGTTGAAGAATGTGCAAAACCATTGGAGCTTGGGGTGGAGGGTCCAGAATGGTTGCGTTAACCTTTAATTAAACTTTAAGTGTATTTCAGAATTAGAAATTTTGTAGCTCATGTTATAGTATTGTCTAAATATTACATCATTGTATTTAAGATATGTAAGTAATTGATTATAATATATTATATATACTACATTTGTTAAGCATTTTAAACTTTGCATTGTATCTATATGATGAATTATATGTAATATTGAAATTATTTTTTATGATATATTATACTCCTTTTCTTTAAGAATTTTGATGGTAACAGTGCAAGAAAATATGTAAATTTATAATTTTATATTAGTAGCACTTATAAATGTTGGCAATATCTAGACTGGCAATGCTTGTAGTTGTTACAAAGCAAATGGTAGGCTATGTTACATTAGTATCTTACTAACACTTAAGGGTGTTACAAAATCTACGTTTTGCAACTCTTATAAGTGTAGCTAAATAATACTGTAGCAACACTTATAAGCGCTGCTAAAATGTAGTTTAGTAACATTTTAAGTGCGACAAATTTATTCGCTTCATTGTTCACATGCCATTATAACACTTAAAAAGTGTAACTATAGTTATTTATAACATTTATAAATGTTAGGAATTGCCTGCTTTGGTGTAACGTCGAGGATGAAGAAGCAAGTGGAAAAGCATGTTGCATGATATTAAATGATGGATGTAAGCCAATAGTGCAATCTATTTAAATCTGAGCACTACTTGGATATTATATGATTAAAGATACCTCAATGATACGCTAGGGAATGAAAACCACATAGGATAGGCATGGATAGAAAATTCATAGTGGGTAGCTAGGTAGGTGAATGACTCGCTATTTGAGATATGTTATGTGGAAAAATTAGCACGGTAAGTTGTTAGGCCTTTTCTGATTGTACAGAGAGTAGAAAAGCCAACACGGTTGAATAAGCTCCTTGAAAAGTTGGTATGCATTCACACATTTTATTTTTATCTCATTTGCGAACGTACGTTGATGATTTTTCAATTTTGCTAGTCTAGTCAGCTTATGAAGTATGTAGAGACGGAGTCTAGAATACTCCATAGATGTACTCACATCTTTGAACTTTATGTGGTAGCATAAAAATAAGAAAATGAAGTTGACCTAAGTACAATGAGGAAAAGACTTGGAGAGGAGTACGATAGAGCTGGAGGAGACAATTCGAGCTATCCATCATGAGCTCTCTTCCAATAAGGTTCTCTTTAAGTTAGTTTGCAGTTAGTTTACTCATTAAGTTGTTTGTTTGCATTGTTGCTAGCAATATTGTTGACATAAGCATGAATGTATGGATGCATGGATTGGTTTTACGCACATCCTTTTGAGTTGCTTTGGTTGCTTTATTTGGATTATACCTATATCGTGTTGGCTCGTATGTATATAGGGCTGTCAATGGATACCTGAAAAATTCGAAATCCATCTATATCCGTATCCGAAAAGCAAATAAATTATCCAATATCCGAAAAAATGGATGCGGATGCGAAGACGTCCGCGTTCGAAATTATCCGTCCAGTTTTTATTAAGATCATAGTTTAAATTATGTGTATTTTAGTGCAGTGAAAGATATCGTTTATTATTTTATTAAGTTATCAGTTTATATTATACGCACTTAATGCTTATTAACTGCTCGAAACTATTTACTATCATCATATTTGTTAATTTTTAGCACCTTTACAATAAATGAGATTGGAAAATATTCATATTAAACTAAAATTTTCCTTTTATAATTCTCGATTTATCGGTTGTTAGCAGCTATGATAATTATCCGATATCCATCCATATTTGTGGATGTAGATATGGCACTATCCGCATCCGAAAACATCAGTTGACAGACCTATATGTATCTTCATTCCAACCTAGGATATATACCCATAGTTATGATTTCTAATTTATGCTCGATAATTTATATATGCTGTTTAATGGTCCATTATGTACATGTTTAATGATTGTGTTCATGGACTTGGTTGTTTACTTGCACTTTCAATGTATGGATGCTGCATATCAATGTATGGATGCACGTTCATATAGGAATATGTATATTTGCATATATTAGGATGCTTGCAAACATATTGGTCACACTACATGTGTATTCATATAGAAGGTCGATTTAGTGGCGTTTGCTCTCATCTCATATTATATCATCATATTTTATGTATTATATACTTTTGGTTATGTTTGTGTTGTATGATGGATGCTAGATGTATGTAGATATGTGTGTAAGATGTAAATGAAGTTACATTATGCATCATTTGGAATTTCAGGTATGAAATTCTTTTAACAAGAGGAGAACGTAGCACCCCGTAATATTACACAACAAAATAATCAAATTAAAACCATAATTTCACCTAAATGGAAAAATAGTAATTTCTATTTCTAAAGGAGCTAGAATTAGGCTTCTTGGTCTATTCTATCACATCTGAAATGTTGTTTACAGTCAAAAAACATATATAACTTGCTAAATTTGGTTTAACGGGCTAGAAAGTAGAAGAATTTAAAACTAATGGTATTTTCGTAATATATTAATTACGAGATTTTACCCAAGTGTTGAATTATTTCAGCCTATGAATAGAAACCAAAACCTTGTTTTTTAATCATACTTTGGCCTAGATATCCTATCACTATTACCCATCTTCTTCTTCTTATCTCTAAACAAAATCAATTTCAAATCCACCAAATCAAATCCAAATTGAACGAATTAGTATATAGAACAAATTACCGTGAAGTGAGCTATGCAAATAATTCGAGACTATCAAGAGCTATGACATTTTCAAGGTGGAGAATTTCTAAATAATGAAGAAGGAAGAGGATTCATCTTGGATCGGAGAAGATGTACAACAAATCGGTGAGTGGGATTTATCCTATTTGCGTATATATGAGTAAGATATAGAATTCATCGCTAACTTTCGTAAGTTACGTTATGAACAATGTAACTGGAATTTAAAAAGCTATATATATATATTTTAAAAATATAAACATTATTGGTGTATAGTACGCAACGGCTAGATGGTTAAATCCCTAATTTTTATCGATTATAATTAGTAAAAGTTAATCTTCATCTTATTAAAAAACTGCGAAATACAAAATTGCTTCAAACTGGACAAATTATAGATCAAGTTTATAGTTTTCAATAATATGAATCCACCGGTGGTGTTTGCTCATTGATTGGCCGTACAGAGTAACAAGAAAATGCATTAGAT
The DNA here is from genome assembly GCA_030765085.1 of Allium cepa. NCBI lineage: Eukaryota > Viridiplantae > Streptophyta > Magnoliopsida > Asparagales > Amaryllidaceae > Allium > Allium cepa. Next base: position 852,006,400 of record CM060940.1, on the reverse strand, counting down.
ATTTAGAAAAACGTGGACCGTCCGTTTTTACGCAGTGTTGAAACAATGACGATATGACGATCAAGGACCAAGGATGTGAAGAGGAAGCCGAATAGATGGTCATGGTGGTAGCTAATCGGTCGCATGTGGTCTGAATTCGCCAAATTTCGTGATTCAATCGACTAACGGTTAAATATAAATTAGCCATCGTTATTAACCGTGGCCAAATATTGCTTACCATTAAAAAAAACCATAATCTGCCATTTCAGCAGACAAATTGTGTTAATAGCAGAACAGTACAATATCCAGAGAACTAATAAGTAATGCTTACAAAACAGTGAAATGAAATGATCAAACTCAAGCTAACAGCGATATAATTTTCTTAGATGATATGGAAAACTTGACTATGAATGGTTGGTATTATACATACATACACACTACTATTTCATTTTTTTTAATGTAAACATTAGTGGCTTGAATCACCTTAGAGGGCAACGAGGTCTACAATATTAAGGCCTTACTTAGTTATAGGAAGAGTGTTATAAGGAGCTGAAATGTTGTAGTTAGAGCTACTAAGGAGTCTCTCTAGCCTAAAAGCACCTCCCATTAGGGACCACCTGTTTGCAAAAAAATAAAGTATCAAACACTAAAAACTGACGCAGCGGATAAATCAAACAAACTTCAATCGATGTAAGTAGCAATCGGTGAGTTGAGAATACTGCAATGCCCAAATCCGTTGATCCAAAGATGCCGGATTCGAGCTATCCTTAACACGTTGATCGCGCATGATACCGTGATGAAGGATCTACGATTCTTCGACGTTGATCAAGCGCACTTGATTCCGTGAATCGGCTTCAACGTTCGTTGATTCGAGCGCACTCGAATGCCGAAGTGGAGATAGGAGATTTTCACTCGACTACCAATTTAAAGAAAGCACAAAGCAATCAAATGGAAATTTTATTCAAAAGTCAACAACCTTTACAAGTGACACGACTTATCTATTTATAGGCTTACAACTCAACACACAACTTAAAAAAAATTACGACACAAGTGGTTTACAATCAGACGACTTAGAAAAATACAATCAGCGACTTAAAGTAACTGGCTACGACTTATGAAACCCGGTAACGACTCAAGTTAACTCGGTTACGACTCATCAGCAGGCTGTAAGGCAAATTTCGCGACATAAGGATAATAGTTCGCGACTTAAAAAAATAATTTGCTCTGATACCATTCGCGACTCATGAATCGATCGCTTGTTTGCTTGCGCGCGGCATATGGAAGAGGCGGAGGGGAAGTTTAAGTCGTTCGCGACTTATCGCAGTATCGCGATTTAGGGTTTTGGGTCGGGGAGAGGTGCGGTCGCAGATCGTGGATGAGGGTGAGTCGCGAGTTGAAGTAGGGCTGAATCGTGAGTCGTGGCTCGTGGTGGAGATGAGTCGTGGATCGTGGATGAGGATGAGTCGCGGTTGTGAATCATGAGTCGCGGGCATGGTGATGAGTCGCGATTTCAAGGTAAAAGCTTCATCATCCTCCCCTTGTTGGAAAGAATTCGTCCTCGAATTCACATTTTCGTCATCTTCGTCAAGTTCCTCTTCATAATACGGAATTAAGTGTTTGACATTGAAAACATCAGAAGTATGAACATTTTCTGGCAACTTTAACCGGTACGCATTATCATTGATCTTCTTCAAGATTTCTACTGGTCCAATCTTTCGAGCTTTCAATTTGTTGTAAGTTCCAACTGGGAAACGATCTTTCGTCAAAACCGCGTAAAGAAAATCACCTTCTTTGAAGACTATGCTTCTTCGTTTCTTATCCGCTATTTGTTTATACTTCTCATTTGCCTTTTCCAATCGTTCCTGAACGATTCTATGGCATTCCGTCAACCCTTCAACAAAATCAGCAGCTCGTTTAACTGTCCTCTTCGGTTGTGGTACTACTGCCAAATCCAATGGTCCCCTGGGTAAATTTGAATATACAATCTGAAATGGACTGAATCCCGTACTACGATTCACCGCATGATTATGAGCAAACTCTACCTGGCATAACTTCATGTCCCAACTCTTCAGATTGTCCTTTACAAGACATCGCAACAGATTTCCCAACGATCTGTTAACAACTTCGGTCTGTCCGTCCGTCTGCGGATGGTACGCACTACTGAAATTCAGCTTCGTTCCGACCATCTTCCATAAACTTAGCCAAAAGTGATTCAGAAAACGAGTATCTCTATCCGACACAATAGACTCTGCTAACCCATGAAGTCGATAGATTTCTTTAAAGAACAACTGCAACACGAACAACATCTGCCGTCTTCTTACACGCAATAAAATGTGCCATCTTCGAAAACCTATCCACCACAACAAATATAGAATCATTCCCCCTTTGAGTTCTCGGCAAACCCAACACAAAATCCATACTAATATCAACCCATGGTTTAATAGGCACGGGTAATGGCATATATAACCCCGCATTCGTAGCCGTTCCCTTCGAAACCTGACAGATATGACATCTCTCCACAAATCTCTCTACCTCTTTCCTCATTGACGGCCAAAAATAAGATTGTGTAATTAACTGCAATGTACGATCACGGCCCATATGTCCTTCCTCGTGCAATTCCTTTATAATCTTCATTCTCAAGCTACAATCTGGTATGCATAATCGATTTCCTTTGAACAAGAATCCATCAACCAATACAAATTCATCAGTATTCCCATCCTTAACTTTCTCAACAAACTTTGCAAAGTAAGGATCCTCCTCAAACAACTCGGGCAATAATTCGAATCCTGTTACTTCAACCTTCAGCGTTGTTAACAAGTGATTCCTCCTGCTCAAGGCATCCGCTACACGATTTGTCACCCCTGATTTGTGTTTCACAACGAAAGTAAACTGCTGCAAATAGGCAATCCATGATGCATGTCTCGCTGAAATCTTGTCTTGTCCTTGTAAATGTTTCAACGCTTCATGATCAGTATATAGAACAAATTCTTTCTGAAATAGATAGTGTCTCCAATGCTTAATAGCTTGTACAACAGCATAGAATTCAACATCATAAGTACTATATCTCATCTTTGCTCCTGAAAACTTCTCATTGAAATAAGCAACTGGCCTTCCATTCTGACTTAATGCTCCACCAATTCCCACCTTCGACGCATCAGTATGCAATTCAAACAACAACTGAAAATCTGGTAAAACAAGAATCGGTGCTGTCGTCAATAATTCCTTGATCTTCTCAAAAGCAACCCCGGCTTCCTCTGACCACGAAAACTGTTTACCCTTCATGCAATCAGTAACTGGAGCCATCACGCTACTAAAGTGTGGAATGAATCTTCGGTAGAATGACGCTAGCCCATGAAAACTTCTCACTTCCGTAATTGTCTTTGGCTGTGGCCAATTCCTGACTGCTTCAACTTTATCCTGGTCCACCTGTATACCTTCTCCTGACACAACATATACCAGAAATAAAACACTATGCGTTATAAACACGCATTTCTTTGTAGCAGCATAAAATTGTTCCTCACGAAGAATAATCAACACTTCCCTCAAATGTTGAACATGCTCCTCCATATTCCTGCTATATATCAGAATATCATCGAAATAAACCACCACGAACTTCCCAATGAATGGTCTAAAGATTTGATTCATCACCCGCATGAATGTACTAGGTGCATTTGATAAACCAAATGGCATAACCAACCATTCGTATAACCCCTCTCTCGTTTTGAAGGTTGTCTTCCATTCGTTTCCAGGTCTAATCCGAATTTGATGATAACCACTCTTCAAATCAATCTTCGAAAAGATAGTAGCCCCACTCAACTGATCTAGCAAGTCATCCAACCTCGGCATTGGAAATCTATATCTCACAGTAATCTTATTCAAGGCTCGACTGTCAGTGCACATCCTCCACGTCTCGTCCTTCTTCGGTACTAACAAAGCCGGCACAGCACATGGACTCAAACTTTTCTGCACACGTCCCTGCTCAAGTAACTCTTCCACCTGCCTCCTCAACTCTTCATGTTCCTTCGGACTCATTCGATAATGTGGTCTATGTGGTAATACTGCTCCCGGAACAAGATCGATTTGATGTTGAATGTCTCGCAGTGGCGGTAACTCCTTGGGCAACTCTTCTGGAAATACATCCTCAAATTCTTTCAAAACTGGCTTCGCCTCTTTTGGGATTTCAACCTCTTCACTACAATCTCGTCCAATTAACAGGAATACTTCAGGCTCTCTTTAACTTTCTTAACAAACTCTTTCAATGATAGCAAAGTTTTTAGCTCTTCAGTCTCCTCAGATTTACTCTCTCCCTGCTGTCTCTTCTTTGGAACTAAAATAATCTTAACGCCTTCAAACATAAAACTGTAGCTATTGGTTCGACCGTCATGCTACACTGCTCGATCATACTGCCACGGTCTACCCAAAAGCAAATGACAAACATCCATCTCAACTACATCACACCATATCTCGTCTTTATATTTCTTCCCAATGGAAAATGGAACTTGAACTCGTTTATCCACCTTCACCTCTCCTTCTTTTCTCAGCCACGCTAACTTATAAGGATTTGGATGTTTCTCCGTTTTCAATTTCAATTTTCTCACTGTTTCTGTAGAAATAATATTGTCACAACTTCCTGCATCAATCACAAATTTACAAACTTTTCCCAATATAGTGCATGTCGACTGAAAGATGTTACTCCTCAACCAACTAGCTTCATCTTCTTGCTTTGGTGTTAAACAAGACCTCCTCATCATTAGATTACACCCTTCGTCTCCCGATGCGATATCCTGTTCATTCTCCTCAACTGGACTATCTTCACCATCAATAGCATCCTCACTTTCAACCTCTGCTATCATAGCTCGTTTCTTTGGTTTTGGACACTCATTGCTTTTATGACCCATCTCCTGGCAATTATAGCATTTGAAACCATTGTTAACCTTCGCCTTCTCACTCTCCTTTACTACGGGTTTACTGACAGGTTTAGAAACTTTAGAACTTCCGCTAACACCCTTCACTTGATTATTAGAATTAGTAAACACACCACCTCCACGCCTTCCCTGCTTTTCCCAAGCCAACGCCTTTTGGTGTGCTTCCGCCACAGATCTTGGATCGAACATATTAACCATATCCTGGATCTGCATTCGTAACCCTCCAACAAATCTAGCAGTCAATTGTTCTTCCGTCTCCATTATATCGTTCCTGGCAATGAGTTGATAAAATTCATCGGCGTAATCATTGACTGATTTCGTCCCCTGCCTTAGGTTCTGCAATCTCTGGTACATAAGTGATTGATAGTTGTATGGTAAAAACGTAGCTCTCATCAATTTCTTCATTTTCTCCCAATCTACAATCTTTGACTTCCCCATCCATTCTCTCGTAAGTTTAGTTTGCTGCCACCACGCCAAAGCTCTCCCCCTCAACCTAGTAGCAACCAACTTCACTCGACGATCCTCCGGAACTTCCTTGAAATCAAAGATTTCTTCAACATTAGATAACCAATCCAAGAACTCTTCTGCAACCATTCCACCCTTGAACTCTGGAATTTCCATCTTCATTCCTGATTCCCATCGACGATCATCATCTACATCTCGATTCTGACGTCGTGTTTGTTCTTTATCTCGATAATGAACACTTCCCCTATCACCATCAAACTCCTCATCAAAATCTGAAGTATATCGATGTCGATTACGACCTCCAACATCTCTACTACCACTCCTTCGATCAACATTCCTATCACGATTATCAATACTTCTATGATCTTGATCTTCCCTTCTCTCCCGATCTGAATTTATCGAAGCTCTACTTCTCCCATGGCTCGATTCCAGTGATACTCTTCTTCTACTTTGATTCATTTCAAGCATCATTCTCTCTAATCGACCAATTCCTTCGTTCAACTTCTCAGTAAAACTCTCGTGGATTCGTTGCTCCATTTCATCAGCTTCTTCTCTTCCATACAAGGCATTAATATTGCGATGACGTTGAGCTCGTCTCGGTGGCATGATTGAACTTCACAAATAATTCAACAAATCTCCAAACTTCAACAAATCAAAACTTCAACAAATTTGACTTCAAAAATCTTCAAACAAAACAACTCCAAAACTACAATTCAAATCAACTAGCACGGCTTCAAGCTTGCTTCGAACTTCACTTTGGCGTGCAAACTCTCCCACGCAAATTCAAACACCTTTCTCACACTTTGATCCAAATGATTATGGATCAAACACCCCAAACTTGTTGCAACTTCAATATCAACACGACGAACATAAACTTCAAACTTCGAATACTTGGCTCCAAGACCCGATTTAGCTATGATTGGCTAAAACAAGCTCTGATACCAAACTGACGTAGCGGATAAATCAAACAAACTTCAATCGATGTAAGTAGCAATCGGTGAGTTGAGAATACTGCAATGCCCAAATCCGTTGATCCAAAGATGCCGGATTCTAGCTATCCTTAACACGTTGATCGCGCACGATATCGTGATGAAGGATCTACGATTCTTCGACGTTGATCAAGCGCACTTGATTCCGTGAATCGGCTTCAACGTTCGTTGATTCGAGCGCACTCGAATGCCGAAGTGGAGATAGGAGATTTTCACTCGACTACCAATTTAAAGAAAGCACAAAGCAATCAAATGGAAATTTTATTCAAAAGTCAACAACCTTTACAAGTGACATGACTTGTCTATTTATAGGCTTACAACTCAACACACAACTTAAAAAAAATTTACAACACAAGTGGTTTACAATCAGACGACTTAGAAAAATACAATCAGCGACTTAAAGTAACTGGCTACGACTTATGAAACCCGGTAACGACTCAAGTTAACTCGGTTACGACTCATCAGCAGGCTGTAAGGCAAATTTCGCGACATAAGGATAATAGTTCGCGACTTAAAAAAATAATTTGCTCTGATACCATTCGCGACTCATGAATCGATCGCTTGTTTGCTTGCACGCGGCATATGGAAGAGGCGGAGGGGAAGTTTAAGTCGTTCGCGACTTATCGCAGTATCGCGATTTAGGGTTTTGGGTCGGGGAAGGTACGGTCGCGGATCGTGGATGAGGGTGAGTCGCGAGTTGAAGTAGGGCTGAATCGTGAGTCGTGGCTCGTGGTGGAGATGAGTCGTGCATCGTGGATGAGGATGAGTCGCGGGTTGTGAATTGTGAGTCGCGGGCATGGTGATGAGTCGCGATTTCAAGGTAAACGCTTCATCAAAAACTAAAACACATTTTCAAAATAGTATAAACTATAAAGCACTAATTAAATACTTCAGATGTTAAAGGATTTTACCAAAACGGTTGAATCCCCGGGAGCAAGAGCTGAAATATCTGCACAAGAACCAGTTTTAGGACATGCCTCCTCCAATGCCGCTTTTATCTCATCAACTACCTCAAATCCCCTTGTCAAATTCAAATTCGGATTTTTTTAGCGTTTTCAGTCATAATTCTACCATGATGTCAAGTAGGGCAGAGCCATCACATCCCTGTATGTATAATTGCATTTTTATCAACTTTAAAATTTTCAATTTAATCATAAAATTTCTAAACTTGGGTTGGACACATAGAAGTCATGGATCTGATGTGGGTGTGACCTTAAGAGAATATCATATACATAGATGAAATCGAATCATCTAAACATCAATTACCAATTTTTGGGTATAAATAAACCAATCATAATAGTCGTAAGGATCTAGTATCAGTAACCAAAGTATGATAAAAAAATTTATTGAAAAACAAACTCTCATTCCTGTGCTATCTTTTCCTTCAAGAAATTCTAGCCTTTAACCAGAGTGCTACTAGTAAAAAGTATAAGCAGAAGATAACTTCAAAAGTAAAAAAGTGAATTTCAATTTATCTTGTTATAAATAAAACCATCATTTGAATTATCCTCAATATATCAATTTAAGTGATAAAAGGTATAATGATAATGTTAAAATCATCGATTCAATTATATGCTTTCTAATCCTCTGTGCAGTATCAATTTACTAGAGCACTAATTCTAAATGGTATGAAATCCAAATAAAAATACAACTTTGCATGGCAAGTAGCTTTAATGCATCAGTTCCGACATCTGTCACATTGTTCTGCGTATTCAAAAATAGTTCTAAACATAATCATAATCGATACTTTTAATATCATAAAGGGGAAATTGGCCTAAGCAAATGCCAGGTAAACTAAGCTTCTTAAACATCAGTGCTTTTATTGTTTGGCCAAAACAATATTTTCCAGCCTACATTCTTCGAATCTTGTTAGTTATATTGCCAAACCTACTATAATTTGTAATGTGCATCAAGTAACCTTTGCATCCAATAAACAAAAGAAAATTGTCTTAAAATTGCAACTGTTTCAAAGAAGTTTGAAGTAAAGTATCACTCTGTATCTTCAAGCCACCCTGTTACTGGCATGGAGTTCTTTTTTGAACATAATGGTACAAAATTACTACATTACGAGTAGAAAATTTATAACAGCGTGAACTTTATACAAAGGATATTATTAAACCAAAATTCAAATTAAATGTATGAGAACAACAAAGATTACACCTTGCCAAAAATTGAACTTACCCATGCTGCAAATATCATAATCATTCGAAATTGTAACGCCAACTCCAAAACATCTATTGCATCATTCATAACACAAGTTAACATGTTTAATCCTTTTAAATGTGCACACATGTTTCACATGGCCACATATGAATTTATAGTATTTATGATCAAAAAGGAACACATGTTTCTAAAGCTAAGCAAACAAGCCTACAGACAGATTTAATTGTTTGTTAGGAGTTGGTCTTTTGTACATATAAGTTGTAGCATTTGTAACCTGAATGTAATGACCTATCTTTTCGACCCTCTAAAGTCGACATTAATACATCTACAATATTCACGTGTCGAGCATCCAAGTATCGGAACGACAAATTGTTGGATGGAAAAAAGAAAGGACAGAATGAAATCTCACTTCGTGACGAATAATATATAATGAAAGATTTTAAGAAAGAATGCTGAAACAAAAGCTTTATTGATTAATCGAATTATTTGATACACAGAGATAATGATTTTCATTGTACATTGCTTGCTATATTGCTTGCTATATATATGCAAAGTTTATATGCTAAGTGGGCTTGCAATTGGGGAGCCCGTATCCGTTATATCTCTTCTGTAGACAAAGGCTTGAATGAGAGCCGTTGAGATCTGATTGCATGGTTGAGATTGTTTTGAGTATAAATGTGTCTTTATATACTTATCTATTCTCATTCTCTTATACCCCCTTCAAACCCAATGTCGGCTAGGGTTTGTGCGAGAGAAATGAGATTCGTCTCCTCCAAAAAATTCATGAAAATGATCGACAGATTAGAGTCGATCTTTGATACGATAGCATTCTCCTTCACTTATTTGTCTTCCGATGAATTGAAGACAACAACTTGACTAAAGAGTAAAGAGGAGGCAAAGTAAATATTGCAAAGGACTTTAGGTTGACATGTTTTCAAGATGAACATCTTCGTTATGCTCTTGAATGGTCTCTGGTATGTATACTGGAGCTTGAGATCTTTGATTGATGTCTGTTACATCAACATTTAGTTCATGCCTGAATTTCATGAAGCTTTGTCTTGAAAGAGGCGTAGTGAGCACATCGGCTTTTTGGTAAGTTGAAGGTATGTAGTCAACTCTACATGACATGTTCTCTGATAAAATAAATATCAAGTTCCATATGTTTGGTTTGAGAATGTAGAATTGGATTAGCAGTGAGTGATATTGCACTAATGTTGTCGCAACAAATAGTTGCCTTGCTGTTAGTATTAATCTGTAGCTCACTTAGTAATGATTGCATCCACATGATTTCTGCTGCTGTACTAGCAATGCTTCTGTACTGGCAATGCTTCTGTACTCAGCTTCAGTACTTGATCTAGATATAGTTGATTTTTTTAGCACACCAACATACTGGATTCTTCCCTAGAAAAATACAATAACCAGTAGTAGATTTTCTATCATCATGATCATTGGCCCAATCTGAGTCTGCATAGGCATTGATATTCAGTGATTTGCTTGATTGCACGATTAAACCTTAATTAAGAGTACCCTTGAGATATCTAAGAATACGCTTGACTTCCAGTGTTCATCCAATGGTCTTTGCATAAACTGACTAACTTTATTCACATTGAAAGAAATGTCTGGTCTTGTTATGGTGGCATACTGTAGTGCACCAACTATGCTTCTGTACCGTTTGTCGTTAGATATGAATTCACCCTTGTGTTTTGATAGATGCAAGTTACTTGTCATAGGTGTAGGTAGTGGATTGGCTTTGTCCATGTTGGCTCTTACTAGAATCTCCATGATATATTTTCTTTGATTCAACCGCATTTCATTGTTTGGTAGTCTTTTAACTTGAATTCCAAGAAAATAATTCAGATTTCCCAAGTCTTTGATCGCAAATTCCCTGTGTAGATACTGTATAGTTTTTCAATCTCTAACTTATTATTGTCGTAATGATAAAATCATCAACATAAATCAGTACATATATAATAATATTATTGGAAAATTTAAGAAATAAAGAGTTGTCTGATTTTGTTGAATTGTATCCAAGCTTGGCAAGTGTTAATTTTAGCTTTTCGAACCACACTCTTGGTGCTTGCTTAAGTCCATAAATAGCTTTGTTTAGTCTGCACACAAGATTTTCATTGCCTTTCTCAATGAAGCCTTGTGACTGTTCCATGTATACTTCCTCCTGCAAGATGCCATTGAGGAAAGCATTATTAACATCCAATTGTCTGATTGTCCAGTTTTTGTACAAAGAAATAGTCAAAATAATTCTAATGATTAAGGTTTTTACAACAGGAGAGAAAGTTTCATTAAAGTCAAATCCATTCTGTTGTGAATACCTTTTTGCCACTAGTCTTGCTTTGTAATTAAGAACTGAACCATCTGAGTTCCTTTTAATTCTGTGCGTCCACTTGCACCCAATCATTTTTTTATGCATCGGTAAGGATACAAGATCCCAGGTTTTGTTCTTCATTAATGCATTATACTCTTCATGGCTGCTCTCCAGTTAATATCCTGTACTGCTTGTTGATAAGTACTAGGCTCAGTGCAATCTAACATAAGTAAATTTTTGTTTGAATATGCCACTTTTGGCTCTTGTTATCATGTGATGTCCAATGTTTACAGGTTAAGCAGATTGATCATTGTTGTCTTCAGTGACACCTTGTTGTGTATTGAGTGATGGAGTATCATTCAATATTTGACTTGTGTCAGAATGTTGACTGGTGCTGGATAGAGAAAGATCACTTGTTTTTCAAAAATATTGTCTTGCTCTTACCCTGTTTCACTTGTTGACCTATAGAGATTAATACTGGGACCATCTCTTCCTTTATTAGCAGTGGTGTGAACAGAAGCAAACTCTTTAGAAAAGAATGTTATTGAAGGTAATGAGTATCTAGCATTATATTTTTTTTCAGATGTCTTAATTGCTGCATTACTAAAAGGAAATTCTTGTTCATTAAAGATTACATGTCTTGATATGTATATTCTTCCTTTGCTGTCATGACACTTGAACCCCTTTTTACTTGATGCATATCCTAGAAATATGCAAGGTTGAGATCTAAATTCTAACTTATGTTTATTATAAGGTCTTACGTAAGGAAACATAGGCATCCAAATACCTTTAAATTTTGATAGTCTGGCTTGACTTTAGTTAGTGTCTCCAATGGACTTTTATAATTCAATACCTTTGTGGGTAGTCTATTGATCAAATAAACTGCTGTGGGGAGATCTTCAGGCCAAAATTTTAATGGTAGTGATGCCTGAGCCAACAAAGTCAAGCCAGTTTCTACAATGTGCCTATGTTTTCTTTCTATAAGACCATTTTGTTCAGAGGTATATGGACAGGCGGTTCTTTGTGTGATTCCCTTTTTTCAAAAGTAATTTTTCAATGATAGAAATTCTTTTCCACCATCTGATTGAATTAACTTTTACCTGACAACTTGTCTGCCTTTATGCACTGGCTACAAACTGCATTACTGCATTGTTAGTTTCAGACTTTGCCTTTAAAAAATATATTGATACATGACTAGAGTATGCATCAATGAATGAGATATAATATTTATAACCATAATCACTACATATTGGGGCTGGTCCAAATAGATCAATAGCAATTAGTTCTAATGGTTCATGATAAAGAGTCCCAGAATTTGGAAATGCAAGCTTATGACTTTTACCCATTTGACAAAATGTACAATTATAAGAATTTGAAATTTTATCAACAGAGATATCACTGCAATTATTTACAACATGTTTTAAAATTTTTATATTGGGATGACCCAGTTTGCATTGCCAAGTATTAAGACTTTTACAACTATCATCAGTTTTCAATTCAGAAATTGGCAACAATTTTCTTTATGATCATCATGTCTTGAATTCGCAACATCAAATTTGTACAATCCCTTATATTCTTTACCCTACAAGAGAGTTTCCCTTGTTAGTATGTCTTTTACAAAACAATGATTTGGGTAGAATTCAAAGTAAACGTTATTATCTTTGGAAAATTGTGATATACTCATTAAATTATTTTTAATAAGTGGGACTCTCAATAGATTGTTGAGATAAAGTTTCCTTATACCTCTTAAGCTTGCATTCCCAGTGTGGGAGATGTGAATTGGTTTACCATTTCCTAAGTATAGTAGTTGTGTACCTTTGTATTCCCCGTTGCCAAGATTCAAATTACTCAGGTTGTTGTTACATGGTTGGTAGCTCCTGAGTTAGGATACCAGCTGTCATCATGTATGTCTTCAATCATGGCTCTGTCATCATTTGCTTTTTCAGTCTTGACTTCTATTTGGGTATTGACCAAGTTTGCACTAGGATTTGAAGCTTTTGAACTATTACTGCTTTGTTGAGATGGAATGAAATTAGCATCAAATCTGAAGTAACATCTATTTCTTATGTGCCCATATTTTTCACATATCTGGCATCTTGGCCTGTTGTTATAGCTCCGCCTGCCTCCTCTGCCTCTGGGCCTGTTGGATTGACCACCCCTTTGATTATTGTTACGTTGATTTCTAGTTCCATTGCTACTTTCTTGATTTTTGTTTCTGCTGTTTGCAATGTAATTAATGGAATATTTCGAGTTAGTTGACTTCTTTTGCTCTATTCTTCCCTCATGAGAAAGTACTATTGAGTGTACATATTGTAGTGATGGTAATACTTCATTAGAAGATATTACTGCCACCACTGACTCATATTCTTCATCAAGACCATTTAACACAGATAGGACTTGCTCTGTGTTAGAGACTTTGTGTCCAACAGAAGCAAGTTGATCACATATTGTTTTAGCCTTTGATAGATATTCCCTCATATTTAGATTGTCTTTCTTTAAATGATGCAACTGCCTCTTGTACTGCATGATTCTTGCAGTAGATTGATAACTAAAAACTTGTTTGATAGTATGCCACATCTCATGTGTTGTTTTACATCCAACAAGTTGTGGTAACAAACTTGCACTGATAGATGGTAATAGCCATGAACTAATCAAGCTGTCTTATCTCTGATGTGTTATATAATCTTTATTATTTATGAGCTTTCCATCTTGATCTGCAGGTGGAACACTTTTGGTTCCAAAACATAATCCTCAATTCCATATCCTCCGATTGTAGTTTCCATCTGAAATTTCCACAGCAAGTAAATTGATTCTTCCAATTGAATAGTGAAGGCTTGACTTTGTGGCTTAGTGATGGAATTCATGAGTTATTGGATGATATTGGATTGAGTTTGAGCAGTTCTTGGAGTGGTTCTTAGTACAGAGGTTGATGATGCAATAACATTCTCTTCGTCTATAATGATCAGATTAAATCAAGAATCAAAAACAGGGATTAGTGAGGTATACATGTGAAAATGATGAATAGACTTCTCTGATTCACCTTTCTGTCTAGTACAGATCAGGTAATTTCTACAATTGATGAACTTCTTTGATGAACACTGATGCAGCCAGTTGGATGGTGAATGATGAGTGCTGACACCTTCTAACTTGGCACGGCACAGTGATCAGATGATAAGAACAGTGATGGATTCTTGAATCTCAGATGATGATCTCTGATCCGATGAGAACAGATCGTACAACCTATTCTCAGATGATGAGATAGACTCCGATGAGGGTATGGCAGGGCATAATGCTGTTAAGCGAGTTTTGGCTCTGATACCATGAAAGATTTTAAGAAAGAATGCTGAAACAAAAGCTTTATTGATTAATCAAATTATTTGATACAGAGAGATAATGATTTTCATTGTACGTTGCTTGCTATATATATGCAGAGTTTATATGCTAAGTGGGCTTGCAATAGGGGAGTCCATATCCGTTATATCTCTTTTGTAGACAAAGGCTTGAATGAGAGCCGTTGAGGTCTGATTGCATGGTTGAGATTCTTTTGAGTATAACTGTGCTTTATGTAGTTATCTATTCTCATTCTCTTATATATAACATACACATGGTCTTTACAAAAGAAAACTATAAAGTACATACATCAACCATGGTAAACTAACATATTATCAGTCTGAACAATTATAATAGTCTGTCCTTAAAATTGCTGATAAATACAAAACAAGAAATGCTACAGAAAATAAAATACGTGAATGGGTTTTGGAGGCATCTAGCTCATATCCTGAAGTTCCAAAGCATGCATAACTAAATCTAAAAATATGTTCGGGCTAACGCGAGCATTATAAAAAAATAACATCCAAATTAGTCTAATAAAGCAGCGTGAGAAACACAAATTAATTGGATTTTAATGTTACAAAACATTTCAAAAATAATAGTATCTCGTAAGACCACGTCGCATATAAATACGGACGAATTTTTACCTTACAATAACCATACCACTTCAAATAGAAAATCCAGTAAAACTATAATAATATTCAGGGTTTAAAAATAAATTTATAACATAATTGAAATATTTGCATCTTACATTCTAACATATTCAAACACAACTAAGTCCGTAAGGCACATACTAGAGAATGAATTATATAACATAACAAGGCTATTGGGGTACCACCTGTTACATTACACTTCTCGAAAAGTATACCGACGGTCTCACATGAATCACCGCCAACACAGGACTGACCTACTCCTTGTTGGATAATACCGAATATGTCATCACCATGGTTGGTGGTCAACAACTATATCAAGTCACTAGCGTACATAAATTCATAAATATCGATCCAGATCGGTTGATGACCATACCAACCCATAACCCTACCACATCTTCCTTGTTTTAATCATTACCGGTTGTGAGGCTTGAGGCTACATTTTACCTTTCCCCTTGGAATGTTAACACTCCCCCTCAAGCAATATTGCATTGCCAGATTTATCCATATAAGTTGTTCAGGATATGAAAAAATTGAAGACACTGCTTCCACTACATCCTTTTCGAAATCAATCTCAAGATTAGTAGCAGGTGGCCCTTGCACTTCAAAGAACCCCGTCTTCGTTTTTCATCATCTTAAAGATGTCCCAATTCTATCGCCTATGCCGGTTCGAGGTGGTTATTAGATAACTCATGCTTATCCAATTTCGGTTTTTTCGAACCAACAATCGATAGTTTCAAAATTGGCCATGATTTGATAAACAATTATTTAACCATCAAATAAACAATAATTAGAGATTTAATTCCATATGGAAGCCATGTTAAGCATATAAACAACCACTAAGCCTCTTTAATCAATCCTTTCATTGATTAAAATATCCTTTCAAATATTTGTATTAAAATATCTTTTACAAAAGATATATTCACAAACTCTCTCTACTCTTTTCAATACTTGGATAATATTGATATACTTATCTCAACTGTATAAGTATACTTGTTGAATATGCGTGTATATGATTTTTTTTGATGATAATAAACATATATATATATATTCATTTAAATGTATTTTTTAACGTACTATTTTATTTTTCATAATTAAATAAATATTTATTGAATAAAATAAATAACACAGAATTTAAATTCAAACAAATATTTTATTCAAACAAATATCTACTACAATTTTAAATAGTGCAAATTTGAGCTCTCACTATATATATATATATATATATATATACGTACAATTTCAATTACAATTTCAATTACATTACAATTATCATTTACATATGCACCTCGCTGCATTTTACTCATTCACTCGTATTATTCTTCAACTCTATTCCAGATTGAATCCAGCATCTGAGCAATCTGCAAAAATACACACTAACGCAGTAAAATTGAAAAAGAAAATATTTTTGCAATGTAGAATAAAATGTAAATTTGAAAATATTATTTGCCTCAGTTATTTGGGTTGTTCGTCATCATTTAATTTTTAATTCATAATATACGAACAGCTTGTGACATATACAGTGTATCGCTGGATATGCCACAAGGCCATGCACACAATATACACTTGATAAAGTTACAGGGACAGGTGAGCACAAGGACAAACCCAAATCAAAAGGCGGGTTCAACTCAAGTGAAATAAATATTATGTCATGATATTAGCATAAGGTCAAACCCTAGCTATAAGCTGGATTCAATACAGGTGCAAATTCGAATGAATTGGTTAAGACACATAAATCAAGGCTCGACCAAAGTCCAAGTCGTAAACAATATATGCAGTGACAGTATACATGAAATCAAGCTACAACATGTACACAATGACAACCAGGCAGCAAACAGCGAATCAAGGTTCCAGACTCGAGCCAGCATATCAAGCATATGAAATCAATTACAAGACCATACATGAACCAAACAGCAAATAGTCAAGTATGCAAATGGAGATGCACAGTGCAAAATACATGAAAGTATATATGCAACCAGACTAGTTTACATGCATCACATACTTGAAGACCAAAGAAAACACAGTGAAACCCAAAGCATTTAACAGTTATAACAAAGTCAGGCCGAAGTCAGTTCTCAAAGCAAATGCAAAGTCAAATTTCAACGAAGTCAAGGTCGAACATTTTTATAGTAATAGTTTCAAAAAGAATGAAGTATCAATGTAAACAATGTCAACAAGACCATATACAAGTTCAGAATCAAGATAACAGTGACACAATGCAAAAGTTTTTAACAACACAATGGATCAGTTCAAAGTTTAGGTGAACCAAATAAAGCAGTGGACACAAAGGACTAACATCAAGTTTAATCATCAACATTCAACCAACATCAACACGGTAGTGGACAGAGCCCGTGATCAAAGTAGCGACGGTTTCAAATCATAATAGCAAGTTAATTTCAAACCAAATAATGATGCAGGGAATTCGAATAAACATATAAAGTTTAAGTGTCAAGTGAATGAGCTGTAGCAGTTTCAAATCAAGTCAATGCATCAGGAATTTCAAATTGAACAAGACAATGCTGCGGTCAAAATGCCAGCAGAATCAAAACCGTAGTGAGCACGGAAAAAGCAAAGCCGTGATTATCAAGTAAACAAGCAACGAAAATATACAAATTAAAAAGGCCAGAAATCATCATCAACATCCAAGCAACATCGAACGGCCGGAACAAAGTTACTAACAAATTCAAATGAATTTATACGAACGAAAATATAGAAATTTGAATCCTATAAAACCCATTCATCATCGGCCGTAAGAACTATTCGAGTTCAAGCAACAAAGAATTATCATTCAACTCGAATCAAGTCGAGCATAGGCAAATCGAAAAGTAAAAGCACATACTAGTTTTAACAATCGTACTCGACTAAATTGAAGAAGCCGCGAACAATCTAATTGATCGAAGAAAAGAAATCGAAGCATCAACAACCAATTGAAGAGGGGACTCAATTCCCATAAAGCCCTAGTTTTAGCACAGAGGAAGGAGGAAGACATTATTTTCACAGAGCAAAAACAGGCCAAAGAAATAAACAATCAAAAGAGGAAATATTTTTACACTGTTGTTTTAGTTTATTAAGCCGGTTATATTCTTCATTAGGCTTTAAAATTTAATTAGGTCTTAATGTTGTTTTTAGTTGTGTTTAAATTTGTATTTTTCCTTTAATCTTTGGTACTTTCTAGTCGTGTGACTAGAGAACGAACTACGGTGGTGTAGTTCAAGAATTCGCAACTCAGTGGCTGAGTTGTGACAGGGTTTTGAGCGTATAGTTAAGACTAGTCAATAGCGGGTTTTGTGAGTTTACGCGTGTAAGTATCTTACTGCTTAATTTCTAGTAGAAACCTTGGGGGCAACACGTAGGCAGGGTTTTGCCGAAGCTGGGTAAATTTGTGTGTTCTATTTTCTGCCTTTTATATCCTGCTGCTATTATTCTACTATGATCTATGTTGAAATTATTTATATAAATTCCACAATAAATTTTTATAATTAATAGTATCACCCTATTCATCCCCCCTCTAGGGTGAAATTGATCCTACATTACTCACAAAACACTTCACTTTCAATATTAAAATAAACTTTTGATATGCTTATATCAACATTGCAATTATATTCACAAAACACTACATTCCCGATACTTAGAAAATGTACCCATATACTTTTTAACTATATAAGTATATTCACAAATTTCAAGAAAGATTTCAGTTCCAAAACCATAAATAACTGGGTTAAAACAAATATCATTTAAAACATTGGTAATAATTAACCCAAAACACTGTTGATGTAAATGAACCGTATAGAATTTATAACAAATATATCTACCTTTACTTTTTGATTTTAAATTTGTTCTATCCTTCGATTAACAATGTAGTTTGACAAGTTAGTGTACTATCTTTGCCTCGACATACACTTTTAACTCTTAGGATAGAGATGAGTTTTCCTACGCTAGAATTTGGTGTTAAGTATGAAGAATACTTTCCATACCAACCTAATTTAAAATGATCATTTGGAGAAATCAAATCTCATTCGATTTATAAACCCATTTTTAGAAATCTCTTTCATATTTGTAAAATTACTTTTAAATCGCCTACCTATTTATAAAACTTCTTTTATAGATCTCCATCCTATTTGTATAAATCCTTTTGTAAATCTCTTTCATATTTTCAAAACTATTTTATAAATCTCCTTCCTAATAATAAAACTCCTTTTATAAAATCCCTTCCTATTTATAAAACTTCTTTTATAAATTATTTCTATTTATAAAACTTCTTTATAAATTTTTTGATTTTAAAACTCATATACTTGTCACAATCTTCAATTCAAGATCAAGCCAAATACTCTTCATAAAACAATCTTTCATATATCATTATAAATTCACAAATGTGGTTTATTTTCCAATTTATAAAAATGATACCGCTTCTCTTTTTCTAGAATGCCATTTATAAATCTATTATTTCATTTATAAAATATTGGTCTATAAGTCTATCTTTATTTTATGAAATACTATTTATAAGTCTCTCTTTCTATACAACATTTTATATAAAACATTTCACCAATATTTATTTCGAAATACTACTATCTTCTTTTAAAACCGTATTACTTTATTATAAAAGATAAATTCTCTTTTTATTTTTCTTTAAAATAAACATTCAATATTATATGAACCTTCCTGTGCAATAAATACTTTCCGAAATAATTTTAAAACATTTCCATATAAATTATAAAAGATTGACAAAATGGTTGAAAAAAATAAAGATGTTCAAAAACCATTTCTAAATAAAATGCCATAGAAAATTCCCAAAATCACTTTTCAAATGATCATTCGACTCAAAACCATTTTCAAATCAAAACAGTAAACCATAGTATATCAAAATACTATAATGAGGCGAATAGCTACCATAGCACTTAACCAATGTTTCTACCACCTTTATCACTAAGAAAGTTCAACTTTTAACATATGTCAATGGCATATCCAATATGGCCAACTATCAAACTTTAGCATTCAACAATTTAGACAACAAGTGTATAACTAAAATTTAAAATTACAAGGGCGAGAAATCCAGATTCCTCTACAAAATTCTCTGTGTTTCATTTTATATGTCATTCACTATTCAAAAGGAAAATTCAACCATTCCAAACCAATAAATCATTCAAGCACAAAAATAATAATTTATATCTACTATATATCATATAGATTCATCGAAAGGTGAGTTAACTTATCGAAATTCCATTTGACGCTTAAGCATTTCTGTTCGATCTAAATCCGAACGATATTCGATTTTTTTTAAATTTCACTTGCTCCAAACTTGACAAAACCAATTCCAGCGCGTATACGCTATTGCGAGCACAATGCAAAAGAATGCGTTTCGATTGGACCTTCTATGAAGAAGACATTGATTTATAAGATTTTAGTTAATTAAATCAATTAATTAACTTAATTAAATTAATTACCCTTATTAATCCATCTTCCCTATATTAGAATCCATCCCCAAAACAGAAGCCTGTACATGCACACCCCACTCCAACATGCATGCCATCACCATGACATGGAGATCCAGACCACCGTTCGGCAAACTGACTTCGCTAACGGTCTTCTTTCCACCCCCTCTCCATAATGCACCTAATCGAGTTGAGCTCGATTGGTGCAAGGCGAATGCGACCTACTCCATCATGTCATGGCAAAAAAATGTTGCTTCTCACCACGTCGAGCTGCTCCACTCCTAACCACCTCAAATCAAAGCACCATCACATGAGAAACCCAACCCCACCGATGCCTTAGCCTAATGCCGCTGATGTGCACATAAATGTGCATATTTTTACCACCATATTTATTCTTTTTAAATTAAATAAATGATCATATTGGGTATTTTAACTTGTTTTAACAAAATCCATATTAATTCCAAATTGTTACATACCCAACTTCATATAGGGGCAAAACGGTCATTTGTGTGGATATATTTCTTTGAGAAAAATTAATTGGAAATTTATGTATATTTTTGTAGGAATTTGGTCTCAAAATAGAAGTGGTTTCATGAAGGAATATGCATGCACAAATAATATAAAGGAATGAAGATGGAAATAATTCAAAGTGAAGATCATGGAGGACCCACCTACCCACCACCTTAATGTACAAATTAGAGGCTAATGCACATGCTTATGGAATTAATGGCTTCATGTACACTTAAATAATGATTAGTAGAAGCTAATGATTACTTGGCCTCTACACTTTCTCAAGGGTAGTTTGGTCATTCCCCAAATTATGGATTAGGGTTTCATGCATGTATAAATAACCCCTTATGTTTCATGTAACCCCTCTCTCTCTTAGCCTCCTCTCCCTCTTCCTCCCTCTTAGCCTCCTCTTCCTCTTCATTAGTATAGGCTCAAAATTAAAAAAAACCTTCTCTTTCTTTTCATGGCTACTTAGCCATTTATCTTTATGTAATTTCTTTTTTTATGCAACTTCAATACATGCACTTTTATTTTTCATGCTTATTTACATGTTGTAGTGTAGATTTATTTTTCATGCAAGTAGAATAGTTTTTCTTTATCTTGTTTTCTTTTTCCTTTACTTTTTCTCTCATGTTGCAAGCTACATTTGTTGTTTTAATGACAAATATGAGGGGTTAAACCCCTTCAATTTAGGGGGTAATGAAGCTCTCTAATTATGTAGCTTCAACTATTTGTTGATTCATGCTCTCTTTTTGTGCTTAATAATGATGATAGAAATGGTTTAATTGTTGTTTTTACTTTGAATTTGATAGCCTATATGGTTGACATCAAATAGGCCATGCTTAAACAATCACTAACACAAATGCCTCTTCATCAAAATATGATTATGGCATAAGAAAGTGATTTGAAATTCAAATTTGATGGTCTATATTACTAATCAATAGTTAATAGACCATACTTAAAATAGATTTCATTTTCATTTTCTTTGTCAAGTTTCATGAGAGTTAGTAAGTGCTTTAAGGGATGTGTTATAGTTTGATGGCTTATGTTGGCTAATCAATAGCACAAATATGCCATACTTATGATAAGCACATCAATTAAAGCACTAATGACCATAAAAGAGAGATCATGATTTCATATGTGTTGAACTACATGATCTATAGAGTGGATTTATTCTCTAAATTGTCACTTAACTCTTATATTTGCTTCTTTTTTCTTTTAGTTAGTTAGTTAATTCTCTAGCTGAACTTTCCATCGACTTTGGTCTAATTTGATTGAATAGAATTCTAAAATCATTAATTCCCTGTGCATCGACCCGTATTCGCCGCGTGCTACATTGTACACCATGCGCTTGCGGTTATTTTTAAATTTAAATTCGTTCGACGGTTTTCTAAACCGATAGAATTTCGTGACGAACAAGTTTTTGGCGTTGTTGCCGGGGAATTTGATTCGATTTTGATTTTCTATTCTTTGAATTATTTTCTTTTGATTTTTGTGCGTTTGTTTGCATTTGTAAAAAAAATTTGTGTGTGTGATTGTTGCTTTCATTTGTTTGTGTGTTTGTTTGCATTTGTTGTTTTTCCATTTGCATTTGCATATATATATAAAAAAAGCATACAAAGTTTTCTTTTAAAACAAATATCATTCACTTCACTATTCTCTGTTTACATTTCTATTTACATTTTACAGCTCTATTTACATTTTATTGTTCTCTGTTTACCCCTGTACAAACATCAGCAATTTGCATTTCTTCTTTGTCTACATCTTTACTGACTTGCATTTCAAATTTTCCCAGTGCATATCATTCCGCCATTCCCCGACCACCATTACTTCATATCATACCACTTCACCATCGCCATAGACAACACTTCCTCCCAGCAATTAGGCCATCACACTACCCAATTACAATACACTCCACACTGCTAATTACAACTTCCATCACCTCCCAATTTCAATCTGACGTCACCTCTACCCAAACAGCAAGTTGAGCTTCAACTGCCACCAGTTCTTCCTCCATCAACCACCAGCTCTACTGCATTCACCACCCATAAACAAACTACCGCCTACCTCCTTCACCATTCAGTTCCAAGGAACATTCAGCAACCCACGCCATCCATCCTCCTCTATCACGACATTCACTTCAATCAAGCGTCGAACCCACTCCATCCATCACCTGAATCGACGTAGCCTCCTCCTGCAACATCGCCGAACACTATCCTAAACATCGCCTGAACCCACTGTACGCCCCACCACTTCCACCTGCACCATACATCAATCATCAGTGGCATAGCCTACTATCCCACCGCCAAATAAAACTCCTCCATATTCCATCACCTGCTACTTCCGCAACCTCACCTGAAAACAACCCACCCGCCTTCCTCTGCTCAAACCCTTATCGCCTGCACCCGCGAACCTCCACCAAAACCACCAACGCGAGCATCAAACATCAAACGCCAAAACCTCACCTCCGCAATCGCAGAAACCCCAATTCGCGACCAATTTGAAATCCCCTATCGCCAAACCGAGAATATCCCTGAATCAACCGCAACTTCGCCCAATTCCACCACAAATTCTTCAAATCTCCGTCGAATCCCCACCTTATTTGAATCATTTGCATCTGCGGCTACCATTTTGATTTGTTGATTTTGACTTGATAAGTGTTGAAGTAGTGTGTGTTTCGATTTCTATTTGATAACTGTGAATGTCGTGTGCATTGATTTGGGGTCGACTTCAATTTTGATTGCGTGCATTTGGTTAGTGGGCGGGTTTTAATTAGCTTTCATAAAAAAAAGATTGTTTTTGTATTCTTCACTTCCTCTAAAAATAGTTTTCTTTTAATTACTTCATTTTAGTTTACTTTGTTTTGTTTAATTTGTTCTATTTTTTTTCCTTTTTTTTGTTAATTTATTTTAGTTAGCTTTAATTTTTTTTTTCTTTTCTCCTTTTCATTTGTTTAGTTTTATTGGTTTTGTTTTAGGTTCATTTCTGCGTTGTTTTCATTTTTCTTAGTTTCTTCTTAGATATAAAAAACCGTGTATATATCTTGTTTTTATTTCAAGTTGCCAAAGCAGGTTGGAGGAGTTGCTTGCTTCACTTAGCTTGCCAAAATAACTGCCGCTTTGCTTGCCAAAAAAAAAACTGCTCATTTGCTTATAAAAAATTCTGCTGCTTTTAGTACCCATCTATTGTTTTTATTTTTCTTGCATTGTTATTTCCTTGCATATATAAAAAAAATTCATTCGTAGTTGCATTGTTAATTCACGTTTAATTTCTTCTTTGCATTTCATCTTATATTTGTTAATAATAACACACTTAATTGTATATTGACAAGTTGTCTTCTTTGAACAATTTAACTTCTTGGTGTCTAGGCTACGGCAGAGTAATAACCATTTATAAATATTACGGTGATTCGTAAATATTATAGTGGTTGTTCCACTGAAGGTACTTAAACATTTGGCTGCATTGCTACGGTGATTCGTGGTGCACCGATAAATCCTGCCCGTTACCTGGCTGAGAACTATCTTGTTCATCTAAGACAATTGGTAATTATACAACTTTGGGTTAACTTAGAATAAATCATTTGTAATTAACCACTGCATTCATTTAGTAGCATTAGTTCATGCGTATTTAAAAAAAAATTCAAAAATCCAAAACTAAAAAAAATTGTAAATATTCCTTTTATTTTTCTTTAAATTTTTAAATCCTTTTCCTTTGAAATTTCAAAAATCCAAAAAATTTAGAAAAAAAAATCCAAAAAAATATATAAAACTTTTTCTTAAAAAAAAAGCCAAAAAATATATTTGAAAATCCAAAAACAAAACAAAAATCAATTTTCCATTTTCAAAAATAAATTCTACTTGTAAATATTTTTCTTTATAAAAAACAAGAAAAAAACCTTGAAAATGTCTGAGTTTCCTTTTTCTTACTCACTTGAATTTAGTTGTGAAAATCAATATAATCCATATGAGTTAACTTCAAATTCATATGGATATTTTAACAACAACTATTATGTAAATAATTCAAATTTCGAACAACAAAATTTTCAAAACGGTGACCAACCTTCGACTCTTGAAAATAGCGTTGAAATGATTTCATCTTTACTCGAACTTTCTACACGACAAAATTAAGAGATAAATGATTTATGTAATTCTTATTTGTGTAATAACTCGAGTCAAGGATTTCAAAATTTGAATTCAATTCAAAATTCAAACGATTACGATTATAACCCATGCCAATTTAATTTCGAACTCCAAAATGAATTTCAAACTCAACATGAAAATGGGAGCAACTTTTCAAACGAAATTGGCAATGGGAATAATCTTAACCATGTTACGAGTGAAATTTTTTGTTCTCAACAAATCCAAATCGAAAATTCTCAATTTAATAACTATAAATTGGATTTTGTTGAATAAATGAATGAAATTTACAATGATCACATGGTTTTGTTGTTTGAAACTTATATGAAACAAGATGAAAAGCAAAATCAAATTCCAATGTGTGACGAGTCAAGTGAGGATCCATCTTTTACCCAAATCGACGATTTTCAAATAACAACTTTTGAAATTGATAATGACGATCTTAATCAAGTTGTTGAAAATACGGTAATTAAGTTGGATTTCAATTCTTTTGAGCGTGCGAAATTTGATTTAAACTCGATCTTCCTTTTTCTAAAAATTTGAATACGACAACTTTGAATTTTAAACTCGATTTACACGAAGAAGTTGTTGATAATCCAACAAAGGAAGTCGAATTTAACGAACATGAGTTTTATGGACTTTTTGAAAACAAGTTGTTGAATTCTGAAGGGGAAAATTTCGATCACCATTTTGATTTTGAAATCGATAATTTTGAAGAAGTTTTCAATGATAAGTTTGAACTTCAATTTGGTGAAAATAAACTTGAATTTCAATCAATTGTTTTATCAACCCTAAAAATCATCAAAAACAAAACAACCCATTCAATTTTCAATAAAACGACATTCGTTTTTCCAAATCAACATTCAACTTCGAAATCTTTTACGATTTGGTTTTTCATGCTTAAGCTGTGTCTCGCACATTTAACGAGACAAATGAATCGGTCTTTAGAAGACCGTTTCATGTACTTTTTGACTGTATACTTTCTCGACTCTTGTAAATAATAATCTTTCATGTAAATATTGGATTTTTATTTTATTTTTCTCCTTCCACTTGGGTTGACTGTGGGTACACAGTCAAAATCAAGTGTGGGGGGAGACTCATCTTCAAATTTTTAAATTTCAAAAAATAAATCACAAAAACAAATTTTCTTTTGATTTATTTTTAAAAGAAACACTAAGATAAATATATGGTTTTGGTTTATTAAATTGAAATTTTTGAAAATTTATTTGTCTTAACAAAAATAAAAATGAAGTTTGATTACAAATAATAATGGTTTAACTAGTATATAGGAAGATTCATACGTGTTAATTATGAAGTATATTCTAATTGAAAATCTTTGTTGTAAAAAGTGGTTGATTTAAAGTAAAGGATATAACATTTTTTTGCCTTCTAAGTTAAATGGTGCTAAGATGATTTTGCAAAACTCTCTCTCTCTCCCTTTTAAAAAAAATAATATAAAAATAAAAAATAATAACATTCAAGTTTTCACTCTCATTTAAAAGTCCTCACGGTTATGCATGGGTGAATTACCTGGAATCTTTGATTATGTGCTTTCATACTCATTTAAAAGTCCTCACGGTTATGCATGTATGGAACACATGTAAAAAAATAGACTTAATAAAAACCACCTACGGTCAATAGGTGTATGCACGAAAATGTGTGCACTCTCCATGCTTTGTACTCCCCTCACATAAGCCCGAAAGGCAGTGCTTGGGTGGTATATCTGGCCTCAGTTTGCCTGAGCTAGGTGTTTAATTTTTCTTGCAAATAATAAGAGAGCAAGCAATTGAAATCCTAGCACTATTTTTACTTAGTTGATTTGATTTGTTAATGAAAAGAAATGAAAATACCACTTTGATAATCAACTAAGGATCCATTTCATAGTTACACTTTGTTATTAACCAAAACAACGAGTTAAACTATAGTCTATTTGTTATGATAACTTGATTTTTGTTGGAAATTTTGATGAGCAAATGACATAAATTTTCAAGATAATAGCCAAAACCTATATTTAACTTATTTGTGTCGATTTAAAAATAAATCCTTCATTTGTAAATATTTTCAAAAACTTGCATTCATCTCTTTGTAAATAAATCTTGAATTTTGTAAATATTTTCATCCTGCATTTGGATTTTGTGGGTAGTATCCGTTGAAAACCCTCACGAGACAACACTCGTCCTACTGGGGACACCCAAAGGTTTAACGGCTTGTTGCATACGCTCAATGCAATCGTGCTTCCCACGAAAATGGATTCATCTTAGTTTCCCTTTATTCGAGGACGAATAAAAAGATAAGTGTGGGGGTATTTGATGTGCACATAAATGTGCATATTTTCACCACCATATTTATTATTTTTAAATTAAATAAATGATCATATTGGGTATTTTAACTTGTTTTAACCAAAATCCATATTAATTCCAAATTGTTACATATCCATCTTCATATAGGGGCAAAACGGTCATTTGTGTGAATATATTTCTTTGAGAAAAATTAATTGGAAATTTATGTATATTTTTGTAGGAATTTGGTCTCAAAATAGGAGTGATTTCATGAAGTAATATGCATGCACAAAGAATATAAAGGAATGAAGATGGAAATAATTCAAAGTGAAGATCATGGAGGACCCCACCTACCCACCACCTTAATATACAAATTAGAGGCTAATGCACATGCTTATGGAATTAATGGCTTCATGTACACTTAAATAATGATTAGTAGAAGCTAATGATTACTTGTCCTCCACACTTTCTCAAGGGTAGTTTGGTCATTCCCTAAATTATGGATTAGGGTTTC
The DNA here is from genome assembly GCA_030765085.1 of Allium cepa. Lineage (NCBI taxonomy): Eukaryota > Viridiplantae > Streptophyta > Magnoliopsida > Asparagales > Amaryllidaceae > Allium > Allium cepa. The sequence continues at coordinate 851,978,711 of CM060940.1, read as the reverse complement.
ATGCATGTATAAATAACCCCTTATGTTTCACGTAACCCCTCTCTCTCTTAGCCTCCTCTCCCTCTTCCTCTCTCTTAGCCTCCTCTTACTCTTCATTAGTTTAGGCTCAAAATAAAAGAAAAGCTTCTCTTTCTTTTCATGGCTACTTGGCCATTTATCTTTATGTAATTTCTTTTTTTTTTATGCAACTTCAATACATGGACTTTTATTTTTCATGCTTATTTACTTTCATGTTGTAGTGTAGATTTATTTTTCATGCAATAGAATAGTTTTTCTCTATCTTGTTTTCTTTTTCCTTTACTTTTTCTCTCATGTTGCAAGCTACATTGTTGTTTTAATGACAAATATGAGAGGCTAAACCCCTTCAATTTAGGGGGTAATGAAGCTCTCTAATTATGTAGCTTCAACTATTTGTTGATTCATGCTCTCTTTTTGTGCTTAATGATGATGATAGAAATGGTTTAATTGTTGTTTTTGCTTTGAATTTGATAGCCTATATTGTTGACATCAAATAGGCTATGCTTAAACAATCACTAACACAAATGCCTCTTCATATGATTATGGCATAAGAAAGTGATTTGAGCAATGGAAGTTTATGGCGGTCTGGACAGCGGGGGGGACAGTAGTTTGTGAAATGGTAGTGCAGTGATCAAGTGGGGGGTATTGATGTGCACATAAATGTGCATATTTTTACCACCATATTTATTCTTTTTAAATTAAATAAATGATCATATTGGGTATTTTAACTTGTTTTAACCAAAATCCATATTAATTCTGTAACAGCCCGGGGTACTGCTGTTAATTTTTCTGCGTCATTAAGCGATTAGTTTACTAGTTAATTGCTGTTCGAAGTTTTAAAACCCGGTTTAAATTAGTTTAAAAATTTTAATTAAATATTATGGGCTTTAAATTAAATCTCAGCCCATTATTCCCTTAATAAATTTGGTAATGTCGTTCCCTTCTTAAAGAAATTCGACCCGTTACCTATTTTTTGGATTCATTCACTCAAAACCTAATTTTAGCAATCAAAAATGGTGGCGGCTCCCTCGTTCCTCTTTCACCAACTCAGGCATGCGAGCTTTTGTGAAGTCGCCGACCTCTGGTCACTCGTTCGCAAGCATCTTCGATCGACTGTCCTTGGCATCTTCGCTTCAATCAGGTGAGTAACTTTAATTACTCACATCAGATTCAAAGCTCAAGTTGTAGAGTTTGAATTGTTGTTGAATTTGTTGATTCTCTTTTTTGTGTGCTGTTCGACTTCATTGGTTTGCTTGAGATTTATCTGACTTCTTCACTGCGTATATATTTCGTGTGAACGATGTTGGTTTCTCTGTTATTTTTGTGGCTTTGAACTGTGATGTGTTTTGACTCCTCGATTGATTTGGGGTTTCTGGCACCGTTTTGTTTGATAAAAATTCTGGTGACTTCGGCTTGACTTTGATTTTTGTAAAAATATGAACGTGTTCTATTTCGTGGTTACTGATTTTGAACTATTCCATAACCTACATCGCTCATGGTTGATTTCAATTCCCTGTGGTAATTCTCGAAGTCTTCAAGAACTTAGTATCGCTATTACCTTTCATCTAGTTCAACCTCGTTCCATCGGCTGTCAAGTTAACCTATGCTGCTGCTTTGATTTTTAGTTGAACAGTGAGTAGTTGTTGATTACATCACTGCGTATTCATTGTTGGCCACTTTGGCTACGCTGCACTTGCATCTACCAGAGGTACATGCAGTGCACTGATTGTCTGCCTTTTTGTCTTGATCACTTGTGTCATTATTATTGCTTCGGCCTTAACTTGAATCATTTAAGTCATGGTGGTAGTGGCATTGAGTATTTGTTTAATTCTGTATAAACCGAGTTTTGCTGCATATATGTTTGATGGTCTCAGAGTTGTATTTTTGTTGTAGTCTTCAAAAAAAAAAAATTGGATTTGGTTCCTTCACTGCATTTATGTTTCGAGACATATACTTTTTAAAGTCTGCAGTTGTTAGGGGTTCTTTGTTTGTGCAAAAGTGTTACTCTCACTTATGTCTTCGTGTATGCTTGTTAGTCAGATTCCATTTAAATCTCTACTTTGGAATTGTAGCAGACCACTTGATTACAGTGTATCCCTCCATACTGGTTTCAATTTGGGTTGATGTCCACTCCCTTGGGTTGTTTGCATTGAAGTTATACGTTACTGACTTCATATTGCCAGTTGCATTTTTATTGCCAGTGCATTTCATATTACCAGTTGCATTTCTTGTTGCCAGTTGCATTTCTTGTTGCCAGTTGCATTTTTATTGCCACTGCATTTCATATTGCCAGTTGCATTTACTGTTGCCCTGTTCTGGTCACTCTTGTTGCCTTGGTCCATTTGCATACTTGTGGTGGTGCAGTTTGCATTTGCTGTGCCCCTTTGTATGTTTTGCCTTGTATCCATTTGTGACTGCAGTTTCGTTTTTTTATGCAGTCTTGCTTTGTTGACTTGCGTACATTGATGAAATTGAATTTGTTTCTTTCTCTAATTTCACTTGAGTTGAACCCGGTATTTCGGGTTTGACCTTGTGCTCGTTTGTGAACTTTTAATCGAGTTTTCGTGTATTCTCTCACCGTATTGGCGAGGCAGTGTACGCGTGCGTACACTGCAGCCAATACAGAATCTGGCATTTTATATTGATTGATTTCACTTGATTTGTTGATTTGATCATTTTGTTGTTGTCTAATTATCTTTCAGATAATTAGATTATGAGTTTCTAATTGTTTATTTAAATAATTAGATTTTGTTGTTAATTGCCGGTTAGGCAATTCTGATGTTTTCTAAATTATCTTCATCGATATTCTTTTTATTTATCCTTGTTGATGATTTAAATCTGCTGATTTGTTGATTAACACTATTATGTGTTATATTCACGGTTATCCGATTTCTTTTAAAAAGGGTCGGATAGACGTGAATTATTGTGACTGTCATTTATTCATTTCTTAATTATTATTGCTTCTGTGTACTAATAACTGAGTTTGAATTAGACCGACCCGTGTATTATTTTCTTTTGAATTTAATACTCGGGTCAGATCGAGTATTTACAGGTTGTTGATATTTTACTTTGGGTTGTTGTTTGAGCTTGAAGACTTTTCATATCTTTTGGAGTAGTCGTCGTCCTTTATAGTAGTTAGTGTATTTGTATAGGATGTTATATATTCATGTATATTATTCACGATAATGTACTTGTATATGTAACTTCCGGAGTCGACAGTTGTAGTAGTATCATATGTATTGTGTCAAAAGTATTGTAACTGACATCAGTTATTATATATATATATATATATATATATATATGAGACTTTTTGTTTAACTTGTGTTCCGCAGTTATATTATCTGTGTTATTATTATATCTATTGTCCTAAACTATTATGAACCATCGTAGTTCGTTTTATACTGGAATTGGGTATGTCAATGGGAGTTAATAAATATGAGATGAAAAATTATAAATATATACCACTCCTATCGAAGTAACCAATACTAGTGTAAGGCCTAACTACGGATGGCCGCTTCTATCCAGCCTTATTCTTCGTGATAACAGACAGTATTTCCTTTAATACTCTTTGTTAATTGCGAGCATAGAGGTGGGGCGTCACAAATTCCAAATTCTTACATATCCATCTTCATATAGGGGCAAAACGGTCATTTGTGTGGATATATTTCTTTGAGAAAAATTGATTGGAAATTTATGTATATTTTTGTAGGAATTTGGTCTCAAAATAGGAGTGGTTTCATGAAGGAATATGCATGCACAAAGAATATAAAGGAATGAAGATGGAAATAATTCAAAGTGAAGATCATGGAGGACCCCACCTACCCACCACCTTAATGTACAAATTAGAGGCTAATGTACATGCTTATGGAATTAATGGCTTCATGTACACTTAAATAATGATTAGTAGAAGCTAATGATTACTTGGCCTCTACACTTTCTCAAGGGTAGTTTGGTCATTCCCCAAATTATGGATTAGGGTTTCATGCATGTATAAATAACCCCTTATTTTTCATGTAACCCCTCTCTCTCTTAGCCCCCTCTCCCTCTTCCTCTCTCTTAGCCTCCTCTTCCTCTTCAGTAGTTTAGGCTCAAAATAAAAGAAAAGCTTCTCTTTCTTTTCATGGCCACTTAGCCATTTATCTTTATGTAATTTCTTTTTTTTATGCAACTTCAATACATGTGCTTTTATTTTTCATGCTTATTTACTTTCATGCTGTAGTGTAGATTTATTTTTCGTGCAAGTAGAATAGTTTTTCTTTATCTTGTTTTCTTTTTCCTTTACTTTGTCTCTCATGTTGCAAGCTACATTTGTTGTTTTAATGAAAAATACGAGAGGCTAAACCCCTTCAATTTAGGGGGTGATGAAGCTCTCTAATTATGTAGCTTCAACTATTTGTTGATTCATGCTCTCTTTTTGTGCTTAATGATGATGATAAAAATGGTTTAATTGTTGTTTTTGCTTTGAATTTGATAGCCTATATTGTTGACATCAAATAGGCTATGCTTAAAAAATCACTAACATAAATGCCTCTTCATCAAAATATGATTATGACATAAGAAAGTGATTTGAAATTCAAAGTTGATGGTCTATATTTCTAATCAATAGTTAATAGACCATACTTAAAATAGATTTCTTTTTCATTTTCTTTGTCAAGTTTCATGAGAGTTAGTAAGTGCTTTAAGGGATGTGTTATAGTTTGATGGCTTATGTTGGCTAATCAATAGCACAAATATGCCATACTTATGATAAGCACATCAATTAAAGCACTAATGACCATAAAAGAGAGATCATGATTTCATATGTGTTGAACTACATGATCTATGGAGTGGATTTATTCTCTAATTTGTCACTTAACTCTTATATTTGCTTCTTTTTTCTTTTAGTTAGTTAGTTAATTCTCTAGCTAAACTTTCCATCGACTTTGGTTTAATTTGATTGAATAGAATTTTAAAATCATCAATTCCCTGTGGATCGACCCATATTCGCCGCGTGCTACATTCGTACACCGTGCGCTTGCGGTTATTTTTAAATTTAATTCGTTCGATGGTTTTCTAAACCAATAGAATTTCGTCAACGAACAGCCGCCTATAACTCCGACTAGGTGAAACCCTAGTTCGGCCATTATAATGCCTCTTATGACCAAACACGACTGCTTGCAATAAAATGGGTATGGATTTGAGCTCTCTCGTTTACAGGTTTAAAGAATCTAATTTCATAACTTATCATTAAGTGAATCTTTTGATTTTAATTTTTAAATGGAGGAGGCCATTTTTCTTTGGTTACGGGAAATAGAAAATTGAAAGGGAGAGAAGAGGGGAAATGAAAAAATTGAAGAATAATCTTAAGATGTAGTTTGTTTTATGTTATAATTTATGGTACGTCGCTACATAATATCACGTTTGCGTATGGACTGTGAATGACAAAAATAAACATACGATCACGCACAACAACACAATACGATTACAAAACAATAATAAACCACATTGGTTATCTTATTTGAGAAGTTTCAAAAATACCCATTTTTTATCAAAAAATATGTCAAACGATAATTTAAATATTTTCGAAATTAAAGTTTATGGAAAAATCCTATAAATTCAATTAGAAGCACGTCATTAAAATCAAGTCGTTCCATTAACAATTGATTTTCTTTTTTTTATTAAATTTAAATCAAATTTGAACATTTAAATAAATCAAATATTCTCATTCAAAACGTTAAAATTCTAGGTCGTCGCACTCTTTCCCCCTTAAAAGAATTTCATCCTTGAAATTCCTAAAAAAGAAGAAAAATGTCTCCAAACCCTTTTTATAAATCAATTAATTAAAATGAGTTATTAATCTTTAAGATGCCCTATGTTATAGAAAATTTATAAGAAAATAATGCTCAGATCTATCTGTTACACCAGCGTGAGAAACACAAATCAAATGAATTTTAATGTTATAAACCTTTTAAAAATAAAAGTATCTCGTAAGACCACGACGCATATAAACACGAATGACTTTTTACCTTACGATAACCAAACCACTTTAAAAAGAAAATCCAATGATATTGTAATACTATCCATGGATTAAAATAAATTTATAACATAGATGAAATGCTCGCATCTCATATTTAAACATATTTGGCAAACTAAGTCCGTAAGGCATGTATTGGAGAATAGATTCCATAGAATGACAAGGCTGTTGTGTACCCCCGTCACAACATACCTCTAAATAAAATGTATCGAGGGCCTCACATAGACCCTCTGCCAACATAAGACTGGACTTTCCCTTTTCGGATAGTACCCAATATGTCATCATCCTGGTTGCTGGCCAACAACCGTACCAAGTCACTAGCATACATAAATCCATAAATATCGATATAGATCGGGTGATGACCCATAATGGTAGCGAACCACATAGCCCTGCCACATCTTTCCTGTTTTAGCTATTACCGGCTATGAGGCTTGAAGCTACGCTTTACCTTTTTAGAAAATCCACTTTGGAATGTTAATATTTCCCTCTAAGCAACAATGCATGCCAACATTCATTCATACAAGTTATTCATGATACAGACAAATTGAAGGCACTACTTCTACTACATTCTTCTTGGAATCAACCTCAAGATTAGTAGTAAGTTCAAAGAACTCCATCTTCGATTTTCATCATCTTTAAGATTTCCTAATTTGAACACTTATGCCTATTCGAAGTGGTTTTCGAATAACTCATTCTTATCTGATTCTGGTCTCTTCGAACCAACAAACAATAGTTTCAGAATTAGCCCAGATTTGATAGTCGGTTATTTAACTTTCAAATATACAACAATTAAATCAAAGGATTAATTTCATATGGAAACCAACCATGGTTAAGCACATAAGCAACCACTAAGCCTCTTTAATTAAATCCCCTTTCAAATATTTGTTTTTAAATACCTTTTACAAAAGACATATTCACAAATCTCTCTACTCTTTTCAGTATCTGAAAAATATTAATATACTTATCTCAAAGGTAAAAGTATACTCATAAAACATTTCACTTTGAATAATAATATTTTTCCATATGCTTATATCAACAGTATAAGTATATTCACAAAACACTACTTTCCCAATACTTAGAAAATGTGCCCATATATTTATCTCAAATGTATAAGTATATTCACATATCTTAAGAAAGATTTCATTTCCAAAACCATAATTAATTAGGTTAAAAATATGTCATTTTAAACAATGGTAACAATAAACCCAAAATAATGTTGGTGGAAGTAAATGGATCATAAAGAAACTATACTAAATATACTTACCCCTACTTTGAGAATTTCAAACTTGTACTATCTCTTGATTAACAATGTAGTTAGACAAGTTAGCGTACTATCTTTGCCTCAACATACACTCTTAACTCTTAGGATAGGAATGAATTTCCCTACCTTGGAATCTAGTGTTATGCATCAAAAGAATACTTTTCATACCACCCTAAATTAAAATGATCATTGATAGAAATTAAATCTCATTCCTTTTATAAACTCTCTTTTAAGAATATCTTTCATGTTTATAAAACTCCTTTCATAAGTCTCTTTCCTATTTATTAAACTCCTTTTATAAATCTCTTTCATATTTATAAATCTCTTTTAATAAATATCCTTCCTATTTATAAAGCTCCTTTTGTAACTCTCCTTCATATTTATAAAAATCATTTCATAAATCTCCTTCCTATTTATAAAACTCATTTTATAAATTTATTTCTGTTTATAAAACCACTTCTATAAATTCATTACATTTATAAATTAATTCTATTTATAAAACATCTTTTGTAAATTTTCTGAATTTAAATCTCATATACAACCCATCGCCGTGGATATGAACCTGGTTAGCGCTACTACCTTTCCATTTAGGCTTTGCATCTCCTTCTATGTTTTAGGGATTTTGATGTCTTTCAAATCATAGACCTGTTTTGGGTTAGCCTCAATTCTCCTTGCATACACAATGAATCCTAAGAGCTTTCCAAAATATACTAGAAGGAACATTTTAATGGATTCAATTTCATCCCAAATTCCTATAGAATTTGAAACATCTCCTCCAAATGTGCGATGTGATCCTTGGCTCCTTCTAATTTTACAAGCATGTTGTCGAGGTATACTTCCTAGGCATATATCTTATTGACCAAGCGCTAATATGTTGCTCCTGCATTCTTAAGCCCAAACGGAATGACCTTGCAGCAATAGAGCTCTAAGTTGGTAAAAAAATTAGTGTGCTCCTGATTGGGGATGTGCAAGGCAATTTGATTATATCCTTAAAGTCGAAAGTAGTCCATAGGACATTCATCATTAAAGTTGGAGAAATTGGTCCATGTCTACTGGTTATTGAATTTCATCACAGTCGACTTTACCATGAGGAAACCTTATGGTTGATTATCCTCACAGCTAGGAACCAGCGAACCAACGCTTGGTTAGATTTGCCTTTAGGAGGTGACCGTGGTGCTGAATGTTTACATGGCCAGGTAGTCATGCCCCAAATGTATGTTTAAATTTCAAACTGGATTAATGAACAAAAGAGTAGACAAAAGTGAACCGCAAAAAGGAAAAAGGCTTGATGATTTTTTATGCGGTTTAGACTGTTGCAAATCCTACGTCCATGGATAATCCACTATATTTTACTATTTTTCGTATAAGAGATTATAATCGCCCCGAGGCATAAAATATGTTCATTTTTCTTAGAAAGAAGAAGAAGCTACCAGAGAAGATTCCAAAAGCTCAAGATTCAAAATTAATCAAAAAATATCGCCGAAAAAGATCCAAAGCCTTTCCTTTTATATCATGAAAAGTGCTTTGTTGATGGTGGTGATCTCCTCTCGTATTTTCCTTCAACCTTCACCATTGGATTATGCCACTTGCCATTTATCTTGATGCTCATACTTTATGCCTAAATTGATAATGTGTCTTAGGTGGGAAATCCTAATTTTGGCGGGAGATTGGAATTTTGAAGCAGAATGCCTTAAGAGTGGGCAGGAAGCCCAGGTCTGCATAGATTGGCATCTTCTCTCTTGAAATAGCAAGCTTTCCTAAGAGGAATAATAAAAGACCTTTTCTGGAGCCTTGTCGTGTTGTTGACGCATAAGAAAGAATGTAGTGTTATTATCACCTAGTGTCCAGACCGTATTGCTCCGCTGCTGCTCTTGTTTGTCTTGCATAATTTGTTACCACATCGGTTTAGAATTAGGTAATTCTTCCCACTCTATGCTGAAAGCTTGTCTGAGACTTGCTTGTTATTTGAATTATTTCTCTTGATTGCTTTTGAAGAGAGATAAGGAGAGGGTGAGCTTTACGTTTGTCGTTTGACTGTAGGGTCGAGTCTGTGTTAAATCATAGTTTAGATGATCCTATATCTAGCCTTAGTAATTTGCTTTTGGCTCTGTGTGGTGCTGTTTTGATTGCCCTTGGTATATGCTTGTATAGACCTGTTCATGTAGATGTTCAAAAAAATATGAATATAATAAACTAAGAACCCCACGTTCTAATCTCATGAGCTTTGGTTTTGTACTCTAGCTTGTCTTTGCTTTCGAATGTGGTCAGTGCATTCTGGTCTATCTTTTGGATGTCCACAAGGTCTATTTTGTGTGGTTCTAATATTTTTGGAGAAGATTGGAGCCTAGTCAGTGGCGTTGCCCTTAAACCTATCCTTTAAGTACAGTCTTATTTCTTTTTGCTGCGGTTTGTGGTAAGAATGGGTATAATATCTACCATCTAAGTCTGTGGCGACTTTAGGCTGAGGCAGACTTGTATCCTTATGCACCCAATCTGTATCTTTATTTATTTTTGTCTAATTTATCTTTTTGGCACTGGGACTAAGTCTTTTCAACTGCAAGTGCATTTAATGTTCCAATAGGCTTGTCAGTATCAGGTCGAACCATCCCGTAACAGCTGTTCAATTTGCTTTTTCGTTTTTCTAGGCAAATTTTTCATAAGTTATTTATACTCATTTCTTTCCGCATCATATCCACGCTTAACTTAACACTTGATCGTTTCAATCGTGTGGCTGTAATTCAAACTCAGATGTGCATTTTTCTTTCTCCATCTTCCCTAAAATATTCTATTTATCTTCTTGTTTGTAAAGATTCGAATTGATTCTCGAATTTAGGGGTAATTCCATAGGTTGAGAATATGATAAGACGCACTAACTCCGGTTCAAATTACATTTGAAATATAACCTAGGGTTTTAGCATAGATTCTTCTGTTTCTTTTTTGTCATTTCCACGTTCTAAAATTACTCGCTTGGAGGATGCTATTAGCATCCTTAAGCAATTTGGATTCCATGGGTTTGCACCTAGGGTTTCCGAATCTCATGAGCCAATGAACACTCCATCGAAGGGTTACAATGCCATTACTCCCAAACATATTAGAAGTAGGTTGTTTCTTCCAGTGCATCATATAATCCGTGAATGGCTTGTTACCATGGGTATCGATCCAGTTCAACTTGCCTCGTATTCTTACACCTTTTATTTGGCCATGTTTATCCTATATGTCGAAAATGGCATTAACCTTACCATTAAGGAACTCTGATTCCTTTTCTAGGTCAGAAGAAGTCCTGCAAAGGAAAATAAGGGTTTCTTTTACATTAGGCTAAGGATGCGTTTTTGGCTGACACCCCTAGCAGGACCGAACTATGGCTCTCATATTATATCTTTAAATCAAACGATGCTATGGGTTACCTTCCTTTTCCCATTATTATTCTGTTCACACCATCTCCTCAGAGGTGAACGAGCAATTATATGAGTATCATAAATGTTGGATTAAGAGTTTGCCTGAGGATGTTAGGAATAAACCTAAGTTATTTTTTGGGTAAAGTTGAAAGATTACGATTTGTTGCATCCAAATCACATATCTTCTAAAAGAATATTTAAGTGCGCTTCATCCATATATAAAATTTAGGGTATAAGTAACTACCAACAATTTTTAGGGTTTCCATACCTATGATCCCGACTCCGTTATCTTTCTTTTGTAGACAGTATGGATAGAAGTACTACTGCTTGACTTCATCGATTAATGGGTGCGAAGGAGAAGAAGGAGGATGCTTTAAAGAAGCCTGTCAAAGGGTCTGATGATCCTTCCATTCCTCTCAAGAAACTGAGCACTTCAATGAGCACTCCATCAATTCCAATAAGGATACTCTTGTTATGCAAGTTCCTATACTTTTAAGACTGATTAGTTCTTCATTATAAGGAGAATCTACTCCTAGTGCTGGTGGTTTGGCGACATCTGAAGTCTTCCTATCTGTTGATGGAGAAGGTGGGGATGTCTATGTTAGGTCGTCTTGTTCTTTCCTCTATAGCATTTGAAGTGCCTCTTGCTACCATTTTGTTAGATTCCCAAAAGCTCTGGTCTTAAGTGAGTAATCATGTTCTTTCTCTTTTCTCTTTTCTTTGGCATTGGTTTGTCACTTATGTTGTTTTATGTTTCTCATTCTTGTAGTATGCAGCCTTGATGATGAAGGTGCATGAATCTATGAGCGTGCAGGTCCTGCTTTCGAGTCGAGTTGCTAGCCTTGAAGTTGATCTTGCTTTAGCCAATGTTGCATTGGCTGTTGCCAAGGTCAAGGTAGAGGAGGGGGCTAAAATGCTTTGGGAACAAGTGGAGAAGGCTGAAAGGGGCCATATCCACGGAGAATGCCTGAACTACTATGGACCGTGATCTTAAGGAGAAGATGCATAGCTTGGCTTAGTTAAAAAGGATCTAGAGACATCCGAAGAGAAGATCGATACTCTCACTTTGAAGGTCACCTATGGTTTTTACCTCGCGGCCAGACATAGGCATAAGATGGAAGTTAGGCCTGACTTTGTGGATGATGAATCCATCGTAGACTTAATTTTTTCTTACTTCTAGAAGAAAGTGGAATGAGGAGGAGAAGCTTGTGAGAAGGGTTGTTGATCTTGGTTGTTCTGAGCATCATTCTAGGGAAGGGAAGGAGATAGCTGTGACGGATCCGGTGAACCTACAATCTGAAGGGCAAGAGAAACTTGCAAACAATGTTACTTCACCTTCTCTGATAGAATTAGATGTTTGATCCTGGATATTCTTTTGGTGTTTTCATTATAATTAAATCATGAAGCTTAATTAGTTGTTTATACAGTAATGTGGTATCTTTTGTCTTGAATGATTGTGTTCTCCTTACTATTTTGTTTAGTATTCTAAAGCGAATGTGTTCGTTAGACTATTGAATGAGACTGAGTCTTGTCAAGAGAAACACATTAGGTCGTCAAGGATTAAGTTCAATAGCCTTGGCTAAAAATGAGCAATATGTAGATCAGACTCGTGTAGATCTCACAAATGAGGTCATGGAGTTATCAGCCCACATCGATCAGGTGGTTCATGAGAATGTGGCTCTCAGCGATTTTTTTTGCATTGATGGAGGAACATGTTATAGAGTGGTTATGTCCCCCAAAAGCCGTGATCTAGAGTGGTTTAGGCTTAAGTTTAGTGCTTCGATTAATTAATAGTTCTCCTGCGTATTTGTTAACTAGTTTTATGTAATGTGGTTGGTAGGTATGATGTAACATATGTTTTGATATTGAAGCTTAATCTGTTATGTTTTGATTCGATGACCAAATTTTATTTTAGTAATTTGTTGACTCAAGTTTCCCTCTACGAACTCTATTTGTTGCTAACTATATCCGTTACTAAATGCTTTTGCCCTCACTATTGTTCTAACTCGTATGGGTTTTAACATTGTCGAGGCGGATGATGCTCCTAAGAATGATGTTTCTCAACTATGATATGATATTGAGAGGCTTGAAACAGAGTTGAAGTTCAATCGGGAAGAGGTTTTCAAAGCTAAAAGTGCAATTGAGCATCAGTATGATCGTAACAAAAGATTACGTATATAGTCTGGAGATACGACATTAGAGCTGGATAGGATACGTCGGACTGTGGAGATGGGAGAAGAACTTTACGGTATTTTCTATAGGACATAAATTGTTAAATATGAGAAGTAAGTGGAGGACATGTCAGTTGAGATTGCTAGGTTATTTGGTAAGCTGGAGGGTATCTAACATAGAAGGTTGATTGAAATATCTTAATCAGACGTTGATTTTGTTCCTCTGATGAGCTCTGAATCTTCCTTTCTCCAAGGCAGCAGTTGGAAGGTTATTGCGAAGAGATTGTTTGGATCATAAATGAGTGTAGGAAGACGAGGGCTAAGATAATTTAAGGCTTAAATGATGCGAGAAGAAGGGCAACATTAAAGGTGTATAAGCTTGAAAGCGTATTTTTGTACTTTAAAGATATAGCTGCTTCCTATTTGGATAAACTTAACAAGATAGGCTAAGAATAAGTAGGTTGAAGTTTTCTTATAAGGTTCCCGAGATGTTTTGGAATTTTTCTACCACTCATTAGATCAATGTTTTCTAATTGATAAGGAGGGCTGTAAGGTAACAGTTGATCTAGATGAGGACCCCAAGGTAGGAGTTTGTTATGACCCTCAACAGTCTGTAGCTCACACTGTGCATTTTATAATTATAACTTTAACATTAAGAAAACACTTTTGTAACATTCAAATTGACTTTAGGATGGGGATGATGCTTTTTGTAATCTAATATTATTTTCATTTACGATATATAATTTGTTAGCCAACGTTTTCATGCAGAAACATATGAGTCTTTTAGTAATCCTGCTCTGTTTATATATATTATTTGATTGCAAGATTATTTAGTTTTCCTTGGTTAATTCATTTTATTTTGGATTCATAGGTAGATGATTTGCGAAAGAAACTGTGATGACCCGCAAATCTGTACCATTTGAATTGAAATAAACCACACATATCCGATCTAAAAAGCACAAACTGACGGAAAGTCAAGAGAAAGAAAAGAAAAGAGAAGAAGAGAAGAGAAGAAAGAGATAAGATAGAACCAAGCAGAACAATACAAAATCTCACATCGCAGCGGAAAATATATAATATCATGTCAATGATCTTTACAAAACAAAAACTGTATACACATACATAAATCAGAGTATAACAATCAATCACTAGTTATCAGCCTGAATAGTTATAATAACATGTCCTCACAATTGCCGATAATATACAACAACTAAGCAGCGGATAATCAAAACAGACACGTGTATATGAAAATGAAGATCTCCAGCTCTCCTGCTGAAGCTCTAAAAGCACCAAATCTAAACCTGTAAATATACTCGATCTGACCCAAGCATTGAAAGGGAAGAACGCCCAGATCAGTCTAGTAAACCAGCGTGAGAAACATACTCAACTGAACTTATTAAATTACCAAACTTTTCCTTGATCAAAACAAAAGTATCTCATAAGGCACACCCACACATAAACACAGACATGTTTTACCTTACGATAACTAAAACCTTTCATATCAAATTATCTTATGTTATAATAATGTCTATTATACAAATAATATTAATCATAGTAAAAATTATTACATTGATTAAATTTCAGCATATAGCCCAAAATGGGTAATACAATCAAAATGGCAAGTACGTAGTGGACTTTGGATTTCCATACATATGACCAGTTGAAGGGACTACCTTCCGGCAGTACATCTCTAGAGGAATGTACCGAGAAACCATCACAAAGTTCCTCTACCAACACAAGACCGACCTATCTCTATAACTAGATAGTACCGAATATGTCATCCTCTAGTTGTTACCGACCTTTCCCGAGGGCCCTCATAGCATACAAACCACAATAATCAGATACACGACGTCATAGCGTGTAAAGATATATCTAGAAGAGGATGATCATATCCTCTTGGGGGCAACCCATCTGCATCTAACCCTGTTTTGGTCATTTCCGGTTGATGAGGTCTGAGGTATCGGTTACCTTTCACATATCACAAATCATATCACTTTAAATGCCACACGACCATTTTCATTGACTATTAATTTCCTTCCATAAAAATACAATCCTTAAGCTCATATATCTCAAGAAGGGTGTTAAGCTAAGAGAAGGTGTCTTCTCCACCGCCACTAATGTACGCTTGTAAAAACTAATGTATGTAATCTTTAAATATGCAATGTTAGACAAACATCCATACAAGTTGTACAGGAATAGGACAAACCGAAGGTACTTTCCTACCACATTCTATCGAGAAATCTCTAGGATTAGTAATGAATAGTCCTTGCATTGGATATTTCATTATGAAGAGACTACTGCTACAGATGTATATTGGGATTTTATCCCCAAACAATCTACAAACAGTCCTCCACTATGAAAATCTGGAATATCAATATCATCAACCAACCTGCACAATCGTCGCATAAATGTTGGTCCGAAGTGGTTTTTGGTTAAACCGATCTCGGTTTCTTCGCACTAACAATGCAAAAGCGTTTCTCAACATCACACAGAAACTAAGTCTCATAGAGACTTATCACGTCTCCAACTTTCAACTTACTATCCTTCGGCCAAGAAGGAAGCTTGATAGATTGGAGTAATACTCCGCATTGCACGAATCAACATCCTTAACACAAACGATAATTAAGCCTACATAAAAGGCTACGTACGAAGTGTACGACTAAATAGTTGCTACATCAAGTCGAGGAACTAAAAATGGCCAAATTTGACAGTTGGTTATTTAACTATCAAAGCAAATAACAAATATCTAGCACCATAAGCATTCACTAGGCCCTTTTAATTAATCTTTTATTAATTAAATCACTTGTCTAATATTCACTTCAAATTATCTATAAAAAAGATTTATTCTCAAACCATTTCAACTTTCTATATTGGAAAACATTTCCATATACTTATCTAATAATAAGTAATTCACAAATCTCTTAATTTTCAACTCTTATAAAATATTACATATACTTCAATCACGATTAAGTATATGTTTTATTCTCTAAGGAAAACATTCTCTTAGACACATTTATTGGGTCAAAACGAATGTTGCATAAAACATCGTTACAACAACCCAAAATCATTAGTATTGGGATTCGAAAATAAGATAAATATATAAATCTCATATACTATACAAAACATTTCCATTCGAAAATCATTTACTATAACAACAGTGTTATAGTCCATCATCTCCTTACTTCTCGTAAACGTCTACTTCGATAATGAATGCTGAAATCTATGGTTTTGTTATTTAACACATTGTAAAACATCTTCAAATGTTTTATTTCATTTAAAGTATCACTCAAAATGTTCATTTAATTTAAAATATTATTCACTATCCAAAATCGTGAATATAATTCCTAACCAAATTCATTATTATTGCAACATTTAATTCAAAGGATAATTCACTGTCCAAAATCATGAATATAATTCCTTTACCAAATTCGTTACTTCTTCATATTTATTAAAGGATTGTCCACTGTCCAAAATCGTGAATATAATTCATTTACCAAATCCAGAACTTCTACACATTTAACTTAAAAGATAATTCACTGTCCAAAATCGTGAATAATATACCTTTAATAAACTTCCATGTTTAACTTATCAATTTCAATTGATTTTTGATTTATAAAACAATGTTTATAAATTCACATTTCTATTTAATAAAAACTTCCATTTATAAAATTCCTTTACTAATGAATTCCATTTATATCTTATTTAAATCCCAAAATCCAATTATAAGTTAATTACTTATAAACCGTTTGTTTTACAAAATCCATTCATTTTATAACTTCACAAATTTATAAATCTTATTCACTTATAAGATTTATTATAAAATCTCCTTTATAATTCAATTATTTCAATTTAGGAAAGTTCAATTCTATAAATCTTATATATAAACCATTTGTAATAATTTCAAAAATTATCAATTTAACTATTTAACAAAATAATTAACTCCATATTCCAAAAAATAATATTCTGATTATAATTCACAAAAATCATAATTTCTATAATGTAAAAATTATAGCCTTTATTTATTTAAAATAAATTCATTCCTTAACAATTCAAAATTTTAATAAAACATATAGCTCCAAAATCACGTGAAAATCTTTTTTAATTTGAAATCATCATTTGAATGTTTTTAAATTATAAAAAATAGGCCCAACGCTATAATAACACTAAATACATCAATCATGACATCCAGATCATCATATATCATATGATAACAGCATATATCACAATATCTGTAAATAAAATCAATACTGGTGAGGAATCTAGTTGGATCCCTCTAATCTGTCATCTACAACAAATATACATATTAGAAAATATGTACAATGTCCGCTTCGAGGCAAACACGCATACAAAGGGTTATCCGCTCATACACGGGAACGTATAGGGTCTCGTCTGCTCCAATAGGAAGGAATATATCCAAATACCAATCAACATATAGATAATATATCACATATCATCTAAACAATCATCAATCATCATAAATAAAATTCATTCTCACTTATATAAAAAAAATCAGTGAGTCAGAAAGAGTGAGTTGTACTCACATTGATTCCATTAGCAATTGTAGTGTTTCATTTCGAATGGTGTTTAATTTTACCCAAAATTTACACTAGCTCCAATCAATTCCAAACCTGCTCTAAAATGTAGTGCTCGTTAATATGGACCTAACACAACTTGTTTCGTCAAAAATGGACCTCGTATGAAGAAGTTATGACATTTTAAAGATTATACGAATATAATATATATATATATATAAAAAAAAATTTATAATTTCTATTTTATTTTTAAAACCTCATCTCATCACAGTCGTTCGATCTAATAGATAAGATCATGGCCATAGATCATCCACTTAGGCGACGATCCAATCACATCAAAGCTCATATCACCGTGCACACCGCCCTCATCCATGTAAAGCTCGGTCCCCCCATGCATCGAAAAATGTGCATGAATGCATGGCGTTCAAACGTAAATCGCTGTCAATCCGTAGAACCCATCATCACCGTTAGATAGAGAGATCTTGATGCTCTCTACATTTTTTAATTTATTAAGTTTCTCGAATTGATTGATGATTTTGGAGAAAATAGAGAAGGAAGTTCGGCAATTTCTAGCCGTAGAAAGCTAATGGCGGCCAGGGTTTAGAAGATTAGGGTTTCGTTGAAACTTGTGAAATGTTGTGGCCTTTTATAGAAAATTTCAATGCACTATTCATTCGAAAAAAAATTCAAACTCCGAACGAAGCATGCCATCTAGTGTTTATAATGCTTTACCGCTATTCCGAATACAATAGAATATATGTCGGGAGCCAATTCGATCATATTTGAAAGATAGATTTTCGAATTGACTTATTTGAATTTAAAATTTACTTAAACAAATTTCTACGTGTTTTAACTTGCCTGACTAAACCGTAAATCTGATTGACACGAAATTTGAAATCCTACAATAATATAACATTGTGGATCCAATGAAACTGGTTTCGTCGAAATCCGCGACTGATGTGGAACCGACCCAAGTGAAATTCTTAAGTGGAAGAATGATGCGAAGGATCATTATGAGGCCAAAATTAAAGAGTTAGAGGACTAATTCAATGGAGAACTAGGGACACCAGAAACTCGTATTCTTCGTTCTTGTTTGTGAAGGATGAATATTTTGGTCCCTCTTCTAAGAATGCAGAAAAGTCATGGTAGTAACTTTAGCATGAGATCAACAGAGTTTGAAAAATAGCTACAAGGTGATAAGTGCCTTATTAAGATATAAAATTTAGAGTGTGAGGCTTGATTGGACTCCTATGCCGTTTCAAAAGGTAGGATGGACATGGCATCGCTTTTGGATGAACTCCATAAAGAGAAAGTGAAGACCGAAATAGTATGAATCGATCGACAATTGTGATTGACGTTTTTATTTGTTTTTGGCCTGGACTTAACTTGTCCTTTCATGTATAATCGGGATGATTACGAATATAGATCTGAAGATTACGAAAATATTTAGGCCGTTGCCAATTATGATCCGTGAGTGGCATACCATAGATCGACTCATGGCAAGGTGTCTCGTTCTCGATCATCGGTAGTGATTACAAAGCCAGAGAGCTAGCTTTTTTTTAACTAGCCACAGCGTATTCTTTGTAGATCAAAATGGTATAGGGAGTCACTTTTAGCTTGTTTTTGGAACTTGGACTAGATTTGCAGTTTAACTTTATGAAAGGATATTCCCTTTGTAATATGAATTAAGTGGTAATGTTTTGTAAATTATGCATAAGTGTAAAACAAGTAATAATATAAAAGATCCATGGGTAAGTATTGAAAGCTCGATTTTCTGATGTATACCAGATGAGACTTGAGTAGTGCCTGGGTTTGTACCCGATTGTTAGTACGTTGCCCATATTGTACTCATCTTCCTTTGCTTAAGATCTGCTTTAGGGGTATTACATGCATCCACGATTCGATGGGCCATGACTTCCTGGTATGTATAGATGCAACCCGATCTGTTATTGACAACTACAGGTTGGGCATGAGTTGGTCGTCCGATTTGGCAGTGGGTGTGTCTGTGCAGTTAAAGCGCTCGGCAGATTCAAAGCGGTGGAGGTGCAAAAAGTCATAGCGGGGATACAACGAGGATATAGCGGATAGCTCTAAAATAGCATATAAAACTCGTACTTAATGTTTTTACAAATATATAAATGGTAATTAAATGAAAAATTATCATTCAATTGAATTATAATTAATACATAAATGATTTTAAACAAAAAACATGTGCGAATATACTTTAAATAAACGTAAAAGTGTTATATAACATAATTGAAGTTAGTAGAATATTAGAGTATTTTCATTTCTGAAAATATATTAAAAATTAAATCAAATAAATTATTTTCGTAATTTTTATAATGTATAAATGCAATTTTTTAATTCATTTTATTAAAGTAGATATAACGGAAATAACAAAATATAGCGGGAATAACGGGATATAGCGGAAATAGCGGGGATTAAAGCGGAAATGCTATATTTTGGGGCTATATGGAAAAATCGTAGCGGTAGAAATCCACTATGAGATATTGCGGGGTTACAGCGGGGTAATAGCGAGGCATTAACTACACAAGGGTGTGTTGAGACCTGCTCCTAGTGATCAGATGACCTCCTCCCTGTGCGTGCCTTCCCCCTATTCTACGGGGTGAATTGCCCTTAGCCATATGCTTGTCAAGACATCGAACCTACCTGGATTCTAGGGAAAAGTGTCAGTTTGACACCCCTGCTCTGAGGCAAAAGTCTGTTGTGACATACCTCATGTTTAGGGCCGAAATGTCTTTAGTTGAATGTTTATTGAAATTGTAACCTATCCCTGTTCTAAAGCAAAACGTTCTTAGCTAAATGCTTGGCCAAAATTATGATCTATCACTGTTTTGAGGCGAAACATCTGTTTTAGGCCTACCTCATGTTTTGGGGGTGAAATGTCCTCGACTGCGAGCTTGGACAACCTACCCTTTATTCTGGGGCGGAATCTCATTTGTATGTTGGGTCGAGCTCTTCTCCAACATCACCGTTCTGATTGCAGCGTTATTGTTCTTAGGTGAAATCATACCTTTGGAACAATGGCGATGGGCTAGGAAGAGTGAATTGTCATGCTCTGGGCATATGGTCATTACCATTGCAGGAGTAATATTCGACTAAGAAGTATGGTCATGGTAGAACCTACAATGACATGCACAAGAATTTTTGTACTAGTTCGGACAGTCAGTATGTCGAATTAACTGACATAAATGTTTATTATACTGGTTCAAGCAGTTTAATATCCCTACGATCAGTCTTTATGATTTCTAATCATGGAAAAATTCATACCAAAGCAAAGAAATTTGTCATTCTGTCTAGCAAAGTATTTTGGCTGAGAAACCAGACTTTCGTTGATGCAAGCCCAAATGTATGGGGTCATTATCACCGTTCTCAGTGTTGAGATTACCATTTCGCCTTCTGCTTTGCTGATTCAATGACTAATGGCAGTGAAATGTGAATGTGTTTATGTAATTTTTCCTCTTACAGAGAAATAATACATAAACTTTACATTCATATGTATACTTCTTTTTTTGCGCAGAGCTGATCTACGGCTTAGTACACTTTGTTCTTGGTTTGGGCCCTTCAGTCCAGTATTGGGCACTTATCTTTCCAGTTCTGCTCCGATGTCAGCTCCTCTAGGGTTTGGATTCATCCCATGTCAAACCTCAACTATCTACCCTGCTCTGCATCCACCTCGACATAGGTGAGGAGGCATAAGAAATCCATGCATGAGCATTTGGATCTTTCTCTAGTGGGGAGGAATTAGCAGCTAATCTTTCAAATCCTCGTGCCTCTCAATTATATCGGCTTGCTGCTTACTAAGGTGTTTGAGATATGTATTGTAGGCTATGGAAATGGAACACCCATGTTATTGTAATCGGACACTTTCAATTCTAGTTTTGGTTTCTTGTCATAACCCGAACCAACATCTAAATCAACAAATAGTTGAGCGCCTCACCCGGTAGTCATTGGTTGACAAGAGAGAGCGACATATGGTTGGTAAATGTCGTTGAATAGGACTCCACACACCGTAGATTATTGAGTCTTTCTATCATGCAGTTTATGGCTGGTCTCACCGCCTCATTTTGAGGATGCAGTGGCTGCTTGTCTGCTACATGGCACATATAGCAGACAAGCAAAAAGGGTGAGCTGTAGGTGATGGTGAAATGGAAGATAGAATCGGGGAGTTGAAGAACGAAGAATGGAGGTACGGAGAACGGAGGATGAAGGTTCAAACACTCCTTCCACGGCCAAAAATGTTGGTGAAAATTTCAGATGTCACCATATTCGACTTGACCATGAGGCAACCTTGTGGTTGATTGTCCTCAAAGCTAGGAATCAATGAACTAACGCTTGGTTTTGTTCACCTTTAAGAGGTGACCATGGTGCTGAATGCTTACTTGGCCTGGTAGTTGTATTCCAACTGTATGTTAAAATGTCGAAATGGTTTAATGAACAAAAAAGCAGATAAAAGTGAACTGTAGAAAAGTAAAAGACATGAAGATTTTTCACGTGGTTCGGACTGTTGCAAATCCTAAATCCATGGGATATTCCACTATATTTTACTATTTTTTGTGCAAGAATTTTAATGGCTCCAAGGCGTACAATATGTTCTTTTTTCTTAGAAGGAAGAAGAAGTTGCCGGAGAAGATTCCAAAAGCTCAGGATTAAAAAATAACTGGAAAGAATAGCATGAAAAGTGCTTTGTTGATGGTGGTAATCTTCTCTCGTATTTTCCATCAACCTTCTCCATTTAATTGTCCCACTTGTTAATTTTTCTGTGATAGTCATACCTCGTGCCTAGACTAATGACGTATCTTAGGTAGGAAATCCTAATTCTAGGGGAAGATTAAAATTTTAAAGCAGAATGTCTAAAAAGTGGAGGAAGCCCAGGTCAACATAGGCTGGTCTCTTTGCTCCTGAAATATCAAACTACCCTAAGGTGAATGATAAGAAACCTTTTTGGAGCCCTGTCGTATTGTTGACGCATAAGAATAGACGTAGTGTGAATATCGCGTGGTGTTTAGACCATATTGCTCCATTGCTGTTCGTGTTTTTCTTGCATAATTTGTTACTATGTCGAGTCAGAATGAGGTAGTTCTTCCCATTATGAACCGAGAGCTTGTCTGAGACTTGCTTATTATTGGAATTGTTTTCTTGGTTGTTGTGAAGAGAGATAAGGAAAGTGCGAGCTTTACATTTGTCATTTGCCTGTAAGGGGTTTCTATGTTGCAACATAGTTTGGGTGATCTATATGTAACAACCCATTTTTAACAACGATATATTTAAATAATTAATTTAACTATTGAATGATTAATTAAGTGACGGTCCCAAAAATATGAATTTTTACGTACGATTGAATCAGGACTCTAGACAACTTCCATTGAGTTCGTATCGACATAGCGAATTAAAATAAGTATATGAATCGCTGTATTTGAAGATTGGATGATCAGATGGGCAAAATGGTCCCAAAAAGCATGAAACTGTCATGCCAGAGCATAGTCTTGGATAGCGACGAAATTTATACCATCGGAGTTGGAAAAATGAGCTAAAGTACGTAAATGAGTTTCGTTGCAATCGAATGCACCGTTTGATCGTGCGAGCTCGAAACATGCGATCATTCATTTGAATAAATAAAATGAATAAAATATTATTTAAATCAGTAAACCCTTATCTCTCACCCGATACCCATTACTGTCCTATTAAGAAACATGGCCTTATCTTAAAAACCCACTCACCCTCCTCTTTGAAAAATGATTAAAAATGAACTGTTCAACGAATCTAGATCCGATTGAGACCCACTTATCCCTGTTCTAAGGCCGCATATACCAATGACAAGTTGAACGGTCATCTTCTCTGACAGCCCCTAAATAATGGCCATATATGTATTTTTTGGGGACACAGAACTATAAACAAGGATGCACGAAATAGAGCATGCAAACACGACTAGAATCGAATATGGGGTGGGAATCAATCAATGCGGAGTCGCCTAGAGGTTTAAGATGAATTATGACATATATATGCTATGCAAAATAGGGAACAAATGCGATTTTGTAGGGGTACAAAAGATGATGACATTTGGCATGTGGGATGAACTCGCATAGAGAGGAACGATGGATTCGTCGGTTTGAAGTTTCATCGAGAAACGATGGAGGATGGGAGGAGAGAGAAGGTAGAAAAGTAGGTATGCTTTTGGCATATAACTAATTAAACAAGAATGGGATGTATTATATCTAAATTAGGTAATTAGTTTAAATAATTATGGTTTGAAGTTAATTAACAATTTATTTATTTCGTTAACTTGCAAACCCATGTCTTTTACATACGAGTTCCATTTTAGGCATCGTTTCTTGCATTGTACTCATGATTGAGAGCTCTTCAATTTTACGCCAGTTTGGGTAGATTTAGATGAAGTGAGTGATATTTTCTCTCACTATACTATGATTGGTTTTATAGTATTAGATTGACGCTTGGGAATGATTTTTGATTTTTAGAATGTGATTTTCCTGTACTTAAATATCTATTAGATTTTTTATAAAAGAATTTAAATTATTTTGAAATGATTTATAAAGAATATCACATATTTTCCATCGAAGTGTTATAGATAGGAAATTATCTATTAGACACCCTAACAGTTTACTGAGTATGGAGTACCCTTTATGACATTTATTAAGTAGCATGTTATCAATGTATGTGCTAACTCTTTGATTGTAGGGACAAGTTAGGTATGATTAGTATACCCTCTATTCCATATAATTATAGTGTTTGAGATTATTTATCGCCCACACTAGACTGTTGTCCGACTCGAGGTTTTAAGCTTTTCTTCTTATTATCCCGGGTGCACTTAAATGAGTAGACTAGATAGCAGGTAAACAACACTGAGAGCTATGAAAACAGATTCACAAGAGGTGACGTTTTCTCATGTTTGTATTTGGATATACTATTTATTATTCCATTGTGTGACATTATCAAGCCTTGACAGTGTTGATTTATTATCATTGGAGACAATTTATCAGTTGAGTTTATTTATCATTGTATAAACTTTATTATATGATGTATAACTTTGTGTATATGTTCTTGGATATTTGGATCACTTTGTTATTTCTGCCTTGACTGTTTTATATCTGCGTTGGTTATTATATTTTATCTGATTCGATGTGAGATGTACAACATCTTATGTAATTGTGTGATGTTTATTCCTTTCTCTTTTCTTCCATTCTATTCTCTTCTTTAATTTTCCTTATCTTTATTTCTATTTCTTTGCTTTGACAACTATTCTACATCGTAGGTGCAAGGCAGTCATCCCATTTGGTATCAGAACTTAGATTATGATTAACCTGAGTTGATACCATGGTTCAATAAATATAGGGTAGGAGTTCTACCCTTAGACTGAATTAGGAGTATGCTTATATACGAGAGGGTACATATTTGTTATAAGTTTTGACTTTCAAAACTATATAGTAGTATATGAGTATATTGCATACACAAGCACTATTTATACTGCTTTCTCTATGAGCGATTGAGCATTCTCATTGTAGATTAAGAATGATTTAGCATATGAGAAAAATGGCTATTGACTCCATCTCTGGAGTTTAGGAGTGGATCAGGGACCACTTACCCCGATTTATAGAATATGTTCGTGAAGATGGTGCAAATCATAATTCTAGAATGCTCAAGTAGCTCTAAATGATTATGGTGCTCAAGTGCAAATGCCCATAGTTGACTTGGCTTAACTACATAATGATTGTGTGAGTCTAGGAGGCAGACCTTTCCTTGTAATAAAGTTGATTGTTAAGGTGCAAGATGGGACGATATTTGTGAAAAGATCTTCATTGTCTTGGAGTTAGATGACACCGTGAGGTAGAAGTTAACCTCCAGTTGACTCCGGGGAAGAACAATGAAATGGTAGAGCGCCCTTATAGCTTTGATTCTCGAGCACCATTTTACTTGGGATTAGTTCGTGGTTCACTTCGAAGAAATTTACCTCGATTTTTCATAATCAGTTTTTGTAGTTCACCATTTTTATGTTAGGCAATATGTCCATGTCAGAATATGTGACCGAATTCTATATTCTGTCAAAGTACATTCTATATCTTATTGATAATTCATAGGAAAGGATGGAAAATATATCATTGTGTTGAGTGATCAC
Source organism: Allium cepa (assembly GCA_030765085.1). NCBI lineage: Eukaryota > Viridiplantae > Streptophyta > Magnoliopsida > Asparagales > Amaryllidaceae > Allium > Allium cepa. The sequence goes on along the minus strand of CM060940.1, from coordinate 851,953,169 downwards.
CTGGGGAAGGGACAAAAGCTTTAACAAGTTGATTAAAAAGGCTTTGTGATGTGATAGCCTATGTCCAGTGCGAAGGATTGTCCATAACGAGTTAAGTAGGGGCAGATAATGGAAGCAAATGCATTGATTGCCATTTCCACTTCATTGATTCTGCATTGATGAAGAGAAGGGAAAGGGGATCACTACCCAGGTTATGCTTTCCATTGATGGTGTTTCTATACAAGTTTTATCCGATGTCGAGGTTTCATATTCCTTCATCTCTAGTAATTTGTAGATAGATTAGGATTGATATCCAAAATTGTTGATCGACCTTTAGATTATAACAAACCTTGTTGGGGGCTCGGTCGGATTATACATGTGTAACATCCCTATTTTGTCACTTGAAATTAATAATACGGACGACTGCAGCATCCGTAACACTTAGTTTCGGACCTCGAAATATGGGAGTGTGCAACATGATTTTTCTATACTTAGCTTACAACATGGTTTATCTAAATTTGATCTATACATGATTTGTTGATACCTAACCTTATTGAGTCATGGATGCTTGTTTTGAGTTTAATTGGGTTTGGTATTTTGATTTGGAAATCGACTGGTTGAGGAGGTACAGAGTAGTGGTGGATTGTGAAAGGCTGTTGATGATGGTCGAGACTGTAGAGAGGCGGATGATAGTGTTTGGCTACCTACTAGAGTATAGGGTTATGTTTAGCTTTCTATATTCACTTGAGAGTCTACAGGGTGGGTTGTCATATGTGCCTATAGCTAGAGAGTGTCCGGACACATTCGATGTGGTGACTGGATTTCCAGCATATAGAGATTGAGTTCTGTATTGATCTGGTTAGACGTAGTTGACCAATATTTATGCCTTTAAAGCATAAGACATCCAAAGAGAAGAGGATACTAAGGGTGCGAGTAAAAGACCTATTTATGTTCGAATGTAGCAGCATATTTGAGTGGGGTGGACCTATAGATTTTGCCACGAGGGCAGATTGATCTTGGAAGATGCTTGTTGGCTGTTGTGAGCTGAGTGAGAGGATGAAAAAGTTTCTACTTCCATTCTTTGATGGCTTGTTTGATCAACTCTATAGCATGAGATGTTCTTTGGGTTGGACCTTGCAGCTAGATTTTACTAACTGAGAGTATTTTTTGGAGAGTGTGTTGATTGTAATGTTTCGTATTCTACCTTGATTTTAATTGGTTGGTTATTCAATTCAGGCTAACCAACACCTCAACATACTTTGTTGATTTCTTGGACCGTGTTCCAAGAGATCACTTGAGTAGGTTCGAGCTTGTGCTTATTGATGATACGTTTGTCTACCCATGGATGAAAGAGGAGCATAAGACATGATTGATGATTGTATTGGAGGTATTGAGAGATCACCGATTTTTGGCAAGATTTTTTAGAGTATCACTTCTGAAGAAGGGAAGTGAGATGCTTGGGTCAAGTTATATTGGAGTAGGACATCATTGTAGATCCAGTAGTTACAGCAGTCCAAAATTTGAATAGACCTAAGATAACAACGTCATCGGCCTATTTGATGAGAAAGAATTAGACTTTTGTTTGAGACGCGAGACACGTGTTAGTGAGTCTGACCGAGAGGTTGATAAGCTCACAAATGTTACTCCTTCCAACCGAGGATGAGGAGGCGATAGAGTTCGCTTTGGAGATTTGGAGGCAGTATATATTAAGAGAGGATTTCAAGTTGCTCAGTGATTCCACATCATTATAGTATCTCTTCTACCAGAAGGATCCTGACCTTCACCACTAGCGACGGTTAGAGTTCTCAGCCTTCTATGACTTTGACATTTCCTATACGTCTATATGAGAAATATAGTTGTTGATATTTTGAGTGAAAGACATATCGGTTTGGGCGCGGTATTCCTAGAGTCGGCATTGCTCAAGCTTATCACTTGTTATGACTTCAGAACTCGATGAGCATGGCCAAAGTTGATGGCTAGTCTAACCATGAGACCTACTTTGATTTAGTGGATTTGTACTATTCAGAGGCATTAGGCTAGACCAGCGGGAATCATGGCTAAATTTGAAGGGTGAGTAGTGTTTGTAGAGGTGATGCAGTGCAGAACAGATTGGGATGTTTGTTCTTGAGTAGTGGGAACATATATTTATAGAATGCATCAATAGATCATCGATGACTAAGGATAGCGTGATAGTATTTGAGTCATAGTCAATTGGTTGATGAATAATGCTAATCGTATATTCGTTATGTCAAGTAGAACGACATTTATGTTTGATAAGTTGTATGTGGGATGGATAGTGCGATTCCATTGTGTGCCAAGAGAATTGTAAGTGGCAAAGACCTACTATTCGATGGTGGATTTTGGGAGAATTTACAAGAGGCGTATGGATATTTAGCACTGAATCGATTTTATGATATCAAGACTGAACCATGGACTTTGAGATCTCATAGGCCTATTCGTACCGATAAATGAGATACGAATTAGGTTAGAAGGAGGGTAGTGGAATAATAGAGGTTCAGTGGAGTGCAAGTGAAGATGATATGATGTTGGTGACCGAGAAGAGTATGAGGATCACTAATCTGGAGCTCTTCGGGAGGTGTGATTTCATTTTTATCATTGGCTTTCATATCGGATATCACATTCGATGTTGATAATTTAGTATTCTACATGCTCGGATAGGCATGGCTGTTACATTATGATGATAGATCTTATGTTTGCATGTTCCATTGTATTATTAGCATTTGGAATGATGGTCTATGCTTGTATGGTTATTAGGCATGCAGGACAGTTATGGTTTGATATAAAATACTTATTTGAGATGATTGCCATCTATGATTTGGTATATTATGAGATAAGAGATGTATACATATCTATGTTATATCAGGATTTTTTTCTAGACCTAGCCACACAAAGGAGGTGCTGCCGTAATTTTCCGCGACACAAACCAAAATTGAGAGGAAAGTCAATGCATATGATATTAGACATTGTCGATAGCCGAGAGAGTCGGTATTTTGTAATATTTAGTTAACCTACCTTTCTATTAGTGAGTTGGCACTTTTGCCATCCATTCTCTGTTTCTTTGGAAATAAGTGCGTAACTTAGATGTTTGTCTTAGCTACATTGATTTTAAGTTCGATAATGATTATACTTAGGGATGAGGATGATGGCTCCCTTATGATTCCGAATCTATTCCCTTTTTTTTGATCACTTTCAATGATTGTTGTTGAGAGTTAGTAAGTGATGATCTCTTTGGTATCGTTACTTATATGAGGGTATTTGGTTGTGTTGTCTCGTCCTTGGAATTTCGAGGACAAAATCTTTTTTAAGGAGGGGAGACTGTAACTACTCATATTTTTAGTGACAATATATTTAAATAATTGATTTAAATACCGAATCGTTAATTAATTAGTCCTAAAAATATGATTTTTCACATACGATCGAATCAGTACTCAAGACCATTTTCGTTGAGTTCATATCGACATTGCGAATTAAAATAAATATATGGATCGCTATATTTGGAGATCGGACGATCGAATGGCCGAAACAGTCTTAAAAAGCATGAGATTATCATTTTGGAGCACAGTCTTAGATAGAGAGGAAATTTATACCATCAGGGTCAAAAAAATGAGATGGTGTATGCAGATGAGTTTCGTTGTAATCAGATGCACCGTTTGATTGTGCGAGCTCGAAACATGTGATCAATTGATAATTTAAATAAAATGAATAAAATGAATAAAATATTATTTGAATCCTTATTTCTCACCCATTACCCATTACTATGCATTTACAATCACTGTTCTATTGAGAAACATGGCCACACCATAAAAGCCCACTCACCATCCTCTTTGAAAAATGATTAAAAATCAATCATTCAACAAAATCGAGATCCGATCGAGATCCACGTCTCCCGGTTTCGAGGCCGACATTTTGGTACCAAATATGAGTTGAATGGTTATATTCCCTAACAAACCCCAAATAATGGTCGTATATGTCTTTTAAGGACACGGGACTAGAGACTAGGAGGCATGTAACTGAGCATGCCAACATGACGAGAATCGAATTTGGAGTGGGGATCGATCAACACGGAGTCACCTAGAGGGTTGAGATGAATCGCGACAAGTACATGCCATACACGCTAAGGCACGGATGTGATTTTGTAGGTGATCGAAGGCGATGACTTCTGGCATATAGGACGTGTAACACTACATGTTTTTGTTAGCATTATTTAAGATATTTAATTAGTTAAATTAAATAAAAATAATGTTTTGATTAGGGGATTGATATTTGATTTTAATTAAGGTGCAGCCATGCCATTTACAAAGAACTAAAAAAGAGTTAAAATGAAATAGAGAAGGGATAAAATAGGAAAAAGACCATTCTTATATCCTTAAAACTTGGTTGTGTATTCTCATATACACGTTCATTTCATTTTGAAAATTTTCAAACCAAGGCCGGCCACCATTAACAAGGAAAAAGTGAAGAAGATTAGTAAAAGCTAAAGAAAAAGCTAATTCAAATCAAATCCATTCACATATTAATCTCTATAATCACTAAAGCTACGGTGAATAATATTTACATCTCATATTTTTTTGTATTTGGTTTTAAGATGAAATCCAAAATGTTTTGCATTGATTTACTATGTTTTTGAATGATAGAATGATTATATATACTTGTTGATGATTTATAGTTGTTTATATAGATTTTATGACATGATTTGATATGAAAACCCTATTAAATGACATCCAAACGCATTACAAATTTTTATATAGACCATAAAAATTATTTTGAAGACGGCTTTCAATTTTTAGAATTTTCACAATTTTTGTGGAATTTATATGAATTTTCTAGTAAAGAAAATGTTAATTTGGATTATGAATTATTTACGGTTAAATAATAAAAGGTTTGGGTTTGAAATTTTTATATATTGGAAAACATATTAAAAGAAGAATTTTTGAAATTTTTATAGAATTTTCCTAAGTATTTTAATAGGCGTATAAAATTATTTAATGTATGAGACTTAAATGTTTTATATATTCATAAAAGGAGAAGGGCTTTTTTCAAATAAATTTAAATTGTTAATTTTGGAAAATCGATGGAACTTTTAGAAAATAAAAACTTGCAATTAATCATAATTTGACAAATAAGGCATGTTAGGTACAAAGAAATAGTTTCAAAGGACTAATTCACATGTTTTTCACGGTTTTGATGCTTTTGGCACCAAGTTCTGCCTCCTTAGCTTCGCTTTGGACACAACCGAAACCAATGCGCAAAGTATCAGAGAACTGGTATATAGTGAATTGGATGTAGACGGAAGGTATGGAGTTGAAACTAAGGGTTCCGAAGTGGATGAGGCATTACTTTGCTTTAAAATGAAAAAAGCGCCTGCTTGCTATTGACTAAGTAGCTTTCGACTACATCAAATGGATTTAAAGAAATGGTTTCGATTAGGCTGTGTCTTTGTTTTAAATGATGCTTTCGACAAAGTTGAAGCCTTTTGCTGCCGCCTTTTTACCTTTCGACTAAGAGGGTTTTGAAGAGGTACTTTTTTCTTCTTCTAAAATTCGGCCACTTCTCCAATGCTTTCGAAGGGATGGTTTCGACAATATCACTTCATTACTTAGAAAATGGTTTCGAAATAGATGCTTTTGACTTAAATGTTTTAAAAGCCTTTTTTATGATTGAAGTATAACCCCTAGTGGTTTTGAAAGAGAGTTTTAAATTGTTTTGAAACAGATGATCTTCGACTTTAATGGGTTTCTGATCCTTTTGCTCTACTTGAAGGCATAATCCAAAGGGTTTCGATCGAAATAGTTTTCTAAGGTTTCAAAGTGTTAAATTTTAAAATGGTTTTGAAAGGTTTTCATACTTTTCAAGTTGAACCGTCAAAAGGTTCAGTGTTTTAATGCTTTCGAAAGGGTTTTAGTGAATGGTTTTTAATGGGTGGTTCCCTAGAGTTTCGAAAGGGTTGAAAGGAAAGGTTTTTCTACGCTTTCAGAATGCAATATCTAGAGGATTTCATAAAGGATGCCTAATGTTTTGAAGCTTTTGAAGGAAAGGCTTTTAACGGTTTTGAAAGTGTTACTTTCAATAGTTTCAAAAGGGTTACCTCCAAGAGTTTTGAATGGATTGTTTAAAGGTTTTAAACAGTCGAATGTATTAAATAGGCAATATAGTCTAAGTATTTTCAAGTTAAAAATGGTTTTAACTTGTTTTGAAAGGACAACCAATCCTGATTAAAATTCATCAACATTATTTTGAGTAAACTATAAATAACATGGCAAAATAGCTTAGATTAAAGCTAAGAATATATTTTCCTTGTATAAGTATGATTAAGAGGTTAAATTATTTTGAAAAGGTTTTCAAGGAAAAAGATGAAGGGTAGTTAATCTTAAGAAAATGATTCGAATAGATAGTCCATTTTGATTCGGACAGTTAGTCCAGTTTACAGATAGTTGGTTCAGCTTGCAAGCAGTCATCCCAGTTTTCGGACAGATAGTCCATTTACTACTTGTGGATAGATAGTCCATTAGTTACCTGACTATATCTTAATGGACTTAGCTATTGTTATTATTATTATATTAGTTTGATTAACCAGGTTGGTTGAAGAAAAGGATTTGCAAAATATATGTTTTAAAGAGGATATTACTGAGGGGAAACCCATTCCGCTAAGCGACATTGTCTCACTAAATATTAGTAAACCGAGATGTAACGGTATTATTCACACCAAGCTTTATGTCTGATTCCAAATTTTTGTTTTTCTCTTAAACTCTGGGATTCTCAAAATTGATTCGAATAGGCTGAGGGTTAAGGATTTCAGGTTTTAAAATTTTTGGCGAATAAAGCTTCCAGGGACGAGAAGGTGGCTGACGGATAGCTAATTAGGAGTTATAGTTTTTTCTTGTTTTGATTTCGCTGTATATATTAAGTCAAATATGACTATATTGACTCTGATCAACCAATGGGGCATCATCATATATCGCTCTTGGTGTAATTTTGTAATGATTATAGTTGATCTTTACATGGAAAATGTTAAGGATTTTGTAATTTGGATATGAATTGTTTTGAGATGTAATCAACGATTTTTTTTTTGAAATCGGTGATTTTTTTACATATTCAGCTGCTTTTGATATTATGGCCACCTTTAGCATTACTGTATTTTATTAGTAGAAGTTAATGCTATGGATGACTGTAGTATCTATCGCGCTTAGCTTTTGGCTTCTAGCTTCAGGATGTTACAATTTGGTATCAGAGCAAAGGTTTTTAATTGTTTTTAACTAAAAATGGTTTTTAAAACAAAATCCTAAGGAATTGATGTAAGATCGGGGTATGCGATAACGTTATAATAATGTACTTGTACTTTATATATATAAGTATGTGAATATGATGCAAGCTAGATTTGCACTTGAAGTGTGAGGAGGAAATGCTACATGAGTAGGGGTTTCGGAAGTTGCGGCAGTTAACCAATATGCTAAGCTGAGTGGAGATTACACTAAGCTTGGAGGGAAGCCGTTTGGTGGAACGAAGGATGCCATAGAGGTGGAGAACTGGTTGATGCATCGTGAGATAATCTTTGTAGATTAGGACTCAATGATGAGCATAAGTGAAGGTTAGTATCTAGACAGCTTCAGGGAGCAGCTTTGTTTTGATGGCATAGTTGAATCTGGCAGTGGATGATGAGACAACGGCCTGGGAATATTTCAAGAGGAGCTTCCAGGAGAGGTTCATGTTTATAATGGCATAGTCTGCTCTAATCAGGAAGTTTTCTAAGTTAGAGCAGGGAGAGATTCCTGTTTTGGAGTATGTTAGAAGGTTCGAGGAGTTGGCCAAATACAGGTATGCTTTGGTGGATACAGTAATGAAGAGGAATGAGAAGTTTATTAGGGGGTTGAAGCCTGTGTTAACAAGGGCAACATTACCTTATATTAAAGATCCTTTTGATTTTGTAGTAGAGATGGCTTTAAGGCATGAGCAGATTTTTGATTCTCTAAAGAAGAGTGAGGCTAAGAAGGTCCAAGTTGGGTAGGGCCAGAAGAGGAAGTTCTTTTGTAAGAAAGGTGCTCAAAAGGGTGGAACAATTAAGAAAGAGAAGTCTGAAATTGTCTATTTCAAGTGTGACAAAAATGGGCACTTTGCTAATGAGTGTCGTGCTAGAAAGGCAAAGGATGTGGCTAGGAAGAAGAATGTTAGGTGCTTCAACTGTGACCTGATTGGCAATTATAGGAATCAATGCAAGAAGCCTGCTATGGATGGAAAGGGCAAGGTGTATGCATTGGAGCTTGCTACTTTGAAGCCAATAGCTCAGGAGAAAGGAAAGGCAATATTGGGAGGTACGCTTCAGATTCATGGTATGTCTATTAGCATTCTATTTGATACTGAAGCATCACATTCTTTTATATCTAGATGTTTGATATATAAGCTTAACCTAGAACCTACATATTTAGTTACTTCCTTACGGGTTGCTAATCCAATAGGAGGGTATGCAACTCTAGAGTTGAGATGTGACCAGTTAGAGTTTGACCTATTAGGTCATACTTTTGTTTGCAGTTTTCATGTTTTTGAGGCTATGGGGTTCGGGATTATTCTTGGGATGGATTAATTGAGTGAGTACAATGCTAGGATATTTTTCCAGGATGGGAAAATATCGCTTAGACACCCTGATTGTAGCGACCAGATTGTTTATACCGTAGAAGGTTCTAATGGTGAGTTGAATGCTTTATTGGGTGTTATGGAGTTAGAAGAAGAGCTAAATTGAGTTTCGTGGTTAGAGAGTTCATGGATGTTTTTGAGCCTGTTATTGGATTGCCATCGAAACGAGCTATTGAGTTTTAGATAGATTTGGTTCCATGAGCAGAACCAATGAGTAGGTCTCCAAGCAAGATGACTTCTATAGAGATGAGGGAGTTGAAGGTACAGTTGGTGGAATTGGAAGGCAAGAGTTTTGTCAAGACAAGTAATTCACCTTAAGGAGCAGCCGAGTGTTTTCTAAGAAGCTGGATGGATCGTTGAGGTTATATATCGATTATCGTAAGTTGAATGAGAGGAAGATAAAGAATCGAAGTCCATTGCCAAGGATTGACGATTTGTTTGATCAGTTAAGTGGAGCAAAAGTATTTTCTTAATTAGATTTGGCAACAGTTTCCATCAACTCTAAGTAGTAGAGGATAGTATATATTTGACGACGTTTAGGACCAGGTATGGGTCATACAAATGGTTAGTCATGTCGTTTGGACTAACTAATGCGCTGGCTTTCTTTGTGAATTTGATGAACTGTGTAATGACCCATATTTTTTAACCATTTAAAATTATTTAATTTAATATGGTTATTGAATAAAAATGGTTAAAAATAAAAAATTAATGAATTATTAATGTAGTTTATTTAATATGAACTTGAATAGAATTTTGAAATAAATAATTTCAAATGTTCGGGAAATAACAAGTATTGAAATGAAATTTATATATTGAATGTGTTTCTAATCGATAACTGGACTTGAATAATTAATGTAAATTATTTAGATGAAAATAAAATAATTGTTGATAGCAAAGATTTATTTGAAATTTAATAATTTATTAATATCAATTTATTGAATAATTAAATTGTTTAAATTTAATATTGGAAATTATTTAAATAATTGAATCTTGAATTTAATGTGAATGAAAATAATGTCAAAAGTTGATTTGAATTTTATTTAAACAAGAATGAAGATTGTTGATATTTAAAATAGGATTTAAAAGTGAATAAATAGAAATTGGAAGTTTTATATTCTATTTAACGAGTAAAATAGGGCCACTGTCTCGAATTTCGACAAAACCAATTTTCATCGGATCCGTAATAGTGAATTATTATAGGATTTCAGTTTCGTAGCGATCAGACTTATCGTTTGGCCGTGCCAACTTGAAATACGTAGAAATCGATTAAACGAATTTAATTAAACTAATAGCTATCTTCTTCATACGATCAAATTAGACTTCGAGGCTAGTTCCATTGCGTTCGAAATATAGGTATAACAATAAAACATCAGGCGACACCCTCCATTTGGAGTTCGGAATTGCGCAGGTCGATCAGGCGAGATATTTTCTAATATAATAATATATATTTACTTATCCTTATCCAACCATTCGTACATCTGCCCCTTTTCTTGTCTTCCCCCATAATCCTCTCCCTTTCTTTTCAAACGCACCTATCATGAAAGAAAAAAGGATATAAGATATATATAAAAAATACAACGTGATCTAATCGCGTTCGACTGGAAAGGCAGCGGCGCCTGGTTGCACATGTGAGGGAGGAGGCACGGCAGGGGCTCGGAGCTATACGCAGTCGTTAGGGCTTAGGGTAATAGGCTGAGAGCCGGCTATGGCCGTGCGTCTGCCCGCGTGTTGTGCTTTGAGGCGCGCGATGTGGTGGCCGAGCGATAACTGGAGGCGGCGGCTTAGGGTCGTGGTTTGGAGTTTGCAAGGGGCGCACGAGTCGATTTCTGGGTCACAATGGTGGGTTTCTGCACCTCGACATGGAGCTGTTCGCGAGAGGAGGATTAGGTATTCTAATTAAGATAATTTATTTTGGTAATTAGTGTTATTTAAAAATTTAATTATACTGACATTAATAAAATCATTTCTTATTCGTAAGAGGTCTGTCTCGGACGAGACAAATTGCATTGGAACCGTATCGACGCCATCCACAGTATGGAATTTGAGTGGAATTTATTTAAAGTTGAAAGATTTTCAGTTTCGAATAACAGATGAGTGTTTTATATGCTCACGAAGTACAAAATTAATTTTTACGTTAGTTAAATTTATATCATGAAGTAACTTAAATTTATTGACTGTTGTTTGGTAAATTTAAATAACATTTAAATTGATATGAATTAAAATGATAGGAATGTGAATTGACGGTTCAAATTTTAAATGGGAATTAAATTGCTAGTTAAATTCCCGATTATTGATAACTAGTAAATTGTTATGATATTTTGACTAATTTGGTGTTGATTGTGATGGATGCTCTTTATTGATATTTTTAATGATTTGGATGTTTATTTATTTTGATATATCATGTTATCACCCTGTATATTATTTGACAGAATATAAAATTATTAATTGAATTATTTCGAACAAATTAAGAAATAGGTTAAAATGATATATACCTATGACATTTTATTGGATTGAAATGATATATATCTTCCCTAAAATTAAATTGGAATAACTAATCACTTGACAATAGGATAGAAAATTATGTACGGATACCGGATTAGTTAAATTAAATGATTTTAAATTTTGGTTTGAGTTATTTAAATGATTTTGATTTAAAGAAATAAAAATTGAATTTATGGATTCGAATTATTTTCAACTTGAGATCGAAATGTTGAGATGAAATTTGTTAACAGGAATTGTTTAAATAATCTAATTGAAATTTGAAGCTATATTGAAACATGATTTAAATAATGGAAAGTGATTTGTTTAAAGATTTGAACTTTTATTCGTACTTTGATATAAATCCAGGAAAAAGTAATTTAAATGGATATTTCTAAATTTGGCTTGGAATTGAATTATTTAAAGAGTTGAACCTTGATTTAAATATTGAAGTTTAAAATTTAATTTAAGTGATCTAAATCGATCTTTTGAAATCAAGCTCAAAATTGATATAAATTGAAATGATTTAAAACTAAGAATTGAATTGAAACTTGAACTATTCAATTGAATCAATGAAATTGAAATTGGAATTATTTCGAATTGAAATCAAAAATTGAAATTGAAACTAAAATCGAAATTGAGGTTGATTTGGGTTGAAGTGGAAATTGAATTTAATTCGAATTGAAATTGGGTCAATGAAGTGAATCAAGATAGAATGATTTGAATTGAAAGATTTGGAATTGAATCAGTTTGACTTTGAAACTATTTTAAACAAATAATTTTAATATAAATTGTTTAAATCCTACCTTGTTAAATATTTAAATTATTTTGATTTTACAAACTATTTTATTTTAAAGAAATTTTAAATACTTAAATCATTTTATATCAAACTATTTTAACAACTTAACTATTTCTAAACTATTTAAAAAAAAATAAGCTGGTCGTAATGGGAACTGTTTATATTTAAATCATGGATTTAAATACGAATTGGGTTAAAATGAAGTTATAACCTAAACTGTAATTCGAATTGAATTTTAAACTAAAAATGACATAACGAACCGAACATCATATTTTGAAGTAAATATGATATTTCGGAATGAAACTGATTTGAAGCAAATATTATATTTTGATATCAAGTATGAATTGTTTTTGAAACGTAAAAGTACCAGCCGGTGTGTAATAGGGCGTTTGGTTGTTGAAGACACTGAGGCCTCTTATTGGCATACTCTTTGTCAATATTGAAACCACTTTAACGACTGTGTGCACGGAGGAGACTCCAGAACAAAATAGTTGGATTTGGCATCGTTGCTGGATTTGAAGAAAGAGAACGATGATGGATAGACCCCGACACTCGCGCCAATTTGAAATGACTAAAACAGGACGGTGTGATAGGGCCAAGCGAGCTAGTTACACCTAGCGGACATCTGTTCTTTGATTTTCTTGGACTTGGTCCATATTATTACTCTTGTTGTTGAATTCAATTGGTGCACCTTGATTTCGGGATAACCTCCCTTTGACTCGATATGGAAGGATGGATGCGGTGGGCGATCGTGGCAACGATGCGTTTCCACTAGCCGTGACACCCTAGTTGGCAGTATCCAACCTTGAGCATTGCCTCATGTGCCTTGTCATACTTTTATCCGTATAGAGACCCCTACGATTTTGGTTTAGTGTTGTCGTATCACGGCGCATCCCTATTCCCTGACGTTCTACAGTGCAAAATGTAGGACAATGCTTAATAACACGTTAAGGGGGATTAATGCAAAGCCTTAATGTTAAGAAAAATATTTATTTTACTGTAGACATTAAATATATAGCGTATTATACTATATATAAATAAAGTGATGGATCCTTAAGACATGGAAAATCCCGTAACATACCTTGAGTTGTTACATGGACATTATACGCTGTATAGGAGGCGTGAAACCTCGTGAACATATCTGATGCCATTACACTCATGTTATGCGATATCGATTTGACTCATATAAGGATATTTTAGTCCCGACTCGAGTGTTTTGTCTTTTCATTACGCTCGGGTCAGCCTTGAGTTTTCAATGTATTGAAGATCATTTTCTTGAGGACGAAGTCGAAGATTTGGTATATATTATTATTATTATCCCATGCATCATGTTGTTTTGCTTCATTATTATTTTGTGCTCTTGTATATATAACTCTGATAAATGTTGTAAATTTATAATCAAATGTATAATATAAACAACTTCATGAAATGTTTATTTGATTATTATATTTTGTCATTACACTGCGAGATTCTGTGTTTGTTTTATTCTTCTTTTCTTATTTTTCTTAATTAACACCAATGATTATCTATGTTCCGGATTGTTTATGTTGGACATGTGTAGATTATTGTCAATTTAAACCTTCCAAAATATGGGTCGTCACAGTTGGTATCAGAGCTTTGTTTAGCGATAACCTTAGCTTTGTGGGGTTTTACTCATTAGAGATAGGAAATTAATACCCTAGAATGAGTTTGTTTTGAGTGTGTGTGTGTGTGTGTGTGTGTATGAGACTGCGTACTTGTTGGTGTTACAAAATGTTTTATATTGTGTTTACTTATCCGTTGAGTTGTTTATGAATTCTGGTCGGTGCATAGGTCACCATGTTAAACGAGGCAAGTCGATATAATATTGTTTTAAAATTAAGTAAATGAAATAATTTTACCTAAATTATATATTATATATAAAAATAAATTGAATGAGAATAAATGAGCAAGTGAAATTAATGTGAGTAATTGAATTTGATTTAAACTGAATTTAAATTGGATGTAAATGAATTGAATGCAAATGAAATAAGCGAATGTTAAATAAAGGAAATGGATACACTTAAGTATAAGAGGTAAGAAATATAAGTCTAAATTATAAAATGAGTAGTTTTATAAAATAAATTGAATATGAAGTGGATAGGTTATAAAACCAAGTTTGGAAATACTAATTTAACCAATTTGAGTTAAGGACGTCTATAAATTTAAGTAATGAGTTATGAAATAAAAATCTAATCTTAGTTTAAGTTAAAAGAATGAATTTAAACCGAGAATTTGAGAATTTAAATTCCAATGCTCTTGAAATTGTTTTCTAAGATTTTGAAAATATTAATTAGTATTATTTGAAAGATATTATGAGTAGAAATTTGTTTCAAAAAGGAATTAAATGGAAATAAATCCCGTACTCCTTCCGTTGCTGGAAAATAATTTCGGCGATGACGGCCGCATCATCGACATTCATTTTCGAGTCTCAAAGTGGGAGAGGCCACTTACTAGCTTTGCTACACATTTGGGTTGATAAATAGATTTTGATTTACAATTTTGTAAATATGATTTGATATATATAAAAAATATGATATATATATTATTTCAAAATGATTTAAAATGATCGGGATTTGTATTCTTAAGTTTTTTAGTTAATGGTTTTCAGTTGTAGAAATAAAGTGAATTTTTTTAATAGTTGGAAACTTCTAAAATGAGAAATAAGAAATATAAGCTAAATGTTTAAATAAAGTTCGAAAGTTAAATTATAACTCTTAAATTTCAAGAAAATGGAAATTTAAACTTGTGAAAATTATTGAAATTTTTTGTTAACCAAAATGAATAAGGTAAATTTGTATAACATTCAATTACATTTTAAAAACATATATAAAACTTATCAGAAATTTTAGAAAGGTTGAAATGTTAAATATGAATGGTAATAGAATATTATACAAGTTTGAACTTGAGTAATATGAAATGTTTAAGGAAATATTCTGAACTGAAATAGTTTTTAAAGAAACGTTATGAAATTAAATTACATTTTTATAAAAAAATGGTATAAACTTAGTTATGTTCTAAGAAATGTGAAATAAATAATTTCAGTAGCAAGAAGAAAATACTATTTAGATATATGGACTTAAAAGAAGGTAAACAAATAATGAATTAAATCGTATTTTTGAAAATTGTTTAAAATAAAATAATAAATTTGCAAAGGATATTTAAGTTTTAATTATAACCTACTAAGATAATCATAATTTAAATAATATTGTGTAAAAGAAGATACATCTGGCTAAAATGATTATAAACTTAAGATATGATTAATGAAATAAATAAAAGTTGAAATTTTAATTATGAAATGAAATTTTACTTAGTTCAAGTTGAATGGAATGAGCCGATAAAATAAGTTGATGAAATAAATTATAAAATGGATGTTAACTTAAGAAAATTTGAATGAAATTAATTGTGATGAAAAGAAAAATTCGTTAATATGAATTTGAGTGGTAAAATAAAATTTACCTAAGTAAATCTAATAATGTGAATTAATGAAATGAACTAATGAAGTGAATTGATGAATTAATATGAACTTAAGATATGAAGTAATAATAATAAACATGAATTGTGTTATAAAATGTTTATAATAAACTTAACGGTTTACAAATGATATTAGTATTAAATAGAGTATACTAAGTGGCAATAATTTTTTTAACTTAAAAAAGGTTAATGAAATGATTTATAAAATGAATTGATATAAGATGTTGTTAAACATAAAATGAAACAATTTAACTTTAACAAACTGAAATTCGAATAAATTGAATGTGAATGAGATAAATGTAAATAAATTTAAAACAAACCGATTAAATGTTAATAAAATTAGATGTTAATAAGAAATGGAGTGTATAAATTTGAATAGTGCATTAGAGAATGTAAATTCACATAGTTATGAATTAATCGGATTACATACCACACTTTTATATTTTTCCCGATGGGATGCCTCATCATTGATATGAGATGTATATTTGATATATTAGGTATATATTTGTGTTATATATTGTATTGGAAATTTTTTTCGATCGAGCCACGCAAAGGAGACTCTGTCAAATTTTTCCGTTAATCCAGGTATTAATTTTTTTTGAGGTTTTAAATTTTTTATAACATGTTTTATATATAAGTTGTAATTTCCGTAAAACCAATATCGAAGTGGCGTAGTAAAGATTTTGTAAATGAAATCTTAAAGTTTGATATGTCGATTATTTTGAATAAAATATATTAAGTGTTAAATTCCGTACTTATCCCCTTTTCGAAGACAAAAAGTTTTGAGTAGGGGAGAATGTAATGACCCGTATTTTTTAATATTTTAAATTATTAAATTTAATATGATTATTGAATAAAACGGCTAGAAATAAAAAATTAATGAATTATTAATGTAATTTATTTAATATGGACTTGAGTAAAATTTTGAAATAAATAATTTCGAAGGTTCATGCAATAACCAGTATTGAAATGAAATTTGTATATTGGACGTGTTTCTAATCGATAACTAGACTTGAATAGTAAATGTGAATTATTTATGTGAAAATAAAATAATTGTAGATAACTAAAATTTATTTTGAGTTTAATGATTTATTGATATTAATTTATTGAATAATTAAATTGTTTAAATTTACTATTGGAAATTATCTAAATAATTAAATCTCGAATTTAATGTGAATGAAAATGATGTTAAAATTGACTTAAATTTTATTTGAACAAGAATGAAGATTGTTAACGTTTAAAATTGAATTTAAAAGTAAATAGAAATTGAAAATTTTATATTTTATTTAACGAGTAAAAATTTCCATGTTGGTCATTGTCTTAGATTTCGATGAATCCAGTTTCATCGTATTCATAACTGTGAATTATTATAGTATTTCAACTTTCGTAGCGATCGAACCTGTCGTTTGGCCGTGCGAGCTTGAAATGCGTAGAAATTGATTAAACGAATTTAATTCAGGTAATTTTACTTTCTTTTGAATATGACTAAATTAGGCCGCGAGGCTAGTTCCATTACGTACGAAATAGGAGTATAAAATATAGAATGTCAGGCGGCACGCTCCTTTTTGAGTTCAGGATTGCATGGGTCGATCGGGCAAGATATTTTCTAATATGATAGCATATATTTACTTATCCTTATCCTACCATTCATACATCCACCCCTTTTCTGTATTCCCCCATGCCTCTCTCCTTCTCTTTTGAAATTGCGCCTATCAGTGAAAGAAAAAAAGATATAAGAAAAAAAAGAAGAAAAACACAACGCCATCGAATCGCGTTCGATTAGAAAGGTAGTGGTGCCTTGGTGCACACTCGAGGCGAGGAGACACGACAGGGGGTCGGAGCTAGTTCCAATCGTTAGGGCTTAGGGTTATGGGTTGAGCGTTGGCGATGACTATGCATCCACGAGCGCATAACACTTAGAGGCGCACGACCTGGTAGCCGAGCGATGACCGGAGTCGATGGCTTAGGGTCATGGTCTGGAGTTGGCAAGTGGAACAACGTTGAGCTCTGGGTCACGATGGTGGGTTTTTGCACTTCAACTTGGAACTATTCACGAGAGAAGGATGATTAAGTATTTTAGTTAAGATAATTTATTTTGGTAATTGGTGTTAATTAAAATTTTAATTACATCGGCATTAATAAAATCATATCTTGTTTGTAAGAGGTCCGTTTTGGACGTGAAAAATTGCGTTGGAACTGTATCGACGTCAATCCACAGCATGGAATTGGAGTGGAATTTATTTGAAGCTGAAATATTTTCAGTCTCAAATAAGAAGTGAATGTTTATACGTTCACGATGTACTAAAATAATTTTTATGTTAGTTAAATTTATATCATGAAGTGATTTAAATTCATTGACTGTTGTTTGGTAAATTTAAGTGATATTTAAATTGATATGAATTAAAATGATAAGACATTGAATCGATGGTTCAAATTTGAAATAGGATTTAAATTGCTAGTTAAATTTCCAATTATTGATAACTGGTAAATTGTTATGATATTTTGACTGATATGGATGTTGATTGTGATGAATGCTATTGATTGATATTTTTGATGATTTGGATATTTATGTATTTTGATATATCCTGTTATCACCCTGTATATTATTTGATAGTATGTAAAACTATTAATTGAATAGTTTCAAATAAATTAAGATATAGGTTGAAATGATATATACCTACGACAATTATTTGGATTGAAATGATATATATCCATCCTTGAAATTAAATTGGAATAACTAATCACTTGGCCATAGCATAGAAAATTATATACGGACACCTAATTGGTTAAATTAAATGATTTTTAAATTTTGGTTTGAGATTATTTAAATGATTTTAATTTAAGGAAATAAAAACCGAATTTATGGAAATTGAATTACTTTTGAACTTGAGATCAAAATGTTGAGATTGAAATTTGTTAATAGGAATTTAGGTAATCTAATTGAAATTTGAAGCTATAATTAAAATATGATTTAAATTATGGAAATTGATTTGTTTAAAAGATCTGAACTTTTATTCGGATTTTGATATAAATCCAGGAAAAAATAATTTAAATGGATAGTTCTAAATATGGCTCGGAATTGAATTATTTTAAAGAGTTGAACCTTGAATTAAATATTGAGGTTTAAAATTTAATTTCAGTGACTTAAATAGATATTTTGAAATCGAGCTCAAAATTGATATAAATTGAAATGGTTTAAAATCGAGAATTGAATTGAAACTTGAATTATCAAATTGAATCACTGAAATTGAAATTGCAATTAATTCGAATTGAAATCAAAAATTGAAGTTGAAATCGAAATCAAAATTGAATTTAGAATCGAAATTGAGGTTGATTTGGATTGAAGTGGAAATTGAAGTTAATTCGAAGTAAAATTGAAATTGGGTCGATTTGAAGTGAACTGAGATTAAATGATTCGAATTGAAGGATTTGGAGATGAATCGGTTTGACTTTGAAACTATTTTAAATAAATTATTTTAATATAAACGATTTAAAATCTATCTTGTCAAATATTCAAATTATTCTGATTTTAAAAACAATTTCATTTTGTTGAACATTTTAAATACCAAAATAAATTATATCAAACTACTTTAACTATTTACTATTTCTAAACTATTTAAAAAAATTCAAACTATTTTCTAAAAATTCAAACTGGTCAAAGTGGGAACTGTTTGTATTTAAATCATGACTTTAAATACAAATTGGGTTAAAATGAAGTTATAACCTAAATTGTTATTCAAATTGAATTTTAAAGTAAAAATAACATATCGAACCGAATAACATATTTTGAAGTAAGTATGATATATCAAAATAAAGTTGATTTGAAGCGGATATGATATTTTGATATCAAGTATGAATTGTTTTCGAAATGTAAAAGTACCAACCGGTGTCTAAAACGACATTTGGTTGTTAAAGAGACCGACGGTTGTTAAAACCACTTTAACAACCGTGTACATGGAGGAGACTCCAGAACAAAGTAGTTGGATTTGTCATTGTTGCTGGATTTGAAGACAGAGAACAATGGTGCATAGACCCAGGCACTTGTGCCAATTTGAAATAACTAAAATAGGTCGGCTTGACAGTGCCAAGAGAGCTAGTTACCCTAGCGAACATCCGTTCTTCGATTTTCTTAGACTTGGTCCATATTATTACCCTTGTTGTTTGATTCGATTGGTGCACCTTGATTTTGGGTTATCCTCCCTTTGACTCGAGATGGGATGGATGGATGGACGCGTTGGACGATCATGGCTACGATGCGTTACCACCAGTCCTACGACCCGAACTAGTAGTATCCGACCTTAGGCATTGCCTCACGTGCCTTGTCATGCTTTCTTCCTTATACGTTACCCTTAAGATTTTGGTTTAGTTTTATCGTATCATGGCGCATCCCTATTCCCCGACGTGCTACTTGGAGTTATATGCAAATTGTATGACAATGCTTAAAAACGAGTCAATAGGGATAAATGTAAATCCTTAACGCTAATAAAAATATTTATTTTACATATTAGACACTAAATATATTGCGTATTCTACTACATATAAATAATTAGACGGATCCTTAAGAGATGGAAAATCCCTTAACATCTCTTAAGTTATTGCACTCACGTTATACACTGGATAGGAGATGTGAAACCCTATAAACATATTTGACGCCATTAGACTCGTGTTATACGATATCGATTTGACTCACATAAGGATAATTTAGTCCTGACTCGAATGTTTTGTCTTTTCATTACTCTTGGGTCATCCTTGAGTTTTAGCGTATTGAATATCATTTTCTAGAGGACGAAAACAGAGTTTTAGTATATATTATTGCTATTATTATGCCATGCACCATGTTTTTCTACTACATTATTACTTTGTTCTATTGTATATATAACTCTGACAAATGTTGTAAATTTATAATCAATTGTATAGTATAAACAGATCCATGAACTGTTTGTTTAATTATTATATTTTTTCATTCTGCTGCAAGATTCTGTGTTTGTTTTCATCTTCTTTTCTTATTTTTCTTAATTAACCCCAATGATTATATATGTTCTGAATTGTTTAAGTTGGACATGTATGGATTATTGTTAAATTAAACCTTCTGAAATGTGGGTTGTCACAAACTGAGTTTTCAGAGAGCACTTGGATAGGTTCGTATCGGTTTTCATAGATGATATCTTGATATACTCTAAGGATGAAAGAAAGCATGAAGTTCATCTTAGGGTGGTGCTTGAGACACTGAGGCAGCATCAACCAAAAGCAAAGTTCTCGAAGTGTCACTTCTAGAAGAAGGAAGTCAAGTTTCTGGGTCATATAGTCTCAGAGAAATGGTTATCTATAGATCCGACTAAGATTGAAGAGTGAATTGTTGGAAAGACCCGAGACAGTGAAAGAAATAAAGAGTTTACTTGGATTAACTGGGTATGATCAGAGATTCGTTAAGGATTTTTTGCAGATAGCAGCACCGATGACCAAGCTAACGAGAAAGGATATGAAGTTTGTGTGGACCGATGACTGTGAGGAAGCATTCCATAGTTTGAAACACTTATTGACCCATGAACCTATATTGTTTGTTCTAGAAGGGAATCGGGATTTGATAGTTTTTATGATGCATGTGGAATAGGATTAGAAGCTATGCTGATGCAGAGAGGTAAAGTGATTGCCTATGCTTCTAGATAGCTTGGACCTCATAAGGTCAGGTATCCAACGCATGATTTGGAATTGGTTGCCGTGATTTTTGCATTGAAGGTGTGGAGAAATTACCCTTTGGGAGAGAGGTTTGAGTTATATACAGATCATAAGTCACTAAAGTATTTGTTCCCTTAGAAGAAGTTGAACATGAGATAATAGATGTGGTTAGATTTTATTGCCGCTTATGATTTTGGGATTGAGTACACATCGAGGAAAGGCAAAAAGGTTGCAGATGCACTTAGCTAGATACATCAAAATGCAATATTAGGGATGATTGCTGAGTGAAAAGATTTAAAATGTTAGTGGATTTCATAGTGCAGTGGAGTTCAGAGGTTGGGTCTAGTGGAGATACAGTGTATTATCTTTTTTGGAAGGTCGACCAGTGATGATCAAAAGGATTGCTTCTAGAAAGGATGAAGATCCAGTGTTAGCTGAACGGATCAAGAAGTTAAGAGATGGAACCGAGAGCGATGACTTGAAAGATTCCTTGACCCGAATAGGTGGTTTGAGAAAAAAAGGGAGATTATGTATTCTGAGTGTAGGAAACATAATGAAAGAATTCTTGGAGGAATGCAATCGTTTGAAGTTCCCTATTCATCCTAGAGGTACTAAGATGTATCAGGATATGAAGAGGAGTTTCTTTGGGAAGGTATGAAGCAGGATATTGGCTTGTGTGTAAAGTAATGCTTGATTTGCCAACAAGCAAATGTTGAACACCAAAAGCCAAGTGGGTTGTGTCAACCATTGGATATTCCAGTATGGAAATATGATTCTATTTTTATGGATTTTATTGGTGGGTTGCCAAGGTTGAACCGGGAAAATGAAATGGGTTATAGTGGACAGATTGACCAAAAGTACCCATTTCACTCCAGTTAAGTCAACCAGAACGACACCTGTATTGGCGAAATTGTTTATGAAGAATGTGATTAGACTTCATGGAAATCCTAGTAGCATAACAAGTGATAGACATTCCTTATTCACAAGTGACTTCTCGATGAGTCTACATAAAGTTTTAGGAACTAAGCTCAAGATGAGTACCGCTTCATCCGCAGACAGATGGGCAAACAGAGAGAGCGAACAAAGTCTTGGAAGATTTGTTAAGAGCTTGTTCTCTAGATTTCAGGGGATTATGGGAATACCATCTTCATTTAGTCGAGTTTTCGTATCACAAAGTTATTAGACAATATTGGGATTGCACCGTTTGAAGCTTTGTATGGAAGGCCATGCAAATCTCCCGTTTGTTGGTTGGAGACCGAGGATAGGTTGGTTCTTGGTCCAGATTCAGTTAGAGAAGCTACAGAAAAGATTGAGGTCATTTGGTTAGAATGAAGGAGGCTCAGTCTAAGCAGAAGAGTTATGCAGATACAAGCTGGAAAGATTTTGAGTTCTCAGTTGGAGATCAGGTTTTCGTCAAGGTGTGACTGATGAAGGGTGTGACCAGATTTGGGAATCAGGAAAGTTAGCACCTAGATTCGTTGGACCTTTTCCTATTGTTGGGAGGATAGTGAAACTCGCATATAGAGTTGAGTTATCCGAGAAGCTTGATAGCTATCCACGAAGTTTTCCATGTATCTCATCTCATAAAGTGTGTTAGAGTCCCAAAGACTGCCATTGCACCAACTATGCTAAATAACTTAGTGGTAGAACCGAACTCAACTATAGTGAGAAAGTCAGATCGCATTGTTGCGAGAGATGAGAAAAGGCTTAGAACCAAGATGATCAGATTAATCAAAGTCCAGTGTAGCGATGATGACAAGAACTGTACTTCTGAGGTTGAGAGCAAGATTAGAGGTACTTATCCCGACTTGTTTGATGGTATGTTTTACCATCTTTTTTGATTTGTTATGTACCTAATCATAGTTTCGAGGACAAAATTCTTTAAGGTGGGGGGTTTGTAACACCTCATATTTTTGGTAACACTATTTAGGATATTTAATTAGTTAAATTAAATTAAATAATGTGTTGATTAAGGGATTGAGATTTGATTTTAATTAAGGTGTAGTCATGCCATTTAACGATGAATTAAGAGTTTAAATGAAGTAGAGGAGGGGCAAAATAGGAAACAGGTCATTCCTATATCCTCAAAACTTGGCCAACTATTTTCCTATACACGCTCATTTCATTTGAAAATTTTCAAACTAATGCCGGCCACCATTAACAAGGAAAAGGGAAAGAAGACTAATAAAAACTAAAGGAAAAGCGAATTCAAATCAAATCCATTTATATCTCAATCTTTATAATCTCTAAAGCTAAGGTGAATAACGTTTACATCTCATATTTCTTTTTTTTCGGTTTTAAGATGAACTTTGAAACGCTTTGCATTGATTTGCCATATTTTTGAATGATGGAATGATTATATATACTTGTTGATGATTTATGGTTATTCATATAGATTTATGATATATTTTGATATGAAAACCCTATTAAATGACATCCAAATGCCTTACAAATTTTTATATAGACCAGAAATATTATTTTGGAGATGAGTTTCAATTTTCAGAATTTTGTGGAATTTATATGAACGTTCCACTAAAGAAAATGTAAATTTGAGTTATATGTTATTTACGGTTAAATAATAAAAGTTTTGGGTTTGAAATTATTATATGTTGGAAAACATATCAAAAGAGATTTTTTTTGAATTTCGCAGAATTTTCCTAACTGTTTTAATGGGTACATAAAATTATTTAAGGTACATGACTTATATGTTTTATATATTATAGAAGGAGAAGGGGCTTTTTGCAAATAAATATAAATTGTTAATTGTGGAAAGTCAGTAGTACTTTTTGAAAAGAGAAACTTACAATCAATCACAATTTGACGAACAAGGCAGATTCGTATAAAGAAGTAATTTAAAAGGAATAATCTACATGTTTTTCACTGTTTTGATGCTTTTGGCACCAGGTTCCGCCTCCTTAGCTTCGCTTCCGACACAGTCAAAATCTATGCGCATGGTATCAGGGAACTGGTATGTAATTGATGCATGCAGAAAGTATGGAGTCGAAACCAAGGGTTCCAAAGGGGTTGAGGCATTGCTTTGCTTTAAAAAGAAAAACACGCCTGCTTGTTTTCGACTAAGTAGCTTTCGACTATGTCAAACGGATTTAAAGAAATGGTTTTGATTCGGTTGCGCCTTTGTTTTAAACGATGCTTTCAACTAAGTCAAAGCCTTTTACTACCGCCTTTTTACTTTTCAACCCAAAGGGTTTCAAAGGGGTAATTTGTTTTCTAAAATTTGGCTATTTCTCCAATGCTTTCGAAGGGATAGTTTCAACATTATCACTTCTTTACTTAGGAAATAGTTTCAAAATAGATGCTTTCAACTTAAATTTTTAAAGACTCTTTTCTTATGATTGAAGTGTAACCCTAATGGTTTTGAAAGAGACGGTTTTAAATGGTTTCAAAACAGATGTTTTCGACTTTAATGGGTTTTTGATCCTTTTTCTCTACTTGAAGGCATAATCCAAAGGGTTTTGAAACCGAAATAGTTTACAAAGGTATCGAAGTGGTAAATTTTTAAATGGTTTCGAAAGGTTTCCAACACGTTTTAAGTTAAACCCAAAAGGCTTTCGAAAGGTTTAGTATTTTAGTGCTTTCGAAAGGGTTTTAGTGAATGGTTTCGAAGGTGTAACAAGCCAGAATTTTGGTCGTTTAGTTTTGAAAATTTAATTTAATTTAAATGTTGAATTTGAATTATTAATTGATCTTGCATATGGAAGAATCGCTGAAAAGGTTTATAATTTCAAAAATATAGCGATTCAATGGGTTTGGTAAATAATAAAATTAATAATTGAAAATTGGGGATAATATGGGAATCTGGGGTTAAATGGGAATGGAAATGATTTCTAAAATTTATTTATATTCTATTTGGATTATAATTGTGATGTTCGACTTTTGAATGGAATTAAAGGTCAATAAATTTAAAGTTTGAAATTTACATATTAATCTAATAGTGGAAACTAATATATGGGAACAATGTAATTCAAATAGAATTTATATTCATATTAAAAATCATTCCTATTCATATTAAATCTTGATTTAATATGAATAGGAATGATTTTTAATATGAATATAAATTCTATTTGAATTATAATTGAGTTAGTAAAATTTTAAAATTTGAATTTTAAACGATTTCGAAGATTTTGAAAATCGTTCGATTTAATCGACAAGTTAAAAATAGTCTTTCAGGGCACAGTCTCGGAATTCGATGAAAGTAGTTCCATTGGATCCATAATAGGGTCTTATTATCTGATTTCAAATTTCCTAACATTTGGAGTTCCATTTGGTCGTACGAAAGTAGTTCCATTTGGTCGTACGAAATAAAAATGCGTAGAAATAAATATCGAAAATCTAACATTTTAATTAGATCTAAAAAGCTATCTTCCACATACGATCGAATTAGGCTACGAAACATATTCCATTGTGTTCAGAATAGGAGTAAAACATTATAACGCCAGGTGGCACGTCTAGTTTGGAGTTCTTTCAAAAATCAAGTAAAGTGTGAAAATAATAATAAAATATTATAAATATACGTGTGTGTGTGTGTGTTTATATATATATATGAGTTAAAAAGTGAAACCCCAAATCTATCTTTACGCGGTCGCCATTCTAAATTTAATGGCTGAAATGCTCTCTTCTTCTTCCTCGATTTTCTTCCAATCCACTCATTAATTTTGAAAACTTCTAACTAAGGGATTGTCGAGCTCTTGCTATCCAACGGTCAAGATCTGGAACGACGCAACGATGAAGGAGAAATTTTGCCGCGTGTTAGCGGCGTTTTTTCATGGATTTCGTGGAAGTTAGGGGGCCGAGTTCAACGTTGTCAGGGGCAGGGTGGCACGCGTGTAGGCGGAGGTAGCGGTGACCTTTGATCATCCTCTGGGGGTCGGAGCATGAAGCGGCCATCGAGTTTCACGTGTGCATATGGGTTTGTTTGTTTACCTGGAATGAGCGAACGAGGAGAAGAGGGAAATGAAATGTACGACCTTGATTTCTTATTTCGTTTTGTGTGGCCGGATTTTTCCTGATGGTACTATTAATAAATAAAAAAGAAAAATTGAAATTAATTTATATAATATATATTCAAAACTTTAAAAGCTCGAATCTTTGTCATATGAGGTCGGAATCGGATGAAACAAGCGGCGTCGAAATCCAGTGACGAATACTATGCACAGGAGCAGATCTGGAGGTGTTTGGAGTGAGTGAAAATATTAGGTTAAATCGAAAATGTTCGATTTAATTTAAAATTGGAACGTTTGACAACGTAAAAAGAAAGGTGAGTTAATCTCACTCAATTTTGGACTGCTAGTGATTAATTTTAATAGGTAAAATTAATAAATGATTGATTGGTTGAATTGATGCATTTTTATTAATTGGATGTGATATTATATGTAGTGTGTGTGCATGTGTATGCCTATATATATATATATATTGGAATGATTGATATCCCTGCATATATATAGCGGATGAGACCCTATGCGTCCTGCATAATAGCCGATGACCCTATGTACCGCGATATTCCACCTCGAAGTGGAACTGGTATTTCTATTTTTGTATTAACATCTGTGGAAGTAGGGAAATAGGTTGAAGGGATCCAACTGGACTCCTCAAAAATGTTGAATTTAATTGCATGTATAGTGATATATGTTTCGTTGAATAATCTGTGACAGGTTATTGTGTGATCTGAATTAATTGAATGTTATGGCAATTAACCTGGATTTTTGGTATTTTTAAATATTTATAAAAATATGGTTTAAGTTGGTAAAGATTGTAAACATGGTTTTTTGTAATAAAAGTATATAAAAGGATTATAAAATAAAAAAATCCTTAAACGGTACTTGTTTAAAAATAAAAGGTTTTAAAATCAAGATTTAGAGTATTTTTGAAGGATAAAAGCGAATTAGGAAACAAGTGTAAAATTGGTTATACTAGAGTTCGGTAGTATTTTCAAATTTACGAAATGAAATTGGAAATCTAGAAAATTGGGCTTGTTTTAAAAAGAGAATTTTTTATTATTAATTTGATAATTTTTAAAGGTGTTCAAATATTTTGGAGAATTAGTTGTTTTAAGTATTTTAAATTGTTTAAAGCATATTTTATTATCAATTAGTTACTTTATAATGATTATTAAAGATTTATTATTATTTAAGCATTAGTCAGCATTATTATTTTTAAAAATAATTATTAAATATTAATATGGCTTTTTATAGTAACTTTTATTTAAGTATATTTGACTAGAATTAACTTGAAATTTATTTTAGAATTTACAAGCATTATTTTGAGATAAATTTTTTTTTTGAAAAGTAACAATATACTCACGTGGCGTAAATTGGAGGCAGTGAGTGCCTATAGCTAAGTTTTGGATTTCTCTGGGATAGAGATGTAACCATTGAATTGTGATCCATGGTTTGATACCGCAGTGGTAATTTCCACATTATTTCTAAAGGGTTTTCCAAATACTTTTGAAAAGATGGTTGTAAATTTACTAAATTCGATAGGATAAGTTCGTATAATTTAGATAAAGAGATTTATGTAATTAAAATTAAATTAAAAATAGATTTAATATTTTCAGTGGAAAATGAAATATTTTGTTGAATTGATTGTTTATTTGATAGATAAATAACCGACTATCAAATCTGGACCTAAACATAACTTTGGAAATATCTAGAAGAAGTACAGGGATTATATGGTACAGTTACCATTCAAGGTGCTATACTGTACGTATAAACTCGTTTCGTTCTTCTAGGATGTTTTTAAGGAAATCCATACATTAACGATTAGAAGGTGATGTTCAATCATATTGTCATCTCTTTATTTCCTTAAGAATGGCGGTTGAGTTTACCGGAAATATTGAACGTTGTTTTGAAGAGACCGGGATCAGATTCGTGATCCGAAAACCACTTCGGTCCAACGGGTACGTTTTCGTAATGAAGACAAGAGCATGGAGTTGAAGATGGAGCAATGAAGTCCAAGGGCTAATCGTTACTAATCATGAGGGTGATTCCAAATGGATGTAGTGGGAATAGTGCCTTCGGTTCTGTTCGGACTTGGAACGAACTTGTATGGATGAATGCTATCAGTACATTGTTATTGGAGGACAATGAGCATTTTTAGTGAATATTTCTAGCCTTTAGCCTCATCAACCGAGAATGACTGAAAATTAAGGGGAATGCAGCAAGGCTGAGTGGGTAGCACCCAAGTAGGGTATGTCTATCACCTTTCTAGATAACCTTGGATATTATCACTACATGTTGAAGGAGCTCGAAAAGGGTGGGAACGCCCGGGGTGATAGCATATTCGGTCTATCTATTTCAGGGATAGTCCGGTCTTGTGCAGCAGGGGATCTCGGCGTGGTCTTCGGCACAGTGTTTCTAAACATGTACTATGACAGGTAGTACACCAGTGCCTAGTCATTCAGTTGGAATCCATTCTTCAATAAGCGCCGTACGGTTTTGATTGTGCCCAACTATGCTGGAATATGAAATGCAAGCATTTCAGCTATTTGAATAATTATTTGTACTTAAACACTACTATATTATCGAGGATTTTGATATGAAATGTTTTGGTTATCGTAAGGTAAAAATCCGTGGTGTTTATTTATGGCATGGTCTTATGAGATACCTTTGATTTTCAAAGGATTTGATAACTTTAATAATTCAAATTGATTGTATTTTCTCACACTGGTTTTCTAGACTGACTAGGGTGTTATTTTATTATAGTGCCCGGGTCAGACCGAGTATTACAGGTTCATGTTAGGATGCTATGGCGAGCTGGATGGCGAAGATGTATTACTCGTACTTGTTTATTACCACTACAATGTTTTGTTTGAAATTGCTAGAAATTGTGAGGGTAGATTGTTTAACTGTCCAGGCTTGTAATTATTGATTAGTGCACTCTACTGTGAAATATGTATATTACAGTTTTGATTTGTGTAAAGAGCTATTGATATTGAATATTGTTATGTCCGTTGTGAGATTCTGTTTCGTTTTAGTTCTCTTCTTCTTCGACCTCCTTTCTGTCTCTTCAACAATCTATCTTTCCGACACTCAATTGTTCGACATGTTATACAGTGAACATATTTATGTCGATTTTCGAGGGTCGAAAGGGCAGGTCGTAACAGAAGGAGTGGTTCCCCAGGATTTCGAAAGGGATGAAACGAAAAGTTTTTCCTATGTTTTCAAAAGGCAATATATAGAGGATTTAAAGAAGGATGTCTAATGTTTTGAAGCTTTTTAAGGAAAGGCTTTTAACGGTTTAAAAAGGGTTACTTTCAATGGTTTCGAAAGGGTTACCTTCAAGGGTATCAATGAGTTGTTTAATGTATTAAATATGCAGTATAGTCTAAGTACTTTCGAGTTAGAAAGGGTTTTAACTTGTTTTTGAAGGATAGCCAACCCTTAGTTAAATTCATCAACATTATTTTGAGTAAAATATATATAACACGGCAAAATAGCTTAGCGTAAAGCTAAGAATATATTTTCCTTATATAAGTATAATTTAAAAGGTTAAACTATTTTGAAAAGATTTTCAAGGAAAAAGATGAAGGGTAGTTAACCCTAAGAAAATGATTGGGATAGATAGTCCATTTTGATCCAGACAGTTAGTCCAGTTTGCGGACTGTTAGTCTAGCTTGCAGCCAGTCAGCCCAATTTTCGGACAGATAGTCCATTTACTACTTGTTGATAGATAGTTGATTAGTTACCTAATTATAGCTTAATGGACTTAGCTATTATTATCATTATCATATCAGTTTGATTAACCAGTTTGGTTCAGGAAAGGATTTGCAAAATATATGTTTAAAGAGGGTATTAATGAGACTAAAACCATTCGCTAAGCGGCATGGTCTCACTTGATATTATTGAAACATTTGAGCTATTATTGATGTTAAAATTCCCATCTTGGTTGATATGGATGGATATTATATACGTATACTATCATGAACATTTATATGCTTGTTGGATGCATGGATGTTAGTTTGGTTGTTAGGTTGAAACGACGATTTATTGGCAACTCAGCATTAGGGAATATTTCATGCTTTAGGGTTTCATCCCCTTGATCGAAAACCAAAACGAACGGGATAAGTTGTAAGTGAATGCTGGAATGCATGCCAATGGATCTGAGGATGGAAGACGATGGATTAGGACGAGTTTTGGACTTTGGATAGATGCCGGACGTTTTCAGTTGGTTAGTACCTATCCATTTTTGGCTAAGTACAGGACAAAAGGGTTTGATATTGACCACTGTGGAGTGGTCGGTACCCATCACTATTTGTGTTGGTCTATTTGATCTACCTTTGACATGGACGGTGTGGAGGCTTCGAGGAGCGCAATAGGATGGTTCATGCTGTCAACTCTGTGTCTTGACGGTATTGTCTTCGACGAGTGTTTTCAATGATTGCGACGATTCTACTTTTTCGACATGATGGTTTAGTTCTTTAGATGAGTAGCTCGGTTGATATGGAGATAGGTTCTGAGGTTGAAGGCTTGGTGTCGATTAACCGATGTCATGATGAGTTCCACATGGGTGGGTTCTTGGAAGGTGATCCGCGGATAGAATGAAGAATGGTTCTATCGTGGAAACGGATGAAGCCAAGAAAGAGCATGGAGATGCGTGATAGGGCCTTTGATACTCGGTGTGTTTTTTATGTACTCATCAAGGGTATTTTTAAGGATGCTCATTGATTGGTAGATTGGATCTTTATACGCTGAGCCAGTAGATTTGGTCATGTATCACGCATCAGGCTATAAGATACGAGAGTACCTCTAAAAATTGGGACTTTTATTCATTAATACTTGGTAAAAGAATAGCCATACGAATTATCGTAGATCTAGAGCATAATGAATGACAGTTAGTATTGTTTGATGGATTATATGTTTGTTATGGTTTCACTAGTCACCTATCACTTTAGGGATGTCACACAAGGTTGGTATTAGGCATAGGAGTAGCTAGGCACCCTAACTAGACACATGGACAATTTACCGAGTGTGGAGTACCCTTTATGACATTTATAGAATAACATATTATCAATATTATATGTTAACTATTTGGTTGTAGGGATAGGTCAGGTATGATTAGTATACCCTCTGTTCCATATACTATCGACTTTTATAGTATTTTAAGATCAATTGCTCAAACCAGACTATTGTAAGACTCGAGGTTTTATGCCTTGCTTCTAATTATCTCGGGTGCTCTTACATGAGCAGACTAGATAGTAGGTAAATAGCACTTGGAGCTATGCAGATAGATTCGCAAGAGGCGACGCTTTCTCATATTTATATTTGGATATACTATTGTTTATTCTGCTATGTGACACGATGAAGCCTTGAGAGTGTTGATTTATTATCGTTATAGATGGTTTGTCAGTTGAGTTTAATACTTGTATAAACTCTATTATTTGATTTATAACTCTACGTATCTATACTCTCATATTTGGATCACTTAGTTATTGCTATCTCGATTATTTTATATTTGTGTTGGCTATTATATTTTGTCTGATTCGATGTGAGATATATGAAAAGTTATGTGATTGTGTGATATTTTATTCCCTCCTCTTTTCTTGTATTCTCCTCTCTTCTTTTCTATTTCTCATATTTATTTATGTTTCTTTTCTTTGACAACCATTTTGCATCGTTGGTGTAAGGCAGTCTTTACACTGAATGTAGCCCCATTAGAGTGCTTTTCGCTCTATATGGCGCTGTTTATGTTGGCCCTAGTATATGCTTGTACATACCTGTTCCTGTAGACATTTGAAAAACTATGAATATAGTTAACTCAGAACCGTACGTGCTAATCTCATGTGCTTTGGTTGGTCTTTGCTTCCAAATGTGATCAATGCATTTTTCTCTATCTTCTAGATGTGCACAACATCTGTTTTGTGTGATTTTGATATTTTTGGATAAGATTGAGGTATGGTCAGTGGCGGTGACCTTAAGCCTATCCTTTGCCTAGTCCTACTATCGTCAGGATGACTTCCCATTCTCCAAGTATTACCTTATTTCATTTTGTTGCGATTCTAGGTAAGAATGGGTGTAACTTCTTCCATTTTCCATTCGACTTATTGACCCAGACCAGGTTTGAGATCTACTCTAAGTACAAAGATTCTCTTATCAAGCCATTTGCCTGCAAGGCTTCATTTCCTCTTTTAGCGCCATTGACCACTCTGGATCCATAATCCTCCTCTTTTATTTCACTGGAGTTTCTGCAGTTTACATTTAAAGCATGACAAGTAATCACAATCAAAATCCCACACATATCCACATGATATTAGGCGAACACATCCTAGTTGTCTTGTAAGAATCCAATTAGCTCTATCTTAAGACTCGTTACAGATTAGATCCAATTTTTATAAGTCTTAAAGTGTTGTTGCTATCAACTTCTAAAAACTCTATCGCCTTTTCAGGCTCAACTGCGGCCCCATCGCCTCTATCCCTTGGGTATAGCTCATTATGAGGACTGTGAACCCGAGAGGGTATCCTCCTTTAGCTATGTGAGGGAATTTTTGGCATAGAAAGTGATCTCTGTGTCCTTCCATTTATTTTCTAAAAGCTCTGCCACATAGCATTTCCTAGCAGCATCTTAGTTTCCTTTCACGGTTTCTATCCGATTAACCATTAGGAATTTCATGATTAAGCACCATTGGGCCATGATTATATGGAAGTTCGATAAAGCTAGCCATCCCAGGAAGACACTGTATGCCAAGAATCCATCCACCAAAACGAAAGTTTGTTTTCGTATGGCTGATCGGGGTTAGGTTCCTATTTCGACAATCAAATCTAACCTCCCTAAAGGTATCATGCCCTCTCCTATAAAGCCGTATAACTGCTGGTTGTACAACATCCTCCATAGACAATCCCATCTTATCAAACATATTTTTAAATAGAATATTTACTGAGCTTCCTTTATCATTTAGAATCCAATGCGCCTTTGTTGGGCTGAGCATAGCTGTAATAACCAAAGGGTCAGTGTCACTAAAGGTAATCTCATCTTGCTCAGGGCGTTGGCCTTGTTCTTTTGTTCCTTGCGTACAACATACACAAAGGCTTCTCCATTCTTTAACGACTTTACATATCTTTCTATCTCTGCCCAGCTTTTATCTGCTACATGTGGTCCTCCTGCTATTGTGTTGATTACTAATCTTCCATCCTTATCATGGTTGGCTGTAGATCCCTCACCCCCAATCCCAAAGGGGACCTACTTTGGGGGCCTGCTTCTCATGAGCCGAAGGAGCACTCATACTCTTAGCATACTTGTCTACTTTCCTTCTTCTGATGTGCTCCTCGATTACGCCCGCAAATGGCAACATTTATTAGTGTTATGCCTATACGATTCATGGAATCTACAATACTTTCCTGTGTTCATTTCTTCTTTTGTTTCCTTCTTTGTTGCAGGCCTATTGTATTTGAGCTCCCCTTGCATGGTGAGGTAGATGTTTTCTATAGTATTGTTCAAAGTTCGTATAAGTTTCAAACCTCGTGTCGGGCTAGAACCTCAATCATTCTATTTTTTGCTGCCTAGAGTTGCCAAGTTTTTTTTTCCTTTTTCTCTCCACCACTACCTTTATCATTTTTAACCATAGGGTTCGCGCTATGAGAAGCTTCCGACGGTTTGGCAATCTCTCCAGCCTACCGTCCTACTATCGCTTCTTTCAATCGTATGTGCTTTGTTGCTTCATAAAAAAATCTGCAAAGTATCCAATTTTTCCTTAGTCAATTTCAAAGCCATCTTTGTATTAGGATGAACACCACCACGTAATGCTATAAGCATCAACCGTTCATTTGAAGGAATTGGGCCAGCCCGCAGGAGAAGAAATGGTTGAATCTTAATTTTTTTTACTCTGTTGGATTTTAGTTGGGCTTATGAAGCCTAATTTATTTAGAACATTTTCAATTTTTTTAGAAAATCATTTATTTTATTTATATTAGTTAAACGGAAGTTTTTAATTTCAAATGTATGGTGTATCAAATGCACCTAACATTTAGTTAATGTATAAGGAATGAAACATTTCATCCGTAAAACAAGAATTAATTGAGAGCATTAATTGCGTTAAATGGAGAGAGAAACCTTTCATTTTCTCTCTTCAATTTGAATTGATTAATACAATAAATGGCATTAATTAATAATCTATTCATGGCAAGGTTTATTACTATGTCTGTATGTATTCTAACTGTAAAGATTGCAGTTTGAGATATATTAAATTTTATTTTATTTATTTATATAAGTGTGTGTGTATATATATGAACCAATATATATAAAAGTTGAATAATTCGTAAATGGTGAACATTGTAGTGGGAGCAGTTACTGACCCACCCACACCTTAATATCCTAACATATCGCTCCCACCCACAACCTACCAAAGCGTTGTATTGCCTCCCCTTAAGACAACACTAACTAGTGTGCATGATCCTTTCTAGATGACAGCCACTAGCATGTAGTTTTCCTTGTAGACA
The DNA here is from genome assembly GCA_030765085.1 of Allium cepa. Taxonomy (NCBI): domain Eukaryota; kingdom Viridiplantae; phylum Streptophyta; class Magnoliopsida; order Asparagales; family Amaryllidaceae; genus Allium; species Allium cepa. The sequence continues at coordinate 851,918,654 of CM060940.1, read as the reverse complement.
AATCGGGATGCGATTGTTTCACTTCAGCATCAGTTCCTTCCATATATAACATCGATCCTCAAGGCAATTGATCGAAGAGAGTGAATAGCACATCTTCCTTTCATCACAAACTAATATGTGGACCAGATCATGGGTAGCAACGGTCAAAGAATGTTCGACAGACAGAGAGATAGATATTATAGATTTAACATATTATGCTCCTAGTCATGATGGGGAAATAACAAAAGGTATGTTTCCTAAAACTGTTTCACTGCTGCTGAAGAAAAATGGAAGAACACTTTGGTTGTTTATATCTTGGGAAGGAGACCTATTTACAATAATTTCAAAAGTTTGGTTGATAAGATATGGAAACCTACTTGAACATATGAGTTGTTCTATAAGAAGAATGGATTTGTTTTTATTAAATTATATAATGCAAATGATTGTAGTAAAATCATACGTTCAGTCCCTTATGCCATTGGGTCTAGAATCTTGATCATCAAAAAGTGGAAACCTGATATTGCAATTACCAAAAATTCTTTCTCTACTATACCAATATGGACACGATTCATTGATTTGAAACTTGAATATTGAAATACGAGGGTATAAGAAAAATAGCCAGTATGCTTGGATGACCTATTCGAAAGGATTCCACAACAGAAATGGAAAAAAGATTGAACTACGTGGTGTTCGGATTGAAGTCGATGTATATTTTGTTTACTCACAGACAGTGCAAATGGAGATATTCGATGGTGATATAGATGCTATTCAGATAGAATATGAGCAAAAAATTACACCTTGTTCGCTATGTCATGTTTTAGGTAACGTAGATTCAGACCACAACAAAGTAATTACAAAAGAATGCCGATTGAAACATAATAGTCAAGTTTTAATAAGATAGTTCAACCAGAAGCAAATATTACAACAAGTATTAGTTCGACATTTTAACCCGAAGCAAATTTATGGACGTCTACAACTTTAATAGATTTACATCTTGTTGACGTTCTTATTACAAACTCAGAACAACAATTGCCATTTCAAACATCCCTCTCCATAATCCTTTTTCATCCTCCTGGATATCCCCAAAACATCTGTTGACATGCCAACGGACATCGCCACTAATTTATTTTTAACTACCTACCCTTCCAGCATCCACAAAGACCCAAGCCAGCACGATCATGCCTACCACAATTGAGCCTGCATATTCTGATGTAACTCTGGAAAATAAAGACGGCACTAGTCATGAAGATACATGAAATTTCATAAAGAGCATAGCTAACCAAATCCAAGAAATAGGCATTCCAATCAATTCTAAAATTAATGTTTCCCTCATGGTATCGAAAAACCAACAAATATGAAAAAGTGGGAGACACTTGCAAATCCCACAAGAACTACCAAAGCTCCTCCGAAAAGAACTTCAAGGAGCATTGTGAAGGTTAAATGAACATTATGACATAGAATATTAGACGTATGAATACCGATGATAAACTCATTCAGGTATTCACACTTCTAACATCTCACAAGCTTACCACGTTAAGCTTAGTTGAGACCAAGTTAACTACTGCTAACATAGATAAACTGCAGTTGAAACTACCCAAATGGAACACAGTAAATAATAATTATGAAGGTAGCAAAGGTCGTATAGTGATTCTACTGGATAAATCTGTCTAGGAATATAACGTATTCAACAAATCACAGCAACATATTACACTACTATTATCAAATAAAGGAGGCTTGCAATGCTATTGCACATGTGTATACGCTAGTGACTTATTTTTAGAATGCCATAAATTATGGGATTTGCTTTGCCTCGATGCTTCCAGTATAGGATCTTCATGGCTAGTAATGAGGGTTTTTAATAATGCTCTTAACCCGAAGGAAAATAAGGGAGGATTGCCAATCCCTTTTTCCTATTTAAATACTTTTAAAAACTGTTTATTTACCTACGGTTTGGTTGAATCTATTTTACAGGGCAGCAAATTCACATGGCGGCATAGAGGAATTGCACCTAACATAGACAAGGTTCTCGTCAATTATGAATTTATGTATATGTTTCCACAATTCAACACTATCGCTATGAAAGAATACGCAACCTTCTGCATACGGTCACTCTATATTGTGAATAATACCAGCCCATTATTCTTTTGTTGTATTATATCTGGGCCTTTCTATTTTAGCCCAATATCTTCTTATATATACAATGTGTATTACAACAGACTGAGTTTGTTTTTAGACTGTATCATCATTATCAATTCAATAAAGACAAATATTATCAATTCTTTCAAACTCTATTTTGGTATCAGAGCGATTTACATCATATTGCTTAACAGCAGCTAGTAATACAAGAAATCAAATTGCTTAACAGCAAGAAGAAGAGAAGCGCCTTGCCAGTGACCTCTCAGAGTCAATATCATCATTGAGATTAGGCTGCGTTCTCAAAGATCATCTGAGAATCAAGATTCTCATCATTTGATTCTGTAAAATTCGGTCATACCTGTGCAGAATATCAAGATTCTTGCCAATTTCATTATCTGATACTGCAAAGTTCGTCTGTTCTAAGTTTTGATCTGTGCCACGCCAGAAGGAACTGTCAGAAAACAGTTCATCATTCAATTCTCTTCGGCTGCATCAGTGTTTTCTTATCTTTCTTTCCCACAGTTTTCTTGATTTCAAGAACATCACTCTGCTTTACACAGTTACTGTTCAATGGCAGAAGACGGATCATCCACAGCAAGAAATTCAGATTCAACTTCTCAGAGATTTGCAACACAAGATCTAATCAAAACAATGATTAAACCACAAAGTCAAATTATCAATGTACAACTGGATGAATCAAACTTTTTACTCTGGAAATTTCAGATTGAAACAGCAATTATAGGGTATGGATTGGAGGACTATGTTCATGGAACATTGATCACACCACCCAGATTCATAACAGATAAAGATGGGAAACTCATCAGTAATCAAGATTTCACATCACACCAAAGACAAGATAGCCTAGTAAGTTCTTGGTTACTTTCTACAATCAGCCCTAATCTTCTGCCTCAATTAATTGGTTGCAAGTCTGCAAATGAGATTTGGTCTACAATTGAACAAGTGTTTAATACCTAATCAGCAGCAAAGGTCATGTTCTATAAAAGACAGTTACAAAACTTAAAGAAAGATTCTGTACCAATGAGAGATTACTTGTCCAAAATTAAAATGCTATGCGATCAATTGGCCTCAGCAGGACACAAGATCTCTGACTATGAACAAATATTATCTATCCTGAATGGTCTAGATGAAGAGTATGAAGCAGTTGTAGCAGTAATTTCCTCCAAAGAAACCACTCCCACAATTCAGTATGTACATGCTACACTTCTTGCTCATGAAGGCAGAATTGAACAAAAGAAAACTACCAGTTCAGACTTCACAGCCAATTTCATTAGTAACAGCAGAAACAGAAATCAGGGAAAGTACAACAACAACAGAAATCAATTCAACAATCAAAGAGGTGGTCAGGCAAATAGAGCAAGAGGCAGAGGTGGTAGACAGAACAGCAACAACAATAACAGAATTCGATGTCAGATATGTGAAAAGTTTGGACACATAGCAAGCAGATGCTACTTCAGATATGATAGCAATTATGTACCACAACAACAAAGTAATACAAAGAACTATCAACCAAATGCTAACATGGTCAATGCTCAATCAAATCAGAGGAGCCAATCAGAAAATACAGACTGTGACATAGCAAAGTCAGAAGACATAAATGATAAATCCTGGTATCCAGACTCAGGGGCTACAAATCATGTGACAAATGATCTGAGCAAACTAAACTTGGGAAGCAAAGAATATAAAGGTACACATACTATGCATATGGGGGATGGCAAATCCATCAAAATCACACACACTGGAAATGCAAGTTTCATTGGCAAAAAACAACTCTATCTTAATAATCTTCTAAGAGTACCTTTGATAAGGAAAAATTTACTAAGTGTGTCCCAGTTTGCCAAAGATAATAATGTGTTTTTTGAGTTTTATCCACATTATTGTCTTGTAAAAGATATTCTGACAAGAGATATTCTATTGCAGGGTAGAGAATTTAAAGGACTGTACAAATTTGATGTAGCTAAGTCAAGAAACTCAGGTCTTAAGGGTAAATGCTGTAATATTTCTGAAATCAAATATAAAGATGACTGTAAGATCTTTGATATGTGGCATTATAAACTTGGCCATCCAAATGTAAACATTGTTAAACATGTGTTGAATAACAATGCTATTTCTTTTAAAAAAATCTCTCTACCATATGTTTGTACACACTGTCAACTGGGAAAAAGCCACAAACTTGCATTTCCAGACTCACAAGCTGAATATAGTAAACCCCTAGAATTAATTGCTATAGATTTATGGGGACCAGCACCAATCAATACTGATTATGGGTACAAATATTACATTTCATTTGTTGATGCTTATACCAGATATGTATGGATCTATTTTCTCAAATCAAAATCTGAAACTTACAAGGCAGTGCAACAATTTACAGTTCAAGTGGAAAATCAACTAGGTTGCAATGTAAAGATTATACAAACAGATGGTGGAACAGAGTTTCACCCTCTAAAAGAATTCTTCTTAAAAAAGGGAATAATTCACAGAACAACATGTCCATATACTTCTGAGCAAAATGGTCTTGTTGAAAGAAAACATCGACAAATAGTTGAGACTGGTCTAACATTACTTGCTCAGGCATCTTTACCATTAAAATTTTGGCCTGATGCTTTTTCTACAACTGTGTACTTAATCAACAGACTGCCTACTAAGGCTATAGGTTTCAAAAGTCCAATAGAAAAGTTACAGGGACTAAAACCAGATTATCAATCCTTAAAAGTTTTTGGTTGTTTGTGTTTTCCCTATTTAAGACCATACAACAAACATAAATTGAGTTTTAGATCATCACCATGTACATTTCTAGGGTATGCCACAAACAAAAAGGGGTATAAATGCCTAGATAACAAAGGAAAAATCTTTATATCAAGACATGTGGTGTTCAATGAAAATGTTTTTCCTTTTAGTAACACAGATGTAAAAACATCTCAAAAAATTTACAATCCAAGAGTTTCTACACCTGAGTTACCAGAATACTTAGAGAGTGATAATCAATCTCATACAAGAGCAAGACAGGATACTGAGTTCACTATCCCTGTTGAGAGTAGTAATGGCTCACAACACACAGTGATCAGGCTTGAACCAGGTCATGAGCAGTTGGAATCTGAGGTTCAAATTCAAGATGCACAGCATGATTCTGACATCCAATCAAGCAGCCATCAATCATTAGGTGATTCACAATCATCTAATGACAATGAAACTGCAGTTGAAAGAAATGATCAACCACCTGCAACAACTGGTCACCACATGATAACAAGAGCTAAAAGTGGGATTTTCAAGCCAAAAACTTATAATACTGTCACTGAAAACAGAGAACCAGATACTTACTTTGAAGCAGTGCAAGATGAACAATGGAAAACTACAATGCAGGAAGAATATAATGCACTGATTCGAAATAAGACCTGGACTCTGGTCAATCTACCATCCAACAAAAATATTGTTGGATGTAAATGGACATACAAAATCAAAAAGAATCCTGATGGTTCAGTCTCTAAGTATAAGGCAAGACTAGTAGCAAAAGGTTATTCACAACAAAATGGTTTTGACTTCAATGAAACTTTTTCACCAGTTGTGAAACCTTCTACTATCAGAATAGTACTCACAATTTCCTTAAGTAGAGACTGGACTATCAAACAACTGGATGTAAATAATGCATTTTTGAATGGTGTTTTGCAGGAAGAAGTATACATGGAGCAACCACAGGGATTCAAACAGAAAGGCAATGAAAAACTTGTGTGCAAGCTAAACAAAGCAATTTATGGACTCAAGCAAGCACCCAGAGTTTGGTTTGACAAACTGAAGACAACACTGATTAATCTTGGCTATTCATCAACCAAATCTGACAATTCTTTATTTACAAAATTCAGTAAACATGAAATTACATATGTACTAATATATGTTGATGACTTTATTGTGACAGGCAACAGTGAGACAGAAATCAGCAGACTTACTGAATATCTTAATAAAGAATTCTCAATCAAAGATCTAGGATGCTTAAATTATTTCCTGGGAATAGAAGTCAAAAGAATATCTACATCAATGATTCAATTAAGTCAACAGAAATATATATCAGACATTCTTGTCAAGGCTAAAATGGACAAGGCAAATCCTCTATCTACACCCATGGCAAGCAATGTACATCTATCCAGAACTAAAGGAGAGGCAATACAGAACAATACACACTACAGAAGCATTGTTGGAGCATTACAATATGCAACGATTACTAGACCTGAAATTGCCTACAGTGTGAATAAAGTGAGTCAATTCATGCAAAATCCTCTGGATGAGCATTGGAAAGCAGTAAAAAGAATTCTAAGATATCTAAAGGGCACACTAAAACATGGATTAATCTTGGAATCATGTAAAAACTTGAACATCAATGGTTATGCAGATGCAGACTGGGCAACAGATCCTGATGATAGAAGATCTACAACAGGATACTGTATATTTCTAGGCACAAATCCGATATCATGGTGTTCAAAAAAGCAACCAACTGTCTCCAGGTCTAGTACTGAAGCAGAGTACAGAAGTGTAGCAAATGCCACAGCTGAGTTACTATGGATAAAATCACTTTTAAGTGAACTTAAAATCAAAATTGACAATAAGCATACAATTTGGTGTGATAATCTTAGCACAGTTCTACTCAGTGCTAATCCAGTTCTACACAGCAGAACCAAGCATATGGAGATTGACCTCTATTTTGTTAGAGAACAAGTTACCAGCAATAGATTAAGTGTAAGTCATATACCTGCACCTTACCAAATTGCCGACATTCTGACCAAACCATTATCCAAGAAAAAATTTCTCCTCTTCAAGCAAAAGCTCAAAGTTAGTACCACTGACAATGAACATCAGCTGTAAAGCCATGATCTGGGTCAAAGTTCAAAACTTTACTTTCTGTCCTTAAACAGAAAGTAAAGATCGAAACTTCAACATTCCCAGTGGTTCATCAGATCATCACCTCGCATATCAAATAAAGTCAGAAGTCAGTATATTTGAAAGAATGAAGGTGTTAAAAAAAAGGAGAAGAATAGGAAAGATTGCTCACCAGATCCGACAAACACTTGGAAACCTTACAGCCCTGGGCCTCTTCCAACAAAATCTTAGCTCAATCAACAGTTTTCATCAGAATCAGTTAACATCCAAAGTTATGTCTCGAGAAAATCAAGTATACAAAGACTTCGATAACTTATCTGCAAACTCTCTCATCAAATTCGACAATTAAAGACTCTCAGAGGTTCTCAGTATCTCAGAGGGAGAAGCAGAAAGAATGCATCGTCTTCTGATGAAGTTTTTTTTTGAAGATCTCTCATGTTGGCGGCGCCATTTTTTCTTTCCATCGCAAACCCTAACTGATGTAGGGTTTGAGGGGGCATATGAAAGAATACGCAACCTTCTGCATACGGTCACTCTATATTGTGAATAATACCAGCCCATTATTCTTTTGTTGTATTATATCCGGGCCTTTCTATTTTAGCCCAATATCTTCTTATAAATACAATGTGTATTACAACAGACTGAGTTTGTTTTTAGACTGTATCATCATTATCAATTCAATAAAGACAATTATTATCAATTCTTTCAAACTCTATTTATCGCCTTACCATCATCTATTAGCAACCACACCCCTATTTTAACATTTTTCAGTTCCCAACATCGGCACCTAAAAAGAGCTCCTTTCCGATATATTAACAACTGGTGTTATATGAAGGGCTATGCTCAGTGCATTGCAAATGGGCTGACACATTGGGTTCTCCTATTTATAGAATAATTTCCAAATTAAAGGCAGTTAAAAATGAGCTAAAAGCATTGGCACAAGTTATGAGCAAAGGAGAACATCATAGTTAAGCTACAGTCTGAATTCAGTATAATGTTTCATCTCGCAGATCAAGACCCAGGAAATTACATCCTATATGATAATGTGTAACATATTGGTCAGAAACTAAATGATTAACGCGGAAAGCAACATGAATCTTTACGGCAACAAAGTAAAGTGCTATGGCTTCAAAAAGGGGACAGTAATACTAAATACTTCTATGCCAAAATGTCAATGCGACGGCGTAGGAACAAAATTCAAGCTTTAATGAATGCACAAGGGAAGTATATATACCACTATAACAGCATAAAGATTGAAGCTATGCAATATTATCAGACACAATTCGAGGGGATTCAGTGACTTTTTTCCCACCCATTAGCACCAAAATGCAAATTAATAATATAGGGAGAGAATACTTAACTTCCCCAGTCACGCTGGATGAAATCAAAAAGCCTCTATTTTTGATTGATGATGCTAAAAGCCCAAGGCCCAATGGTTACTCATCCAAATTTTACAAACTGCACTGGAGGGACCTGCAAGAAAGCATTTTTAACGTTGTGTCAGAGATATTTCATACAAGGAAACTGCCAAAGGGAGTAGCTATAATTTTATCACTTTAATCCCAAGAAAGATAAGCCTTAAACAATTTTAGATTATAGACCTACTGCATGTGCTAACGTCTTATATAAAATAGCATCAAAGATTCTTTGTATTAAAATTAAATGGTTTCTTCCTATTTTAATTGTAGAAAATCAATCATCTCTTATACTGGGGAGAAAATTGGTGAAAACGTCTTGCTAGCTTATGGACTAATCAAGGACTTTTCTAAATGAGCTAAACAAAAAATATGCATTAAAGTTGATCTTTAAAAAATGAATGACATGGTTAATTGGAAGTTTGTAATTCATATGCTCTTATCTATGGGTTTCCCTACACATATAGTAGAGCTTATCTATGAATGTAATTCTACGCTTACGTTTTCCATTATGATCGACGAGAGATCACAAAAGATTTATTCATTCTAACAAAGGGCTCCGGCAGAGAGACCCACTATCCCCCTATTTATTTTTCATAGATATGGAACCTTTTACTTTATTACTGGAGGAGAGAATAGTTGACGGACACGTGCCACCTATATCTACCATTCAACCTGTAATCGTCCATCTCTATAACAATCCGAAATTTTCGACCTCGAAAATCCGACACTAACATGTCTACTATAGAAATGCCGGAAATTCCAGATTGTTAGGGAAAAGAAGAAAAGAGGTAGAAGAAGAAACAGAAAACAACCACACAGAATCTCACATTCGCAGTAGATTTAAAATATAATGTCAAATAATAGCATTTATACGAAGAAAGCTGTAACTGTCAATTTACATTCAATACATCGGAGTACAATCATTCACAAATAAACTGGATAGTTGTAACAACTTGTCCCAGACTACAAACAATACAATCCAATACACAGTGGAATATACTCCATACGTTCTTGCCATCCAGCTCGCATCTTGAGCTCCAAGAACGTCCTAACATGAAAATCTGTAATACTCGGTCTGACCCAAGCATTACATTAAAGTAACACCCGAGTCAGGCTGGAAACCAGCATGAGTAAACTCGAATAATTTAAAATACCAAGTTATAAAACTTATATGAAATCCCGGGGTAACTCGCATATTTCTACGAATTCTTAATCACTTGTTACAAATCAATATCCAAGAATCTGTTACTCAATTAAAATTGCCATGTTACTTAATTTATTCTATCCAGCCTATTTGATTTTAAAACCAAATTTATAAAGAATTGTAGATTACTAATTGAAGTGGTTTTGGGTATTTACTGATACCGGACCCCGGTCTCTTGTATTTCAATGTCATTTTTAATCCAAGTTGTTTAACTGAATACGATTCAGTTTCAAATACAGGATGTCATATTTAGACAACAATTTATCATTGATAGATAACCCACGTTATCACAGTTCAACCTAAACATATCATATCACAGTACATCATGAATTATCAGACTAAATATTAATCCAATCATTCAATACAATTCAATCATCCATAAGCAAGATTAATTTGTTGCCCGATCTAATTAATTTAATTAACACAAAATAAATTAATTACCTTTAAATCCTGCTTAATTAATATTTATTAAACCATTTAATCAATTATTGAAATTAATTAATTATTCTTTAATCATTTAATCATTCATATTAATTTATTATCCTTTAATTAATTAATGATCCTTAAATTACATTAATTAATTATCCTATATTTCTTAAGTTAGTTAATTAACCCTTAATTACTTAAGTCCTTAATTAATCTAAGATAAACATTGTCTTAATTAATTACTTAGTCAAATCATTATTAAATTTCATTTGAAATCACATAGAAATATAATTAAATAATTAACTTATTATATAATTATATTAAACCAAACAATTTAAATTAAAAAACATTTGATTTATAATTTATACTTGAAACTTGTTTAATATTTAACTTTGAAACCTTGCTAACATTTTCTTTACTTTGAAAACCTTTCATTTCTTTGATTTTGAACTTGTTAACAATTTTACCTTTGCTTTAACCCCTGGTTAAAACATCCTATCGAAAATTCCTTAACCTATGCTGAAAATTCCCAAGTTAATCTTCGAGCTTCACTCCCTCTTGAAAATCTCGAGTACAACTCAAAGCGACTCCCTATCTTTCCCGAAGCCAAGAACACTCAGCTACCATCTGGTGCAAGGAAACATACATGCACGTGCACAGACGCACGCAGTCACTCTGATCATCGATGCCACCGTCGGCCAGTCGACCTTGACCTCCCTACTCGATTTCGACCACCAGGCTTCAAATAGAACACGAAAACGAGAATGAGCATGCTCGAACCCAATCTGGAACGAACCCATCACCCTAGAACCCCCCTCCCCCTGTGTTGCCACCTCCGGCCATCAGGCGCATCGACAGTCCGAACAACCCTCCGTCGTAGGCCCACGCACCCATCCCCCTACTTACGATCAAGTCTGATGCACCCATGTCGGAGAATTTGACTTGAAAACATTGACGAACCTATCAGGGCTTTAGACCCTACAACATCATCGTTCGTCACCCATGGTGATTGATAAATCCTATCACCATTTTTCCTAAGAGCCCCGACCTCCAAGCCTGCTCCAACCAAAACCTCGATCCTCCACCCTTCGGCGATCATCGGCAATCAAGCAATCTCTCGGTTTTATTCAACTCAAAAACTCAATCGATTTTCAAACTTAAAAATTTTGATTTTACTTTTAAAAATCCTATTTTTTTTATTACGAAACAGATGATATAAGCAAGAATCCAGATTTAAACAACTAATTTCCTGACTTAATATGATCATCACTGTAAAATTCTTCTTCCCGGATCAACCTCTTGCTAACTATAATTTTTAAACATTTTTAAAAATAAGATTGAGTAAATTCAACATAATTCCCTTAAACATCCTATGCAATAATTGTTTATTTAAAGAAGAATCAAACTTTGATAGAGTTTTCTGGTCTGTTGAAATAAACAGAGATATTCATATATACACAGGCATGCATACAGTAGTTCAACCAATATGCCCAAACAATATTCTTTTAATCCATGCGAATCATATTTAAGTCATTACTACATCAATGGCAGCATGCACAATCTGTACAGATGATTAAACTTGGGAAGATTCAAGTTTACTCACTGAGTTGATGAACAATGGAAAGATTATTTTGAAAAACTGGAAATTGATGTGAACTTGAAATTGCAAGCTTGATATGAAACTGCAATTTGATCTAGAACTGATCTCGGGTTGAAGACTTGAGTCTTGAAGCTTTAATTTTTGTTTTAGCTTAGATGAAATTTGAAGAAATTGTTGTTGTTTTGTTTGATTTCTCCGATTTCTTTTTTTTTGGTTTTATTTTTATTTGAGAAAGTGGAAAGAAAGGATTTAGAAAGGAGAAAATGAATATGTATCAACCTATTCTCTCCACATTTATTATTTACATTTCAAATTAAAAGAAATATAAGATGTGCCACTTGTTTTTATGAATGTTATCTCAAGCTACAAATGTTCAGTGCCTATATTTTTTATTTTCTTATGTTATATGTTTAATATACTCGTATGTTATGTCTTTATTAATTTATGTTTATATTTTAAATTTATACAAACCATCTTTATTTCAAGTATAAGAGAAGGTGTATTAAACCTTTTTCTTAAATCTTATTTCAAACTTAAGCTAAAATATTTTTCTTAGATTAGTAAATATTTATTCTTAGTGTTTTGAAAATATAAAATTAACTTTAACTAGCTTTTTAACTAGCTTTTGAAACCAATACTTCCAAAACACAATATATATACATATATATATTATATATACATGCTCATATACTTATATATGTATACACTTATAATTTTCAACATTATAGAGTTTGCATATATCTATTTATATCTTTGTTAACTTATTATAAGATTTATCATTTTCAGATATTTAATTATCAGAATACTATTTGTTCCATCTTATAAGTCAGTGTTTTAATGGTTAAAATCAATTAATTATCAATTATTAGATGTCCAAAAATCCAGGTTATGACATTCCTCCCCCCTTTAAAACTTTTCGTCCTCGAAAAGGAACGAACCCGGAATTTATTTAAAATACTTATTATCGGTTAAATTACTTTTCGAACATTTTTAACTCTTAACTCTTTTATTCTAAATTTTTTAAAACACTTCAAATCTACATGATATTGCCAAAATAGCTCTATAAAAAAACATTTTTATAATTGGACGTCTCAACAAGTTCATCCTTGTTATTACAGAAATCCGGTCATACGTTGATCAGGCATAGAACTGAAAATGTATAAGTACATGGTAAAACTGTTTTCAACACCCAGTGAAAATACTTAGAAAATATTTTGGTGAAAATATAGAAGACAAATTCCTTAAAAAAAATATAAGAAACATTTTGGTGAGAATGCTCTGGAAATCATCACCCCCTCTATGGTCGCAGTTAACCTGATGATTACGTTGCCATCCCGGCAAAATTCATATAAAACTGTAGGCACTCCACGCCCCTCGATTACACCATGGAACCCACCCTAGATCGCAGCTACACCCGGAGTTACGTTGCCATCACAGCAAAATACCATGTAACTGTAGGCATCAACGCCCTCAAATTTCGCTGTCAAATGAAACTTCTCCACTCCTACATAGATCGCAGACTACATCAGTCGAGTCCCAATGTAGCCTGTAGGCACTCATTGCCACACGACTTTCGCTATGTCTTTATAGACCGCAGTCTACCGATGTTACATTGTCCTCCCGACAAAATCAAACGTAGACCGTTGGCACTCATTGCCACATGACTACCGTTATGGTCCGCAGTAGATCGCAATGACATCAAGTTACTCTGTCGTCATAAGCATAACCTAAATGTCTCTATAGGCATCAACGCCCTCGACTTTCGCTACCCACACACAATCCTCAAGAACTTCATTCTGTCCGGACTTCCTCCTAGGATCAAATTTACAACCACCCTTAGGGCACAAGGAAGAACCACCCCGTGGATCTCCTAAGAAGTTCATTTCATGGAAGTGCCTTTTCCCCACAGCCATTCTCAAAACATTTTATACTATACACAAAATAGTATCTTCAAATCATACCCTTTATATGTATCACACATATAATCTTCTTTACACAAAATCGATATCTCAAAATTGATAATTCTCAAACCTGGCTTTCTAAATTTCCAAAAATCAAAAGCCTATCAAAATCAGTGAGTGCCAAAAAACCTTTTTTTCAAAAATCGTTCTCATAAAATCATTTATATATATATATAATCTTTGAAAAATCTTGGATCACTTCGTACTTACATAAATTCCCTTTTATCCTTCAAATACTTCCAAAGATCACATCTTCTGGTTATAATTCCAATAACGAGAGTTTATCATTTAAAATAAATATATACAACTTTATTATGCCAAATCAAATATTCAAGTTTGATTTCTTTTATAAAGTTACTTGCCACCTTTCTACCTTTTTATAAAATAATTTCAGTTATAGTGATATTCAATTTCCACTCTTATTCATCATATGTTTCAAAATCTTTTTTTTTCTATTTCAAAAATTATTATTTTACACTTCTTTACAAAATTTTCAATTTTATTCAAGCACATACGATGTACATATATCATTTGTACGCAATATCAAATTCGATCGCTCACTTGGTCACATAATTTCACTTCCGAACTAAAATAGTCCACCCGACTTCCTAGCGCGGACTCAAATCTGGTTTCCTGATCAGAAACCGTCATTCTCCTTGCATAGCCATAAATATGATAGAGAATTTCCAGAATCAATCAAAAATCCATATCTAGGGTTCGCCGTAGAAAATCGAGCGAAAAATCCCAACTTGAATCGATATATTATCTCGAAATTCTATGTTCGAATCTAGATCAAATCATTATGCGAATAGAATAACATATGTGCATCCTACATATTTATCTTCATCGTTTATTGGCTAAATCAATTTCCCTTTTATTCACCTTGATTTCTATCCACTTATTCACAATTGCTTCCATTTCCATATGGGTTATCACTTCAATTCTTATCTCCATTGGTATTAAATCATAAACACTTTGCACTCTGACTCACTTGAATTTAGAAAATATCTTGAAAAGTTTAAAATAGTTAGGTAGTTGAAAAACAGTAATTAGTTGTAAAATAGTTGTAGAATAGTTAAGTCGTTATAAAATAATTGTAAAATAGTTAATAGTTGTAAAATAATTAGATAGTTGCAAAATAGTTGTAAAGTAGTAATTACTTATAAAGTAGTTGTAAAATAGTAATTAGTTTCTAAACAGTTGTAAAATTGTTGTAAAATAGTCAAATAGTTCCAAAAGTAGTTGTAAAATAAGTATAAGACAGTTTGGGTTAAAAAAAAGGTTGTATAGTAAATAGGTAGGAAAATAGATTTAAAACAGTTTATATTAAAATAATTTATTTGAAAAAAATAGTTTCAGAGCCAAACTGGTTCAATTTCCCAATCTCATTAAATTGATTCAATTTCAATTCAATTTAAATTAATTTTTAATTCCTTTTTCAAATTCAAATCAATTTCCATACTTATTCAACTTCAATAACAGTTCCTATTTAATTCAAATCAAATTAAATTTGAATTAATTTCAATTCCAATTCTATTTTCAAATTTTTAAATCAACCCAATTAATAAAAATTCGAGTAAATTTTCAAATGTTGATGTAACAACCCGGAATTTTCACCAACTTATAATCATCGTTAAACGGTTTGTGGCGATAGCAAATTGCTGTTTGGAATTTATAAAACCCGGTTTAAATTCCTTTCAAAAATTTGATGAAAGTGGTTGCGGGCTTCAATTGAATTTGGCCCACGTTCTTTTGTTTTGGGGCCGTTCCTATTAACAAAAGCAAATAACCGGTTTCTTTCCCCCCCATTATTCATTCTCGTTCAAAACCTAAAACAAAACAAAAGAAAATTAATGGTGGCTGCTCGTTTTCGTTCGTTCCTCTTCGATCGAAAATTAGGGCTTTTTCAATCGTTCGCTTCTGGAACTCGAAGGCGCCAACTTCAACGGCTCCTTCAACTTGCTCGTGGCTGCTTCGACGTGCTCGTGCTCGATTGGACTTCGGCTTAACTTCGTTCGTCTTCCTCATTGCTACAGCTTCGTCTTTATTTCCGTGGCAACGGTGAGTAGTTCTCACATCTAATTCATTCTTAAGACTGTGCTTAGATCATTCGACTTTGTTTCGATGATAATGTCTTTCATCTGACTTGGTTCTATTCCTTAAATATTTAGCTTCGGCCATGCTTGGTTATCACGTCACTGTTGAAATTCGTGGCCACTATGGTCTGTTTTGCAATTGACGTTGGTCATATAATTTTGTGTATGTGTTTTCCCTAACTTGTCTTCCATGATTTTTGATATTGATCGAGCTTGTCTTTGTGTTGCATTGATTATGCTACGCACCGTGTAATTGTATCTTGGTTCTGGAATTTTATGTCGTCTTGTTGACATGTTGAGTTTATTGCACTTCATGTTAGCATTGGCTAGTCTCGACTTCCTTCTGGTAGTCGTTGTATTGAGTTGCACCGGCCTTTGCATTTATTTTGGGGATCGTGTCATTTGGGTTGGGCGTTGTTTTGAACTGTAGTTCTTTGTTGAGACTATATTTGTGCATGATTCAATTCAAACCTGCATTGTTTAACTGGTTAGTATGTTCTTTGTTCCACCTGTTGACATGTTTTGTGTCATCTTGAAGTCTGATTCATTGCGTGTTTGTGATGAACTCTATGGTTTGGTCTAGTTGCTGTTTTCTTGTATCCACACTTCAAGTTTTTGTTGTTTAATTTTGCCTGTTCATTGTAATCCGATATGTGCACTGACATGAGTCCAAGCCTTTTTCCCACTGTTGGTTCATGTTGCATTCACTCTCCACTAGTACATGTTTTCATTGTGTATATATATAACACGGCTCGGTCTATATGCACTTAGTTTGTTCTCATATGTGTTGTGGTGCCATATTTTGGTTCCCTCACCATCATACTGCTGTGTATTTGCAGTGGTATGGCCCGGTTCACTATCGAGTTCATTTGCACTTTGCCTTCATGTGTTTACACTGTCCAGTTCCATTTTTGTAGTTCGCTGGTCACTGTATACATGTTCTGTTGCTCCATGTTACATTGAACACTCCATTTAATCTACTTGCATTGTCCCCTTCGACCTCGGCCATGTGTTCATCTGAGTTTACATATCATAGCCTTGGTCATTGCAATTGGAGTCTGGGGTGTTTGACATATGTGCAGTCTTGTTCAGAAGTTTATGCATACTTGTTCTTCATATAGTCCACTATATTAAGTTTGGAACATGGCTATTTCATTATGTGTCTGCTGTACATGTGACTGTCCATCCATGTTGTAAGACCTGTAGCATGTTTTGTTCATGCATTTTGATGGTACTGTCCAATTTCCTTTAGTGTTCACTGGTGCATTAGGTTGTGTCATTTGAAGCTTGCATATCTTATACCACTTGTGCCTGCCCCTTTTTCTTGTGCAGTAGCATTCTGGTCTTGCTTGCACTATTCATTTCTTTGTTGCATGCATGTTGACTTCGGCCTCGATGCTGTTATGTGATTCCCCGACTTTGTATTATCTTCGGCCATCACTCGTGTTGTGGTATCGAACTGCAGTTTCATATTGAGAAAGCATTATAGATTATTTGTGCTCTTGGTCATACAAGTTTGATGTTGCTCTTTGTAGTTGCTTGTGACTTGCTGAGCTTTTGTGTAATTCATGTTATGGTGGCGAGGCAGTACACGCGTGCGTGTACTGCAGCCACACGGTATTCATTGGGTACATCATCACTGTAGTGGTAAGGCAGTGCACGCAAGCGTGAACTGCAGCCACACGGTATTGATTTTATTGGTATTCTAATTGCTTTTGATTTATTGATCTTTTGCGCATTCCATATGCTGTAGTGGCAAGGCAGTACACGCGTGCGTGCACTGCAGCCCTACCCGTGTTGACCTTTTAATTGATGTTTCAATTGTTTGAATTGATTCGTGTTTCCAATTCAATAATTTGAATTTGTTGATTTATTGTTTAACACCGTTATGTGTTATATTTACCGCTATCTGATTTCTTTATCTAAGAATCAGATAGGTAAATTTATTGTGACTATCGTCTATTTGATTCTTTGATTATTATTGCTTCCGTGCACTAATAACTGAGTTTGAATTAGACTGACCCGTGTATTATTTTCTTTTGAATTTAATACTCGGGTCAGACCGAGTTATTACAGGTTGTAGATATTCTGCTTTGGATTGCTGCTAGAGCTATGAAGTTCTTTCATATCTTTTGGAGTAGTCGTCGTCATTTATAGTAGTCAGTATAATTGTATAGGAAGATATGTATTCATGTATATTATATACGTTAATGTACTTGTATATGTAACATCCTGAGTCGACTGTTGTAGTTGTATCATATGTTCCGTGTCAAATGTATTGTAACTGACATCAGTTATTATATATATATGAGACTTTCTGTTTCATCTGTGTTCCGCATTTATATTTTCTGTGTTATTATTATATATTTTGTCCTAAACTATTATAGCCACTGTGTAGTAGCTTTGAGTTTGCATCGGTATGTCGGATTTTCTCCTGAAATAAAATGCCTGTTATACTATCTGACATATCGGTGCTCGCACAAAGCAATTACATGGATGGTCGCTCCTCAACAGCCTTATTCTCCGTTCTAGTTGACAACACGACACTGTAGTGTTCTTGGCTAGCGTGGGTATAGAGGTGGGGCGTCACAGCTTGGTATCAGAGCCTGGGGTTTAGAACAAATATAAAACATAACTTAGATGAAACATGTGTTACAACTATCTGTCGATATTTTATCTCTCATCTTTGCATATGATTATCTTTGATTGTTAGGTATGAATTCCTAACGTTTATTCATGTGCCTTTGATTTTGATTTCGTGAAAGCATTTTGGCTTCGGCCTCCGTTTGCTTTGCGAACTCAAGTTGGGTTTTTGATGTTGATGTTGAATCGTTTTGTACTCGACTGTGGCCAGTACTTGGTGACTTCGACATTGACTTGATTTTTACTTTTGTTGAAGTCATTTATGCATTTATGCTCGTTTTGCTTTGTTTTTTCTATTGTTAATCGATTCTTCTTTTCCGATTAGTTGTTATCACCTTTGTCGACTTCGATAACTTCTATTTCTGGAATTTTTGGGTATTTCTACTTTGATGGATTTGGAATTGAATTCTTTGGATTTTATTCACGTCTTCGAATGTGAATTTTAGTGAATTGATTTGGTTTTCAAATTTAATCGATTCTTGATTATTTCCCCCATTTGTTGCTATCATTTATTAGCAACTTTGATGACATTTTCTTCAGGATTTTTATGAACATACCTTTTGATGAATTCGGTATCGATTTCTTTGGATTCTATTCACGCTTCGTATGTGAATTCTTGTGATTGATTGTTTCTACAATCATTTTTGTGATTTGTCACTTTAAAAATATAAAAGTTTTCTATACTAGTAGTAAATATCAAATCCCTTTTCACCAAACGATTTCAAAACTATTTTATTACAAAGCTCTTTCTCCTAAACCGTTTTCCAATCTATTAGTATATACAAGCCTTTACTTCACTCGAATGAGAAATCGAATTAAACGGCTTAGTAAAACAAGTGGTATAAAACGCTTGCGTTTACTTCGTCGGTTAACCCTTGGACTTGTTCGATTAAACCTTTTGTGACAATTTTCTAGTGAAGATTTACAGTTTGTTTCTAAATATTTAAGTTAAGCAAGTGATTATGGGACATGAAGCTAAACTTTTAAATTTACTAGCTTAGTGTAATTGACACTTCTTGATGATCATAATGATCTTTTTTATGATTTAGACTAGCAATTGTGCGATGTCTCTTAATCTGCGAGATTTAGACTAGACACCATTTGTGTGATTCCGTCTCACACATACTTCTTTGTCAGCAAGGTTAGTCTATATCTCATCTGTGTGATTCCGACTCACACATATCTCTTTGTCTGCGAGGATTAGACTAGACACCACTTGTGTGATTCCACTCACACATACCTTTTTGTTTGCTAGGTTAGTCTAGACCTCGATCTGTGTGATTCTGACTCACACATGTGGGGTAGCGCCCCACGATCTTCGGGCCATTCGTGTGTCAAAATTAGTGGCTTGCAACCATGAGATAGAGTCTCGTTTTGCGTTACACGTGTTGGTGAGTTTTCATGCTCACGTGTAGGTGAGTTTCCATGCTCCCGTTCTCGCTTTGCGTTACACGTGTTGGTGAGTTTTCATGCTCACGTGTAGGTGAGTTTCCATGCTCCCGTTCTCGCTTTGCGTTACACGTGTTGGTGAACTTTCATGCTCACGTGTAGGTGAGTTTTCATACTCCCATTTGAGTTTCCATACTCCCATTTGAGTTTTCATACTCCCATTTGAGTTTTCATACTCTCATTTTGTGATTTCTGGATTTCTAGTGATAATTTCTAGAATTTGTGCTTCACCAATTTTCGCGATTTCTATTGATAATCAATTTTTGTGCATTGGTGAATTCATGTGTCATTGACTGGTTATGAATACAAGTATAGGGTCTTTCTATCTTTGAGAAGATTCTTGTGACATTTTTGACGAATGAAATTCATTGGTATTATATTTTGATGCCAATTATTTTGATGAGATTTTGACGTATTAACTTCATTAACCGTCAACTTTAAAATGGATTTTCAAGCGGTTATCCCGCATTGCTGATTTTGTTGTCCGTTTTTACGGTATTTTGAGAAGTGCAATTTCCTTGTCAAAGTTGCTACTGATATTGCTGTTTTAATCACGTGTTTTAAAAAACTTGTTATATTTTTTTAAAATTGTTTCAAAATAAAAATAAAAATTGTTTTCAAATTTTTTACAGTTTACACTTTCAAAAGAATAAGGAAGCGATTTAAACATTTCAGCAAAATCGAGGACTATGACCCCTTTCTTTTACTGATTCGCTTAATTACGGACTTGTCCGTTTGAGAATGTGAAATGTTATTTTTAAAATACACAATTTTGCACTTTCAAGGAAACGATGAAGTGAATTAAACGATTTAGTAAAACTCGTGGTTATGGGACATGTGCGTTTGCTATTTCGATTAATTCCGGACTTGTTAATTGAATATTTGTGATTTCTGATTATCATTTTTGATAATCGGATATGGTGAATTTCTTTCATGAAATTAAAAGATGATTTTGTGATTTTATTACCCATTGAGTGTTTTAAGAATTCTGGTCGATGCACTTGATCAACGTTATCGATAGGAATCTCTTAGACGCTTTGATGAGACAAACAGACATAGTAAATTGAATTGTAAAATGCAAATTTTTCTGGAAAAGATAATTACATAAACTAAATTGTAAATTTTGAAAGTTTTAGCTTTTCGGGAAAGAATATTATTTAAAACAACTCTTTTTCGATACTTCTATTCTTGCGATTCCCGAAGGGAACCAAGACTTTATCTTTTGTACTAATGCTAATCGTATTGGTTTGCATGCCATTCTTTTGCAAAAGAGAACGTGTTGTCTCTTGTGTTTCTAAATCATTAATGCCTATTGAGACTAGATATGCCACTCATGATCTAGTGCTCGTGGCTATTGATTTTGCTCTTCAAAATTTGGCATCATTATTTTTGTTGAGAAATTTGTTCTCTACCCTGATCATGAATCTTGGGAATATTTATTTTCTCATAAGGAACGTAATTTACGTCAACCACGTTGACTCGTGTTCCTTATATCTTATGATCTTGATATTCTTTACACTCCCGGAAGGGAAAAACTTGTTACCGATGCACTTAGTCGTAGGCAACAAGTGGTTGTTTCTTTGATGATGTCCAAATGGAATCATCTTTTTACCATGTTCATCAGACGTTTCGATGTACTTCGTTTTATTGAGCGTCGTCTCATTCCTTTTATGGACTAGCGTCTGATGTTCTTTTATGGTGATCGGTTCATCGGATGTACCGTTATTGTTCTACATCGATGTCCCGACTTTTTGGATCATTGGACGTACCGTTTTTGTACTACGTCGATGTTCCGAATTAATTTAGCTTTGGTTCATCTGGCGTACCGTATTGTACTACGCTGTTGTTCCAAATTATTCGTGTTTCACCTATGAAAGGTGTTGTACGTTTCAGTCGATCGGGAAAATTAGCGCCTCGATATATTGGGCCATTTCCTATCACTGAACGTATTGGTTACATGTCTTATCGCCTCTTATTACCGGCTCAATTTTCTGCTATTCATGATGTGTTTCACGTTTCTCAACTACGGAAATGCCTTAGGGATTCCCATTTTTTATTCTTGAGCCCGGTGTTGTTGAAGAAATTGAAGTTGCACCAGGTTTGACTTTGAGCAAACATGTTCAGGCTTACTCCTTCATGCTCTTTATGGTGAACTTCCTATTTCAAATTCCTTCATTTTGTGATAATATGCTCTTATGGTTGTTACCTTTCGTCCATTTATTCCTTATGATTGCGAGGACGCAATTTCTTTAAGGAGGGGAGTCTGTAACAACCCGGAATTTTCACCAACTTATAATCATCGTTAAACTGTTTGTGGCGATAGCAAATTGTTGTTTGGAATTTATAAAACCCGGTTTAAATTCCTTTCAAAAATTAGATGAAAGTGGTTGCGGGCTTCAATTGAATTTGGCCCACGTTCTTTTGTTTTGGGGCCGTTCCTATTAACAAAAGCAAATAACCGGTTTCTTTCCCCCCATTATTCATTCTCGTTCAAGACCTAAAACAAAACAAAAGAAAATTAATGGTGACTGCTCGTTTTCGTTCGTTCCTCTTCGATCGAAAATTAGGGCTTTTTCAATCGTTCGCTTCTGGAACTCGAAGGCGCCAACTTCAACGTCTCCTTCAACTTGCTCGTGGCTGCTTCGACGTGCTCGTGCTCGATTGGACTTCGGCTTAACTTCGTTCGTCTTCCTCATCGCTATAGCTTCGTCTTCACTTCCGTGGCAACGGTGAGTAGTTCTCACATCTAATTTATTCTTAAGACTGTGCTTAGATCGTTCGACTTTGTTTCGATGTTAATGTCTTTTATCTGACTTGGTTCGATTCCTTAAATATTTAGCTTCGGCCATGCTTGGTTATCACGTCACTGTTGAAATTCGTGGTCACTATGGTCTGTTTTGCAATTGACTTTGGTCATATAATTTTGTGTATGTGTTTTCCCTAACTTGTCGTCCATGATTTTTGATATTAATCGAGCTTGTCTTTGTGTTGCATTGATTATGCTACGCACCGTGTAATTGTATCTTGGTTCTGGAATTTTATGTGGTCTTGTTGAAATGTTGAGTTTATTGCACTTCATGTTAGCATTGGCTAGTCTCGACTTCCTTCTGGTAGTCGCTGTATTGAGTTGCACCGGCCTTTTCATTTATTCTGGGCATCGTGTCATTTGGGTTGGGCATTGTTTTGAACTGTTGTTCTTTGTTGAGACTATATTTGTGCATGATTCAATTCGAACCTGCATTGTTTAACTGGTTAGTCTGTTCTTTGTTCCACCTGTTGACATGTTTTGTGTCATCTTGAAGTCTGATTCATTGCGTGTTTGTGATGAACTCTCTGGTTTGGTCTAGTTGCTGTTTTCTTGTATCCACACTTCAAGTTTTTGTTGTTTCATTTTGCCTGTTCATTGTAGTCCGATATGTGCACTGACATGAGTCCAAGCCCTTTTCCCACTGTTGGTTCATGTTGCATTCACTCTCCACTAGTACATGTTTTCATTGTGTATATATATATAACATGGCTCGGTCTATATGCACTTAGTTTGTTCTCATATGTGTTGTGGTGCCATATTTTGGTGCCCTCACCATCATACTGCTGTGTACTTGCAGTGGTATGGCCCGGTTCACTATCGAGTTCATTTGCACTTTGCCTTCAAGTGTTTACACTGTCCAGTTCCATTTTTGTAGTTCACTGGTCACTGTATACATGTTCTGTCGCTCCATGTTACATTGAACACTCCATTTAATCTACTTGCATTGTCCCCTTCGACCTCGGCCATGTGTTCATCTGAGTTTACATATCATAGCCTTGGTCATTGCAATTGGAGTCTAGGGTGTTTGACATATGTGCAGTCTTGTTCAGAAGTTTATGCATACTTGTTCTTCATATAGTCCACTGCATTAAGTTTGGAACATGGCTATTTCATTATGTGTCTGCTGTACATGTGACTGTCTATCCATGTTGTAAGACCTGTAGCATGTTTTATTCATACATTTTGATGGTACTGTCCAATTTCCTTTAGTGTTCACTGGTGCATTAGGTTGTGTCATTTGAAGCTTGCATATCTTATACCACTTATGCCTGCCCCTTTGTCTTGTGCAGTAGCATTCTGGTCTTGCTTGCATTATTCATTTCTTTGTTGCATGCATGTTGACTTCGGCCTCGATGCTGTTATGTGATTCCCCGACTTTGTATTATCTTCGGCCATCACTCGTGATGTGGTATCGAACTGCAGTTTCGTATTGGGAAAGCGTTATAGTTTATTTGTGCTCTTGGTCATACAAATTTGATGTTGCTCTTTGTAATTGCTTGTGACTTGCTGAGCTTTTGTGTAATTCATGTTATGGTGGCGAGGCAGTACATGCGTGCGTGTACTGCAGCCACACGGTATTCATTGGGTACATCATCACTGTAGTGGCGAGACAGTGCACGCAAGCGTGAACTGCAGCCACACGGTATTGATTTTATTGGTATTCTAATTGCTTTTGATTTATTGATCTTTTGCGCATTCCATATGCTGTAGTGGCAAGGCAGTACACGCGTGCGTGCACTGCAGTCCTACCCGTGTTGACCTTTTAATTGATGTTTCAATTGTTTGAATTGATTCGTGTTTCCAATTCATTAATTTGAATTTGTTGATTTGTTGTTTAACACCGTTATGTGTTATATTTACCGTTATCCGATTTTTCTTTATTTAAGAATCGGATAGGTAAATTTATTGTGACTATCGTCTATTTGATTCTTTGATTATTATTGCTTTCGTGCACTAATAACTGAGTTTGAATTAGACTGACCCGTGTATATTTTCTTTTGAATTTAATACTCGGGTCAGACCGAGTTATTACAGGTTGTAGATATTCTGATTTGGATTGCTTCTAGAGCTATGAAGTTCTTTCATATCTTTTGGAGTAGTCGTCGTCGTTTATAGTAGTCAGTATAATTGTATAGGAAGATATGTATTCATGTGTATTATATACGTTAATGTACTTGTATATGTAACATCCTGAGTCGACTGTTGTAGTTGTATCATATGTTCCGTGTCAAATGTATTGTAACTGACATCAGTTATTATATATATATATATATATATATATATATATATATGAGACTTTTTGTTTCATCTGTGTTTCGCATTTATATTATTTGTGTTATTATTATATATTTTGTCCTAAACTATTATAGCCACTGTGTAGTAGCTTTGAGTTTGCATCGGTATGTCGGATTTTCTCCTGAAAAAAAATATGTTATACTATCTGACATATCGGTGCTCGCACAAAGCAATTACATGGATGGTCACTCCTCAACAGCCTTATTCTCCGTTCTAGTTGACAACACTACACTGTAGTGTTCTTGGCTAGCGTGGGTATAGAGGTGGGGCGTCACAGTTGATTTAATCCCTTGAATCAAATTAACATTTACTTAACTTATTTCTAGGTTCAGGTAAGAGTTCAAAACTTCTAAACAATTTAATCCTCAGAATCCAATTTATTACCCAATTTTAACTTCTAACTTAGAAACTAATTCTTAAACAATTTCAGTTTACAAGTTCCTTTTTAACATTTAAATCTTAAGTTCAAAGTGATTCCATTTTAATAATTTCAACTTTTATTTCTAAAAATCAAAATCATTTAAATAATTTCAAATTAAAGTTTTATTTAGTTTCAGTAATGGATATATTATTATCTCAATCTAATTCAGTTAAAATAATCCAATTCTTAATTTCATAGATCATTAATAACAACAAGATGATATAAGGTTAAGTCAAAGTAAATAAACATCCAAATTATTTAAAACATCCGTCAATAACATCAATCAATAGCACCCATTACCAATTTTCATAACTCAAACTTTTTTTGAGATCACACATAAATCCCATTCAAACGAACCATTTAACTTCCCTAAGTTAAATCTCAGTTTTATCTTGAAACTTCAAATTTAGGTTGCTTGTTCTAAACTTATTTAACTTCCCCAAAGTTAAATTCAATTCATTTCATCCGGTCAACCATACTCAATTTGAATTCTCCATTTCAAAATTTTAAACTTCTTATCAATATCCTTTCTCACTTATAAGTTCAAAATTTATTTCTCTTTGGGTTTACATCACATTTCAGGGGAAAATTCAAAACTCGACACTTACTGTTTACTCCCAATCAACTTGTTATTATGTATATCCCTCATATATACATATTCATATTTACTTATTTGCACCACAAGTCATATTTCAAAATTTAAATCATTCCTCGTTTCTATTTCAAAACAAATTCCTTCAAAACAAAATTAAAACAACTCTTATTTAAAGTAGGATTCCTACAGTTTAAAAATATTATTTATTATACCCTTTAACACTTTAAAACAATTTAACTTTTCTATACTTGGATCTAAAACTTCACATTTTAAATTATTTTCAATTTATAAGTCATACTTACCAAAATTGTTAGTTTCTTAATTCATTTCATTCTACTTTATCATTGTTTATTAAGAAAACATCCCTTTATTAAGATACAGTACCCAAACTATAATAGTTATCATATCTAGAAACCTTACACACCATATATTCCATAATAATTTATTGGAAAATCAAATCAACTTATTTCAATACTTTTTAAAATTATTTTCTTTTAAATTTAAATTCAGTTTGAATCCACTTTTGGCTCAACTTATCTTCATAGTTAATCCATACCTAAACTTTTATCTATTACCATTTAATTGTTATCATCTTATTCAATTTAAATAATCAACAACCAACCCCTTAATATATATTAGAAAAATTTATTGCTTTATATATCAAAATATAAGCTTATATAAGAATCATTCAATTTTAAAATGATTTTAAAATCTTTATATAAGAAAATAACAAGTACGCTCCCATATATGTAATACACTCAACTCATTCTAGGATACTGTTGACCCTATCCTTAATGAGTAAATCCAGCAGAGCCAAGGTTCTCGCTTAACCTTCAGCTCTGATACCAAATTGTAACAACCTGAAATTTTCGACCTCGAAAATCCGATACTAATACGTCTACTGTAGAAGTGGCAAGCAATCGAACACCGAAAATTCTAGATTGTTAGGGAAATGAAGAAAAGAGGTAGAAAAAGAAACAGAAAACAACCGCATAGAATTTCACATTCGCAGCGGATTTAAAATATAATGTCAAATAATAGCATTTACATAAAAAAACTGTAACTGTCAATTTACATTCAATACATCAGAGTACAATCATTCACAAATAAACTGGACAGTTGTAACAACTTGTCCCAGACTACAAACAATACAATCCAATACACAGCAGAATATACTCTATATGTTTCTGCCATCCAACTAGCCTCCTGAGCTCCAGAACATCCTAACCTGAAAATCTGTAAAACTCAGTCTGACCCCGAGCATTACATTAAAATAACACCTGTGTCAGGCTGGAAACTAGCATGAGTAAACTCGAATAATTTGAAATACCAAGTTATAAAACTTATTTGAAATCCCAGGGTAACTCGTATATTTCTACGAGTTCTTAATCACTTATTACAAATCAATATCTAAGAATCCGTTACTTGGTTAAAATGGCCATGTTACTTAATTTATTCCATCCAGCTTATTCGATTTTAAAACCAAATTTATAAAGAATTTGTAAATTACTAATCGAAGTGGTTTCAGGTATTTACTGATACCCGTCCCTGGTCTCTTCGAATTCAATGTCATTTTTAATCCAAGTTGTTTAAGTGAATACAATTCAGTTTCAAATACAGGATGTCACATTTACACAGCATTTTATCATTGATAGATAACCCACATTATCACAGTTCAACCTAAACATATCATATCATAGTGTGTCACGAATTATCAGACTAGCTATTAATCCAATCGTTCAATACAATTCAATCATCCATAAGCAAGATTAATTTGTTACCCAATCTAATTAATTTAATTAACACAAAATAAATTAATTACCTTTAACTCCAGCTTAATTTAATATTTATTAAACATTTAATTAATTATTGAAATTAATTAATTATTCTTTAATCATTTAATCATTTATATTAATTTATTATCCTTTAATTAATTAATGATCCTTAAATTACATTAATTAATTATCATATATTTCTTAAGTTAATTAATTAACCCTTAATTACTTAAGCCCTTAATTAATCTGAGATAAACCATTGTCTTAATTAATTAGTTAATCAAATCATTATTAAATTTCATTTGAAATCACGTAGAAATATAATTAAATAATTAACTTATCATATAGTTATATTAAACCAAATAGTTTAAATTCAAAAACATTTGATTTATAATTTATACTTGAAACTTGTTTAATGTTTAACTTTGAAACCTTGCTAACATTTTCTTTACTTTGAAAACCTTTCATTTCTTTGTTTTGAACTTGTTAACAATTTTACCTTCGCTTTAACCCTTGGTTAAGACATCCTATCGAAAATACCCAGTTCCATGCTGAAAATTCCCGAGTTAATCTTCGAGCTTCACTCCCTCTTGAAAATATCGAGTACGACTCGAAGCCACACCCTATCTTTCCCGAAACCAAAAACACTCGGCTACCATCTGATGCAAGGAAACATATGTGCACATGCATAGACGCACGCGGTCACTCCGATCATCGAAGCCACCGTCGGCCAGTCGACCTTGACCTCCCTACTCGATTTCGACCACCAGAGCTTCAAATCGAACACGAAAACGAGAATGAGCATGCTCGAACCCAACCTGGAACGAACCCATCACCCTAGAACCCCCCTCCCTCCATGCTGCCACCTTCGACCAGTAGGAGCATCGACACTCCGACCAACCCTTCGTCGTAGGCCCACGCACCCATCCCCCGACCGCGATCAAGTCTGATGCACCCATGTCGGAGAAATCGACTCAAAAACATTGACGAACCCATCAGGGCTTCAAACCCTACAACGTCGTCGTTCGTCCCCATGGTGATTGATAAATCCAATCACCATTTTTCCTAATGCCCCGACCTCCAAGCCTGCTCCAGCCAAAACCTCGACCCTCCACCTTTCGCCGATCACCGGTAATCGAGCAATCTCTCGATTCTGTTCATCTCAAAAACTCACTCGATTTTCGAACTTAAAAATTTTGATTTTACATTTAAAAATCGTAGTTTTTTAATACGAATTAAATGATA
Organism: Allium cepa; assembly: GCA_030765085.1. Classification (NCBI taxonomy): domain Eukaryota; kingdom Viridiplantae; phylum Streptophyta; class Magnoliopsida; order Asparagales; family Amaryllidaceae; genus Allium; species Allium cepa. The sequence continues at coordinate 851,889,718 of CM060940.1, read as the reverse complement.
TAAGCAAGAATCCATGTTTAAACAACTAATTTCCTGACTTAATATGATTATCACTGTAAAATTCTTCTTCCCGGATCAATCTTTTGCTAACTATACTTTTTTAAAAATAAGATTGAGTAAATTCAAACATAATTACCTTAAACATCCTATCCTATAATTGTTTATTTAAAGAGGAATCAAATTTTGATAGAGTTTTCTGGTCTGCTGAAATAAATAGAGATATTCATATATACACACAGGCATGCATACAGTGGTTCAACCCATATGCCTAGACAATATTCTTTTAATCCATGCAAAATCATATTTTAAGTCATTACCACATCAATGGCAGCATGCACAATCTATGTAGATGGTTAAACTTGGGAAGGTTCATATTTACTCACTGAGTTGATGAACAGAGGAAAGCTTATTTTGAAAAACTGGAAATTGATGTGAACTTGAAACTGCAAGCTTGAATTGAAATTGCAATTTGATCTAGAACTGATCTCAGGTTGAAGACTTGAGCCTTGAAGCTTTAATTTTTGTTTTAGCTCAGACGAAATTTGAAGAAATTATTGTTGTTTTGTTTGATTTCTCTGATTTCTTTTTTCTTACTAGTTTTAATTTTGTTTGAAAGAATGGAAAGAAAGGATTTAGAAAGGAGAAAACGAATATGTATCTGCCTATTCTCTCCACATTTATTGTTTACATTTCAAATTAAAAGAAATATAAGATGTGCCACTTGTTTTTATGCATGTTATCTCAAGCTACAAATGTTCAATGCCAGTATTTTATTATTTTCTAATGTTATATGTTTAATATACTCATAAAATATGTCTTTATTAATTTATGTTTATATTTTAAATTTATACAAACCATCTTTATTTCAAGTATAAAAGAAAGTGCATTAAACCTTTTCCTTAAATCTTATCTCAAACTTAAGCTAAAATATTTTTCTTAAATTAATAATATTTATTCTAAGTGTTTTGAAAAAATAAAATTAACTTTAACTAGCTTTTGATACCAATGCTTCCAAAACACAATATATATACTTATATATGTTATCTATATATATATATATATATATATATATATATATATAGACACATACTTATATACTTGTATATGTATACACTTATAATTTTCAACATTATAGAGTTTGCATATATCTATTTATATCTTTGTTAATTTATTATAAGATTTATCATTTCTGGATATTTAATTATCAGAGTACTATTTGTTCCATCTTATAAGTCAGTGTTTTAATGATTAAAATCATTTAATTACCAATTATCAGATGTCCAAAAATTCGGGTTATCACAATCTCCTATATGCTGATGACGTCATGATTTTCCTATCTGCTACTACAGACAATGCTACTTATATGAATCATATTTATTCTACAATGGCGGAAACTATTGGCTCAAAAATAAATCAAACTAAATCTCAAATATTTTTTAGCACCGGGGCTGTTTACAAGTCAGAAATTTCAAGCATTCTACATATACCACAACATGAATTACCTATAAAGTATCTTGGCATTCCTTTGTCAGTGGATTATATCCATGCTACACACTATTTACCCATGCTAAATAAGATCAACAACAAGTTAGAAGGATGGGACAACAGCTTACTAACAACAGATGAAAGAGTAGAACTGATTCACAATATAATAACCTCCATTGTTATGTACTAGTTACTAATGTATAATCTGCCCCACTAAGTTTTGAACAAAATTGACAAACTATGTGTAGATTTTTTTTTGGAAAAGCAAGCTTCATAAAGTATTCTGAGATACATTATGTAAGCCAAACATTGAAGGAGGGGTTGGATATCGGAAATTCACAGATCTTAACAAAACTGCCAGAATTAAACTACTTTGGAATCTATTAACAGATGACTGCTTATGGTCCAAATGGATGAGGATTAAGTATTTGTCATGGGCTAAATTCTGGGTTCTGCCCATTGATAACAACTACTCCAGTATAATGAAATCGATTCTAAGGCAACGTGACATAGCTAAATCAATCATGTCTCAAGTTATTATCAATGGGGAATACACGGACTTATGGTTTGACCCCTGGATAAACCATAAATTCCTTGTGGAATTAATTGGTTGGAATATACTTCACTTGAGTAACACAGCCATTAGAAAAGTTAGTCATATAATAAAAGATCGACAATTTCGGCCTCAGTTATTATCAAAAACTAGAGAAGTTGCAACCTAAATTAAGCAGGTGAAAGTTCTTTCCGACAATCCTAATGACTACTGGAAAATTTGTGATAAAAGAAAATTTGTGTTTTCAATAACTTGGAATGGAATTCGACAATATACTAACTATGACGACAATTTCAAACTAATACGGCATAACAAAGCAACCAATTTTTTTTCACTACATACATGGCTTATTTACATCATTTACCAACAGCAGACCATTAAATTGGGGTATAACTACTGATTTAAAGTGCTTTCTCTGCAATGGACATAATGAAAACCATGAACATTTATTTTCAAGTTGTGAATATAAAACTTTGTCTTTGGGATGCTCTGCTACTCAAACTCGATACACAACCGGTTGCTACCACCTCATTGCGACAACAACTCTCCAATCTGGGGCTCAACTTCATAGCACCATCGACATCTCGAGATTTGGCCTATGTGGCCGTAGCTACGCTAACACATTATATCTACCTTGAACGAGTACGATGATGTTTTGAAAACATGTCTTGTTCGAAGGAGCAGAGGTTGAAATTAATGGAAATAGACATTCGCCAATAACTAGTTCGACGGTTGACCAACAACGACCAACTTCAACAGAGAGAGATTTTTCGTAGATGGGCGATTGAGTTGGGGGATGCTGGATAATGGCGACATGTTTCGAGAAGTATGTGATATAAGGGTTTTTATGTAGCTACTTGTATTGGGCTGGAACAGGTTTTCTTTAGGCGTGCGCAGTTGTACTATTCCCCAATGTATTTGGGCCGTCTGTTTAAGATGTGATTTTGGCTTTTTTAATTTTTAATTTTTTAATGCCTGTAATGGAGTTTATGCAGATAGAGGATGTCGTGCTTTTTTTTCTCCTACAATGGTATGATTTTTAAAGGAGGCGAATCCTGCTATTTATTGGTTCTTTTATGTCATGAATAAAGAAGCTCTTCTTTTCACAAAAAATATATGAACCATATATACACATAGACATATGTGTGTGTGTGTGTGCACGCGCGCATGTGTAACATCATAATCAGTGAAGGGTATAACGTGCCGTATATAGATGTTGCGATTTACATTGCAATAGACACATTTTCTCGTTTTATATGTACTATAATTTATTCATATATGTGCTTGTATAATATGTCAAAATAGGATATTAATATATGTATATGAATATATATACACACACAAATTATTGAATAAAGCAGTTTCTGTCATAATAAATTAATGTAAAATAATCATTTGATAAAAATACAAGGTTTATAATTTTAGAAAATGTGGAAACATATTTTAGGGCTTAAAATTAATTTATGTAATTTTTTAATTAAAATAATATTTATTATTAAATAGTTGATAATAGTCCTTAATCGAATTAATTCTAAAAAATATGAAATTAAGTTAAAAATTTTTGAAAAGTTTTCTTAAGGTTGATGAGACATATTTAGTTCTAAGAAAAATTTTCATGAATTTTCTCAATAGAAATTATATTTTTTAATTAAATAAATCATTGTAGATTGAAAATAAATTAAGTATAAAAAATATTAAATTAATTTTTAAGAATATGAATTTACTTTTTAAATGTACTTGTGAAACATCCAATGCATAATGAAAATTTCGAATCTATTGAATTTATATTTTTAGTTAAATAATTGATTCCAAGCTGAAAGCAAATTAATTTTGTAAAATAATAAATTAAGTTTAAAAATCTAAATCTTTTACATTAAGCGTCTTACATGGTGCAGAAAAAATTAAAAATATAAAATTTAAATAATGAACCATTAATTATTTTATACACAATAAACAATAAACTGATCTGAACAATAAACACAGGTACCTACAAAAATCTTACCTAATCTGAACAATAAACTGATCTGAATACAAATAAGTGATTTGGATGTAAATCAACATTCATATGATGAACTTGAAATCAAAATGCTAGCGGTACATAAATTTCACCTCCTAATAAAGCCTTTGAGTCCACGTTGAACAATGAATTCTCGACTAAGAATAATTCCTAAACCATTAGGTTGCTAATCCGGGATTGGAGACCTACTAAAAATTAGTATTTTTTAATTTAAATTGGATTTGAATTTTTGGAATGATTTTAGAGGAGAGTTGCTGCCATTAAAATGAGGAGGAAGAAGAAGAAAGTGGCTGCTCAAAAATGAATTAGCCTTTGACTTGGGTTTTGACATTACTTTTATATGGGTAGTGTAAGAGGTCAAATAATGATCTCAACCACACATCCCAAAACCCTAATCTCATACATAGCTGTTAGGCCCTTCCTCTATCAAAACCATTGACTTTCACCTCTAAAATTCATGGGTTGTAAGCCATTTTAACTCAATTTAAATTTACATAATTATATTCAACTAAATTTGTTGTCGATGTCTCATATCGATCATTTTATAAATATATGCAACAAATTTATTTCTCAAATCATATCCAAATTTTAAAATTAATATTTATTAATATTAATTAATTTAATTGATTTATAACAATTATAGACTAATTAAATCATTTGGTCTTAAGAGGATTCATCGATTCGGTTGTGTTACTCTTGGGTACAAATTCGGTCAGCTATATGTCGAACTATTCGAATGTTAACGTTCACACTTCACTTAGCAGGTGGTGTGACATTATGGAAAATTTATCACTTTCCCATTTTTGGAAAAAAAAATCATATTTTAATTTAATAAGTGCTACTCTATTGTGACAATTATTTAACTTTGGAGTTATTGGATTTGGTAATGGTCAAAAATTCCAATATCGTCCTCATTCAACTCTATATTCCATACACAAAGTCATTGGTTCAATAATAACAATTATTATTAATCGAACTACTCTGGCTAGGGATTTTGACATTGGGTTGACTTGAGTTGATCATGATACTGACCCATATAACCAAGGAATGAATCTTCTCTTGAATGGTGCCTCACTTCTAATACTTCCACTCAACCCAACTATAGTCACTTAATGTACGTCATGCCATGATTTGACTATAATAAAAGAAGTGCATTCATTTTAAAGATTCATAGTATTCTCAAGTCAAAAGAGCTATATAAAATATTCACATTGATATTTTCTATTTGACCTTAGTTATGTTAACCAACAGAAAACTATCGAATGAGTCATTCTATAGTTATCCAATAACTATTAGTACGTAACCCTAGGTGCCACCCAACAGTCATGAGCAATACGCTGTCCAAATTTGAAGAGAGTTACGCACTCTAGTCTCAATGGATACATCGATATCCAGTCTCGATGCATCTTGACTAGGAACACTTAAAATGGTGTATTCATTTTTATTATGATAAATCACTCACGATTACAACACTTTGTAACTACTATCATAAAATATACCATTTATGGATTTTCTTTTAAATATAGTTTTATTTAATTAATTAATATAACTATATATATCAAGTATATCATAGAAAGGAAACACTTTTATTTCGAACAAGATTAGTCAACTAGTTAGATATACATAACAAATTACATAATTACCCTTGGGGCATACCCTAAACTCTATTAATCTCCTACTTGAACTTGGGGTCAATTAGGGAATCTAACTCCCACTTCTCCCATAGGTTTCTCAAACCAATTGGGTCAGTTCCTCAGTGAACGGATATGTTATTACGTTTGAAATTTTTACTCTATTAATCAGCTCTCTCCGATGGTGATAAACTGTTTTATCATGTGTAACTATTCAGAGTATGTCTCTTAACTTCTAGTGAGCTCTAAGTTCTGTTTATGAACTATATCGCAAATGTGTTATGGGATTCTCCACATTTGGAATTGGCTCAGTTATAAATTTGTGCATTTACACACACACACGCTTTTATTGCGGCGCTATTCAAAGCGATGTACTTAGCCTTTTTCATTGAATTAGCAACGGTCTTTCATTTGGAACATTTCCAACTTAAAGATTCTTAACTTGAATTTTTATTGATTCATTATATTCAATATCATTTATGATGTTTGAGTCTATGCACTTCTTCATAAGGAGTTTTTGTTTCTATAAGCAATTATCTAGTATTTCATAAATATACGAGAACACTTCAAACATCTATTTAGTGATATCTATTTGGATTTGATATTTTCTTCATGTATCATATACATAAACAAATCACGATTTGTAAACAAAATAAAATGTATGATAATTCCTATTACTAATGCATAAGGAACTCATCTGACATATTTAGTATTAAACAATTCAATAAGGCGCCTTACATATCAATTTTGGGACATTCCCAACATCTTTTATATTCACTATAAAAGACATCATTTACAATCCAAAGTCGAGAATTAAAACAACTAAGGTTGATTTAGCAGAAGTGCATCGTTAAAATCAACATGTTGTTTACTTATAGTCTAGAAATATCAACGTACCTTTTAGTATTCTTTCTTAATGAATACGCGCTTCCTCTGCACTTTGATTGAAAATCAAACTATTTGATATTTTATCAAATACTTATTTAATTTTTATGCTTATAAAAGCATCATTTCTTAGATCATATTTGAAAACTCACAACCTCTATATCGCTTCCACTGACTTCAAGACACTTTGGTTTTTATGCGCAAATAGACTATTCTAAATCATTATTTAGAATTTTCTATTTCAGCATCTATATACCAAAACATTAGGTCTTATCAAGTGATAATTTTATGAGTAAATCTGAAATAACTTGAGTATGTTGAATGACAAATCTACTACGCTAATTTCAAAAATTTAAATTTACAAGGATACTCTTGTCAACGTTGCTCATTAAATTCCAAATGCATTAGTCCTGCTCATAAAGATGCAAACGCTGTCGATGGATCACATCCCTTTAGTTATGACTACCAAAATTATATTCTAATAACGTACTTGAAGTTCTTTCGGATTTGCGCATCATACCATATCATAGAGTCAACACTCTTCATGGTTTAATGAAACAACCAAGGATTATATATTTTCGAAATTGATAAGAAACTCATAGTTTCTCTTCAATGCATGAGAATACTTATTAGACACTCTAATGTGATGTATTTGCTTAGGTTAATTAATTTCGTTTCATCTCATCTGATCATTTCTACCAATGGATCATACCCAATTCCATTTTACTATCAATAATTCCTCAAAGAAATTCCTTTACAATGAAGTTGGTATTTTTGAAACAACAATTGTTTCTCAATGCAACAGAACAAGTATTCATAAAACATTTATGAATTTCTTTATTTATAAAACTGATTTGGTTTAGTTTATAGAAGTTGTGTTCAAAACATAAATACATCATCCAATGATTGTCTTTTCCAAAATCCATTTGGGAAGATTCATACAAGATCCCTATGAATAATTATTACGTGCAATCTTTTGGCTTACACAACCTGCCAACTCCTTGGCTTAGGATATGTTGGAGTTTCTTATAAATCCTTATCATGTGTAATTTTGTAAACTATTATTTAGATGAAATAATATTAACCTTGTGTACTATTCTTAAGTATGACCTTATAAAAAGAAACAAACTCGGCTTCACTCATAATTAATCGTACATTGTCCAACAAAATTCCATTAATCCTTATCGATGCATTATTATGTATCACATAGAGGAGTGACTTTTGAGATTGAACCTTTATACATTTTAGGTACATTCGGAACATTTTCCAATATACTCACTCATTCGATCAAATTGAATCATTTCTATTGCATGTGATTTTAATAACTTTTGTTTTATACTCTGTAAGTTTACCATATAAACATTTACATGTGTACCAAATACACATATCCTTGTTTTTGATAGCTCATCGGTGAATATGAAGAAGTATGTGGAACCGTTTTCGTACTAATGGACTTACGATTGCATACATCAATATGTATCAATCTGAAGAGTTTATCAACTCTTATGATGCTCCCGCTGAATGGGTGCATAGCCCTTAATTGTTTGAGATATCATTAACTAGTCTCACATGATTCAAAGTCATATAATAAAATTATTTTCTCAAAACTATCGCATAGCCTATAATTATAAAATATAAGTAATATTAGATACTTCTGTATTTTCCAATGCATCACTTTTGTTATAAAAACAAATACCATATTATAGTTTTATTTCATAAGTAATATTCATGTTCAAATATAGCGATGTCTAATTCTCAGTAGATACCAAAATAGTCATTATTTTATAAATAATGTTCGGTAGTTTTACGAAAACAATTTTCAAATAATATAATGCTATCAATAAGTGTTATAAGGTATGCTTCTACTATTTCCGCTATTACTATAATAGCGTACTATATTTGAAGGTCCATCATTCACTTAATATAGATTTATTTATTTTGCATGCTGTAACTAGTTTACCGTGGAGAGTTCTTCAATCAATTATCTTGAACTTAAGAGAAATAAATATCATCGAAAATAATTTTCTATATGAAAATATATTTTGAAATAGAAATCATATTTGTTATTCCAATATTAAGTATCATTCATTATTACTACAATTCTCATTTTCAATGTTTCTTTATGAAGCAGAAGTGAGCGCTCACTCTCTTTGTCTCAAATATACCTTAAATCACATCTGCTCTTGTACATTCTTGTTCTTTATAAATTATCAAACCATTCAAAATAAAATCCTTACTAGAATATCCTAATGAGCCCTTTACAAAAGCATATTCGATTATCCTTAACTTTTAAGAACATTAAATATGTCGCTGTTTACGTAAATTGATCAAACCGATATTTCAGTGAACAAGTTCTTAGATTTATATTGTAGTTTTGGTCTAGTGTTATATTAACACAATATGATCCTTTTGTAATCAACCAAATTGAGTACTTGATTTTTCACTAAGGTTTATTTGGTTTTTCGGATGAACTAATTTCATCAAAATATTTTACATTACAAACTCTAACCGTTCACCATATAACATTTATATGTGATTGTATATAGATCAAATATTCATGATCTTGTATTGTTTTTTTTTTGAACTGGTACTTTATATACAACAAATCATTGGGACAACATATCCCATGTCAAATAAACGTTCGAAAGCAAGTTTCGAACTTGTGACATCCTGCACCAAAGCCGAATCAATCAACCACTTGGACAAAGGTGCTTGTCATGATCTTGTATTGTTTTTAGAGTTCAAAACTCATAGAATGCAATACATGGTCTAGACTAAATAAATATGTAAGTGACCAAACTACGAATGTATTTAGTAGTTGTAATATCAGGCACTTGCATGGGTATTGAAAGATTAATATGCAATAATCTTCTATTGGTAGGTATATGTTATATTTCTATTTGTTAATCTTCATTTCTTTTGTATATCTCAATTGATGAACATTTTATCAATCCTATTAAATGCACAAATTTATCAATATAGATTATTATAACATTATATAGCATATGTTCTTACAATATTAGAAAGGTTAAATATTATCATTTCATTTTTCTAATAAGGCACCCACTAGTCTTTTATGTTTCACCAAACCCTAAGTGAAACATAGAAGTCTTTCGACTTCACTAGTGGGTGTTAGGACTCATCCAGCTTAGAATTCTGACCTTAAGTTTGCTCAACAAGTCATAGCTTAACGATGGATAACTTCTTATCAGTTCTATCACATACAATTCCTAACCCATGTTACCTTGTCCTAATCACATTTCGACCTTGAGTTTGCTAAACAAATTGAAAGAAATTATTCACTCATACCTACCATATCGCGATGACCTAATTATAATATATATACATTGAGTTTGCTCAACAAATACATATAGTTATCTTACCTCGTCTATTCGATATATTAATAATACTACACAACATCCCTAGCTTGACTATGCTCAACAACTAAGAAGTATGCAAGTAATTTATTAATATATAAATGGTAGAGGACAATTTTATATTAAAGATTCATTATCTTCAATATATTATATCGAGTGATATCGACTTATGGAATAATGTATTTCTAATGAAATACTCTCATGATTTAAGTGTCAGACACATCAAAAATCACGGTATACGTACATATACGCATGTGTTTATTCCTTATGTCTATTTTGGGTTTTTAATGTTCCATCTTTAATTATACATTCACATTATATAAGTTTTATTATTATATAACCTTTATAGTATAACAAATATATCTTATGTTTGTGTGTTTTAATTAATTAACCTTTAATTAATTAATTTAATTAAACAATTTTAATTAAATTATATTAATTTCAAAATTCAGTTCACATACGTACATGCATACCTAGTTATTTTAAACAATTTAAAAACAATATAATATATATCTCAATATACAATACACGCACATTTCATTAATTATTAACATATTTAATTAATTTACTATTATTAATCTTATTAATAAATTTGAAATAAATGTGAATTTTTTTTCAAACATTTTGAAAAATTATGTTATATTATAACTTTTATAATAAACATATTTTATTTTAAATTTAATAGTTAAATTTAAAATCTTTAACTTTAATTTTGAAAATATTTTGAAAATTAGCCCAAGGCCCAATTCAAGTTGGGCCTTTTCTATTAGGGTCAACCTTTGAGCTCACATCACCTTTCAGATTAGGTTGGTAACCAGGTAAGACAGAGTACTTGATTACCCAATACCAATCCTAGACATTACCTTCCCAGACAACGTACTAAGTAGGCAAGCTTAATTAGTTAGCCCTAATATGACTAATTTAGACTGCATAGGCTATTGGGTTCCGATACCATTGAAAGAACTAGGTCAGCACGCAACGGAAGAAATGAGTGAATTTCAATTTTTTTACCCTATTGGATCTTATTTAGGTCTACGAAGCCTAATTTATTTAGAAAATTTCTAAATTTGTTTCAAATAAAATCATTTATTTTATTTAAATTAGTTAAAGGGAAGTTTTTAATTTCAAATGTATAGTGTATCAAATACACCTAACATTTAGTGAATGTATATGAAATGAAACCTTTAATTCTTTCCCTAAAACAACAATTAATTAAAAGTACTAATTGTATTAAGCGGAGAGAGACACCTTTCATTTTCTCTCTTTAATTTGAATTGATTGATACATTTAATGTCATCAATTAATAATTTATTCAGGGGAACTTTTATTGCTATGACCAGTTGTATTCTAGTTGTACAAATTGTAGTTTGATATTTATGTAGCTTTGTTTAATTTATTTATATAAGTATGTACGCACACACACACACACACACATACATACTAATGTATGCATGTATAACACCATAATCCGTAAAGAGTATAATGTGCTCGTATATAGATGCCAGGATTTACATTACAGCTGATACATTAGCTCATTTTGCATGTATTGTAATTTTTTCAAACATATGCTTATATAATATGTCAAAATAGGATATTAATGTATGTATATGAATATATATATATATATACACATATTATTGAATAAAACAGTTTCTGCGATAATAGCTTAGTGTAAAATAATCACATGATAAAAATACAAGTTTTATAATTTTAGAAAATCTGGAAACATATTTGGGACTTAAAATTAATTTATGTAATTTTTTAATCAAAATAATATTTATTTAATTAATAATAGCCCTTAGTGAAATTAATAATTAAAAACATGAAATCAATTTGGAAAATTCTAAAACTTTTTCAGAAGGTACATGAGACATATTTGGGCTTAAAAAAATTTCCTAGAATTGTCTCAACTGAAATTATATTTCTTAGTCAAATAATTAACAATAATTCAAAAATAAATTAATTATAAAAAATAATAAATTAAGTTATAAAAATCTAAATTTTTTGTGAAGATACCTATTAAAGTTGTAATGCTTTAGAAAAGTTTCCAGAATTTTATAAATTGAATTTATATTTTTAACCAAATAATTTATTATTGGCCGAAAGTAAATTAATTTTAAAAAATAATAAATTATGTTTAAAAATCTTAAAATTTTACAACAAGCATCTTAAATGGTGCAAAAAACATAAAAAAATAAAAAAAATAAAAAATGAAATTTTAAACCAATAATTATTTTATACATAATAAACAACTTACAAAATCATTAAATAACAAGAAAATACGTGGGTGCATGTTTAATAAATTAATTTTATATTTTATGATTCCAAATAGGTATAAAACATCATAATAATTTTTGTAGACTAGCTATATATAAGATATAAGCATATATATAATTATACATATGGACAATTTGCAAATATGTATACATTTAATCTAGATCTATTTTATATTAAAAATTAATCAAAATTAATTTTATTTTCTTTTTATAAAAAATTCAATAATAAATCAATAAACAGAATACTACAACAACCACATAACCAACCCAATTGTAACAAACACATGTACCCATAAAAAGCTCACCTAATCTGAATAATAAACATATCTGAATACAAAAAAGTAATTTGGATGTAAATCAACGTTCATATGATAAATTTGAAATCAAAACAACAATAAATAAAAGTTTACCTCCTAATGAAGCTTTTGAGGCCACATTGAACGGTGAATTCTCTTCTAAAAACAACTCCAAATCCATCTGGTTGCTAATTCGGGACTGGAGGTCCTCTACTACAAATTAGTATTTTTTTTTAATTTAAACTGGATTTGAAAATTTTTGGGATGATTTTAGAGGAGAGTTGATGCCATTAAAATAAGAAAGTAGAAGAAGAAAGTGGCAGCTCAAAAGTGAATTATCCTTTGACTAGGGTTTTGAGATTAGCTTTTATATGGGTAGGATAGGAGAGCAAATAAGCATCTCAACCATACATCTCAAAACCCTAATGTCGTGCATAGTAGTTGCCCCTTCCTCTATCAAAACCAATGACTTACACCTCTAAAATTCATGGGCTGTGGGCCCATTTAACCCAATTTAAATATACATAATTATATTCAACTAAATTTGTTGTAGATATCTCATATCGATGAACATGTTTATAACTTTTTATAAATACAAGCAACAATTTATTTCTTAAACATTATCCAAATTTTATAATTAATTTTTCATAAATATTAATTGATTTAATCTATTTGTAACATTTATAAACCAATTAAATCATTCGGTCTTAAGAGAATTCATCGATTTAGTTGTGTGACTCTAGGGTGTAACGGTCAGCGATTAATGTCGGACTATTCAAACGTTAATGTTCACACTTCACTTAGAAGGCGGTGTGACATTATGGAAAAATTTATCGCTTACTTATTTTCATAAAAATCATATTTTAATTTAATAAGCATGTTATCCGGGTTTTCAACCCAGTAGGATTCAAGAGAAGATGGGACAACTTGATGGAGTCAGAATAGTTCAGAAGCCAACCAAAAGTGTTGGAGTAAAAATCTAAAAGGAAGCTAAGAAAAAGATGAGAAAATCTTCTACGGGTGTGGATCGCTGGTGATTATGACCTATGGATCACTAGCAGTCCATGTGGATAACTTAGTGTTCAACTTATTTTCGTTCATCGTGATGCAATGCATATTACAAGAGTAGCGACTGAATTTAACGAGGTTTGGGATTAGTTAAATCAAAAGACAAGCATTCGTCTAGTCCAATTAGCGGCTAAATACAACTAGCAAGCAATATTTCATCAAAACAAAGCGACGTGCATGAGATTTCATGAACACATCAACGCAAGACGATGGAGGCAATCCAAAGACCAAAGTCCAAAAATATGCCAAGTGTATGGATCGCCAGGGATCCATACACTGTGGTCGTCGGCGATCCATACGTCATCACTTAAATGATGCGTCTCACATGAAACAAGGCAGAAGGAAAAGCTAAGTAATTAGCTCGCATTTGAGATAAGATTATGGATTGCTAGTAATCCATAGACCATGGATCGTTAGCGATCCATGTTTTTGGCTTGGGCCGCAAGCAAAGCTCCACCGCATCTTCCTACGTCCATCTACAAGCAATTGGTGGACATGCTTAGCCTAATAACTCTCCAATCTCTAAAAATACCATCCTATCTGCAAAATAAACGGGATCCTCCAGACAGTGGCTAAAACTTTACAAGAAGCTTTTTTCACTCTTGACCTCCCTCACAACAATCTTTAAAGGAGTACATTGTTATTCTCTTGTGGATTCTAACTTTAGAGATTCAATCTAGTCAAGGACAATCAAAAGCTTTGTAATTAAATACATCTTGTAATAACAATCAGTCTATAATAAAAACTATAAAATGGACGTAGGCTTCATTAACATCCGAACTACTATAAAAATCTTCTTGTCTTCTCTCTCTTATGGATTTTTTCTATATCTATTATCTACAGTATTTCTCTATGAGAATAGGGCTGGTTCTTTCACACTCTAACCAGGGTGTTGATCCATTTTTTGAGTTAATATTTTGGTGCTTTCACTAGGAACCCAACTCAGGGCTTGGATCTAGTTATCTTCTTTGTACTAGATAGGTCCAGAAGTTAGATCCTCAATTTTTGCTTGAAATATCTACCACTTGGAACCAACGGCTCCTAGAAGAAGGAGAACTGCCTCTGAAAGGTCCACAAGGTAGTGATAGCTAGGGAAGATGTTAATCTTCAACAAACTAAAGTAAATGGTGCTAACTTAAGGGTTCCAGCATCCTCTAGTCAGCACGAAGTTGTAACTCGGGATGACTTGAATAAGATGGTTGATAAGATCAACCAAAAAATGGAAAGTATCCAGAAGGCTCTGATGGATAAGCTCAATGCTCTTTTAACCTTATAGTCAAATCCTGCTACAAGAATTATGCCTGAACCCATGGCTGTTATAGAATAAGAAAATTCTTTCGTTTCTGGTTTAAATAGCGAAACAAAAAACAGCCGCAAAAAAGGGTGCCTACAAGAACCATAAGACTCAACATGGAAGGAAAAACGAGTACCCCACTCGTCGCAAGGCAACCAATCCTGAAATCGAATCAAGGGGCAAAGATCCTGCAAGAAGATATAGCTATGGACCTCTCCGACTTAGAAGATGGAGAGAAAGACAACCAGTTGGAAGAGAATGTCAATGCATTCGACGATGCTAGGAACATCCAAACTGCCCCAATCAGGCCAACTGCTAGCCAACGGGATCCCGCGGGTGTGACTCATCTAAAGAAAAGAGAGCTAGGCTTCAATCCAATCGTCAAGACCGTTTGCAAAGCCAAACACTTTGTGTAGCGACTAATTGCTGCCCCCAGGATTACCGAACATCAGAGGCTTACATAGCAGACATGGTCAAATGATTAATGGACGAGAATAAAAATAGAAGAGATGATGAATAAGGATCTGCATCAAGTCGGACTCCTTTTACGGATGAAATCTTGAATGAGAAGTATCCACAAAAAATTCACAGTGCCAACTATTCCTTCCTACGACGGGACAACAGACCCAAAACCCCATTTGTAGAAGTACAGTTGGCACATGGATGGGGCTAATGCCTCTGAAGCTGTTCGGTGCAGGTGTTTTTCCATCTTTTTGGAAGGAATTGCGTCTATGTGGTTTACTAGGCTTCCGCCAAGATCTATCTCTACTTTAGATCAATTAGAAACTAGATTCCTCGATTAGTTCAGGCTCCATACCGTGCAATCAAAAGATGTCATCTTCCTATATTGATTATTCCAAGGACATAATGAATCGCTGAAATCTTTCATGAACTGATCCAATACCACAGTAACAGAAGTAAGCAACCCTAATAAGGACATGATTTTTGTGGCATTAGTCCTTGCATTCACCCGGAGACTGAATTCGAAAAGTGGATTATGATGAAGCAACTTATCGTAAGGTAAGATTTCAATCATAAAGCAAGTCATTACTTAAGGTTAGAGGAAGCGCAGGAGCTGGAGAGGAAGTCTACTAGTGTGCAACGATGAACATAAGACAGAGCGACGTAGCAATAAATCAAAATGCACATTCTTTTGGATCTGCTGAAAGAATCAGAGGGAAAGATGGAAATCCAAAGAGGAAAAATCAAAGCTCCAATAAAATAAATGGTAACGATAAGAATAAAAGGCTTAAAGGGTTTAGGCCCGAAGACAACACCCCTCTTAAAGATAATTTGAAAATATTTATCATCCAACACGGGGGACTGAGGAATACAAAAAACCCCTTAAGAAGGAAGCAACTAAGCAACAGAAGAACTCAGGAAAGTTATGCCGCTTCCACGAGACACATGGTCATAATACAACTAATATCGCCATCTAAAGAATCTCATCGAAGAATTGATTTAGGAAAACAAGCTTCAACAGTACGTAAGAAAATCCCAAAATCTTGATCAACCCGCGGCCCCTCAGGCTCCTAGAGACCAAAGGAACTTGGCCGGAACTAGTGAAGAGGGGTCAAAACAAACTGACCAAGGCTTAGTATTGGAACAATATAGAGGGGACCACACCCCATGCAAAGAAGTTGGGGAGAGATGGAGTGGTATGCAAGTTTGTTGAAGCATGCTTCAAAGGAATCATGTCTCGAATTAGAAGATGAAGCCAAGCTGCAGAAAGTTTTGAGTGGCGATATAGTGTTCAAAAATCAAGACACTGATGGGATCGAAGCTCCGACATTTGATCCATTGGTGGTAGCTGTTTTCGACGAGTATTGGTCGATAGTGGTAGCTCTGTTAATATACTTTTCAAACATACTTCTGATCAAATGAAGATCGGCATGAAAAGCATGTATGCATTCCAAATGAAGATCTAAGGGTTCACTAGCGAACCCAAGCAACCTATGGGGAAATCGACCTGCTAGTTGAACTTGGAGAGGGCGATCGAAGAGTCGCCCTCATTCTGACTTTTGTAATTGTGGATGAAATGTCTGCATATAAAGCCTTCTTAGGACGACTCGCACTAGCAGATTTCAGAATAGCTCTAGCCTAATGGTGCCTAACCATGAAGTTCCCTACTACAAATGGAATTGGAGTGGTGAAAGGAGATTAGTGCAGCGCCAAGGAATGCTACATTTCAGAATTACATGTTTTGAAAAGAAAGGAAAAAGGGAAGGAAGTGGGGAGAAATTTCCATGTTCGTGAACCCACTGAATAGCAACTATAGAGCCACTCTTGGCTCGAGGACCATAACCGATTCGACAAAGCTTTGGACCCTAGAAAGAAGAGTTCATGAGAGGATCGGGCAGCACCGGCAGAATTGGCGGTGTTTGTCCCAGTCGACATGGACGACCCAACGAGAGCCTTAAAAATTGGATTGCACCTGGGAAACAAGATGCGGTTAGAACTTACTAAGTTTCTTCGTGCCAACTTGGATATGTTCGCTTGGACACACTCCGATATGTTTGGGGTATCACTAGAAATCGCTTGTCATGCACTCAATATTGACCCCAAGTTCACACCAGTAAAGCAAAATAGGCGCATCCTGGGCCCTGAACGGTCCAAGACGTTGAGAGAAGAGGTGGACAAAACAATGGCCAACTATTTCATCCACAATGCAATCTACCCTGAATGGGTATCTATCCTGGTCTTAGTCAAAAATTCCATTGGAAAATTGGGAACGTGTATTGACTATTTGGATTTAAACAAAGCTTGCTCGAAAGATAGGTTCCCCCTGCCCATGATTGATCGGCTTGTGGATGGAACGACATAACATGAATTGTTGTAATTCATAGGTGCATACTCGGGCTATAGCTGGTTCCTGATGCATGAGCCTGATCAAGAGAACACCAGCTTCATCACCAATTTGGGATTGTACTGCCATAGGGTAATGCCCTTCAGTTTAAAGAATGCTGAGGCAACATACCAAAGATTAGTGAATTCCATGTTCAAACGCCAAATCGCGAAGACTATGGAAGTTTACATGGATGACATGTTGGTCAAAATTGCGAGTAGCTTCCAATCATCTAGAAAAAATCACTGAAATTTTCGAAATATTCCGAAAGTATGGAATGAAACTCAACCCAGTCAAATGTCACTACAAATTAGCCTTTGGGAAATTTTTAGGGTTCATAGTAAGACTGAGAGGAATTGAACCAAATCCAGAACAAATAACGACAATATGAGAAGTCCAAGCTCAGAAGAATAAAAAAAATTGCAAAGCCTGAATGGAAAGGTTGCAGCACTAAGTCGATTTCTTTTAAAAGCTACCGACAGTGTATACCATTCTTCGATACGCTAAAGAAAGGAAAGAAAAACTTCGAATGGAGTGAATCTTGGCAAACAGCATTCAAAGAATTGTTGCGGCACATGGAAGCTTCGCCAATCCTATCAAAACCAGCAGATGGAGAAGACCTATTCATTTACTTAGCAACCTCGCCTCATGCATTGAGCGCCGCCCTTGTGCATGAAGAAGGAAAATCCAACTACCCATGTATTACATTAGCAAGTGGTATAATGAAGTCGAGAAAAATTACCCGAAGCTGGAAAGCTAGCGTATTGCCTCATGATTATGTCCAAGAAGTTACGACCATACTTTCAGGCACATCCAATCAAAGATTGACCGATCAACCCTTGAAGCAAGTGTTGTATCACCTGAAACTTCCAGACGACTTCTCGAGCGAAACGTCAAGCTGAATCAATATGATATCACATACTATCCAAGAAAGGCCATCAATGGGCAAGCACTAGCAGATTTCATGGCCAAATTTACTATACGAGATGACGAGGAAGAAACATCACTGGAAGTGGAAACGCAATGGAGACTCTTTGTTGACAGCGCATCTAACATTTTCTGTTTGAGGGTAGGAGTAGTGCTTGAAATCCGTGAAGGACGAGCCATTTTGCTACGCTTTACACTTGGAATCCCCTGCTACAAATAACGAAGAAAAAACACAATGCATTGATAGAAGGACTAAAAGTTGCGAAAGAGTTCCAAATAAAATCTGTTCACATCTACAGCGACTCCCAGCTAGTCGTTTACCAAGTAAAAGGAGAATACCAAGCACTAGGGGAGAACCTTGCGTTGTGTCTATCTAAAGTGCAAGAGTTGCTAATCGAAGTTGAACATTACACCATAACCCATATTCCACGGAAGCAAAACATCTGGGTGAACTATTTGGCTAAACTAGCAAGCTTTGGAGAAGTTCAATCATGGGCTAGTCCGAGTTGAAACTCTAACCACCTCGAGCATAGATAAAATGGATTTCAACTAGATACTCGAGATCACCATCGATCCAGAGACGTGGATGACATCGATAAAGAACTATTTTCTCGTAGGTACCCTTCCAACTGACCGAAATCAATGTAAAAAGGTTCTCTGAAAGGCACCACTGTTCATGATATAAGATGGAATACTCTATCGAAGGGGATCCTCAAACCCCGTTCTTAGATGTATTTCTGATTATGAAGCCCGATTAATCCTAAAGGAAATGCACGAAGGCAAATGCGAAGACCGCACCAGGGGTAGGCCCTTACGAAAAAAGTCCTTCGGTATGGATACTTCTGGCATCGATTAACCATGATGCTACAAAATGCGCCAGAAGATGTGATTGTTGTCAATAATTTAGTAAAATTAAAAGAACTCCTTCAAAAGAGCTAACGCAGATGGTCAACCCATGGTCGTTTCCAATAGAAGGAATCGATTTGATTGGCGTCTTGCCAATAGCAGGATGGGCCAAATATGCTATTGCCGTTGATTATTTCATAAATTAGGCCAAAGCAGAAGCGCTAGCCACCATAACCACAAAGAAAGTTATTTTTTGTTACTAAAAACAATGTTTGCAGGTTTGGTGAGCCTTAGAAAATCATTACTGACAATGGAACTCAATTCGAAAGCACCAAGTTTCAAGACTTCTGCCAACGCTTCCGAGTTGAAAAGAGCTTTTTCACGATAGTTCATCCAAAAGCAAATGGATGGGTGGAAGCAATAAACAAGATCATCAAGTCCACCATCAAAAAGCAACTAACTAAAGCAAAAGGAAACTGGGTTGATGAACTTCCACTCGAACTATGGGCATACATAACTACCTACAAAGCAGCAACCGGCCACCCTCCGTTTGCTTCGGAATATGGCTCAGAAGTAATGATTCATGTTAAATTAGAAGTCCCCTTGCACCGAAGGAAATTTTTTAATTAAAAAAAAACAAGCAGCACCTACTTAAATTAGTAGATATGATTGACAAAAGAAGGGAAGAAGCCGAGTTGAGAACCGTTGCCCACCAAATGAGGGTCACGTAACACTTCAACTTCAAAGTTCACAAACAAACCTTCGAAGTAGGAGATCTTATACTCAAGCGTGTCTACCTCATTTCGGAGGCGTTTTGACCGAACTGGGAAGGACCATGTTTCATTAATCAAAAGCTAAGGGACGGAACTTTCAAGCTAACAACCGTCTACGGAATCCAAATTCCCAGGGCATGGAATAGCGAATGGCTCCACTGTTACTTCATCTGAAAACTACCTTATATACTCTCTAGTTTTCAGCAAATAAGCCATCCCAAGATGCTGGAGGCATTTTAAATAGGCAAAAATCTGTCCTACTGTCCCTAATAAAATTGATTTGCTTTTTGAACCAACAAAACTGTGTTCATAATGACTACCCCCGGGTTGATGGAAGTAAATCGACTCAAACCATTGGATCGGCAGAACCCAACCTCCGCCTTCTAGGAACCAGTGTTGTCCCACCAACATCAGGTAGCCTCAAATATACACTCCTCACGTTGCCTGAAGATAGGCAACACCGAGGAGTATAAATAGCTGTGCAATAGCTTTTAAAACTTACACTCCTCACGTTGCCCAAAGATAAGAAACACCGAGGAGTATGAAAAGCCGTGCATCCCATAAGTCGCGCACTAACTTTTAAAACTTACACTCCTTCCGTTTCCCTATGATAGGCAACACCGAGAAGTATGAAAAGCTTCACATCCCATAAGCTGCACACAAACTTTTAAAACATACACTTCTCACGTTACCCAAACATAGGCAACACCGTGAAGTATCTATGCCGATCCGGATCGATGGGCCATATCAATCATAAAAGACGCGCATACTTCTAAAAAATCGTGCATCTGGTAAACCGTGCGTATATTTAAGTACCAAAATGGCCCAACAGTACCAAGAAATTTATCCTCCACGGGAATAATAAGAATTGACCCAATTGGAAGCAATGGGGACGACTCCAGCAAAACCGAAGTGCTACAAACTAGCAGTAAACTTCAACTACTGACATTTAATTACGAACTTTAACATTTAACATTGATAATGTGTAATTGCCTATAGTTAACTCATATAGTGTGCACATTTCGAACATGCATGTATTGCATACTTATCAACATATCGCAAAAAACTTGGAGTACATGCTACAGTTACAAAACTTCTGAAAGAATAAAAATCAATTTGTGACTTAGTCAAATTTCAAGTTTTAGTATGCAAACTATTTAAACCATAAGTTACCAGGCATTTGTCAATTGTTTGAAGTAAACAGCCCTGTGAACTGGGGGGCATACACCGGTACTTAAACAAAAATACTTAGAATCAAAAATTTCACAAGTTCTGTTACTCCAAACAAAGAATTGTTACTCCAAACAAAGAATTGTGGCAGTAATCACAGGACTAGATAGAGAAAATATAGAGTAAACGTAAGTACAAAGAACACACATAAGCAAATACGTGTAAACAAAACGAGCATAAGTGCACAAAACACATACGAACAGATAAGTAAGAGTACAGTCAAAATATCAACAATGTATTACTTATAACCTTCTATTATACAAGGTCAAAATGTAGGGACCGTATCCACACAATGCCAGCCAACAAATGAAAAATATAGACACCACAACAAAATCACTAAGCGCAGACTCTGAACTTGAACAAAACAACTTAAACTGAATAAAAACTAGATCAGCCACCACCCAAGCTTCTCAGCGCTTCTTTCCACCACCCCCTTTTTTGCCTTTTGTCTAAAGTTTTTGCTTCGCCTTGGGAGTGGTGTCATTACCAGTAACGTCAATGATCTCCTCGGTGCTAGTGTCCCTCTCATTCTCTGCAACTTTTTCACACACCCTTTGTTTTGCACTTTTAAGATCGACGGGAATCTTAGAGGCCTGATTGCTTCAACCTTCTCCTTTTTAATTACAACCAGTTGTCCATGAGATCTGTGCGGCTATTCAATCTGAGATTCTTTCTTCCGAGCTTTTCCCTCGTGAAGTCACTCTCTAAAGATACGAACGGGCCTTCTAAACCATGTAGTGCGGCGATCGTCTCGGATTCCGGCCTCGGCTGTGAACCAGACACGGACACGACGACTGGATCAGGTACAGAAACAAGCACGGAAGCAGTAGAGTTAGCAATAGCCCCAGGCATTGAGGAAGCACTTCGATCGACACGTAAGGAAGATGGACCTATAAGATCAAAAATGAAAGCGTCAAATTGGTCCCGCTCTTGCGGCATGAGATGAAAATTTTTAAACGTGTACCTACACCAGAAGACTAACTGAGAGTGTCAACATCGTATTCACCGCCTTTACCCTCCTTCGAAGGCTTCACAATCCAGGGGAAGCTACAAGCCTGTGACTTACTGATGCATCGTAGGGCTGCCCCGATGGTTTTTCGACACTAGAAATAAAAGGCTCCGGAGGCACTTCGATAACTGCTGTCGTGGTGCCATCGGCAACCTCCTTTTCCCTCTTAATCTGCAAAATCTCCAAGTCCTCCAACAAGGCCTTCTGTGATTCTTTATTGAGTTAGGCATTCTTCGACTCTCGCTCGGAATAGATATCACCACTATCATGAATGCGGGTCAAGATTTCCTCCCAAACCACAACAAGAGTGCATGGGAATTTAGGGGATAGCTAAGACTCCCTTGATGTAGCAGGGAATTGACATAAAAGTTCAAGATGGTCTCATCCATCTTCTCCATCTTCCTTTCAAAAGCATTCTAAAGCTCCATAATAGTGGGCTTTTCAACTTGGACGCGAAACTTATGGCGCTAAACTGCATAACTTGATCATAGCCTGGCGATTGTCTCAGCCTGGTCAGAGATGGTCTTATTATGCCCCTCTACAATTAGGTCGTGGATGGAGATGGTTTTCTTTTGGGCCTCGATTGTCGCGCTACAAGCTGCCACCTCCTATTTTAATTTGGCATGTTCTACACGAGCCTTCTTAATTTCGTCCCTATAGACGATCTATATTCTCTCGTGAGCCTCTTTTAATTCCTTTAGCAAGCCAACATTCTTTTTTGCTTTCTTAAAGCGCTGCTTCCTTTTCCGTTTCCAGTTGTTTGACCTTGGTGTCGCATTCCACCAACGCTCCCTCGAAATCATCCTTCTTCGATTTAAAAGAGAGAATTTCCTTATAATCGTTGATTGGTTCGTGTTTGCCAGTTACTTGCATAATTTTTCCCACCCATCGACTTGCCCTAAATTATTCTGAATAACCTGAAGATGTGGCATATATGAATCTCTATGAACCGGGAGAAGATCACGATCAAAATTGACTCCCTACCTTAATAACCACCTAGGGAGCGATACCTCAAGCCTAGAAGGACCAAATGGAAGAACATATGCAAATCTCTGGTGGGTGCGTGGAGCACCGGAGGCAAGAGCAACAGAATATGATGGAATTCGAGTTGAAGATGGAATGAGGATAGAAGTAGCCAGGATTTCCTGACCCATTGAAGAGAGTGTCAGAGCAAAAGCTTGTTGTACTAAAGAATGGGAACCATTATCAAATTTAGACATTTTCGATGGTTCCTCGCTCTCATCGAAAGTCTTCCTCTTTTCATACCCACATTTGTATATTTGGCTCCGTTCCCTCTCGTCACGATGATGATCTTTAGCTTCTAAATATTTTCTTCTTCGGTACTCCTCCTTTGTCTCACAGAGTTGGTGACGGTTGGAAGATCACTTCGACTAGTGCTGAGAGTCAGTAAATTCTTCAAGATCATCATCCAGGCCGCTTCCTCTCATCATACCTAACATGAAAAATAAATAAATGTTACAAAATAAAGAGAATGGAGACCATTAGAGAGAGAGAATAATTTTATTGAATTGAGATAGATCTTACAATACAATCAAGCTCCATGTTTATAGACTCCTTATGCAGTGAAGATTACAATAATGCTCTTTCTTATTTAGCATATTCATCCCTATTATTAATGTATATTACAACACTCCCCCTTGAATATGCGTATATAAAGATTATAAAAGTAATTGCCTCATTAAAAACCTTGTTATGAAAAACCCTGTGGGAAAAAATCATAAACAAGGAAAAGAGTACAACATGATTTCATCTTTAAGTAACATATATTTTATAATGTTACTATGAGAGTTGATACTTCTGGATCAAGATAATGCCTCATTAAAACCTTACTAATAAAAATCCAGTAGGAAAAATATTAGTGAAGGAAAAAGAGTACATTATAGCGTATTTCATACGCTCCCTCTGAATTATAACGCATTATTCAATTAGTTTGTTGATGCAGCTTACGCATACCAATTTTGTACACCATCTTCTGAAATGTTGATTTTGGAAGCGCCTTTGTGAATAAGTCCGCCGGATTTTCTTGGATCGGATTTGTTTCACTTCTATCTTATTATCATTTTGTAGCTCATGTGTGAAGAAAAATTTAGGAGAAATGTGTTTCGTCCTATCACCCTTAATGTAACCCGCTTGAATTTGAGCTACACAAGCTGCATTGTCTTCATAAATAATGGTTGACCATTCTGTTACTGATGGAAGTTGGCAGCTTTTTCGAATATGCTCAATTAGTGATCTCACCCAAATACATTCTTTACTTGCTTTACGTAGTGCTAGTATTTCAGAGTGATTGGATGATGTTGCTACCAAAGTTTGTTTTGTAGATCGCCATGAAATTGCTGCATTGTTGTTACTAAACACATATCCAGTTTGTGATGTTGCTTTATGTGGGTCAGAAAGATAACCTGCATCAGCATAGCCAACTAGATATGGATTATTTCCTGTGTTAGAGTAAAACAAACCCAAAATTATCGTTCCACGAAGATATCTCATGATATGTTTTATACCATTCCAGTGTATTTTTGTTGGTTCTGAACTGTACCTTGCTAGAAGGTTTACTGAAAATGCAATATCTGGTCTTGTGCATTGGGCCAAATATAATAATGCACCAATGACACTAAGATATCGCACTTCTGGGCCAAGCACATTCTCATCTTCTTCTTTTGGGCGGTAAGAGTTTTTTTTAATATCTAAAGATCTAATAACCATCGGCGTACTAAGTGGATATGCTTTATGCATTTGAAAATGCTTTAGAATTTTCTCAATGAAGTTTGATTGATGAATTAATATGCCATTAGTGCTATGCTCAATCTGTAGACCGAGACAGTGCTTAGATTTTCCAAGATCTTTTATTTCAAATTCCTTCGTTAAATAATTTATTGTTTCATCAATCTCTTCTGGAGTCCCAATCAAATTTATGTCATCAACATAAACTGCTAAGATAGCAAATCCCTTTACCGATTTCTTTGTAAAGACACATGAACAAATGATATTGTTTTCATATCCTTCTTTTAACAAATATTTACTAAGACGGTTATACCACATCCTTCCAGATTGTTTCAAGCCATATAGCGATCGTCTTAGTTTTAATGAGTACATGGACTTTGATTTTGCTTCAGGAAATTTATATCCATCTGGGATTTTCATGTAAATATTGTATCTAATTCACCGTAAAGGTAAGCTATCACAACATCCGTTAATCTTATATCAAGTTTTTCAAAAACTACAAGACTTATCAAATATCGGAATGTTATGACATCCATAACAAGCGAGTAAGTTTCCTTAAAGTCAAAACCTGGTCTCTGCAGGAAATCTTGTGCGACAAGTCGTGCTTCGTACCTTACGACTTCATTTTTATCATTTCGTTTTCTAACGAATACCCATTTATAACCTACTAGTTTAACATTTTCTGGTTTTTTCTCTATTGGTCCAAATACACCATGTTTTTGAAGTGAATCTAGTTCAACTTGGATAACATCTTTCCATTTTGGCCAATCGTGTCTTTTTCGACATTCATTTGTGCTATTTGGTTCATTATCGGCATTCTCATTATTCTCATTATGGTCATGACTTTCAATTATTTCAGTAGCTACTGCGAATGAGAATACATCATCAATTATTATTTTACTTCGATCCCATATTTCTACATAGTTCGTATAAAATATTGAGATCTCATTATTATTAGGTTCCATTTTATCGTTGGAATCTTCTTTTATCTCTTCTGGGATAATATTTCCTTCCATACTTCTAGGAGAATTGGGATTTTCATTTGAGTGATCCTTTTGATCATTTATTGTATCCTCTTCAGGAGGTTCCTTAATTGATGATTTTTCATTAGACTTTCTTTTTCTAGGCGCCAAGTCTTTTGAATCAATTGGCCTTCCACGTTTTTGTTTTGCTTTAGATTCATTTACTGCTATATTTACTTTTGATCCTTCAGGGACATCAATTTTTGTTGGTGCATTTGCTGCTGGAATGTGAGATTTAGTTATTTTTGCAGTGTCACTAAATGCATCTGGCAGTTGATTTGCAATATTTTGAATATGCAAAATTCTTTATACCTCATATTGACATTGTTTGGTACGTGGATCCAAATAAGACGTAGATGGATTATTCCATGATAATTCACGCCATTCTACTGGAACGGTCTTTCCTACCCTTAACGGTGGGAAGATTGTCTCATCAAATTTACAGTCTGAAAATCTTGCAGTGAAGACATCACCTGTGAGGGGTTCAAGGTAACGAATTATCGATGGAGAATCAAATCCCACATAAATTCCCAATCGTCGTTGAGGACCCATTTTAGTACAAAGTGGAGGATTAATAGGTATATGCACAACACATCCAAATTTTCGTAAATGTGAAATATTTGGTTGAGATCCAGTTAAGAGCTGTGATGGTGAAGCTGATGATAAGCTGTTGGTCTAATTTTAACCAATTTCGATGCATGCAAAATTGCATTCCCCCAAGCTGAAACGAGTAGTTTTGATTGCATAAGCAATGGTCTTGCAATAAGTTGCAAGCGCTTAATTAATGATTCTGCTAGACCATTTTGAGTATGAACATAAGCTACTGGATGTTCAATTTCAATTCCCAATGATAGACAATAATCATCAAATTAGGGGTGGGCATTTAATCAAGTTAACCGACCGAACCGATGTAACCGACATTAACCGAACCGATTTAACCGAAAAAATCGGTTAACCGAACTTTCGGTTAATCGATCGATGTCAACCGACCAAAATCGGTTCGGTTAACGATTAACCGCGGTTCATACATCGGTTAACTGTTAACCGATCCCTACTTTTTAAATTAAAAAAAGGCCCAAATCAAATACTTTGCAACCCGGCCCACCAATTTTCCCTAACCCTAATCCAAATAGAGGGCTTCCCTCAGCAGCCGTTATTCAGTATTCACGTCACAATTCATTCCAAAACCCTCATTCGTTTTTGATCCAAAAAATACTAAATCTTCCAATCCAAATAGAAATCAATCCCCGCCTCCTTGAATCGTCTCTTGGTTCTTTGCTAGCAGAAACAATCAGCAAAGATTAGCCTTCTTTATCTTGATTCTTTGATGCGTAGCCGTTGATTTGGCCCATATTAACTATGATGAATAGCCTACTGCTAGCAGGAAAAGGAAGAGTGTAAGTTTTATTAGTTTTATTTATACGTATTTTTAGTTTCAATCTACGTGTTTGTTTTGCATTCTGGTTTTGCGTTTTAGTATAAAATATCTATGGGTTTTTTATACATTCATTATATGTGATCATATCTGTTCTCGTCTTGATTGCGTGTTAGTAATCTTTCTGTAGAATATGCGTAGACAGCTTCATTTAGTCCTAAAAGTGCATCTTATGTTTAGGATAAAAACAAAGAACAAACATTTTTTTTCACTTGAATTTTGACTTCGTGAGCAAAAGTATATTGAATGAAAAATTAAGAACTTGTTCAGTGCCATATTTTTACTGAACCAGGATAAAATGTGCAACATGTATGCACTATACTTACTGCTCATGCATTACAATGCAGTCACTTTTCCTTTTGGAGATTATTCATAGATAATATCCTATAATAATTTCTAACATTTATTTTCATGTGCAATTAACTTACTTACTATGGTGCACAATGTGATAATATGCTATAATACTTGTAAAACTCTATTTTTTTTACAGTTGTCAATGGTTTTCTTAATAATGTAGGGGTATGGGACAAATAATTCTACTGGATCTCACTCCCTTATGAATTTGGAAATCTGAACAATTTGGAACAATTGCAAACTTCCATCCAATTTATATGCTTCTAATTTAAGTGTATAATTTGCAAATTTAACACTACTTTTATTATTTTCTTTTTAAATTATAGGTATATGGATAGTTCTGGACTGAGCGGTGAATTATCATGAACTCTATCTAAGCTTACAAAGATGAAAACACTTGCAAGTTTTCTACATTTCATCGATATATTTTATAGTTTCTTTAATTAAAAAAAAGTCTGTGATTATGTTTTACATTAGTAAGGTGGGCTTCACACAATAACTTCACTGGAAAAATATCTGACTATCTTGTGAGTTGGCTGAACTTTTTTTCTTTATGGGTATGAGAATCTGCATTTCGATTTCATATTCAAGTTAGTAATGACACTATATGAAACAAGAAACAATCATCGATGGCGATTTATGATTGAACTTAATGTTTGTTTTAAAAGGGCACTTAGATTGATTACTATTATTTTTTTTCCACCTGCAGATATGATTTACTTTGATAGTATATGATAATGTGTGTATTTCCTTAGGAGGTTCCAGGTGAATTCTTTCGTAGGCCCTATCCCAGCATGCCTTTCCAAACTTGTAGGGATGACTGATTTGTAAGTTTTCCGTTTTTATTTCCTCTTTCATTTTGGTAAGTTATACCTCATATATTGTGTATTGCATATTCTAAGCGTATAAGAGATATTATAAATCTTTTAAAAGCTTATATCTATCTTGAAGGGACTTGAGCTTCAACAATATTATAGGCAAATTTCCTCGTCTCTATTCAATTTAAGTAGCCTGGCATACGTGTAAGCTATGCACAATAATGGCGCTACTGCTATGCATACTGATGCCAGCACCATCTAATGAGTAATTTAAAATGATGTTAACTTAAATACCTTTATTTCACAATGATCCAAAATGTTTATTACCACAAGATGTTAAACCTCTACTTAATATGACCTCAGCTGCAACTAAAATTATAGAGAAGCGTTAGCAAAAATAATCTCAACATAATTCCCTCTCTATATCGTAAATGCATATCTATGATTTATCTTCAGGTTCAACCAATAACTGGACAGGCTAAGAGAATAAGATAGTGCCAAAGTGGGGACTGAAGTGCATATCAGGCTATCAGCTGAAGCATGGACATGGAGAGTGTAGAGTCTGAAGACTGAAGTGAGTCAAGTGACTACGAGTTTGACTTTGTAGTTTGAAGATTGACATGATGTATCAACGTAATGTAGTTTGAATTTGAGTTTCTATGAACTGTTAATGTATGAAGTAGAAGCAAGTATGTAGGGGTAGACTGGTAGTGATTCAGTATTTCACTACATTGTAACTGAATTTATCATGTATGTCAGTAGACTGTAATGTATTGTATAAGACCTGAACTGTATTTCACTGATACACTGAGTGTATGCTGCATTTCACCGAATGTATGTGACTATGTAACCATCTCATCAGTATCTAAAACTTTAAATGAGGTGTCTTGTTTGGTGGGTTAACCGGTTTATTTATCGATTAACCGACTAACTTGAACGGTTAACTGGTCAACGGTTAACCGTTCAAATTAGTCGGTTAACCAGTTAAATAAACCGGTTAACCGCGGTTAACTTTAACCGGTTCGGTCGGTAGACCAGACCAAAAATTAACCAAACTCGGTTAACCGAACCGAACCTACATGAACGGTTAACCGCAAATTTTAACCGATTAGAGCAGTTAACCGACCGTGCCCACCCCTACATCAAATACTTGAGAAGTAAATTCTCCAGCATTATCTAGTTGAATTGACTTAATTTGACGATCAGGGAAGTGTGCTCTCAATTTTATTATTTGAGCAAGTAGCTTGGTGAATGCAAAATTTCTTGTAGAAAGTAAACAGACATGTGACCAACGAGTTGATGCATCAATCAATACCATAAAATATTTGAATGGTCCACATTCAGGGTGAATTGTGCCACATATATCACCTTGAATTCTTTGTAGAAATGTTGGAGATGCAGATGTGATTTTACTAAATGAAGGTCGAGTGATTAATTTTCCTTGTGCACATGGGGCACATAAGTAATCACTTGGTAAATTCAATTGGTTTGATAAATCATGTCCATTTGAGTTTTTGGCAATTTTACGCATCATAGTTGATCCAGGATGACCCAAGCGATCATGCCAAAGAATCAATGTCTTTGTATTTGTGAGCTTCTGGCTCATGTTTATAGAGTGAGATTCAACTATGCCAATTTTTATAAAGTATAAACCAGTTGAAATTGTACCAAATCTTTCTAGGATAAGCTTCTGGCTTTCAATTCTAGAAATAACACAAAGATATTCTTTGTTGTTTTCATTTATAGTTTCAATATGGTATCCATTCGGTCTTATAACTTTGAAACTCAGCAAATTTCTTTTAGAGTTGCTTAAGTATAATGCATTCTGAATAAAGATATGTGTACCATTTGGTAATATTATATGGGCTCTTCCGGACCCGTCAATTATATCAGCAGATCCAGCTATAATGGAGACTTTAGCTGAGAAATTTTCAGATAGTTCAGAGAAAAACTTCTGGTTTTCAAAATTATATGAGTAGTTGCACTATCTAGTAAGCATATATCATCACCCAAATGGCGTTCCATACCTTAAGAATTAAAGGCAATAATTAGTCAATCATTAAAAATTTGTATGCATGAATAAATGATGTAAACAAACAAAGTAATATGATTAAAATAGGTTACTGATTAAAAACAACATCCACATTACACATTATTTTTAACTAGTACTGCAAAGGGAAATACAAGTGAACGAACACAAACTTCAAACTGATTTATTGATGCAAGATAATGAAACAAAACGAAATCCACGTAACAAACTTCAAGATATTTCTAATTGATCAACTCGGTCATATCGTTGATCATTGCACTTAGATTTTCATCATTAATGAAATTTCCATTGTCATCTTCGAAGAAATCATCTAACTTCAGGTTAGTGTTTTCAGGTAACTTTTCCGATTATTTGCCTCAATATTCTTCGAGCGATGATATTCTTCAACTGTTTTCTTTGATGATCTACATGTACGTGACCAGTGACCAGATCGTCCACATCTATAACAAACTTCCTCGTAGTGCCTTTTATTTTCTGAAGCTGAATCATTGTTTTTTTACAAGCTCGGTTTTCTTTTGTTTCTTTTTAAAGTTGGTGGTTTTGTTACCTTTAAAACCACCATAACCTCGTGTGCTAGAGTTATATCCACGTCCATGACCATGTCCTCTACCTCGACCTCGACCTCTACCTCTTCCAGAGTGGGAAAAATTAGCATTAACTTCAGGTAATGCAGTCGAACCAGTTGGTCTTGAGGAGTGATTTTTTATAAGCAATTTATTATTTTGTTCAGCAATAAGCAAGCATTCTACGGGTTCAGAATATTTTGCAAAATGACGCTCTCGATATTGCTGCTGCAAGAGTACATTCGAGGCATGAAATGTTGAGAAAGTCTTTTCAAGCATTTGTGCGTCATCCACCTTTTCTCCACATAATTTTAGTTTAGAAGTGATTCTAAACATTGCAGAATTATATTCTCTTACAGACTTAAAGTCTTGAAATCTCAGGTTCAACCACTCTTTCCTAGTGTTTGGAAGTATGACCGTCTTCTGGTGGTCATAACGTTTCTTTAGGGAGTTCCATAAGTGGAGAGGGTCTTTTTCAGTCAAATATTTTATTTTTAGATCGTCATGGATATGGCGTCTTAAAAATATTAAAGCCTTTGCCTTTTCCTGCTGGGACATAGTATTGCCATTTTTAATGGCATTTTCTAAGCATTGAGATTGCAAATGAATCTCAGCATCCAGCATCCATGATAAGTAGTTGTTTCCAGATATATCCAAAGCTTTAAATTCAAGCTTGGCGATGTATGCCATTTTGTGAACTGTTCATAAAATATATTGCATAAGGTGAAAATATTCGCCACAACAACATTCATTATTTGTTTGTTTCCAGCTAAAAAATAAAAAATAAAAATAAAAATGGAAATTCTTCATTCATGATATCAAACAACTGTACCCCAACAAATTGTATCAACAAAACCAAACATTTGGATTTTGCAACTTTCATGTATTTATTATATAAGAAAGGAAAGTTAGCTTTTGCGTATATTCCATTCCAAACTTTTGAATTTTATTTGGCAACGGATCCGCAAAGAAAAAAAAAAGAAATATTGAATTTAGAAGCCAAAGAAATAAAATAAGAGTGATACACGAAAAGACATGAAAAAAAACATGATATTGACAATTGCCTTTTTACAGAGAGGAAATGTAACGAGTTTATAAAGAAATGCAAGAACAATTCCTTTACCTTCTTGCTGTTTTAAAGGAAATAAGAAATAGAATGTATGTAGATATATTATAAAAGACTCGTTTGCTCAAATATATAATAGGATTTTGAATATGAATAGCCTTAGAATTGGAATGGTCAGAAGTGGAACAGTCAGAGTAATTAATATATAATTACTTGTTGAAAAAGTTGGAAAGTTTGAAGGTGAACAGGTTGAGAACTATAATTGATTCACATTCCTATGCAGAATATTGAGAATGCAGTATACAGAAAGTTCGTGCTGATAGCGTGTTACAAAATAAAGAGAATGAAGACATTAGAGAGAGAGAATAATTTTATTGAATTAAGATAGATCTTACAATACAATCAAGCTCCATATTTATAGACACCTTATGCAGTGCAGATTACAATAATGCCCTTTCTTATTTAGCATATTCATCCCTATTATTAATGTATATTACAACAATAAAAGATTTTAGAAATGGAAAATAAACACGAAAAGTATATGCACAAGTGAGTGTAACCCTAATGCAACGTGTGATCTGTTTGGGAGGAGAGCCTAAAATGATGTCACAACCAGATTGGGCAGGCACTACGGAAGGAATCAGACAACCTTTGGGTGCAGCATGGCCCAAATAAGGAAGCGCCTCCTCAAATTTGAAATCTTCCCCAATTAGCGCGTCGAAATCGGCGTAAACATCGCTCAAATCTCCAAAGTCCATGCCGAAATCTTTACTTTGAGAATCCCTACATCATCCATTTTTGGAGCATCATCTTTACCACGTCTGGAGGAGGTGAGCTCGGAATAATGGGACTCATCCTTAAATTCTCGTCGCATGATTCAGAATCCCCATCATTGGATTCTTCATAGAAATCATCACTAGAATTAGACTCATCGCTACTTCCATCAATCTCATTCTCCTCCTTTTCAGCTTCTAGGGCAGCTTTGACCTCTCCCTATTTGAACTCCTCTTCTCCTTCTTCCAAAATTGAAGGCACTCTGGCCGAACAAATAACTTCGGTCGCAACAACATCTTTTCCCCCATGAGTCTCTTCGATTGACTCTCCGAACAAGCCCTCTCTTTCTTGAGAAGTGCCTCCTTCAGAATCGTGAGAAGAGGAGGTGGATCGTGTCCGTACCCTGGATCGAGAAGGAGAAGGGACCTCAATTGGAATAGCTGATCTTCTCGGATGCAATAATCCGTATCGGAGCAAGTTTTCATCAGTAATGGGACCTTAACGGATCTTTGCCTAGCATCGATAGCATTCAAGGTTCTAAAAACTTCATCAAGAGACAATTCCTTGTTAAGCCTTGGGATATTTGCAAGAAGTATTCGAATTGTTAGAAACTCCACAGCGATGCGTCGGAACAAAATAAGTAAGAAAGAGTATGTACCCCTCGTTGTCCAAAGACAGTTAAACCCCTCAAGGCATCTGACGAAGAAGTATCGGATCTTGAATTAGGATAGGTTGCTCTACATTTTTAGTACAATCATACGATTCCTCTAAACTTCGATTACAACCAAGGATGGGCACTCATCTCTTCTCTTGAATTGAAGAAAGTGCCACATCTCGTCAAAGCACGGAGCACGACTGAATGTATGCATGAAAAGGACATGCAAGCAACTTAGGATGGCCTATCTATTGGGATGAATCTAGAATGGAGCGATTCCTATATTCGAAAGTGTCTCGCGCAAAAAGTCATTAAAGGAAGGCACGACTCCATTCATGCACATATACTGATGACAAGCGGTGTATTCTGAAGGAGGTATATGAGCAAACTCATTCTTCTCTGGAAGGTGAACGTCTTCCTCTAGTATGCTATGTTGCAGCAAATACTATGCACGAACTTAGTGGAAATCACAGAAGAAGCTCTCTACAGTGGGTTGAGAAGAACTCTAAAGTTTGGAGGGGTTCGATCCAAGACCGGACGGACTGGGATCGACTGGCTATATTCAGCTTGTGAGGCGGAAGGAGAAGAACGACGGGAGAGGGCTTGGCCTCCAAAAGCGCAGGACTTCCTTCGCCAGATTTGCGATGAGAGGACATGTACTTCATTCTATATATTAGAACTTACATCTGAAATGGTCAGGTAATTCAACCCTAAAATAAGAGCATCTATATCACACTTGAATTCCGAAAGAATATTGGCTCACAATGATGTGTCAGGCTTCAAGTATGTACCGAGGCAAGTCTGATGTGTTATCTATCGGTGGTGGGCTTGGTGTCTCGGACGCTATAGACGCTCTACCCTGTGTAAATAGTACGTTCACAGCCAAGAGGTAAAAGGACTTCCTACATCATTTTCTTTTTGAAGTCACTTCTCCTACACTTACCCGTTATCGATCAACGATCGATAACAGATCCGTTGTCCAGAATGATGAGGAAAGTCCCTTCCAGTACAGGTACACCATGTGCGTAAAAGAAAGAAAAATCAATCTAAATTCTCTAGAAGGACGGGACTAATTCACAACGTGCTGTGCGATATCGACAATGGGATTTGGCACAAATCAATTCTGGCTCAATAGATGAAGACAACGACACATGTCAAGCATCGGGGCATGGCTCGAATGTCGTTCCAGGAGGAATTCAAGACTCGATTTACTATCTTCCACCATTAAGTTGCATTCAACTCGGACTCCGCACAACAAAGATCATGAATGCAACTCCGCCGCCAAGTCAATAAACGAACATTGTAATCAGTGAACCCACCTTGGATTAACGACCCAAATGCAGAGTTGGTTAAAGCTTTAGGATCAGTGAACTACAATAGGCTGGTGGCGAACTAGGGATGAATCAATGGCAACCTATGGTTGAGCTAGGGTTTCAACTAAAGGCGATGTAGAAAAGCGGCGGCGAGGCTCTTGAGTTGGTGGTGTGGAAAAAATCACGATGGGGATGGATTGGTGAAGGCGATGAATCAAGACAATCGAGGCATGAAGCTGGATCATTGGAAATGATAGTGCTCGGGTCAAATAAATGCAAAGAGCTCAGATTGCAAGAAGAAGATAAGGCTCGAGTTGTGAGATAGTGATGAGGAGGGTCAGCTCAACTGCTTAAATAGGAAATGAAAACGAACAATAAAAAATCCTAAGTACTTGGGTCGCCAGTGATCCATCAACTATGGGTGGCTAGCGACCCATGATACTAAAACGCCTTTGACCTCAAATTTTCACAGCGATATCTACCCATCATTTCAGGACATATCGAGAAGTTATAGAGGAAATTTTGATCTGTTATGACAAGCAATGGAGGTCGAGATCAAAACTAAGCAAGTAGCAGAATAGCCTAATTCACACTCACGAATCTCTAACACGATTACTTGAAAGTCAACAAGCAGAGACTAAAAGCGATAACTTCTATAGCATGCTTTGTTTTCAAAGAAGACATACTCTAGGGGGCAAATGTTATCCGGGTTTTCAATCGAACAG
Organism: Allium cepa; assembly: GCA_030765085.1. Classification (NCBI taxonomy): domain Eukaryota; kingdom Viridiplantae; phylum Streptophyta; class Magnoliopsida; order Asparagales; family Amaryllidaceae; genus Allium; species Allium cepa. Next base: position 851,853,686 of record CM060940.1, on the reverse strand, counting down.
GATCCAAGTGAAGACGGAATAACTTGATGGAGTTAGAACAGTTCAAAAGCCAACCAAAAGAGTTAGAGTAATAAGCTAAAAGGAAGCTAAGAAAAAGATGAGAAAATCCCCTAAGGGCATGGATCGCTAGCTATCCATGACCTATGGATCGCTAGCGATCCATGGTGATAACCTAGTGTTCAACTTGTTTTCATACGTCATGATCCAATGCATATTATAAGAATAGAGACTAAATTTGATGCGATTTGGGATTAGCTAAATCAAGAGAAAAGCATTTGTCTAGTCCGATTAGCGACTAAGTACAACCGGCAAGCAATCTACCATCCAAACAAAGCGACGTACAACATGACTATATGAACAACATCAAGGCAAGATGATGAAGGCAATCCAAAGACCGAAGTCCAAAAATATGCTAAGTGTATGGATTGCCTGCGATCTATACATCGCCACTTAAATGTTGTGTCTCACATTAAACAGGGCAGACGGAAAAGCAAAGTAATTAGCTCACATTCGAGCTAATGCTATGGACCCCAAGCGATAAATACACAATGGATCACTAGTGATCCATGTTTTTTGTTCAGGTCGCGAGCTAAGATCCATTGTATTTTCATGCGTCCATCTAGAAGTAATTGGCGAACAAGCTTGGTCCAATAGCTCTTTAATCTCTATAAATACCATCCTATCTGGAACATAAATAGGATCCTCTGGACTAGTCGTAGAAACTCTACTGGAAGCTTTCTTTACTCTTGACTTCCCTCACAACAATCTTTAGAGGACTCCACTATGATTCTCCAATGGATTCTAACTTCGGAGATTCAATCTACATAAGGACAATCAAGAGCTTTGTAATTAAATACGTCTTGTAACAGCAAACGGTCTATAATAAAAAATATAAAGAGGATCTAGGCTTCGTTAACGGCGAACCACTATAAAAAATTTATTATCTTCTTTCTCTTACAGCTTTTTTCTATATCTATTATTTACGTTATTTGCTCTATGAGAACAGGGCTGGTGCTTTCACGCTCAAACCAGGGTGTTGATCCATTTTTTAGGTTAACAAAGCATTACCCAGTTGGGACAATTATTTAAACCTCAATTCTCTTTGTCAAAACTATATCACTTTGTACTTTTGAATTTGGTAATGGTCAAAATTTCCAACATCATCACTCTATAGTCCAAACACAAAGTCCTTGGTCCAATAACAACAATTACTATTAATTGAACAACTTTGGCTAAGGATTTTGACTTTGGGTGACTTGAGTTGACCATGATACTAAATCCATATAACTGAGGAGATGAACCCTCTCTTGTATAGTGCTTCACTTCCAATACTTTCACTCGACCTAACTATAGTAACTCGATGGATTCATGTATTGATTTGACTATAATTAAAGCAGAGCTTTCATATTGAAGATTCACGGTATCCTTAAGTTAGAAAAACTGTGTAAATTATTCACATCGTTATTTTATGTTTGACCTTAGTTATATTAACCAATATAAAACTATAGAATGAGTCATTCTGTAGTTATCCAATAACTATTAATACGTAAGCCCTAGGTTCCTTCAACAATCATGAATAATACACTACCCAACATTTGGAGAGTGTTACGTACTCCAGTCCCAACGGATACATTAATTTTCAATCTCGATGCATCTTAACTAGGAACATTTAAAATGGTGTATTTATTTTTATTTTGATAAATTACTCATGGTTACAATACTTTGTAACGCTATCACAAAACATAACATTTATGAATTTTCTATTAAATATATTTTTAATTAATTAATATAACTACATTATATCAAGTGTATAATAAAAAGGAAACACCATTTTTTCGAACAAGATTAGTCAACGAGTTAGATATATGTAACAAATTACATGATTGCCCCTAGAGAATATCCCAAACTCTATCATCGTCAGCATTCTGGATGTTTGTAGCAATAGCGTTGAAGTGAGTTAAGTATCGTCGTAATGTTTTATCCTCCCATTGTTTCACATCTGACAGGGTGTAAGGGTATTTGGATTGCTCTATATTAACTTGGAAATAGTTGATAGATTTCTCCATTAACATTTCTTCTGAGTGGATTAAGCAAGGAAGAAGGTAATAGTTGCCAAGTCCGATAAGAAGAAGGGAAAGCACTTACACAAAACTTCCACCATTGCGCCATACATTAGCATATATTGTGTATATCATCAAAGATGCACTATAGGATCAGCCAAGCCGTGGTAGGATCCACAGTAAGCATCTGAAAGCTCCTTGTATTCTAAGATATCTCTATCTCTACAGAAAATGGGCTTCCCACTCTCGCACATATTCCATGTTCTATTTTCTCGCGACAGACTCACTTCATTGTAGGTCGCACCATGCCATCTTTTGTTCAGGGGATGAGCAAAGCTAGGTTAACCTCTTTCATCAAGGCAAGAGGCTTCTTTCATACCTTCTATGATGACTTAACCAGTGATCCTAACTTTGTTTCATGCTTTGGGATCATTCACGGTGATTAGCTCCTCTTCTGTTAGCTTTTACTGTTGCCAAGACTGGAGAGCATTTCCTAGGTCTCGGTTGTGGCTGCTCCCGGTTCATTATCTCCTCTGTTTAATTTGGTGCTAAACTTGTCCTTGGATGCGGCATGCAATAAGCTTTGGCTCGACTCATTTCCTCGACATTTACACGTCCAGCTTCTTGACTCTCTTGATCTGATTCACCAATAAAATACGATCTCCTTCATCCCCTAGATCCTTAGGACTAAATTCTCCATCTGATTTTAGTGTCATGCGTGGTTGCCTGTGTCTACCCTAAGCGTTTCATGATTTGATCCACAATGGTTTTCTACTAGGTAGACAAATATGTATCGAGATCCACCACAACTCTATCCAAATCACCTCTAGTGATAACATCTGGCCCTAGAGTACTAGATGATTGGTTGTCTTGATTAGCAACTCCTGGATTGACATGCTCGCTGGCACCGCTAGTCTTGCTCTTAGATTTAGGAGGCATGTCGAGAATTTGCTCTCAGTGAAAGAACAAAAAATATTTGCATAAAAAATGGACAAACTCTTCCAATCAGACTATTAAAAGCAGATTCAATAGTAAGTAAATGCGAAGAAATTAAAAGACACGTAGATATATAGTGGTTCAGGTATAATGTGCCTACATCCACTGTTCATTTTTGTTCCTTTTCTTATGAGTTGGATTTTACAAGAGTTATGAGATGAAATACAATGAATTGTGACTAAAAATACACATATGAAGCTTGGTTCAGTTATTACTACAACATAGAGTCTTCTAGCTTCAAAAAATTGTCCTCATGAATGCCAAATATTTAAAATTTTATAAGGATGAAGAGGTAATGTGGTTCAGCCCGATTGAAAGCTCGGCTCATGGTTAATTGGTCCGGTGTAGTGCACATTGATGCTTATCTGGGGAAGTTCCTGCCTATATCTCCTTAGTTTAGACTCCCATGCTAGGCTATGGTTCGTCTTCATATGATGTTCCTACTTTGTTAGACCCTCTCCTTACCGGATAGATGATCCTGTTTGGTACCCTAGGGTATCGTATATGATCTCATGTTGCGCACCTTAAGTATCGAGTCGGGGGGATGTTTGCCCCTCCTCTACTTCTTTTCTTGCCTACCAAATCTCCTTTTCTTAGCCGTGCCTCTATTACCTTCCAAGACCTCCAATACCTTGATCTCGAGGGTGAAATTTCCTTTAACAATGGGCAACCGTGATTGATGGAGTTTTGTTTTGTTTTTAGAATGAAGAGAGAATGAATGAATGAGAAGGATTATACTACACTCAAAATCCCAAGAGGGGATTGATAAACAAGAAAGTCATCGTGTGCAATTTAAGGGAATAATATGTTGTTTAGAGTCTTCCCATGTGGATGAGAGCCATAATGTAGAATTCAAGGTCATCAAGTGAAGATTGAAGTTATCTCTTGCTAGCAAGAGTTATCGTAAAAATAAACATGCAACTTGCTATAAAACAAGCCATCGTGAAGAACCTCTTAAAGCCATCAGAGAGGTTCCACATAGCCATCATGCTTAGTTCTTGAAGCAATCATTGAATAAGGTAATAGAGCCATTATGAGTAACTCTATGAGGCATTCATGTGCTATCTCTAAATGAAAACCAAGGCAATCAAACCATCATTTGCAAACAAACCCCTACGTACTAACATCCAAATGGTAAATAAAGTTATCGTTTGAGATTTGGTAATGCTATCATGAAAAGTTTCTCAAAGACATATGTAGTGTTCCCTTACATCCATCGTGAAGAGTTCCACATAAAACATCATGAAGAGTTTGAAGATTAATTTGCAGAAGCTTCTATGTGATAACTTTGAACACGGAAGAATATAGTCATCGTGATAATTCCAACAGTTATCGTGAATAGATGACACCTAAGGACCATCGTAAAGTAACACAAAACATAGCTACCATAAGGAATTAATAAGGATATCATGATGCAAAGAGCCAGAAGTTAACATGTAGTGTTCTCATAAGGCCTTTATAATGAAAAGCATTGAGAGTTATCATGATGCAATATAACAAAGCCATCGTGAGGAATTTTTGAAGTCATCATGGAATGAAGTACTAGAGCCATCGTGAGATAACTTATTAGAATCATTGATATGCCAAAACTAAAGGTCATCGTAAGAAATGAATGAAGAGCTATCGTGGGATAAAAGTCAATGCTGTGAATATTGAAAAATGACATGCATGAGATTTTGTGTGATATTTTTAATAGTCCTTATGGAGGGATGTGTGAAGGTCCTTGTGTAAAAATCCCCAAACTCGTTATAGAGCTATCATGAGCCAATTCGTTAACTAATCGTTGTAAGGAGATGAATCCAAGTGTTCATATCTCCATCCCAATGTTGCCTTGGAATGATTTATTGTAGTCAAACAATTAAGACATCGTGATTAAAATAAAATGTGACCTTTATGAAAAATACCAAATTCCTTGCGTGAAATTTGATCTCCATCATCCATCCATCCCAAGTGAAACATGGGGCAAATCCGAAGGCTGGAATCTTATATAAAAGAGGGGGTACCCCTAAAGAGGATGATCTTTTGATTTTATCTTTTTTTTAACCTTACATAAAGAAATGCTTGAGTGAAGTGCATTAATGGCCGCCAAGCCATCTTGCATTTGTAACTTTGTGTTAAAGGAATTGGACAATCAATAAATTACATAATGAATTTTTGTGAACGCAAATAGCTATTTATTATGGATTCATGACTAACATATTTGATTAGGAACATAATCTAGTAAATATCTTAAATTTACTTGACTTAAATTTAGTGCCAACACTAAGTGGTGCATTCATCAGAAGGCCAAATCAAGGCCACATGAATTGATCAACACTAGCACTTACATAATGGGAAAATCAACCAAAAGTTGAAGTACAACCATAAGAAGAAGTAACACACCATGTTCGCCTCAAAAACAATGTGACCCCTCTCTTTGATATGGAAAATGCAGAAAAAAAAACATCCATTGACAACTAAAGAGACATTGTGTATAAGGTGAACTTCAAGCCATTAAGAGGAAATTAGAAGTTATGCACAAATTTGTCAAAGCATTAGTTTCATAAAAATCTTCATCAAAGAGGAAAAAAGAGATGGAGGGAGAGGAGGTTTAATCACTACCCAAAAAAATAGAGTCAAACCTAAGAAGTAAGAATATTGGAAAGAGCGATTTAGGCCCGCAAAAGAAGGAAGAAAGCCTCCAAAATCAAAAGCCGAGTAAAAGTTTTAGATCATAATATGCATGCTCTGCTTTGCAAAAGCATTGTAAGCTGAAGCAGGAAAACTGTGAGGATGAGGAATCTAATTCAGGGACTTAGCAAACAAGATGATAAAAGACATGACTGAATTAAAGGGAAAGAGAATAATAGACCCTAAAGTCAACAACAGTTTTAGAGGAGCATCGTTCATCGAAAGAGTTATGGCTTTTCCTTCTTATGTTAAAATCCTGTCAACTAGGTATGATGCCACCACTGATCCGAGGGACCATTTAATGGTGTTTTAAAGTCAAATGAATTTGTATAACGCCCTAGATGTAATGCGATGCAAACAACTTTTGACCTCTTTCTTTAGAGTAATAGCATAATGGTACCATGCTATAGAGAAATGATAATCTATGCGTGGGAACAACTCATATGCTAGTTTTCAGATCAATTCTGCACTTTGAAGGAACCTACAATTGATGCAAGCATACTGGCTAACATCAAACGAAACTAAGGGAATTGCTAAAGGACTATTTGAAGTGGTTTAATGTATAAGCTAATAGAGCAGAAAGAGCGAGCGAAAGAGAGAAATTGACAACTGTCAAATCTGTTTGCTCCATAATACACCATTTTGGAAAAAGATATACATTCATGAGTGTAGAGACTACAATATTTCTAACTTTAAGCCAACAAGTTTGTGATAATGGTGAGCTATTTCATAACAGAAGAAATTAAGAGGAGAAGAGGAACTTTACAGTCCCAAACAAAAAGGGAAGATGAGAAGAGTTCGCAAAGGCCAATATTGTTGAACTAAACCAGCCTATCTCCTATATATATGTTGTTGTAAAGGATGAACTTGACTATTTAGTTTCATTTTAAGCAAACACGAATCTACAGCCGAATAAATGGGAAGATTACTGTACTTACCATAAGGTAAACAACCACAAAACGGATGAAGGTAGAGCCTTGGTCGGAATTATCCAAGATATGATTAGGAAGAAAGTCATCAAAGAATTTGTAAAGATGATCAAAAGCCCACCTATAATGAAAAACGCCCATTAACAACACCGACATTATGGAAAGCGAGCTTCAATAGGGTTTACTGCAACTAAAGAACCATATTGATGTGATCCATGGAGGGCCACACCTAACAAGCTTGAGTAAGGGATCGAGAAGTAGGTATGTGAGAAAGGATAAAGAAGGGATCTACTCAATAAACGATGAGCCATCATCGAAATCTTCTAAAAGTGTGATCAAGATGCCAGATTTGGTGGCAAATTTTCAAATAGAACTTTCACTTTATCCAACATTATGATCAACAGGGGCAGCGCAGTGAATGTCACCTTTAAAAGTTCTTTCGAACAAATGTGAATTCCTTAAGAAAAACTTGAACCTAGTCTTGAGCCAATCTTTGGATTCAATAATAAAGGTTCTACTCCGATGGATCAAATTAAATTGTTTGTCCAAATCGACACCCTTTCGCATACAAAGATGTTTGAGGTTTGTGATCATAGACCGACCTTCCTACTATAATGCTTTCTTTGGAGTGCTGGTTCTTGATATTATTTATGTATTTTTGCCACTCTTGAGTAATTTAATAGGCTCTTACTATAGGCCCACATCTACTAAATGTGATCATATCAACAACCCTTACACATTAGTTATTGAGAACTGATATCTAAGGCGAATAACTCAAACTTTTTCCAATGGAAAATCGAGTAATCAATAAGGAAGTTTGATTTAAAGCATGAAAAAGAAGGTATATTGAATTAAACCAAATTGGATATGATGGGAATGAGGTTTTGGAGGAAGTAATCTCAAACATAGATTCAAGGGATTAGTGAGAGAACACATAATTAATGGAAAGTTTAGAGGAAATAAAACTAGATTCTTAGGACCGTAACACCTCGTAAATTTTGGTTAATAATTCAATAATTAATTAGGCTCTAAAAAATGGAAATTGAGCAATGATTGAATTTAGCCATGAAACTAGCACATTGCATTGATGGCCATTTTTTGAGCAACTTTCAAGTTTAGAGTTTCACAATCTGCATTCAAATGAAGAAGTTACGTGCATTTAAAGAAATTGGAATGAAATAATTAAACAAAAAAAATTAACTTATATAAATAAATTAATAGAGGCCCACCGATCGAACTCCCCCATGGATGGGTTGACTTGTAGGAGTCGACCGCTCATAAGGGGTCGACCGTTTAAGGGTTTTTTCAATGTGATCTGAACCTCGGCCAATGGCCAGGGTTTAATATTTTTAATCTAATGGTTATGATTGATTTGAGAGCCTATAAATACAAGCCTAGCCTCTCCCTTCTCTTCTCATATTTTCTGATCTAAGGCAACAAAGCTTAGCCATTTTCTCTTCTCCACTATTCCTTCTAACTTTAAAATAGTTTGTATTTAGGCGAATTTAAGAGGAGCATAAAATAAATAGAAGAAGAGAAGGAGCAGATCAGCATTGCGTAAATAATAAGGTGATGGAACTGAATCAAGGAATCCGATTCAGATCTGGAGAGTTGGAATGCTCTAAAAGGTAAGTGGGAAATTATGTAATTGTGTATAACATTAAAATTTATTTCACTGGATTTTTATTTGATTATTATGCTAAACAAAGATCTAAGAGTTGTAGACTTGAATTAAATGTATAAAATATTGCCTACGTATTTTGCAACTTAGAAAATTTGGTTAGAAATACATTTACACCCAAATCTGAAAATTAGTCCCTAAGATATGAAGAGTTGAATGCTGACAAGATGTATGATTTATTCCAGATCTACAATTGGATTATAAAGATGTTAGCATAATCCAGATTTATACAATAATTCTATTGGAATTGAACTTTCTATATTTTAATTGTTGGGATTTTTATTCATTTAATTTTACATATTTGCCTATTTTTCTTAATTTCATAGAAAAATAAAGCACTTGATTTGGCAAGGAATATGCATAAATAAAGAAAAAGGCATGTAAAGTATGGGTTTATCTTCTGTAGTTTACACTATCTATTTCAATAAAAAGGAAATAAATCATTCCTTGCAATTTCAGACGAAGCAAATCTCCAAATTTGGGCTAATTTATGGATATTATAATAGTAAAACTTTTTAGAAATATAGTTCCAACAAATTACATTACGGAAAAGAATATTCTAGTTAGGGATTGACAACTAGAAATATAATTAGTAAAAATATATATATGTTTACCCACGCCAATCGATTAAAATGAAAACGTAACTAATACGATGATTTGTGCATAATATCGACATTAGGTATAATTTGAACATTAGAATAAGTCATGCCTTGGGTAATAGGAATAGGAAATAGAGACGGAAATATTGTAGCTCCAAGTAAAAGGTAATAAATATGCAACAAATTTTGGAGTTACAAGGGTTTAAATAGGGTACAAATGGTGAAATGGGACTGATTAACGAGATTGCAAGAATAATAAATTTAGAGAGATAAAGAAGGAAAGTTATGTTAAATTTGAATAACTGAATAAATGTATTTAGAAATCATCCGTTAAGATAACATTTATTTTGAAACAAAGTGAGATTTATTGAAAGTAAATAAAAATAGCAATTGAATATTTTAAGGCAGTATAATTATCGTTAGGTAAATTATATAGCCTTAAATATGAAAATAGAGATTAGCGAGCTTTGCCCAGTATTAAATTTTAGAGTAATTAATTTGATTAAATGGGTTAGGATGTAAGGTCAGTTGAGTTACAAAGTCGAAGCCTGTCCTTCACTTAAAGGCTACTAGCAGTTGTGTAAACCTACTAATGTGGGACATCTCCAAATTTAGGACCTGTGGGAAAGGGATTTACGTTGTGGATGAGTTAAGAGAAAGTATGCTGAGGGGTTTGTCTCGGATTTGAAGTATCAAATGGCCCGGTATCTTTTGAGAAATGAGGTCCGCTTCCTATCCAATAAGAGGTACTAAGTAACCAAAAGGTTATTTCCTAGACTACTTAGATTAGTCTAAATGGGGATGTCAGCTGTAGAAGGTCAGCTGGCTATGTTTGTAGTTGGTATCGGTATTTAGTAGTAGGTCTGGCATATAGGTTTAGATTCCCAGTGATCCCAAACGAGCAGTAGTAAAAACTTAGGTCACACCCTGACGGATTTTTCTTTCTACTAATATAAAATCCTTATGGGATACGCATGGGCCTCAGATAGAAATATTTGAAAATTAGTTTAGTAGAGGTGGACTAGTTAACTCTTAGATAACTCTTTGAATGATGATAATAGTATGGCAAATAAATTATATATTATTATTATTAAGTCTTCATCGATCTCTATAGCTAAGACAAATAAACTTGTGATGGCGACGCGCAAGGCCCGCTTCGTAATTAAAAAGTATTAAGTGGCTAAGGTTTTTGGTAAAGAATGTGTAAAATGTAAACATACATAGGTGTATATATATATGTATAGTATACCTCAGAGAAGGTTAGGACATATATCGTATGAATATATACTAAATTAAACGGGTTAGCCATTTTTAGCAGACATAACATTTAAATGGAAATCAAATGTTGTAAATTTATGTTTTGGGTAAAGTATGAAATTATCCAATCACCAGAATGTTGTTCTAACCCCTTCCTCATGCAATCCGCATGATAGATTTAGAGGAACAAGTATCTAGAGTAAGAAGGAACGGTTAATGGAGAAGTCTTCCTTTTCACGCTCGATACTGAGAAGGCGATTGAGTGTCCAAGAAATATCATTGATTCCGAGGTAGTGACCTCAATCGGTATTTATATCATATTATATTTTTCTATTCCACTACGAGTTTAGTTTGATCGATTTTCGATTTACTTATATTTATTACAGGTTGCCAAAAGCAACGATCCGTACCTTAATGGGGTTGGGTTTTGATTTTTGTAAAAATTCGGGCCCATTAAGGTGTATGTTGTGACATTTGGTATCAAAGCCAGCTTAGTTGATCTTAGAGATAAGGATACTTTGGAAGTACCTATTTGTATTTTTCTAGCTATGAATATATATTATAGGCCGAGCTCTATGAATTCTTACTATGAAATAGTAGCAATCATATTCTGAAACGATGGACGAGGTAGTTATGATAAAGGAATTTTTTTTAGAGTTTAAAGTTTTTTTGCACCTACTCTCATTATCCCATTGAGCGTCACACATAAGGTGTTAACCTAGGAGAGTAAGAGCATGGAAGGATCTCGAAGGTTGAATGGTGTTTGACTTGATTGTTGAGACATAGTTACCGTATGATTGATTGGTGGTAGAAGATGCACATCTTATCCAGGCATGTGGGAAATAAGTGTCTATATGCCATAAACATCTGAAAGCAAGGTCTCGTTGAGAATATTAATAAATCGCCGTTGATGACGATTCGGACTTTTGTTTAAAAAGAGTAATGTACATTTCTTATTCTAACAAAAAAGAGATAATTTGAAAAAATTATTTCGATAAATGCCTTGAAATGTTTGAATGGATTTTTCAAAGGATTTTTCCAAAGGGTTTATTAAGAAACTACCGTTTTGAAAAAAATTAGAAAGTTTTGGAATTTTATTTGGTTGTACTTAAAAGTATTAATTTTAAAAGTGCAGGTCTTGAGATTCTTATATATGTGTGTGTATATGTAGATGTATACACACACACACACATATATATATATATAGTAAAATAAAAGCTTGACTTTGGTTTTAAAATGTTTTTGGGCGAAAAAGAGATTCTCATTTTCGAAATCAACTGAAATGAGCATATGTATACCTCGACGATTTTTACTATTTATAAAAATGGAAGTTTTAAAAAAATTCTCTTTTTAAGGAGCCAAATAAAATAGAAATGACATTTAATTTTATTAGGGTATGCCGGTAGAAAATGTGTTAAATACTGGCCAGCGAATAGGAGGAATATTCCCGTTTAAAAATAATACGGTGAATAGTAGCTGGAATATTCTTGGGTTTTCAAAATTGTTGATAACGGAAGCATTATAAGATAGCTGTACAATGAAATTATTAAGGAAAGGGTCTAAAAAACTAGACGGTAGGGTAGGGCACCGTTATAAAAGGACAATAATTTTTCAAATCGCGTCGGATCGAAGAAAATGGTGCAAAATGATTATTATTGTTAATTTTATTAATTAACCCGACCCGAATAAGGTCCAGGTTCAACCTGCGACCAAAATTCAACGACCGGTGGAGGTTGATTGTTTGCCCTAAGGAGATCATTTAACAGGTTGAGGCGCGACCCGAACCTGGAGTACGTCATATAGTCGCGTCCAAGCTCCATCCACCTCATTTTCCTTCATCCTCTTTTCCTCTCTCAAGTACCAAACCCCAAATCTCACTCCCCTTCCTCCAATAAAGCCGCTGCCATCCACTCCCCCTCCATAACATCAACCAACGCTACTCAAACTTCCCACAAGGGGTAGCCAAGCGTCTTTTCCCTTTCGCACGTGCCAATTTTTGTGCGCCGGATCTAGCCATGCCACCACTCCAGATCTGAACCTAATCATCCCTCTTCGACCTCCACTCGGTCCATGGCACCGCCTCGAACCTCTGGCTCTTCCTTACATCATTCTAATCTCACCCTTCAGGAGATTGCTTGGCTCGACCGCACCAAAAAATCTCCATTTACGTCGCCTTGGTAGATTTCACAATTCTCCAAGGACGGCCAGTCAAATTTAGAGATTTCGCTGCCTTCGGACTTGAGAAATTATTCACAATGACAGGATTACCATCGATCATTGGCTATTACTTTTGAGCGAGAATGCTATCCACGCTACATGCGTTTATTTAACACGAATCTAGCATACAACTTTGATGAAGGCATCAGAAATATTTGGTCAAAAGTAAAAGGAGTCGAGATTGATCTATCTAACGATGATTTCAGTGATATTTTAGGGATAGGCACGGAGAGAGTGGATTTAGATGATGTGGAGATCCAAATTTTTGCAGTGGATCTTAATTGGAGCTATCGTTGTTTGGAGGTGAGATAATTTGTGAACTATAGCCCGCCTTATCATTTGCATAGTTTAGCAAAACATCACTTCAAAGATGGGGATCTTTGATCCAATTTATTTGTTGGTACAAAAGGCCACCTATGCCAACATATGTGGGATGGCCATCGATTGGGCTCGTGCTATCATGAGCAACTGCATTAGTCCTGAAGTTTGTACTTCCCAAAGCTACTTTCTGTATCCCAATCTCTTTACTCATACCTTTAGGTAGTGTCGGGTGAACCTCTCTACAGAGAACAGTCTAAAAGACCGTCCCTCTTGCGTTCGATAGAGCCTCTCTTAGGATGATGGGAATGCTGAAGCCACCAACAGTTGGAAAGCAGCCACAGGAGGAAAGCAGACCAAGGGCATGGAGTTGGAGGATACTAGAGCCTCGAGCTAATTGCTATTAATCAGATCCAGAAAAATATTTGAGAGATTCAGACATAGCAGTAGTGCTAGAGTCTCGATATTGGGTGCATGCTACTATGTACCTCCATTCCGAGGCCATGACAATGAGTCAAGCTCCCACAGAGGATCGGGACCATTACATAGTCTGTAGATAGTATCTTAGGTCTAGTAGTGTTGTTGTTGTCATTTCCCTTCTCGTGTTTGTTCTTTTTTGTTAAGGTTGTTTGGGTTGTAACTGTTGGTTGTCTCTTATATAAAAAGATGTGTACATATTATGAGAAATATTCCTATTTATTCACTATGTTGTTGTTTCTGAATATGTAGACCGCTCTTGTATGTGTATTTCAAAGAAACGGTGTAAATATGGAAATCACATAAAGACACTTATCTAATGGTAAATGCAATGTAAAAATAGAAGTTTATAAATAGCAAGTTTCAACAAGTGAAGGACATGCTAAGGTTGTTTTGAAATCACGGAACATTATTCATGTTCCTTGAAAAGCAAAAATTTACAAATAAGTTAGATTATTGTCATTTTAAATAAATGAAAAAATTAAGGAAAGGAAGTAGATTTTAAGTTCTAAGATTAATTTTGAAATTCTAGAACTGAGCATATGCATTAACTTATATTGAATTCCAATCATGGTGAAATATGGATTGATTTATTAAAAATAAAAATGGCGAGAGTGTTTGAAAATAAAAGTTTTGACATTCAAATGATTTTTGAATTTTTACCCAAACTGTTTTTATTGGAATTGGCTTTAAATTTTTTGAAAGTTAATTTTCAAATAATGTACAAATTTGATTGAAAAATGGAAAGGATTTTTATGGAAATATTTTATTTTAAAATGCCACATACTAAGCATAAGTAAGATGGATGAGTTAATAAATATGTATTTAGCAGTGCTTTAGGTTGACGTTAGGATAAAGTGCAGATAATAACAAGGGAAAAACTATTTGTCTTGGAATTTCTATTTTCATACCTTGTCAGCAACGTACAAGAGTTCACTTTGGATTTAATTCCGTTTTAAAGCTTGAAAATAATCTTCTTTATGCATATTGTATATGGTAAAATTTAGAGAAAACTGGGCAATGAGAAATTCCCAAAGTACAACGGGGTTAGTAACCAATAGAGTGGTAAGAATATAAAGTTCTCCATCTAAATTCTTTTCCCCAGCATAGGAGTAGACATTTAGGAAGCGATAATTCGATGCATTAGACATTTGGAAGGTATGAATTAGATGCAAAATTGGTTGAAACATGCTTTTATTCGTAGAGTATGGAATTTTTATGTGAAAAAGATTTTTTAAAACATGCATACATATAGCACTGCAAGTATATATAGGTTGTTTGCATCAAAGTTTCAAAAATGTTTTTAAAAGAATACATTCATATAAGAGGGTCTGATTTAAAATCATTTTGCATACATGTTTTCTGTACTGTGATATACTATGGACTAGTGTACATTTGGCTGCAAAATTGATAATACACTAATTAGTTGATTAGTTTAGGTTGATTACTTCATTACCCCACAATTCAATCATTGAAGTGATTTTGAGGATGAAATTCTTTTAAGTGGGAAAGAATGTAACACCCCGTAAATTTAGGTTAATAATTTAATAACTAATTAGGCTTTAAAAAACTAAAATTTGAGCAAACGATGGAATTTTGCATAAAACTTGCACCACTGCATTTGTGATGATTTTCGAAGCAACTTTCATATTTGGATTTTCGCAATTAGAGTTCAAATGCAGAAGTTGCGAGTGTTTAAAGAAATCGGAGTGAAAATAATTAAACAACAAAAATTAACTTATATAAATAAATTAACGGGGACACACTACTCAACCCTCCTCCATGGGCCGGCCGAACAGTATCGGTTGACTGCTCATAAAAGTGTGGTCAATCAATCGAGGGTTTTAGCGTGATTTGAACTTCGACCAACGGTCCAGATTTAATATTTTTAATCTCACGGTTACAACTAATTCAAGAGCCTATAAATACAGGCCTAACCCTTCCCTTCTCTTCTCATATTTTCCGATCTAGGGTAGCGAAGCTCTGTCATTTCCTCTTCTCCACTATTCCTCCTAACTTTAATATAGTTCGTATTTATACAAATTTGAGTAGAGTAGAAAATAATTAGTAGAAGAGAATGAGCGGATTGGCGTTGCACAAATAACAAGGAGTTGGATTTTGAATCAAGGAATCAGATCCAGATCTGAAGATTTGGAACATTCTAAAAGGTGAGTGAGAAATTATGTAATTTATGTATAATAATAAAATTTAGTTCATTGGATTTTTATTTGATTATTATGCATACATAAAGATCAAAGAATTATAGGCTCGAATTAAACGTATAAAACATTGCCTACGTATTCTGCAACTGAGAAATTTTGATTAGAAATATTGTTTACCCCTAGATCTGGAAATCAATCCCAAAGATATTAAGAGTTAAATGTTTACAATGTAGAATTTATTCTAGATCTACAATTGGTTTGTATAGATGTTAGTATAATCTAGATTTATACCATAATTCCGTTGGAATGTGAAATTTCTATATTTTAATTGGGGAATATTATCCATTTAATTTTATAAATTTGCCGAATTTTCTTAGTTTCATAGAAAAGTGCAGCGTATGATTTGACAAGGAATATGCGTAAATAAAGGAAAGATATGTGTAAAGTAAGGATTTATTATCTGTAGTTTTCACTATCTATTTCAATAAAAAGGAAATTGATTATTTCTTGTAATTTCCAACGATGAAAATCTCTTAATTTGGACTAATTTATGGAATCTATAATGGAAAACTTTTAAGAAATATAATTCCAACAAATTAAAATATGAGTTTTGGATTGATTAGTAGAAATATAATTAGTAGAAAATATATAGACAAATTTAACTGTGCCAATCAATTAAAATAAAAACTCAACTAATACAACTATTTAAAAACTTAACTAATATAACTATTTACGTGTAATGTTCGCATTAGGTATAATTAGAACGTTAGAATAAATTGTGCCTTCAATAATGGGATTAAGAATAGAGATGGAAAAATTGTAACTCCAAATAAATAGGTAACAAATGTGGAATAAATTTTGGAGCTACAAGGGATCAAATAGGGTATGAATGGAGCAATGGGAATGACTAACGGGATTGTCAAAATAATAATTATGGGGAGATAAAGAGGGAATGCTAAGCAAAATTTGAACAAGTGAATAGATATCTTTGGGATGTCCGTTGAAATAATAATCATTTATTTCGGATAAAGTGAAATTTATTGAAAGTTAATAAAAATGTAAGGTAATTGAATATTTTAAGGCAATATAATTATCATTAGAGCAAATTATGCAGCCTTGAATATGCAAATAAAGATTAGTAGGCTTTATCCAATATTAAAGTTTAGAGTAATTAATATGATTTAGTGGGTTGGGATGCGATGTTAGTAGAGTTACACAATAGAAATCTGCCCTTCACTTAGAGACTACCAGTTGTTATGTACACTTACTACCGATGTGGGATATCTCCAACCTTAAGACATGTGTGAAAGGGATTAACATTATAGATTGTTTAGGACAAAGTATGTCCGGGGGTTCGCCTCTTTTGAAGTATTAAATAGCCTAGTACCTTTTGGGAAATGGGATCTGTTTCCTATCTAATAAGAGGTAGTAAGTAACCAAATGGGGGTATTTTCCTTAACTACTTTGATTAGTCTAAATGGGGATGTCAGCTATGGAGGATCAATAGGCTATGTCAGTAGTTGCTACCAATATTAGCAGTAGGTCTGGATATAGGCTTGGATGCCCAGCGATCCTAAACGAATGATAGTAAAGACTTAGGTTACGCCCTGGTAGATTTCGCTTCCTATTAGCGTAGAATTCTTATGGGATACGCATGGACGTCATAAAAAAATATAGTTAAGAATTAATTTAGTGGAGGTGGGTTGTTAACCCTTAAATTAGTCCTTGAATAGCAATAGTAGTACGATAAATAGATTATATATTATTATTTCCTTAATTTAAAAATGTGATTCCCATATTGTTTTGTTGTTTTGTTTCAGCAATGCAAATAGAGAACGAATGCAAGAAAGAGGCCTTCAGTTCCAGTTTATCATTATTTCATTTAATATTTCATTTAGGGGCAAGGAAAAAAGAAACTTTCTTTTTTTGGTTGGACTCGTTAAAAGATATACTCTAGACTCAGATGTCGGGGCTTTAGGGTAGAAAAAACGGGTTGAGGCCAAAAATACGTGGTTTCAGATCTATTTCACATCATTAAGCCTTATATAGGAGTCGTTGGTCTCTGTAACTAGGATTGTAATAGCGATGATAATACGTAAACTCGCTTCATAATTAAGAAGTATTAAGTGGTCAAGATTTTGGGTAGAGAATGGTTAGAATGTATATATACATAGGTGTGTGTGTATATAGCTACGTATAATATATCTTGGAGAATAGGTATATTGTACGCACATGTATTAAATTAAACCCATTAGCCATTATTAGCAGACAAAAAATCTAAATGGAAATTAAATGGTGTAAATTTATGTTATGGATAAAGTATGAAATTTTCAATCACTAGGACGTTTTTCTGACCCCACCACATTACAACCTACTGGATAGATTTAGAGGAATATGTACTTGGACCAAGACCGAACGATTGATGAAGAAGTCTTCTTATTCATGCTCGGTACTGACAAGGCAATTGATGTGCAAGGAATTCCATCGATTTTGAGGTAGTGGCCTCGGTTAGTATTTCTATTCTATTATATTTTTCTATTCTGTTACGAGTTTAGTTCAATCGATCTCTAAATACTTATGTTTATTATAGGTTGCCAAAACAAACAATCCATACCCTAATAAACTTAGGTTTTGATTTTTGTTGAAATTCAAGCCCATTAAGAGAAGGTAATGGCAAGGACTCTACCAAAACTATGAAAACCTTAATAGAATGAGAAAAGAAACTAAATAAAGGATGATCTCATTTTTATAGTCAAATATAGATGTATTTGCATGGATCCACGCGGATATGGGAGGGATCGATCCATCTGCAATATGGCATGTGCTCAACATTGATCCAAAGTTTATTCCAGTAAGATTGAAGAAAAGGTTATTTGACAAAACCCGTACCGTGGCACTAAATAAGGAGGTGAAAAGGTTGTTGGAAAACTGTTTCATGAGAGAAGTGTTTTACCCAAAATGGTTGGCAAATCTGGTGCTGGTAAAGAAATTTAATGTGAAATGGAGGACATGTGTCGACTATATGGATCTCAATATAGCATGCCCTAAAGATTGTTATCCGCTGCCTAGAATATACCAATTAGTGGGCGCAACTTATGGTCATAAATTACTATCTTTTGTGGATGCTTACTTAGGGTATAATCAGATTTCGATGTTTAAACCCTTGAGGAACATACATGCTTTGTCACAGACTGGGGAATATATTGCTACAAAGTAATGTCATTTGGAATGAAGAACATAGGAGTAACATATCAGTGACTCGTGAACAGAAAGTTCAGAAATCAAACAGGGAGAAACATGGAAGTTTATGTTGATACATGTTAGTGAAATCTAAGAAAGAGGAGGATCATATAGATGATTTGAGCAAGAAAATTGATGCATTAAGGAAGTAAAAGGTGAAAATTAATCTGCAGAATCTCTTTGAAATCCAATCTAAAAAGATCTTAGGATATATTGTAAGTGCCAGAGGAATCGAAGTCACCTCTGATCAGATAAATGCTACCAGAAATTGGCACCACCTAAAACATGCAAGGAAGTGATGGGATTAAATGGATGAGTCGCAGCTCTTAATCGATTTATATCTAAAGCAATGGATAGGTATTCCATTTTTGATGTAATTGAGAACAAGAAAACCTTTGAAAGGACATAGGATTGCCAAAAAGCTTTCCAAGAGTTGAAAAATCATCTACAAACACCACCGATACTCTTAAGCCCCATAAAAGGAGAAGATTTATTTCTATACATAGCTATATCAGCACAAGCCATCAGCTCAGTTTTGTTAAGAGATGAAAATGGAATGCAATTCCTGGTTTACTACTTGAATAAAAGATTAAAAGATGCTGAAACTAGGTATCGAGTTAAAAAGAAGATGGCATATTGCTTATTATTATCTACATCGTGAAAAAGGCTATGCAGTAGGATCGTGTAATATGGATTATCGGAATAGTCTAGGTAGATAAAGTAGGTAAAAGCAACGAGACACCAGGATTTTATACTGGTTCGGACCTCTAGTCCTACGTCTAATCCCTAAGCTTCACTTAGGAATTTCACTAACTAACACCCTCACTTAACCCGGAGGAATAGGTTTACAAATTACCTGAACAACCGAACGGGATTTCTTGCCTCAAACACCGAAGAGGACTTCAACTCAATTACAAAAACAATATTCGACTTGTTGTGTTCTTATTAACACTAATGAGTCTAATGTAGTACAATATTCCTATAATCTTATCCTCGAGAGTATGCAATATGTTTGTGAAGATTTAGGAAATGTGAATTGCTATGAATCAAAAGAATGTTGAAAACAAAGCAGTGATTCAAGCAATAGATTTGTGAGTGCTTTGAGAATTTCTAGATAATATGTTCAAGAAGATAGTAAGATTAAAGCAAGAGAATTCAGTGAATTGAAGATGTTAAAATTATGTATTTATACTTGTAGAAGAGGTGCATCTGTTGGCTAAGGTTGCAGACAAGAGATGCTTCCATTTCCATTGGTTAATGGTTGCAACTCTTGGGAGGAAGGTGTCCATTCATAGAAAATTCGCGGGTTCAAATTCAGTCGACTGAACAGAGAATTCAGTCAACTAAAAATATGAAGGAAAATTTTCAGGAACAAATTCAGTCGACTAAGCAGGGTGTTTCAGTCGACTGAAACTGTACATGTTTGTATATGTGTAACAGGTTCAGTCGACCGGTCATTCCTATTCAGTCGACTGAACTATTAAGCTGTGCACAGTGAATGTGTATTAAGAAATGAAATTTATAACATGTGTTCTAGTGTTTGTGCAAGCCTCTTGAGGATAGATTTTAACAAATAAATCTAAACTAAGACCTATAAAAATCATACTTTTGTTTATTCTTGGTCTTCATCGTTCTCTCTTTAGCTTTGCACATATCTCTTCCTTTTTGTTGAAGAACATTGTCATTGATCAAAATCTTAGCGTATCAACACATCGAAGCTAAGGTCTTATTTTCAAGACCATCCAATCAAAGTCCCAACCAACTAACCATTGAGGTAAATTTTGAATAAACATGAGGTATCAGGAAGGCTGATAAAATGGGAAATGATGTAACACCTTGGGAAAATGTGAGCACTTTATACTTAAATATAAGGATTATTTTAATATTTGAATTGTGAATTTAATATTAATTAAATGGATTTAATAGCCTTATTAAAATCATTTATTTAATAAATAATAATGGTAAACTCATTTTGTAAATTTTTTTACTTAAATAAATAGTTCGGTGGAAAATTGAAAATGTGACCGAAATTCGTTTTTCGAAATTTTGATCTTTTACCAAATGAAAGTTTTTTGCAACATTGTTGCACAATCATACATTTTGGTACGCACACTCATCATAAGGAATTCAATTAGCACTTAATTAATTAACCTAAGTGTCATTAGGAACTTCTAGAAAGTAATTAAAAGAGAGAACACTTTTGCTACATTTTATGTGGTTTGGTGGCAAATATTTAAGGCCACATGAATGGCACTTTGATGTATGATGAGGTAGTTGAAACAACTAAGGTTAGGAGGGTAATTTGAAAGGGGTAGTGGATGACATTTTCCAAATTTCCAACTCTATAAAAGAAGCACCTTACTTCATTTCACTTTGTGTACTTTCAATTTCTTTTGCTCTCTTTTCTTCATTTTCTTTCTTCTTGTCTCCATAAACTTTCTTAAGTAAAACCTTATAAAAACACACTCGTTTCTCTTCTAAAATATTAAATAGACCTAGAATAATATTGCAAACATCTCCACCATTCCAAAGTAGAAAAATTTTGTAGCCAAGTTCCCACTTTTGTCCATGCGCGTAAACATTAGGTGAGAGTTCCTAAACTTTGGTCAAGCTAAGGCAAGGAAAGGATGTTGTTTTTGCATTTCTTGGTTGAGGAGGGAATCCTGTGTCTTTGTTTGAAGTTTAGCTTTGGAAATAGTGAGTTAATCTCACTTTAAATTGGTTTTAAAATTTACAAAATATTGTAGAATACGAATTGTTGTTTATATTGTTTATACTTGTGTATATTGCTTGTTTGGATTTGATTCCCACTTGAAAGCGGAAGGCATAAGTAACTATTGTTTTGCAGAGGATAAAAACAAGAGGATGTCAAAGTTGTTCGTAGCGAATAGGTCGCTACGGAACACTTTAAAGAACATACATATTTGTGAACTACATGGGACTTTGTAGAGAAACCCTAAGAGGTTTCTCGCCATTATTGATTTACTTTTATATGCATCCTACTTGTACACATTTTTAGTTATTATTTGAGATGTCAAAGTAGCAAAAATATTGAATAGTGGAATAGCCGCGCTTTCGCACTTTGAAATAGAGTTATTGCGCTTTGAAATCTCATCTCTGTAAATCTTGTGTTTGTTACTCTTGTGCTTTTGGTTGCATCACTAAATATTTGGTCAAGCTTTTGTGATTCTATATTGAAATTAGAACCAAATTTTGATGGCTCAGAAAAGGTTATAACAACTAAATTCAAAGTGTGTAAAAGTTGGAAAAGTTTTAGTCGCGGTTTTGCAATTCGAAAGTAAAGTTCTAAAAACAACTTTCAAATGGGTTTTGTTGACCTCGAAAGGCTCTAATTTTTTTGAATGCATACTAGACCATAGTATGTGGTTCTAAAAATAAAAAATAGTATTCATACTTTATAAAAATATGGAGAAAATTCTATTTTGAGAAGAACCGAATTAAAGGAATTTTCCATACTCTTTTTAGCGGCAGTTTTTTGTTCAATCCTTTGTGAACTTTTCTAACATATATTTAAGAGTTTTAAAAGTGGGTTGGGATTTATATAAATATTTAAAAGAAGAAGTTTTTATTTTCAAACTAAGAAAAGAAAATGGTTTTGTGTTTTTAATATCTTTTAAATTTGAGATTTCTTTTAGGAGATATCTGAAATGGATGTTTTAAACTATATTTCAAGTATTTTTGAGATTATTGGAAGTGAAAAGAAAGCATGGATTACAAAACCATTATTGAATAAACGTTCTTTAGAAATTGAGAAAGTAGTCGTGGATTAGAATGTTTTATTATGATAAATGATTGTAGAAAGTAGAAAAGGATTCATGGATTATAACACTTTTGTTATAATAAATGATTTCATGAAGTTATTAAGAAAACTTGTTACTTGACTTAATAAGTGTTGATATTCTTAGATCCTTGGAGATGTTTTTATTTTAAAGATAATGATAAGTTGATTTATCAATGATATCCTATAAACAAAAAAGTCAGCGTAATTAGTTTTGGGTTTATAGTAAACAATATTTAATTGACATTTATTTTTAACCCTTCTTTTTGATACACTTAGAAATATGATTAGCTAAGCGTTTCTAAAGTATTTTACAAATATCTATGATGTGACTATCAAGCACAAGTGTGAGTCAAATGTTTTAAAAGTTTAAACGTATGATTTCTTTCATGGAATGGATTTAGTCTTATCCTTAGTACCAAACATCAAGAAGGTTGATTTGTTACTATCTATGAGATTTAAAAACTGGAGTATCTAAGCAAGGCCAGGAGCAACTACTGCCCTGAATTACATGGCTTCGTTTTTAAGCGAGGGGTTGTACGAGTTGGAAATCGAAGTTTGGTGATAAAGGTAAGAAATTTAATTTCTATAAGCAATATCACTTATATGGAAAGGATTTATGCATCTACTTAACACTAATTGTCGAGGCATGGAAACTCGTCACTATCTCAAAAGGTAAGAATGTACGTTGACCAAGGTCCGAGAGGCAACAATGCCCCAACTTGTCCAGCTTCATTGTTAACCAAAAGATAATACAAGTTTGAAATCGACGAGTGATGGTAAGTGTATGAGATTTAATTTCCATACGGACATTTTGTTATTCTCTATCTTCTTTGAGTTTCGTCAATCTAAGATGATTTTTTGCTCGTTTTGGGCATGGATATCCTTTATCGGAAATGACTAAAACCAAAAAGCGAGTGGAAGCCATGCTATGTAGGGTTGCTCTTATTAGGGTATAATTACATCTACTCTAGATTGGATTCATTTGTATGCGCGTGGAGATGTGAAATACTCGGATACACGGTAAGGTAAGTGAGGTCTAGCTTGGACGTTTTCGAGAGAGTAATAGAGTATATTACCCTCTCAAGTATATTTCTAGAGGTATACTTTCGGTAAAAGGGGCGCACCCTCCTAGTCGTTGTTGGAGAAATTTTTTTTCCTTGTTTAATTTAAATCTTTAAATTGTTTTCTTAATTGCATCGAGAATTAACTTGTTCTCTTCTCTATGTTTAATTATTTGTGTATATTCTTTAAGCTTGGATTTCTTGGTTATGCCCGTTCTTTTAGGTTTAGGTTTTATTCTGATTTGTTTACCATTCTTTCATGTATGGAAATCATTCTTGTGAGGTAAAACCTATCCATATTTGGCGGCGTAGTCTAACAGATTATAATACGTTCATCATATTCATTGAGTTTTCTCACATTGGTTTTCAAGACTAATCTAGGTGTTATTTTATTATAATGCTCTGGTAAGACGAAGTTTTTCTAGGTTGTCATTGGTAGGAGCATGGAGTTCATGGAGAAGGCCTAGAAGTTTACCTACGATGGTATTTTTATTTTCCGCTATATTATTATGTATATCCATAAGCATTTGTAAGGTCAGGGAGTTATAACTGTGTAGGCTGATGAGGTTTTTAAACTCTAACATAACATGTATATATTTTTTTGAAAAAGATCAAACACTTTATTGACAATGATAAAACATTACAAACACTAAATACACAATAAATAAATCAACATATATATGGCCCATACACCCACAACCATTGCCCTAAACACTCTGCGAAAACTTCGTAAAACTTGTCTTCTCATGGCGACTCATTTTCTCTACCAGGCAAGTTTTCCTCTCTTTTAACAATAGCGATAATACTATCGGTGCGTCTGGACATTCTAGAGCTCTCAGGTTCATCATCTTCTCCATCAATCATGTATCTTGAGGATGATGCTGTGTTTGGGAAATTAGGGTTCGGGGTCAAGGTAAGGTTATTATCAACCTGCAGAGGTAAAATCTCCCATTTTACGATGATATCATCAGGATTAGTCATACCATTACTGAAAAACTTGGATCTATTAATGATGAGGTCACGAACATTGGATTTTATGATATTGCAAACCGTGATTTTATCTATCTTTTCATTATTAAAAATGATAGAATTCCTGCTTTTCCAAATGAACCAGATAGAGAAGCTAAGCACAGCTATGATGATATCCTTCTTAATGTTGTTAGCTGCAAATTTCTGAGTTATGTAGGCAATGGCATCTATGATAGAAGTATGAAAGTTTCTATGTGTTATAGGGTCACCCATCATGATTCTGATCCAACACCACACATGCTTAGAAAAGGAACAGTTAAAAAATAAATGATTGCAAGTTTCTACTTCTCTTTTGCACAGAACACAAACATCATCTTCAGTCACACCTTGCATTTTTAATTTGTCCTTTATAGGTAGGAAACTGAAAATAGCTCTGTATAGACATACATTCATTTTTGGGAGTGAGATGTTATTCCATATGATTTTGTAGTTATTGATGTCCCGAAGTTTGGTTCTTAAATCATTCCATACATCATGGAAAGAAAATAGGCCATTTTTACTGCTTCTACAAAACCAATAGTCTTCTGTTTTGTCAAGATGAATGGGTACTTGCCTTATTATCTCACTTTTATTTCCAAGATATGAGATGTTTTCAGGCCTCCAAATATTACCATATATAATTTGATCTACCTTGTGATTATGACCTCTTGAGTATGATAAAGTTTCATGCCCCAGTTTCTCCAATAAAGTTGAACCATTAATCCATGGTATAAACCACAAGCTTGTAGATTTACCATCCACAATTCTTCTATCAATTAGTTTTTGTGCATTTTTTCTATGGTATAACATTTTTTTCCAAGTGCATGAGAAATTGTTATTAAAATTAAATTCCCACAGTGTTTCATTATTAGCATATTTCACATTCAGCCACTTGGCACTGTATGTTGAAATATTAAGAGTCTCCCAAATTCTTTTGATGCAGAAAGTAATGTTTATATATGACAGTTTTTTCAGCCCCATTCCACCTTCAGATTTAACACTTGTAACTGTTTCCCATGGAACACTACTCTTTTTACCCTTCCAGATAAATTGTTTGCATAACTGATTGATTTTTTGGATAGTTAAGCTATGTAGCATAAAACACTGCATCCAAAAATTGACCATAGGATAAACTACAGCCTTAATCAATTCAATTCTTCCTGGAACTGTGAGAAATTTGCACTCCCAACCTTGCATCTTTTTTAACACTCTGTCAATTAGTTGTTTACAATTTGAGTGTTTAATATATGTCACAGATAGGGGTAACCCAAGATATCTAACAGGTAAATCTCCTTCTTGAATATCCAGAATGTTAAGCACTTGATTCTTGTTATTGCAAAACTTATTGAAAAAAACTTGAGTCTTGAGATTATTCATTTCCAAGCCAGTGACTCTTTTTAATTTCTTGAAACAATTCTTAACAGCTTTAGCTCCAATTACAGTTGCATTTATGAAAATTAATAGATCATCTGCATAAATTAGATGTGTTATGTTAGAATTGTTCTTGATAACTGACTCCACTTTTCCTTTAATAGATTTAGCATCCATCAATAAAGTGAAATATTCCATGCATAAAGTAAAAAGATAAGGGGATAAGGGATCTCCTTGTCTTAAACCATTGCTGCCAGTAAAATATCCCTTATGATATCCTTCGATAGAAAATGAAAAGCTAGGGGTACTTATCATTTCTTGAATAATTTTTACCCATTTGGCTGGAAAATCCATGCTTCTCATCATGTGTAAAATGAAATGTCTGTTTACTGAATCATATGCCTTTTTAAGGTCCACCTTTATGCACATTTTGTTACTACCATGCTTGTTAAAATTTCTGATGTGCTCATGTGCAATTATTATCCCATCTTTAATCTGCCTGTTTGGTAAGTAGGCTGTTTGATTATCAGATATCAATTCTCCAAGCACAAACTTCATTCTGTCACATACATTTTAGATAGAATTTTATACAGCATGGAACAACAGGCTATGGGTCAGTTATCTGAAACAGATTCAGGGGTTTTAACTTTAGGGATTAAGGAGATAATGGTGTGATTAATTTCTCTCACTATTCTGCCATTGTCAAAGGAAGTCTGCATAGCTTCCAAAAGTGGTTTTTTTAATTCATTCCAATGTCTTTTGTAGAATTTGGCATTAAAACCATCATAGCCTGGAGCAATATCATTATGCACACTGAAAATGGCTCTTTTCAGTTTTTTTCATCAAATGCAGCATTATGAAATATTTTTCCCCATTCATTTAATTTCCTTTTTGGTATAATTTTAGGGAACTGATTAATCGTGTTGCCTCTATTGTATATGTTGGAAAAATACTTGACAGCCTCTTCCTCCATTTCCTTTTGTGTTTTGACTACATGCAGTTGTTGACAAATCTCCTGATTGTTTGTTTTGCAAAGAAATATTTAGAACAACTATCATCCCACTTGATCCATTGACATTTTGATTTTTGTATGTTATCAATAGCTAACAGCTCCATACTTTTAGCCAGTTTCACTTGAGCATCATGCAAATTTTGTGCATTTAAGGAGTTATGATCTGATTCTAATATCTGTAGAGCAATGTTGACCTCTTGCTTGCATTTTAATATTTGTGACTGTAAATCATTTTTTCCATTGCACCACTTTTTGATATCTTTTTTGATGTTTTCTGCATTTGAATAAGGTTGAATAACTGATTTCCTTCGGGGAATACAAAACATTTTTCAACTGCTTCCTTATACCCCTCACACATAACCCAGTGATTCATGAATTTAAAGGGTTTTGGACCTTCATATGTTTGAATGCAATTAAAGTGGAACATAATAGGTACGTGATCACTTATTGATAGATCTAAATATTTTTTATGAGATTTTTTGAACATGTTCATCCATTCAATGTTGCAGAAAATTCTATCGATCTTTGTAGCAATATTCTTGTTAGGCCCTGATCTCCATGAAAAAATTAACCCCTGAAATACTAATTTCTTTAACCCCTGCAGAGTTGATAAAATTGTTAAGCTCCTGAATGTTTCTGATTGTCAACTTTTTACCTCCCATTTTTTCCTTCAAAAACCTAACACAGTTAAAATCTCCTATGACGTGTAGGATCGATTTCACCCTAGAGGGGGGGGGAATAGGGTGATGGTATAAATTATTAAAATTAATCGCGGAAGCTTATAAATTAATTTCAATTCAGATCACAGAATAGCAGCACAGATATCGCAGAATATAAATAACAGAATAAAACAGAACAACACAGAATTTACCCAGCTTCGGCAAAACCCTGCCTACGTGCTGCCCCCAAGGTTTCTACTAGAAATTAGATAGTCCCTCGCTTACGCACGTAAACTCGCTATACCCGCTATTGACTAATCTAACTCTACGCTCAAAACCTTGCCACAACTCAACCACCGAGTTGCGAATTCTCAAGCTACGCCACGTAGCTTGTCCCCTAGTCACACGACTAGAAATTAAAACGGTTTAAAAAAATGAAAATACAAATTTAAAAACAATGTAAATAAAATAACCCTAATTCTAAAATAAAACCCCTATTATAAATTTTAAAAACCCCAAACTAAATTAAGGCCGACCCATGCTTTCTTTTCTCTTTATCTTCTTATCGGCTCGTTCCTTTTGGAGATGATGGCGGCTTGTATTCGTCTATGCAAATTAGGGCTTCTTCTCCTTGCGCTCTTTGTTCCAAATTAGGGTTGTAAATTAGAAGCAGCTGATAGTAGTTCGATCGTATGATTGATTTAGCTCCTCTCTATGCCGATCGACTATTTTTCTGAGTTGCTCACTGCTGCTCGATCGAGTTCGACGATTGCGATTTCGGTATGTAATTTATCCTTTTGATTTACTGAGTTGATGCTTGAACTCGATTGCCAAATTGCCGATGATGATTTCCTTATATAGGGATTGAATTCCTAAATTTTCGTTCGTTCAGCTATATTTGAATTTGTCATATAAATTGCTCTGGCCGCTTGATGATGCTTGAACAATTGATGATTAATCTGACTTTGTCAAATTCGTATCTTTCACGTTTCTTGGTTGACACGGTTTTGAATTCAATTTCGTGATGACCACGGCTTTAATTTTTGACACTTGACTCTGTCACATTCGTATATTTTTGTGACTTGATTCCCATGGTTATTTCACTCTGACTTCGTTAATTGTTCATCTTGTTCGTTCTTGAACATTACTGTTTTGGTTTCTTGTCATTCACATCCTTGATGTCTTGTTCAGTCTTTGTTGCCTTGAGTCTGTTGTAATGTGTACTTGGTTGAGTTAATTTGCATTCTTCAGTGTAGTTAGCTTGGTACATTCCTGTAGCTCCATCTATATTTGGGCTTGATTTGTTCAACTTGAAATTCATTTGTGAATTCATGTGCTTGTTCATTAGCTCTCGATTTTGCACTGCAGTTGTCTTCGATGTGATTTTATACATCTGATGGCATTTAATTTTGCAGTATTGCATATCCATATAAACTTGATGTTGTCAATGAGAGTTGTTGGATTGATGTTCTTCATGTTGTTTACTGCATATGGCTTCTCTTCACTTGATCCGTCCATTCAAGTCTGCACTGTGTCTTGTTTGATTTTGATGGTTGTTGCTGTGTATAACATTATTGTAGTTTCCTTTCCATGAGTCACTTGTGCTCGGGCTCACTGTACACCGAAGCATTTTGGTTTGATTACTTGTGGTCTTTGACATGTTATCTGAATTGTGCTGCATTGTTGTGTTGAATAACAGTTCGACCATATGCATATTACAACTTGTACATGCTTTGATTTTCATTTTACATCACTTGATCTTGCTTTTGTCTCAGCCTGAACCTTTGCATTACATACATATGTATATGCTCACTGTCTTTGTACCTGTGCATATATATTTACTCTATCTTGTGTTGATCTTGAGCA
Source organism: Allium cepa (assembly GCA_030765085.1). Taxonomy (NCBI): domain Eukaryota; kingdom Viridiplantae; phylum Streptophyta; class Magnoliopsida; order Asparagales; family Amaryllidaceae; genus Allium; species Allium cepa. Next base: position 851,824,301 of record CM060940.1, on the reverse strand, counting down.
TTGCTGAGTCTTTTCATTTCCTTGTATTGTCCAGTAGAGTTGATTTGGGTTCATATTCATGATGTTGAGCATTGGATTTTTGAAACTCTGTTGTTCTTGCTTGCATTGTCATCATGTTGGTTTGGTTGTGCTATAGTCCAGTGCCCCTATACATATTGTCACTGAGTTGGTCTTGTCTGGTTTTCTTCTGGTTTGTTCACTGGTGTACATTATTTGCTGTGCATACTTCATGCTTGTACTGTTCATTTATGTTGTCCAGACATTGTTGAGTTATTGGCCATTTCTTGTTGATTTTTGAAATTTTACTTGAGTTGAATCCAGTTTCAAAAACTCGGGTTTGACCTTGTGCTTGAGTCGTGATTTTGAATATATTGCACGTGAGTTGAACCCGGCTTTTCATTTGGGTTTGACCTGTGTCACCTGTCCCTGTAGCATTATCAAGTGTATATATCGATGTGCACGGCCTTGTGGCATATACAGTGATACACTGTGTATGTCACAAGTTGTTCGTGTATGATGAATTCAAATTTAAATGATGACGAACAACCCAAATAACTTAGGCAAATATCATTTTCAAAATTCACGTTTTATTTTTTATTGCAAAAATATTTCTTTTTCAATTTTACCGCGTTAGTGTATATTTTTGCAGATTGCTCAGATGCTGGATTCTAACTGGAATGAAGTTGAAGATAAAAATACGAGTGTGAGTGGTATGTAGTGAGGTGAAAATGTAAAAATGAATTGTGATGTAATCAGAAATGTATTGTAATAGAAAATGTATATTTATAGTGAGATCTTGAAGTTGTACTATCAAAAATTGTAATAAATATTTATTTGAATAAAATATTCGTTTGAATTCAAATTCTGTGTTATTTAATTTTATTCAGCAAATATTTATTTAACCTGTGAAAAATAAAATAGTACATTAACAAATACATTTAAACGAATGTATATATGTTTATTATCATCAAACAAAAATCATATAAGCGCATATTCAACATGATGCACCAAGGTGTAATAAAAGTGTTAGCTTCCTTTTCCAGTTGTTTCCATAAACTTTTCCTTTCAGATTCAAGATTTAATGCGTAAATGACAGTAACAATGCATTGGGCCCCTGCAGTGTTATTTAGCATACAAGTAATGTGTTGTTTGCTCATAGAAAGTACATAACTGCTCCAAATATCTGAATTAATCATAATAAGAATTCTGCACTTGTGATGATACTCAATGTTATTTATGCTGTCCATTTACTTCCCCAAGATTCCATATATAGCTGTAATTTATTGCTTCTCAATTTATTTTCAACTAAGCAAAACATAGAAGGTTTTTGTGAGAACACGATATTTTTTACCTCCAAAACATGTGCTGCCTTGTTAAGACCCCGCACATTCCAACACAAGATAGACATTATTTGGATAAACTTGCTTGACTCCTGGTCCTTATAGTGGGAGTCACACTTTCATGGATCACTTTGTTCCTTTTCTTTTCTTGAAAATTCTTGCCTTTCATTTCTGCAATTTCTTTTTCAAATTCAGGGTTAATGGATGTGAGGTTTTTAGGCATATTATTGGGTGGATTATCAGTTGAAGGGTATATGGGTTTGATACATGATTGAGATAGAGAAGATTCATCCACATTTGAGTCTTTCATGTCTTTCTGCACCTGAAAAGTATTAAACACTACAGTTGTTAGATCAGAAACTTGAGAATTTAGATTATTTAAGACAGGTTCAGTATGATTTAACAACTCCCTGCTGCAATATTTCTCTGATGATGATAAGGTGACCGAGGCTTTTGTCGATGACGTCAAAACAGTTGGATCCAGAGTAATGGAACTCATAGGTGGTCCTCCTTCAATGTTTTGGATATGAGACATATCACAAAGGTGAGTAGAGGGTCCCTTTGCAATTGTAGCAGCCATGCTGGTTTGTGGAGGTAAACCAGATACTACACATTCTTCTACAACAGTTGATGGCGAGGCTGCAATTGCAACTGCAAGCTCCTTTGAAGACTTCTGAACTGTCTCAATATTCAGAGCATTCGTATTTGATGGAGAAACATCATTACCTTTATTTGAATTATTAGTATTTAGTTTACTGAAAGCTTTGTCATATGTTGTATGATCTTGAACATTGGACTCATCAATTGTAATAACTTCTGCATTGTGATGCACTACTCCTTCTGAATTGATATAAAAAGTCTGCTGATTTGTATTATCCTCTGAAATAATACCCATGCTATTAGTCTCATGATTATTAGATGTAGACTTTGGTATCCATTTTTGCGTAAATGATATAGGGCACTCATTATCCACATGACCAAAACATACACAGTTATGACAAACTGGAGGTATAAATTCATATTCAACATTTTGCATACCTTTAGGCAGTTTAATTTGCACTTCTTTTTCAAATTTAAAGGACGCATCCACTTCAATAAGCATTCTAGAAAAGGCTATTCTGCTCCTATTTTTAGCATGTTCATCCATTGCAATAGGTCTTCCAATAGTTCTAGCAATTTTACACAGTGAAATGTGGTTCCAATATGCAAAATTGAGATTAGGAAATCTCACCCAAATAGGAATGGATAACAATAGATCTTTCTCATATTTGATAGAACTGTTCCATTTTTTCATAATGATAAACTTCTCATCCATCATCCATGGTCCTCCTTCTAGTATTTTGTTACAATCTTCCACTAATTCAAATTGAACTAAATAGATTGTCTCTAGCAAAGACTTCAAATTTACCTTTTGGAAGCCACGTTCTCCTTATGTATGCTTTAGAAAACATATAACACGGTTTTTTCCCCACCAAATAGATAAGAATTGAATTAGATCACATCTTCTCTGCAGATATCAGCTCCTCCTCTCCAATTATTGCCGTTTTCCTGTCATTAACAATTACTAGATCAAAGAATTGCATGGTTTCACCTTGTTTCTTTTCCTTAACCAAATCGCACCAACTTTTAGGTGTGGCCTTAGAATTAACAGCAAACACACCCGATCCATCGGATGTCCTATTCGCCTTCATCCGCTTCATCATCTTCGCACGAGAAAAACGAGGATTCATTACCTTTGACCGATCCAACACCTTTGACCGATCCGCCTTTTGCGCAGCCGCCAGCTTCTTCCTCCGATCCGACACCTTTGTCCAGCCCTCTTCCTCTGCATCCTCCCCTCCTAGATCCGAACCAGCTGATTGTGACGCCATTATATGTTTTAATTCAATTTAAAATCAAAGGTGAGTGATTTATAAACCTTACATAACATGTATCTTGTAGTTGCAATTACTATCTATGTTATATTATGTTATCATTCCGCAATAAGATTCTATTTTCCCTTTGTTCTTTTTATTCTACCCTAACAAGTTGTCTTTCCAACACTTGGATGCTCGGCATTCTGATACCATACATGTATTAAGTGCTGACTTTCGAGCGTTAAAAAGGCGCATCATTACAAATGGAGTTGAGCCAATATAATATTGAATACTACCTAATAAATCAATTGAAGGACAAACTTTGGTAGACATTATTGTAGAATGTACGAGATTCATCAAGGAATAGTTGGAGAGAGAAAGAAAACTCAAGCCAAAATGACAGTTGTACATAGATGGAGCGTTAAACAAGTAGGGTGCAGGAGCAGGATATGTTGTAATTACCGCTGATGGGCACAGACTTCACTATACTATGAAATTAGGCTTTCCAACAACCAAAAAAAGGGCAGAATATGACTCGATGACCGTAGGGTTAACCTTACCGTGGCAGCTCAAAATTCCCAAAAGTGACATATTCAGTGATTCGTAGTTAATGATAAACCAATCAAACATAACATTCCAAACTAAAAACGCTCCACTAGCCCAATACGTCAAAAGAATCCATGAGATGTTTTCCGACTTTGAGGATTTCGCTATACACTAAATATCAAGGGAAAAGAACGCGTAAGCAAATTCTTTAGCAAGGCTGGCAAGATCGCAAGAAGCGCTAGAAGTCAAAATAGTACCCATTGGATTTCATCAAAACCCAAGTATCAAAGAAGAGAAAAAGAAGTTCAGCAAGGAAGCTTTGGGTCTAACTAGATTCCAAGTTCACCAACAATCAAATGAGTATAAGAATTCTCAAGAAGATAAACATGTTAAAAAAAGTCTAGAAAGGGTATGTGCTCACAAAAACCCATACGCTAATAATAGGATGATGCCCTTGATCGAATACATTGAAAAAGAAATCTTACCAAAGGAAAAGAAAGAAGCACAAAAACTATGGTAGCAATCCCCGTCATATACCATAATTGATGGAATATTGTACAGGAAAAGGTATTCGACACCTTACTTAAGATGTGTTACACCCGAAATAGGCATAGGAGTGCTAGCGGAAGCCCATGAAGGATTTTCTGGAGATCATTCCAATAGAATAAAAATAGAAAATAAAGTGATGAGGTAAGTATATTGATGTACACGTAAATGTGCATATTTTATCACCTTATTTATTCTAATTAAATTAAATAAATGATCATATTGAGTATTTTAACATGTTTACCAAAATTCAAATTATTTTCAAATCGTCATATATTCATCTTCATGTAGGGAAAAATGGTCATTTTCGTGCATATAGTAATTTGTGAAAATTTATTGGAAATTTCTATTTATTTTGTAGGAATTTGGCTTCACATACAAGTGGTTTCATGAAGATATATGAATGCACAAGAGTGAATACAAAGGAACGGAGATGGAAATAATTCATTTCATGAATCATGGAGGACCACACATATCCACCTACCTTAATACAAATTAAAGCTAATGCACATGCTAAAAGACCATTAAAGCTTTATGCACATTTAAAATGATGATTGTCTTATGCTAATGGTTAATTGGCAGCCACACTTCCTAGGGGGTAGTTTGGGCATTCCCCAAAAATATGGATTAGGGTTTCATACATGTATAAATAACCTTTATGTTCATGTAATTATTCTCTCTTCTCTTAGGCTCTCTTAGTTAGTTTAGTTTAGATCAAAATAAAAGGTTGCTTTTTTTTCTTTTCATGGCTACTTAGCCATTTCTTTTTATGTAATTTCTTTTTATGCAACTTTAAATACATGCTATTTTCTCTTCTTGTTTATTTCCTTTTATGGTAGTAGTATAGATTTACTTATTTATGCAAGTAAAATAGATTTTATTTTATGCAAGTAGAATAGCTCTTCTTTTATTTTGCTCTCTTTTTCCTTTTTTTTCATGTTACAAGCTACATTTTTTGATTTGGTAATAAATATGAGAGGCTAAATCCCTACAATTCAGGGTAATAAAGCTCTCTAATTATGTAGTTTTAATATTTTGATAATTATTACTCTCTTTATGTGCTTAATGAAAATGCTTGAAGTGGTTTAACTTGTTGTTTTTGCTTTGAATTTGATAACCTATATTGTTGACACCAAATAAGCTATGCTTAAACAATCACTAAATACAAATTACCTCTTCATCTACATATGATTATTTTAATGAAGTGAATATTGAAATCAAAATTTGATGGTCAATATTTCTAATTAACAGTTAATAGGTCATACTTAAAATAGATTTTACTTTTAGCTTTTTATCATTTTTCATGAGAATTAGTAAGTGGTTTAAGGGGGTGTGCTATGGTTTGATGGTTTATGTTGGGCTAACTGATAGCATAAATATGTCATACTATGATAAGCACATCAATTAAATTCACTAACGACCAAAAAAGAGAGATCATAATTTCATATTTCGTTGAACTATGTAATCTAGAGGTTGGATTTTGTAACGACCCGTTAAATTAATAATATTAAATGAGTTAAATTAATATAATTTCTAACCTGATTTAGAAAAAAAAAGGCTTTAAGATTTATTTGAGAAAATGTAGTAATTTGTTATAGTAATTGGAATTTAATGTAACAATTTAATTTTTATGACAATAGTTTTGGATAATGTAATTGTCACACTTCGTTAAAAGTTAATGTTAAGAAACCAATAAATGTTGAATTAGTGAATATTAATAAAATATTTACTAGAATGGGATTCATTTAATATTAAAATAAATAGTAGGATTGTTTCATTTAGTGACCGTTGAATAAACCAATGCAATAAGTGTAGATAAATTTTTTTATGAATATTGTTCGATAATGAATGTACTTAAAAACGGTAATAAACTTAATATAAGAAAACAAAGGCAAATTGTGTATTAATTAATGAATTCATGAATCAGTGTATGGACTTAGTGTAACTATACGTAAATGTACGCAATAAGGTTGTGAAATACCAATGATTTGGATTTCCAATTTATATTAAACATAATGTTGGTAGAAATTGGAATTCACTGTTGTGTGAAATATATGAGAAATCAGGTCAAATGTAAATTATACTGTAGATGATATACTCTTTTAAACAGTAGGATTTTTAAATAAATAAACGTTTCACTTAGGTTTCAATTGGATAACTTATGTAGTTTAATGGAGAATCAATTGCAATTAATTGCCATAAATTAGTGATGATAGGGTAGTTTGATTTGGCCTTTAAGAAGCAAAGAAAAAGAAAGCCAAGATTTATGAATTCATTTGCAATGTGAAATGCAAATCTTGTGGATTGTTTTTCTTATTTACCCCATAACAATCCGCCCTTGCGTATGCTTTGAATTGGCACGTGTGTCGGTTTAAAGTGTGCGAAAAGGCGGGATGTTACAGTTGGTATCGGAGCTTTGGTTTAGCGATAAACCTTGGTTTTGTGGGGTTTGACTCTTTGTTAATAGGGTAGTAATACCCTATGGGAGTCGCTGAGTGTAACGACCCAGAAATTTTATTAAATTAAAATTTGAATATTTAATTAATTTTAAATATTTATAAGTGAATTTATAAGTCAAATAAATTTTTATTTGATTTATTGGATTTAATTGGATAATTAAATCGATAATTTAATATGTTAAATTATGGAAATAATTGAAAATTGAGTTAAATATGATTGAAAATGATTTGTAAAATTTTATTTTATCATATTGAAGTTAGAATGATATTTTAGAACTTTTAAAATCGAATTAAAAGTTAATTTGTGAAAATTGAATATTTTAATATTTAATAATCGACTGTAAAATAGCCAATTTTTGAACAGTCTCAGAATTGAACGAAACCAGTTTCATTGGATCCGTAATAGTTAGTTATTACCGGATTTCAATTTTCGTGTCAATCGGAGTTATCGTTTGATCGTGACAGCTCGAAACGCATCGATTTATTTTTAATTTAAATTTGGCGAGTCAAAATAGCCATTTTTCAAAAAGTCTCAGATTTCGACGAAACCAGTTTCATCGGATCCGTAATGTGATATTATTGTAAGGTTTCAAATTTCAAGTCAATTGGATTTACCGTTTGTCCGGTACAAATTAAAACGCCTAGAAATCGATTTAAATCGGTTTAATTTAAATTGAGCGTTTGTAGCCATAACTCGCACATACTTCCGAATTAGCTTCCGAAACCTGTTCCATTGTGTCCGGAACGCGGGGTAAACCTTAGAAACGTTGGTTACGGCGTCTAAATCGAAGTTCGGAATTTCCGGGATGAATAGTGTCGCTCGTTCCTTATAAATAGACCACCATCTTCATAAATTTGATAAAAAATTATCACTAAACCCTAATTTCCTACTGTAGCCGCCTCCACCAGGTCCAATGGCCAGAATTCAATTTCCTTCCTCCCTCAAAATCTCTCAATCCATTCATCGATTCACGAAGCCATCAACTACAAAGATGAAGAGCACGAGATGAGCTTTAAATCCATACGGATATGATCGGGAATGGAGCATCGTAGGGGGAGAAAAAGGGGGCCGACCGTGCTAGGACACGCACGCATTTCCAGGTGAAATATGAGGTCGAGCCTTATTTCCTTGGGGCCAGAGGTAGAGGAGGTCGAGAGCAATGTGATGGTGGTAGTTTGATGAAGTGTAGTTGTGTGATCGATGAGTATAATCAAACCCTAATTGTTAGAGTTGGGTTCGGCTATGGGGGGGGGGGGGTGTCGGCCTGTAGAAGATGAAGAAGAGAAGGAGTGCGTTCAAGGGTCTTGATGTTGCAGGTTTGAGATCCAGTGGCTTAGGTTGAAAATTAGATTAAGTTATGTTGAAATTAAGTTATAAAAATCGTGTACGATCTTTAAAAATTCGTAACTTTTTCATACGAGGTCGAAAAAATGCAAACTCAGTTGCGTTGGAATCGTATGGACGAGCACTACGCGATGGAGTTGGTTTGGAGTCGCTTGGAGTTAGTGAGAATTTCGGGTAAAATTAAACGCGCGTTTAATTTTATTCGAAATAAATCGCTAAAACGGAAATTAAAATCAAGGTGAGAACTTCTCACTCAATCGAATAGGTTTCGATTTTATTTTAAATAGTTAGATTTAAAATATTTGAATGCATGTTTGAATGATGAATTGTATCTATTGATTGTTAAAATAGACATTATGCGCCGTTAGTAAGCGGATGTTATTTAGTAAAAACATATACCGCGAATATTTCATAAACAGTGAAATTGGTATTATATATAATATCAATATATATATATTGGTATATGTATATATTGCAGTTATTGATTTCCCGCATTTTTTGTTTAGCGGATGAGACCCTATTACGCCGTTATTAAGCGGATAATATTTAATAAGAACATATACCGCGATGATTTCGTACTGGAGCGAAATTGGTATTGTGCTAATGTTTTTGGATGCAGGAAAACAGGTTGGAGGGATCCAACAGGATTCCTCAACAGTTTTTATTGGATTTCAGATATTTTGATATTTGATGGATTTTCATATTGATATATGATATCGTTGTAGTCGTGATTGACTATTTGGTGTGTAGCATCATTGGACCCAGATTTTGGGATTTTAAAATGATTTTTAAAGTGATTTTTGAAAATATACTTTATTTTTGGAATTGATCCATTTTAAATAATTAAACGCTATAATTTTTAAAGTTATAAAATTATGGGTTTTGTGAAATATAGTTAAAAAGCTGATTTTTAGAAATACGGTTAAAAGTTGATTTTTGAGAAATATGGATCAATGATTTTATAAAATAGTTTAAACTAGATTTTAGAGTTTATTATTAAAATTTTAAATATAGGATTTATAAAATTTGATTATTTTATAAATCAGAATGATGAAATTATAAAGGAATTTAAAGACGTTTTAAAAGAATAATATAAATTGATTTATATTAAGAGATTTATAAATAGATATTTATAAATCGAAATATTGACATTATAAAACGAGTCTTTATAAATGTTTAAATGAAGTGAAAATGAATTTCATAAATGAATGAAATTTATAGAATTATAAACTGTGAAGTTATAAATGAAATTTTATAAACAGTAGGTTTATAAAATTTGTGAAGTTATTTGAAGAATAGATTGATTAAATAAATAAATCTTATAAGTTATAAGGTTTATAAATTGGAAAGTCTTTAAAAGAACGATTTTATAAAATAATCGTTTTATAAGTATTTAACTTATAATATAAACGTTTAGTTTATAATTGAGTTATAAACTGGAATAGGTAAATAAAAGGATTTATAAAAAAGGAAGTTTTTATAAATAAATAGAAATGGAATTTATAAACGTTGTTTTATAAATTCGCAAACGACTTATTTTGATAAGTTAATTGTTATAACTTAGAAATGGAGTTATATTCACATTTTTGAATAGTGAATAATCCTTTGAATTAAAATGAATAAAAGGATGAAATTTGTTAACGGAGTTTATTCACGTTTTTGAATAGTGAATAACACGTTAAAGGAAATGTTTTGGATTTGGTGTTGTAAATAGAATTAAAACGATCTAACGATGTTTTAAATGTGTTGAGATTCGAAATCATAGATTTCAACATTTATTGTTGAAATAGACGTTTTCGAGAAATAAAAGGAAATAGTGGACTATAACACTGTTGTTATAGTAAATGATTTCCGAATGGAAATGTTTTGGTTTAGTATTGGGATTTATATATCTATTTTAATTTCGAATCCCTATACTAGTGATTTTGGGTTGTCGTAACGATGTTTTACGCAACATTCGTTTTGGCCCAAATAAATATGTTAAGTGAATGATTTCCTTAAAGAAAGAAATATATACTTAATTCGGTTTAAGTATATTGAATATTTTCTAAGTGTTGAAAATAAAAGATTGTGAATTACTTATTTAATAAGTATGGAATTGTTTTCCAGTATAAAGTGAATAATTAGAATTTATCTTTTTGAAGATAAATTGAAATGGATAGTTGAAATTGTATATACATGGATATTTTGAAATATAAATTCATTATGGAATTTATATGTGAAAGGGAATTTGTTTGAAAATAAATATTGATTTATTTTTGAAGTGTTGAAATTGTATATCTTGTGAAGATATTTTGGAAAATAAATAATTTGGAAAATTATTTGGAATCTGGTGATGTATGCATATCCATTGATAGTTCAATAGCCGACTATCAATATTTCTCTTTGAATGGGTATTTGATGTGATTTGATTGAATTTGAATGCATACTTATTTTTGAATAAGCGCTCACTATTCGGGTTAACCGGGAAAGGACCATGGGGTCGTATAACCCATTCCGAATATGTGATACGTCGTTGTGAATTGCATTTGAAGATCGGTGTTGAAGACCGGATATTTGCAAGAGCGATAGGATGACCTATCGATTGTTTCTGCACTGAGTCGCGCCGGTATAGAAACTCCCTAAGTGATGGGAAATCCGATCAGGATTGTGAATATCCGGATTGCAAGGACTTCTTTGTAAGTGCCTTCGGTTTTGTTCGAGCCCGGAACAGACTTGTATGGATTGTATGCCTGACATTACAATTTGAGATATAAAGCCGATTTCTTTCAAATATATTTCTGTTGGTGGCGGAGAATTCATTCTTTGCTTAACACCCTTCTCTGAGACGTACGAGCTCAAAGGTTATATAGTTGAAATTATCAGCGATATATTCCCGGTTTGGTAATGTGACATGCTGAGTGATGCTGAAATGATCATTGTGTTGATTATTTGTGATAGGATCGTTTATTTGATCGTCTATCCTTGTGATCATTGTGTTGATCATTTGTTGACCCAAAGCATGGCTTTTGTATATAGTATGTTTTTGTGGACGTGACTTCGTCGAGCCTCACATCCCGGAAATGGTCAAAACAGGAAAGAAGCAGCAAGGTTATGAGGGGTAGCACCCTTTAGGATGTGTCCATTTCCTTCTGGAAAAGGGTGGTATCATGGTATGGAGCCCAGATACTTACTCATGTTGAAAACACTTTGTTATGATTGTGTGAATTGATTACGAGCGCTCGGTTGATAAAGGTCCCAAAGGACCGGGGGATGGCATATTCGGTCAGTTGTTACTCAGTTAGGAGTAACCCGGCCTTGTGTTGGTAGAGATCCGGTTTGGTTCTCGGGGATGTCCATCCAGAGGCATTCTCATGTGGCAATGGGAAGTTCCTTGGCCTGACCATTTGTTGGAAATCCAAATAAACAATACGAAACTTGTACGGTATTAGTTGTAGAACCTGCTATTCACTTATGGTGTCGCAACACTGTTTGGATAGTAGCTATAGTAGGCATACGATAATGGTCGTATGTTGGCTAAGATTTATATCTTTATTTTAGAAATGAATTTTCCTACACTATGCACTAGTAATAATAACAAATGTTATTTTAAATGCGTATCAAGCATCTTTGACTATCATAAGGAGAAATCTCCTCCGATTCTGCGTTTGCATGTGTGTGTGTGCGGGAGGCCTTATGGTAGTCTCATTTTTAAAAGCATTGCGAATTGAATTTAAAAATATTCCTCTATTTTGATTTTAAAGATAAATAAACTGTTTTGAGTTCTCACACCAGTCACATGACTGACTCGGAGTTTATTGTTTTCCTTCCTAAACTCTGGGTGCCCACCAATTTCCACACGGGCAGTCAAGAGTTAGGTTTATCAGGATATTCTGGATATTCTGGAGTTGCTGGAGGCAAGCTGGATGACATGGCGTATTATTTATATAGTATTTCTTTTCCGCTGCACTGTTGTTGTTGTATGTTGTTGTACACTCTGATGATATGATGTAATGAAATGTGATGTAATGTAATAACTGATATAGTTCTTTGTTTAAAGATTATTCATTTATTATTATATGTTGTTCCGCTGCGAATTGTGAGATTCTGATGTTGTTCTGTTGTTTTCTGTCCCGTCCTATTTTCTTCTGTTTTTCTCCTTTTTCTCTATTCTCTTTTTCTTTCTATTTCTAAATTTTCTATCTTCTTTTCCCTCTATCTTCTACCTTTTTCTCTCTTCTTTCTTTTCTTAAATTCTTTTTAAAACCCATAACATTCCGTGTTTTCGGCCTTCGATTTCTCGGCAGTCGATAAAGTGAGTATCGATGTTGGTTTTTCGGCGTCGAAAACCCGTTTGTTACATTTGGTATCAGAGCTTATGGTTAAGCGACAACCATGGTTCTGTTGGGTATTACTCATTAGAGATAGAGTCAGCAGTACTCTAGAATGAATTTGAGTGTAATAATAGCTAAGAGAGCGTATTTGTTAGTGAATATGAAATTGTTTTATATTATGATGATTGGTTTATTGAGTGGTATATGAACTTTCGTCAGCACAGCCTCGAAACTGAGCCGAAGGGGTTTCTAAACACTTGAATAGAACAATTCGACATAATATTGTTTTAAATTGGGTAAATGAAATAATTTTACTTGATTATATTTTTATATATAAAGGAATAATTTTTCAGAATTATTAAAGTGTATATAAGTTGATTGTTTGGTTGTTTGAATAATCTAAATAAAAGAATAATTGTATAAGTAAAAGAATTATAAGAATTGAAATTTTAATTAAAGTGTTTACAATTGTGAAATAAACTTATATACATAAGAAGTGAAACTTTATGGATATATCTATGAATATGAGTTGTGAATAAAAATGAATTTAAAGTTAAATGGAAAATTTACTTTAGAATTTGGAATCTGAATTTATTTACAAGTGGGAATTTAAGTTATGAAAAACAAATGATGTTTGTTAAATGGAATATAACTTAAGAGTTGTTGAATATGAGTTGTAAATAAAAGTGACAAAGGTGAACTTGAGTTATATAAATGAAATTCAACTTTAGAAATTGAATGAATTGAATGTTAATCAATTAAATGTAAATTTAAGTTGATATAAAATAATGAATATAAGTGTTGATTCATTAAAATCTAATGTTATTAGAAGTTGAATAAAAAAATGAATGAATATAAGCAAAGGAATTTGGTTGAAATTAATATACATTGATTGTTATATGATTGTTGATTGATTGTATGTAATTCATTAAGTGTTAATGAAATTGGAAGCTATGAAATTGAATTCAAATTAGAAGTAAATAAATTTGAATAGAATTGAACGTGAATTGGATTTAATTAGTGAATGCAAACTAATTAAAATTGAGAATGAATGTTGATAAAATCCAATGTTAATAAATCAAATATGATTTAGAGTGAAAACCAATTCATTAAATATGAATGAGAATATGAATGAATGTTTATTGGATATGGATGTTAGTTGGTTGATGTTTGCATTTGTTGCTTTTGCTATGTTAGCATATGGATATATATGTTGTATATCGATACTATTGCCTATATGCATGTTCTCATGTTGTTTGTTGAGTTTAGTAGGTGCGGATCGCGTTTGCTTCGCATTTGGAGTTCGCTTTAGCGCTATATTAGCCGTATATGCTCGCTAATAAAATATAAGGTACATATCTCGGATTAAATATCGCACTTTTACACTTTTTTCCCTTCGGGATGCCTCATTACTTGATGAGATGTATATTTGTGATATATATACTGTCATTTTTTTTTCGGATCGAGCCGCGCAAAGGAGACTATGGCGAATTTTTCCGAAAATTTAAGGCGTTAGAAAAATTTGAGAAAATTGGGAAAATTTTTGAAAACTTTAACTTTGATTTTGGAATTGAAAGTTAAACAATAATAGTTGCTTTTGAAATGATAACTAAGTATGATTTGAAAACTTAGTAAAGATTTGTAAGCAGTTTAATTATGAATTTTGGAAAGTTAATAAATTCTGTAACCTTTCTTACTTGTAATTTCGGGGACGAAATTCTTTTAAGGGGGAAAGATTGTAACGACCCAGAAATTTTATTAAATTAAAATTTGAATATTTAATTAATTTTAAATATTTATAAGTGAATTTATAAGTCAAATAAATTTTTATTTGATTTATTGGATTTAATTGGATAATTAAATCGATAATTTAATATGTTAAATTATGGAAATAATTGAAAATTGAGTTAAATATGATTGAAAATGATTTGTAAAATTTTATTTTATCATATTGAAGTTAGAATGATATTTTAGAACTTTTAAAATCGAATTAAAAGTTAATTTGTGAAAACTGAATATTTTAATATTTAATAATCGACTGTAAAATAGCCAATTTTTGAACAGTCTCAGAATTGAACGAAACCAGTTTCATTGGATCCGTAATAGTTAGTTATTACCGGATTTCAATTTTCGTGTCAATCGGAGTTATCGTTTGATCGTGACAGCTCGAAACGCATCGATTTATTTTTAATTTAAATTTGGCGAGTCAAAATAGCCATTTTTCAAAAAGTCTCGGATTTCGACGAAACCAGTTTCATCGGATCCGTAATATGATATTATTGTAAGGTTTCAAATTTCAAGTCAATTGGATTTACCGTTTGTCCGGTACAAATTAAAACGCCTAGAAATCGATTTAAATCGGTTTAATTTAAATTGAGCGTTTGTAGCCATAACTCGCACATACTTCCGAATTAGCTTCCGAAACCTATTCCATTGTGTCCGGAACGCGGGGTAAACCTTAGAAACGTTGGTTACGGCGTCTAAATCGGAGTTCGGAATTTCCGGGATGAATAGTGTCGCTCGTTCCTCATAAATAGACCACCATCTTCATAAATTTGATAAAAAATTATCACTAAACCCTAATTTCCTACTGTAGCCGCCTCCACCAGGTCCAATGGCCAGAATTCAATTTCCTTCCTCCCTCAAAATCTCTCAATCCATTCATCGATTCACGAAGCCATCAACTACAAAGATGAAGAGCACGAGATGAGCTTTAAATCCATACGGATATGATCAGGAATGGAGCATCGTAGGGGGAGAAAAAGGGGGCCGACCGTGCTAGGACACGCACGCATTTCCAGGTGAAATATGAGGCCGAGCCTTATGTCCTTGGGGCCAGAGGTAGAGGAGGTCGAGAGCAATGTGATGGTGGTAGTTTGATGAAGTGTAGTTGTGTGAGCGATGAGTATAATCAAACCCTAATTGTTAGAGTTGGGTTCGGCTATAGGGGGGGGTGTCGGCCTGTAGAAGATGAAGAAGAGAAGGAGTGCGTTCAAGGGTCTTGATGTTGCAGGCTTGAGATCCAGTGGCTTAGGTTGAAAATTAGATTAAGTTATGTTGAAATTAAGTTATAAAAATCGTGTACGATCTTTAAAAATTCGTAACTTTTTCATACGAGGTCGAAAAAATGCAAACTCAGTTGCGTTGGAATCGTATGGACGAGCACTACGCGATGGAGTTGGTTTGGAGTCGTTTGGAGTTAGTGAGAATTTCGGGTAAAATTAAACGCGCGTTTAATTTTATTCGAAATAAATCGCTAAAACGGAAATTAAAATCAAGGTGAGAACTTCTCACAAAATCGAATAGGTTTCGATTTTATTTTAAATAGTTAGATTTAAAATATTTGAATGCAT
The DNA here is from genome assembly GCA_030765085.1 of Allium cepa. Classification (NCBI taxonomy): domain Eukaryota; kingdom Viridiplantae; phylum Streptophyta; class Magnoliopsida; order Asparagales; family Amaryllidaceae; genus Allium; species Allium cepa. Next base: position 851,808,543 of record CM060940.1, on the reverse strand, counting down.
GTTTGAATGATGAATTGTATCTATTGATTGTTAAAATAGACATTATGCGCCGTTAGTAAGCGGATGTTATTTAGTAAAAACATATACCGCGAATATTTCATAAACAGTGAAATTGGTATTATATATAATATCAATATATATATATTGGCATATGTATATATTACAGTTATTGATTTCCCGCATTTTTTGTTTAGCGGATGAGACCCTATTACGCCGTTATTAAGCGGATAATATTTAATAAGAACATATACCGCGATAATTTCGTACTGGAGCGAAATTGGTATTGTGCTAATGTTTTTGGATGCAGGAAAACAGGTTGGAGGGATCCAACAGGATTCCTCAACAGTTTTTATTGGATTTCAGATATTTTGATATTTGATGGATTTTCATATTGATATATGATATCGTTGTAGTCGTGATTGACTATTTGGTGTGTAGCATCATTGGACCCAGATTTTGGGATTTTAAAATGATTTTTAAAGTGATTTTTGAAAATATACTTTATTTTTGGAATTGATCCATTTTAAATAATTAAACGCTATAATTTTTAAAGTTATAAAATTATGGGTTTTGTGAAATATAGTTAAAAAGCTGATTTTTAGAAATACGGTTAAAAGTTGATTTTTGAGAAATATGGATCAATGATTTTATAAAATAGTTTAAACTAGATTTTAGAGTTTATTATTAAAAGTTTAAATATAGGATTTATAAAATTTGATTATTTTATAAATCAGAATGATGAAATTATAAAGGAATTTAAAGACGTTTTAAAAGAATAATATAAATTGATTTATATTAAGAGATTTATAAATAGATATTTATAAATCGAAATATTGACATTATAAAACGAGTCTTTATAAATGTTTAAATGAAGTGAAAATGAATTTCATAAATGAATGAAATTTATAGAATTATAAACTGTGAAGTTATAAATGAAATTTTATAAACAGTAGGTTTATAAAATTTGTGAAGTTATTTGAAGAATAGATTGATTAAATAAATAAATCTTATAAGTTATAAGGTTTATAAATTGGAAAGTCTTTAAAAGAACGATTTTATAAAATAATCGTTTTATAAGTATTTAACTTATAATATAAACGTTTAGTTTATAATTGAGTTATAAACTGGAATAGGTAAATAAAAGGATTTATAAAAAAGGAAGTTTTTATAAATAAATAGAAATGGAATTTATAAACGTTGTTTTATAAATTCGCAAACGACTTATTTTGATAAGTTAATTGTTATAACTTAGAAATGGAGTTATATTCACATTTTTGAATAGTGAATAATCGTTTGAATTAAAATGAATAAAAGGATGAAATTTGTTAACGGAGTTTATTCACGTTTTTGAATAGTGAATAACACGTTAAAGGAAATGTTTTGGATTTGGTGTTGTAAATAGAATTAAAACGATCTAACGATGTTTTAAATGTGTTGAGATTCGAAACCATAGATTTCAACATTTATTGTTGAAATAGACGTTTTCGAGAAATAAAAGGAAATAGTGGACTATAACACTGTTGTTATAGTAAATGATTTCCGAATGGAAATGTTTTGGTTTAGTATTGGGATTTATATATCTATTTTAATTTCGAATCCCTATACTAGTGATTTTGGGTTGTCGTAACGATGTTTTACGCAACATTCGTTTTGGCCCAAATAAATATGTTAAGTGAATGATTTCCTTAAAGAAAGAAATATATACTTAATTCGGTTTAAGTATATTGAATATTTTCTAAGTGTTGAAAATAAAAGATTGTGAATTACTTATTTAATAAGTATGGAATTGTTTTCCAGTATAAAGTGAATAATTAGAATTTATCTTTTTGAAGATAAATTGAAATGGATAGTTGAAATTGTATATACATGGATATTTTGAAATATAAATTCATTATGGAATTTATATGTGAAAGGGAATTTGTTTGAAAATAAATATTGATTTATTTTTGAAGTGTTGAAATTGTATATCTTGTGAAGATATTTTGGAAAATAAATAATTTGGAAAATTATTTGGAATCTGGTGATGTATGCATATCCATTGATAGTTCAATAGCCGACTATCAATATTTCCCTTTGAATGGGTATTTGATGTGATTTGATTGAATTTGAATGCACACTTATTTTTGAATAAGCGCTCACTATTCGGGTTAACCGGGAAAGGACCATGGGGTCGTATAACCCATTCCGAATATGTGATACGTCGTTGTGAATTGCATTTGAAGATCGGTGTTGAAGACCGGATATTTGCAAGAGCGATAGGATGACCTATCGATTGTTTCTGCACTGAGTCGCGCCGGTATAGAAACTCCCTAAGTGATGGGAAATCCGATCAGGATTGTGAATATCCGGATTGCAAGGACTTCTTTGTAAGTGCCTTCGGTTTTGTTCGAGCCCGGAACAGACTTGTATGGATTGTATGCCTGACATTACAATTTGAGATATAAAGCCGATTTCTTTCAAATATATTTCTGTTGGTGGCGGAGAATTTATTCTTTGCTTAACACCCTTCTCTGAGACGTACGAGCTCAAAGGTTATATAGTTGAAATTATCAGCGATATATTCCCAGTTTGGTAATGTGACATGCTGAGTGATGCTGAAATGATCATTGTGTTGATTATTTGTGATAGGATCGTTTATTTGATCGTCTATCCTTGTGATCATTGTGTTGATCATTTGTTGACCCAAAGCATGGCTTTTGTATAAAGTATGTTTTTGTGGACGTGACTTCGTCGAGCCTCACATCCCGGAAATGGTCAAAACAGGAAAGAAGCAGCAAGGTTATGAGGGGTAGCACCCTTTAGGATGTGTCCATTTCCTTCTGGAAAAGGGTGGTATCATGGTATGGAGCCCAGATACTTACTCATGTTGAAAACACTTTGTTATGATTGTGTGAATTGATTACGAGCGCTCGGTTGATAAAGGTCCCAAAGGACCGGGGGATGGCATATTCGGTCAGTTGTTACTCAGTTAGGAGTAACCCGGCCTTGTGTTGGTAGAGATCCGGTTTGGTTCTCGGGGATGTCCATCCAGAGGCATTCTCATGTGGCAATGGGAAGTTCCTTGGCCTGACCATTTGTTGGAAATCCAAATAAACAATACGAAACTTGTACGGTATTAGTTGTAGAACCTGCTATTCACTTATGGTGTCGCAACACTGTTTGGATAGTAGCTATAGTAGGCATACGATAATGGTCGTATGTTGGCTAAGATTTATATCTTTATTTTAGAAATGAATTTTCCTACACTATGCACTAGTAATAATAACAAATGTTATTTTAAATGCGTATCAAGCATCTTTGACTATCATAAGGAGAAATCTCCTCCGATTCTGCGTTTGCATGTGTGTGTGTGCGGGAGGCCTTATGGTAGTCTCATTTTTAAAAGCATTGCGAATTGAATTTAAAAATATTCCTCTATTTTGATTTTAAAGATAAATAAACTGTTTTGAGTTCTCACACCAGTCACATGACTGACTCGGAGTTTATTGTTTTCCTTCCTAAACTCTGGGTGCCCACCAATTTCCACACGGGCAGTCAAGAGTTAGGTTTATCAGGATATTCTGGATATTCTGGAGTTGCTGGAGGCAAGCTGGATGGCATGGCGTATTATTTATATAGTATTTCTTTTCCGCTGCACTGTTGTTGTTGTATGTTGTTGTACACTCTGATGATATGATGTAATGAAATGTGATGTAATGTAATAACTGATATAGTTCTTTGTTTAAAGATTATTCATTCATTATTATATGTTGTTCCGCTGCGAATTGTGAGATTCTGATGTTGTTTTGTTGTTTTCTGTCCCGTCCTATTTTCTTCTGTTTTTCTCCTTTTTCTCTATTCTCTTTTTCTTTCTATTTCTAAATTTTCTATCTTCTTTTCCCTCTATCTTCTACCTTTTTCTCTCTTCTTTCTTTTCTTAAATTCTTTTTAAAACCCATAACATTCCGTGTTTTCGGCCTTCGATTTCTCGGCAGTCGATAAAGTGAGTATCGATGTTGGTTTTTCGGCGTCGAAAACCCGTTTGTTACACTGAGTGTATATATATGAGAGAGCGTATTTGTTAGTGTTAATAAATATTTTGATATTGTGTTAATCTGTTCCGCTTTGTATTTATAAATTCTGGTTGATGCATGGGACGCTATGACATCAATAGGGATTTCTAAACACTTAATAGGACAGACCGACATAATATTTGTTTTTAATATAGGTGAATGAAATAATTTTGCCTATTATATTTTCTATATATAAAAATATTTTTATAAATATATATATATATATATATATATTTGGTTGCTATAGATTGGGTGTTAGGAAATAAAAATATTTATAACAATTGAAGCTAAGTTGAAATTATAATAAATCAAATTGGAGATTTTAGAACTTAAGTCCGGGATTTTTGAAAATCTTCTTTCAAAGGATTTGTGAAATATAATGATTTGGTTTATAGGTAATTTCTTATATAAATGTTTAGTATAATTCGGAAGAATTGTTTTAAAAGAGGATTTTGGAGAAAATAAATTTTGTACTTTCCTCTCTGTCGCTAGAAAATAATTTCGGTGATGGCGGCCGCATCATCGACTTTCATTTTCGAGTTTCGTAGGGGAAAGGCCACTGTAGTAAATTCTACTGCAGATTTATTTTGAAATTATCTAAAATTTTAAATTGTTTTAAATATAAATTGAGATATAAGTTGTAAGAACTCATTTATCTATTATTTTTAAAATAAAATTGAAATTTGACCCGGTATTTAATTCTAAAATTTTCCACTAATTAATGGTTTAAATTATTTTTAGGGAAATATAAAGTAAGTAATAAATGGATTGAAACCTCTAATTTAAGTAAGAAAATTAATGCTAGGTATAAAGGAAGTTAAAATTTTAACTGATAAATAATGGTAAAGATTTATTGAAAATCAACGAATTAAAAGGGTTGAGATTAAACTTGTATAAGTTCTTTTGCTTTTTCTTTAACATAAATAACTTACCAAGTATAAAAAGTTGAAATGTGAATTAAGAGTGGAATAGAATATTATGCAAGTAGAATTTTTGGAAATAATGAAGTATTCAATAAATTACTGTTATAAATAAGAATTTAATGGTATTAACTTAAGTGATGATTGGAATTTTACTAAAATTAAAGGTTGTATTATTAATAGGTGATTTTAACCTTAAGAAAGTAAAAATGAAATTCCTTAATTTATAAAGTTTGATTGGAGGGTTATTAACTTAAGTACGCCTTAATTTCCCCCTATTCTAATATAATAGTAAGTAAGTAATATATAAATGACTGTAAACCCTAAGTAATTAATTAATAAAATTCCTTATTTTTAAGAATGAAGGTTAAAGGGTTAATAATTTAAGTGTAATTAAAAAGGGTTACTGTAATTAAATATAATAGAAAGTGGGTAATTAAATTGTTACTACTATTAAATATAATAGAAACTTCAACATTAAATAAATGAATGAAATTAAAGGTAAGTTGAAATTGTAATTTATAAAACAAATATATATTAGTTTAAGGAATTGAGAAGAAACTTGTAAATTTTCACTTACATTCTTAAAACATACATAACTTACCATATAATAAAAGTTGCAATATTAGTAAGAAAATGTAAGGGGAAATCTTACAAGTGAAGCTTGAGGTAATAAAGGTATTCAATAAATTTGCTGTTATTAATGAGAATTAATTGTATAAACTTAAGTTAAATTGGAAATTTTACTATATAAGTAAAGGTAAGTAGTATAAATAGATGATATAAACTTTAGTCAATAAATTGGAATGCAAATATATGAATTTTGTAATAAATGGAAAACGAAAATTGTAAGAAATAAAGAAATCCCTCCATAAATGAAAGAAAGAAAATCAAACCACTGAAGCATGAAATAAATGTATAATAAGTTAATTTGGTTGTTGGTTTGAATTGTATTGTTTGATTTATGATTGTGGGGTAAGGAACTTGAAGTTGTTGGATGAATAAATAATCTATCTTTGTTCCATCTAAGACTGTTGAGTAAAGGATGCACTTGATAGTTAATTTCATTTCATACAAATTTCAAGTTTGAACCCAAACAACTATTTGTTTGATGGATTAAATGATTGCTTTGTGTGTGTATGTATGTTGTTTGTAAGGTTGATGGTTGTTGAATTGTTTGGTTGATTAATGATTGAATCCACTTGAATAGTTCACTTTAAAATAAATATTCAACCTTTTAGATTTTATAAGTGAAATGCAGGCTATGGAAGCCACTGCTAGTGCTCTGGTTCCCTAATAATAAGCGTATTGCCCGACAAATAGGTACGTTTTCGGATTACGTTTAAAGCGCTATTTTATAATTTTGCCCGTGTTGGGATAATATTTTGATAATATATGTAATATATTTGTATATTTTGATATTATATTTTCTCCAGAGTCTCTCCGTACAAAGGAGACTCTGCCAAAAAATTTCGTAAATTTTGGACTTAGAATTTTGTTGAATATTTTCCAAACTTTAATGATTTAAGTATAAAAGGTTATAATGACTATAAAACGGGCATATCTCATTTAAGGAAATTAATTTAGTAAATTATTGTTTATAAGTTAATATTTGAAATAAGATGTAATGTTTTATTCTTCCTTCTCCCTTCTTTTTCCTTTTCGGGGACGAAAAGTTTTGAGTGGGGGAGATTGTAACGACCCGTTAAATTAATAATATTAAATGAGTTAAATTAATATAATTTCTAACCTGATTTAGAAAAAAAAAGGCTTTAAGATTTATTTGAGAAAATGTAGTAATTTGTTATAGTAATTGGAATTTAATGTAACAATTTAATTTTTATGACAATAGTTTTGGATAATGTAATTGTCACACTTTGTTAAAAGTTAATGTTAAGAAACCAATAAATGTTGAATTAGTGAATATTAACAAAATATTTACTAGAATGGGATTCATTTAATATTAAAATAAATAGTAGGATTGTTTCATTTGGTGACCGTTGAATAAACCAATGCAATAAGTGTAGATAAATTTTTTTATGAATATTGTTCGATAATGAATGTACTTAAAAACGGTAATAAACTTAATATAAGAAAACAAAGGCAAATTGTGTATTAATTAATGAATTCATGAATCAGTGTATGGACTTAGTGTAACTATACGTAAATGTACGCAATAAGGTTGTGAAATACCAATGATTTGGATTTCCAATTTATATTAAACATAATGTTGGTAGAAATTGGAATTCACTGTTGTGTGAAATATATGAGAAATCAGGTCAAATGTAAATTATACTGTAGATGATATACTCTTTTAAACAGTAGGATTTTTAAATAAATAAACGTTTCACTTAGGTTTCAATTAGATAACTTATGTAGTTTAATGGAGAATCAATTGCAATTAATTGCCATAAATTAGTGATGATAGGGTAGTTTGATTTGGCCTTTAAGAAGCAAAGAAAAAGAAAGCCAAGATTTATGAATTCATTTGCAATGTGAAATGCAAATCTTGTGGATTGTTTTTTTTTTCAAATGGAATTAATATTTAACCATTACGTTAGTGGAGTCTGATAAGTTAAGGTAGATAATCAATGGTAATTTACCTAATTCAAAGGATATATTAATATAAATATGGGTAAAATGAGGTTAGACCAAGGATATAATATTAATTGATTTTTAAGGTTTAATTAATACGTGAAATAGACAAGATTCTACATTCAAACATTTATACAAAGCTAAGTTGTAAATAGAAGTACCAATGTAATATAATGTAAATAGATGGGAATCAACATTTATTTATTTATTTAATGGAATTTAATTTCTATAGTATGATAATCGCAATTAAATGAAATTGAAATAGCTAATTTATACGTTAGTTGAAATTTAGCTGGAATATGAGGATTTTTAATGAAATAGTGAAATCAAATGGAAATAAGGTTTCAATTATACATTGGAATTTATATTCACCATAAAAGGTTAATTGAAAACCAAAGGAGTTAATAAAGGAATCAAGCTTTATCTATTAATTTGGATTTAAGATATCGTAAATTGGATTTATTGCAATAATTAATTCTATAAGATGAGGTTAATACTTATTCTATTTATAATTAGACCAAATTATTGATATAGATTTTTTGAAAGCAGAATCTATAAATCAATTTGAGTATCAAATTCAATAATTGCGCTTATTGCATAAATAAAGGGAATTTAACGTTAAATATTACGTTACTGAAATTTAAAATGAACTTTAAGAATAATATTGTGAATCATGAATCAAGTATGTGGCATCCCTATTTGGATAAAGAATGAGTATATAAAAGTTAAAATCTAATATACAGGGTTTTGAGCATTTAATTTTATAATTCTTAAATATAGGAAAGTGCAGAAATTAACACTGCAAATTGATATACTTATAATTTTAATTCACATCCAAGCTTATTAAATCATTTGAAATTGATTAAATTATATAAGTAATAAAATTTGGACAATTTTAGAATATAATATAAAATTTGGATTTTTGTAATTTATTTTGATTTATTTAATGAATATAAAAATAGCCTTTTTTTGTCACGGACTCGGATTTCGATGAAACCAGTTTCATCGGATCCGTATCGGTGAATTATTATAGGGTTTCAAGTTTCGTATCGATCGGACTTGTCGTTTGATCGTACGGGCGTGAAACGCCTTGAAATCAAATTTAATTAAAATTAATTTGAATCAATTTGGAAATTTTGTTTTCAGCATAACTTCTTCATACGATCAAATTTGGACGTGAAACTTTTTCCATCGCGTTCATAATATTTTAAATTACCTATTTGGATATATAGATTTAATAAATTCGGTTCCGGAGGCATAGCGGGCTTTTTGGGCCATAGTTTGTTCCGCACGTTCATTCTACGGTCTGTCTACTCTATCTCTAACCCCTCTATATAAACCTAGCTACAAGACCTAACCTCCGCCTAATTTCTTTTCATCTGAGCGTATACTTTCTTCAAGCTCCTCTTCTTCTTCAATGGGTGCTAACCCTAGATCCAGTCAGTTCAAAAAAAAAAAAAATTCAAATTTAAAAAAAAAAAAAAAATGGATCTGCAGCAGCTTCTGGTCGCGCTTCGGGTTTCAGGGGAGAAAACCCTAGAGCAACTTCGGGTCAGGAAGAAAATGACTCGGGTCGCTCCGGGTCGTTTTGGCGAAAACTCTAAGCAAGCACCGGGGAATTGAGGCGGCGCACCGAAGTCGAACCCGAAGTCGACTCAGGACCAGAATTTTTCCATTTTTCAAATTTCCGTAACTTTTGCATACGAGCTCGGATTCACGCGCGGTTTGTTTTGCTGGGATCGTAACGGAATTTCTGACGTTTTGACGCTGGTTTGGATGGATTTGGAGACCGTCAAAATTTTAAGTTTAAATTGAATTTAAATTCGATTTAAATTCCAAAGGTGAGTGTTTAAAACCCACTCACAACTACTAGAAGCTTTTATGTTTGTTAAATTAATTTTAGAAATGAATAGCAATTTATTTATGAGTATTTGGCATGTTTATTTCACTCATATTTGTTGAATTGCATTTATTAAGTTTAACTGTTAATTTAATTTATTTATTGCGTATTAATTGATAGTTAGAATTTATTTGTTTGCCTATAAACTGCTAGTTAACAGTTATATAGATTATTACTGAATATAAACTATTAGATTAATAGTTGTTAAATTTAATCTGAATAAAATTGCCAGTTATTACCTGTTATCTATTATCAAATATAAATTGTTATTGATTGATATTGCTTGATGATTTTGATTGGATGATGGATGATGTTGATGGATGTTTATTGAATATCATAAAATTGCGAATTATCATGCATATTTCATTTCATTCGGGATTGTGGTTTGAAATGATATACAACCGCAAAATTTTATATCTTTTAAATTGCGGATTGAAATGATAAATATCCGTATCGCTTGACCATAGGATAGAAAATTTTATACAGGCACCGCGGTCTATATATAACTATTTTAATGTGATTTCTATGGTTTGGATGGAATACGGTTTCTAAAAATCTTAAATTTTATATTGTATAAATATTATTCTTCCATATATATACATATGAAGTTGAAAATTTTGAAATTAAAAGGTGTATAAAAATCTTTATTTAAAAATGGAAAAAAATTAAGAAAATGGAGTTTAATAATTTATATCATATGTTTAAATGTTAAGTTTGGAAATTTTAAGATATGATATTTATAATTGGATTTTTCCCAAAATAAATTGAAATGAATATTCTAGTATAATTTGAATTGGGAAAATATATATATTTTATTACTAGAAATTGAAGTCTTATTATTTATGGATTTTATGTGAATATTCAAGACTAATTAATAGAACAATTGATCTGTTGAAAGAATAAAATCCAATTTTAGTTTGAAATATTGTTACTCAAAATGGATATACGTATATATAAATAAATTGAAGTGGTTTTGGAACTTGAGAGAGATAATATAAATTTTGGTTTAGACTTTAATAAAGAAATGTATTTGTAAAGCCATGAGAACTATTTTCTTTACAAAGTAACATTTAAGTTAAACCATTTAATTCATATACCGTTGAATGTCCAAACCATTCAAGTTTTTTTTATAGAAGTTATGGTTTTAAATTATGATTTTCAAAATACTATGCTTTGAAAATATTTGATTTTCAGACGATATGAAGTTAAAGCATTTTGATTTTGGAAAAGAATTATATTTGGGATAAGTGATAAAATATGGTTTTGGGTTTTGAAATGATATCGTATTCATGGTTATGAAATGGAATGTTTATTCTGATTTTTAAAGTATAACCTATTTTTAAATGACCGCGGTGTTATAATAACGATGGGTTGGCAAAGAGACCGGGATCAGATATCTGACATACTCTCTGTCGATACCGAAAACCACTTTGACTAACCGTGTACGCGGTGGAGATTCCAAAATGAAGTAGGTGGTGGAAACGTTTCCTGTAAGGTAAATACGTGGACCCGACTCCCGTGAGTTGGCATAAGGTGGCTAAAACAGGAGCGATTCTCAGGCCAATGAGGTCATTCCTCTGATCGGACCCTCCTCTTCGATATTATACTTTGATTTTGGATTGATTCAGTGGCCACTTCTATATTTTGATTTTGGGGAGTTAGTCCGAGGTGGGCGGTAACTGCGGCTACGCGTTTCCACCAGCCTGGATAACAATTGGTATATCTACCCTGGCATTGCCTAGTTGTGCCGTGTCACCTACCATACCGAGCCTTTACTACGAGTTTCTATTTGTGTCGTACCTATGGAGTATCCTCTGGTAGCTTCCCGATCAGGAGGTATTACGGTACTGTATAGACTATTGGCATTATTTGTGTTAAGGGCTATATGGGTAACCCCTTAACGCTATTTAAAAGTAAGTTTATTTTATAAATAGACACTATTATAATAGCGCAATATACTACATAGTAAATAGTTTAACGGATCCTTAGGAGATGCAAATCCCGAACATCCCTTGAGTTACTGTACTCATATTTATTTCTGTTAATTTAACTCACATAAGATCTTTTAGTCTGACTCGAGTGTTTTTGTCTTTTCAAATTCGCTCGGGTCAGTCCGAGCGTTTCAGGATCGAAGACTTTAGCTTTGAAGGACGAAGACGAAGGAGTCGTATTATTATTATCTATAGTATTGCACCACACTCTAAATTTCCGCTGCATTGATTGTATTGGTATGTGTAACTCTGATATTCATTGTATAAGTAAAATAAATATTTTGTAAACAGTTATCATGAACTGTATATTGATTATTATATTTTATCCTTCCGCTGTGAGATTCTATTTTGTTTTATTTCTTCTCTGTTTTTCTTATTTACCCCATAACAATCCGCCCTTGCGTATGCTTTGAATTGGCACGTGTGTCGGTTTAAAGTGTGCGAAAAGGCGGGATGTTACAGTTGGTATCGGAGCTTTGGTTTAGCGATAAACCTTGGTTTTGTGGGGTTTGACTCTTTGTTAATAGGGTAGTAATACCCTATGGGAGTCGCTGAGTGTATATATATGAGAGAGCGTATTTGTTAGTGTTAATAAAGATTTTGATATTGTGTTAATCTGTTCCGCTTTGTATTTATAAATTCTGGTTGATGCATGGGACGCTATGACATCAATAGGGATTTCTAAACACTTAATAGGACAGACCGACATAATATTTGTTTTTAATATAGGTGAATGAAATAATTTTGCCTATTATATTTTCTATATATAAAAATATTTTTATAAATATATATATATATTTGGTTGCTATAGATTGGGTGTTAGGAAATAAAAATATTTATAACAATTGAAGCTAAGTTGAAATTATAATAAATCAAATTGGAGATTTTAGAACTTAAGTCCGGGATTTTTGAAAATCTTCTTTCAAAGGATTTGTGAAATATAATGATTTGGTTTATAGGTAATTTCTTATATAAATGTTTAGTATAATTCGGAAGAATTGTTTTAAAAGAGGATTTTGGAGAAAATAAATTTTGTACTTTCCTCTCTGTCGCTAGAAAATAATTTCGGTGATGGCGGCCGCATCATCGACTTTCATTTTCGAGTTTCGTAGGGGAAAGGCCACTGTAGTAAATTCTACTGCAGATTTATTTTGAAATTATCTAAAATTTTAAATTGTTTTAAATATAAATTGAGATATAAGTTGTAAGAACTCATTTATCTATTATTTTTAAAATAAAATTGAAATTTGACCCGGTATTTAATTCTAAAATTTTCCACTAATTAATGGTTTAAATTATTTTTAGGGAAATATAAAGTAAGTAATAAATGGATTGAAACCTCTAATTTAAGTAAGAAAATTAATGCTAGGTATAAAGGAAGTTAAAATTTTAACTGATAAATAATGGTAAAGATTTATTGAAAATCAACGAATTAAAAGGGTTGAGATTAAACTTGTATAAGTTCTTTTGCTTTTTCTTTAACATAAATAACTTACCAAGTATAAAAAGTTGAAATGTGAATTAAGAGTGGAATAGAATATTATGCAAGTAGAATTTTTGGAAATAATGAAGTATTCAATAAATTACTGTTATAAATAAGAATTTAATGGTATTAACTTAAGTGATGATTGGAATTTTACTAAAATTAAAGGTTGTATTATTAATAGGTGATTTTAACCTTAAGAAAGTAAAAATGAAATTCCTTAATTTATAAAGTTTGATTGTAGGGTTATTAACTTAAGTACGCCTTAATTTCCCCCTATTCTAATATAATAGAAAGTAAGTAATATATAAATGACTGTAAACCCTAAGTAATTAATTAATAAAATTCCTTATTTTTAAGAATGAAGGTTAAAGGGTTAATAATTTAAGTGTAATTAAAAAGGGTTACTGTAATTAAATATAATAGAAAGTGGGTAATTAAATTGTTACTACTATTAAATATAATAGAAACTTCAACATTGAATAAATGAATGAAATTAAAGGTAAGTTGAAATTGTAATTTATAAAACAAATATATATTAGTTTAAGGAATTGAGAAGAAACTTGTAAATTTTCACTTACATTCTTAAAACATACATAACTTACCATATAATAAAAGTTGCAATATTAGTAAGAAAATGTAAGGGGAAATCTTACAAGTGAAGCTTGAGGTAATAAAGGTATTCAATAAATTTGCTGTTATTAATGAGAATTAATTGTATAAACTTAAGTTAAATTGGAAATTTTACTATATAAGTAAAGGTAAGTAGTATAAATAGATGATATAAACTTTAGTCAATAAATTGGAATGCAAATATAATGAATTTTGTAATAAATGGAAAACGAAAATTGTAAGAAATAAAGAAATCCCTCCATAAATGAAAGAAAGAAAATCAAACTACTGAAGCATGAAATAAATGTATAATAAGTTAATTTGGTTGTTGGTTTGAATTGTATTGTTTGATTTATGATTGTGGGGTAAGGAACTTGAAGTTGTTGGATGAATAAATAATCTATCTTTGTTCCATCTAAGACTGTTGAGTAAAGGATGCACTTGATAGTTAATTTCATTTCATACAAATTTCAAGTTTGAACCCAAACAACTATTTGTTTGATGGATTAAATGATTGCTTTGTGTGTGTATGTATGTTGTTTGTAAGGTTGATGGTTGTTGAATTGTTTGGTTGATTAATGATTGAATCCACTTGAATAGTTCACTTTAAAATAAATATTCAACCTTTTAGATTTTATAAGTGAAATGCAGGCTATGGAAGCCACTGCTACTGCTCTGGTTCCCTAATAATAAGCGTATTGCCCGACAAATAGGTACGTTTTCGGATTACGTTTAAAGCGCTATTTTATAATTTTGCCCGTGTTGGGATAATATTTTGATAATATATGTAATATATTTGTATATTTTGATATTATATTTTCTCCAGAGTCGTCTCTCCGTACAAAGGAGACTCTGCCAAAAAATTTCGTAAATTTTGGACTTAGAATTTTGTTGAATATTTTCCAAACTTTAATGATTTAAGTATAAAAGGTTATAATGACTATAAAACGGGCATATCTCATTTAAGGAAATTAATTTAGTAAATTATTGTTTATAAGTTAATATTTGAAATAAGATGTAATGTTTTATTCTTCCTTCTCCCTTCTTTTTCCTTTTCGGGGACGAAAAGTTTTGAGTGGGGGAGATTGTAACGACCCGTTAAATTAATAATATTAAATGAGTTAAATTAATATAATTTCTAACCTGATTTAGAAAAAAAAAGGCTTTAAGATTTATTTGAGAAAATGTAGTAATTTGTTATAGTAATTGGAATTTAATGTAACAATTTAATTTTTATGACAATAGTTTTGGATAATGTAATTGTCACACTTTGTTAAAAGTTAATGTTAAGAAACCAATAAATGTTGAATTAGTGAATATTAACAAAATATTTACTAGAATGGGATTCATTTAATATTAAAATAAATAGTAGGATTGTTTCATTTGGTGACCGTTGAATAAACCAATGCAATAAGTGTAGATAAATTTTTTTATGAATATTGTTCGATAATGAATGTACTTAAAAACGGTAATAAACTTAATATAAGAAAACAAAGGCAAATTGTGTATTAATTAATGAATTCATGAATCAGTGTATGGACTTAGTGTAACTATACGTAAATGTACGCAATAAGGTTGTGAAATACCAATGATTTGGATTTCCAATTTATATTAAACATAATGTTGGTAGAAATTGGAATTCACTGTTGTGTGAAATATATGAGAAATCAGGTCAAATGTAAATTATACTGTAGATGATATACTCTTTTAAACAGTAGGATTTTTAAATAAATAAACGTTTCACTTAGGTTTCAATTGGATAACTTATGTAGTTTAATGGAGAATCAATTGCAATTAATTGCCATAAATTAGTGATGATAGGGTAGTTTGATTTGGCCTTTAAGAAGCAAAGAAAAAGAAAGCCAAGATTTATGAATTCATTTGCAATGTGAAATGCAAATCTTGTGGATTGTTTTTTTTTCAAATGGAATTAATATTTAACCATTACGTTAGTGGAGTCTGATAAGTTAAGGTAGATAATCAATGGTAATTTACCTAATTCAAAGGATATATTAATATAAATATGGGTAAAATGAGGTTAGACCAAGGATATAATATTAATTGATTTTTAAGGTTTAATTAATACGTGAAATAGACAAGATTCTACATTCAAACATTTATACAAAGCTAAGTTGTAAATAGAAGTACCAATGTAATATAATGTAAATAGATGGGAATCAACATTTATTTATTTATTTAATGGAATTTAATTTCTATAGTATGATAATCGCAATTAAATGAAATTGAAATAGCTAATTTATATGTTAGTTGAAATTTAGCTGGAATATGAGGATTTTTAATGAAATAGTGAAATCAAATGGAAATAAGGTTTCAATTATACATTGGAATTTATATTCACCATAAAATGTTAATTGAAAACCAAAGGAGTTAATAAAGGAATCAAGCTTTATCTATTAATTTGGATTTAAGATATGGTAAATTGGATTTATTGCAATAATTAATTCTATAAGATGAGGTTAATACTTATTCTATTTATAATTAGACCAAATTATTGATATAGATTGTAACAACCCGATATTTTCGTCAATTTTCAACTTGAAGTTTTTAAAATTTAAATTACAAATGGTTATAAAGTTTGAGGGGCTTTGATTTTTTTTTAATAGTGGTTCATTTGTTTTGGTTTCGGTCCAAACTTTGGTTTTCAGTAGTTTGTTGATAAACGTTCGATCTCTGTAGTGTTTACTTGGTTTTCCATAGCGTACCTGTGAATTAAGAACAATGCTATCAGAAAGTGTGAATAATTATTATAACAATCAAATTGCACTTACTATTAAACAAACAAGCTAAACCCTTAACTAAATTATTTATTAAATTATAAAACTTAAGCAAATCGCAACTCATTTCTCAGCCCAGCCCACAATCTCCCTTTACCTTTTCTTCGACTTAAACCCATCCCCCTTTTTAATTCATTTATCTTATTCGTTCGTTTGCTAACCTAAAACCACCGAAACGAAATTAATGGCGGCTACGTTCGATCGCTCCTACCCCTTCTTCCCAAATTGGGGTTTCGTTCGTCCTTGGCTTTGCTCGTCTCTGTGATGCTTCAATTCGTCGACAAGGTGAGTGTTTCACTCACATCTAATTCCTATCTCGAGTTTACTAGTGTTCGAATTCGATGATTTTCGTTCGTATTTGATTGTTGAATTCGCCCCTTGATTTGTCGGCCATTCGACTATGCATTTTCCTTGAATATTGACTTCGGTCATTGCTTGAACTATTTCGATTTCGGCATTGTTTTGATTTCGAACTGCAACTGATTTTGAGCATTTATGTTGGCATTGGTATTAACGTGAATTTTGTTTCTGCTTCAATTCGTTTATCAACTGCCTTCGGCTTGCGATAATGTTGGCTTCGGTTTCGGTTTGCGTCGCTGTCCACTTTTCATTCATTGGTTTTACTTATAGTCCCTGAGCATCATTGTTACCAGTTGTATTCATTAATGCCAGTTGCATTCATTGTTGCTAGTTGCATTGCTTTGTTCAGTTTGTACTTGTAGTCTCTGTGCTTCATTGTTCCACAATTGGCATTGTCTCGTATTTTGTTATTCGTGATGCCTAGCTATGTTGCCTTATCATAGGTGCACTGTCCAGTATGTTTACAAGTATACTTCATTTACTTGTTGCCAGTCATTTAAAATCAGTTGCATGTCCACTTTGCTGCAATACTTATTCGTGTATGCAATGCCTTGTGTACTTGTCATGTTCTTGCAGTACATAGGCTATTGAATTCACGTTGAGGCTGGTGCTGTTATGGTCGAGACTGCATTCATATATGGTTATTTAAAACCATTTCTTTATTGAGGTTGTGTCACTGATGTTAGCACTGTGCCTTAGCCTTGCTCTTTGTTGCTGTAGCACGCACTCGAGCCATGGTAGCATTTGCTTCTGCACTGATTCATACATTGTAATCTTCACTGCACCCTGTTGCATTGTTGATGCTCTTTGAGTTTTTTTTTTACCCTTTGCTGGTTCATCTGATTCAGTGTTTCACTTTGTTATGGTTTCATATAGTAGCTGGATTTGGTCGAGTTGCTTGAATTCACTGTTGAATTCAGTTGCTTGATGTATTCGAGTTAGTGTTGTCCCATCTGTTCATCACTATATATTTAAAAATATTTGTGCATATGTAAATATATACATATGTATGTGTGTATGAATAAATTGGTGGATTGGCTAGAATTGCAATCTTATAGTCATCATGTATGCCTGGTCTCATTTTCATGTTACCGGTATCATGTTTCACTTTGGTTGGTCTGCACCCATTTCTCTTCATTGCTGTGTGTATACATACATTTCTGTAGCATGTTATTGCAATGTTGTGCACTTCATATTGTTTAACCTTTTGGACATACATGTTGAGGCTGTTGTTTATTTGCTGTCATGTTCAAATTTACCATTTGCCTCTGTGTTGCATTGAACTGTGTTTCACTGTCTTGCTTGCTGAGGCAGCTCTGTCCACTGTTTTGAATCTTGATGCTCTCACCTTCATTTGATTGTGTCCTCATGTAGAACACTGTTCTATATGTTCCCTTCATGCTACATTACTATTTGGTGGCACGTGAGATTGCATTCATTTTAGCCACTGATGCACTCATTTGTACATCATTGTTTGCCTCTTTCATTGTCTTGTACATGTAACATTGGCTTTCCTTGGTGCCTTGTTCCTGTCCTTAATATTGAGCTGGTTCGTACCTGTAGCTCGAGTTGCACATGTGCACTTGCTCATTTGGGTTGTGCGGTTTCTCGTTGCTCTTCTGATTCTTTTTGCCACGTGTAGTTGGTTATGTACATTCACTTGTGTACATATCTTACGTTCACTTGTGTACATATCTTACATTCACTTGTGTACATATCTTACATTCACTTGTGTACATATCTTACATTCATTGGGTACATCATCACTGTAGTGGCACGGCAGTGCACGGAAGCGTGAACTGCAGCCACACGGTATTCATTGGGTATATCGTCACGATAGTGGCATGGCAGTGCACGCAAGCGTGAACTGCAGCCACACGGTATGGTTTTGTGATATTCTATTTTGTTTTGATTTATTAATCTTTTGCGTAGTTCATGTGCTGTAGTGGCGAGGCAGTACACGCGTGCGTGTACTGCAGCCCTACTCATCTTAATATTTTAATTGATATTTCAATGGTTCGAACTGTTCTGTTTATTTCAATTCAATATTCTGAATTGCATTCTGATTTGGTTTAACTACTGTCGCCTATTCATTATTTAATTATTATTGCTTCTGTGCACTAATAACTGAGTTTGAATTAGACTGACCCGAGTATTATTTTCTTTTGAATCTAATACTCGGGTCAGACCGAGTATTTCAGGTTGTAGATATTCTGCTTTGGGTTGCTGCTAGAGCTATGAAGTTCTTTCATATCTTTTGGAGTAGTCGTCGTCATTTGTAGTAGTATGTAAAATTGTATAGGAAGATATGTATTCATGTATATTATATACGTTAATGTACTTGTATATGTAACTTCCTTAGACGACTGTTGTAGTTGTATCATATGTACCGTGTGAATGTATTGTAACTGACATCAGTTATTATATATATATGAGACTTTCTGTTTCATCTGTGTTCCGCATTTATATTATCTGTGTTGTTATTTTATATTTACTGTTCTAAACTATTACGAACCATCGTAGTTCGTTTTATACTGGAATTGGGGTATGTCGATGGGAGAAAATAAATCAGAGATGAAAAATGAAAGAATATATATATTTATATCACTCCCATCGAGATAACCAATACTAGTGTAAGGCCAACTATTGATGGCCGCTCCTCAACAGCCTTATTCTCCGTGCTAGTTGACAGCATTACACCGTAGTGTTCTTGGCTAGCGTGGGTATAGAGGTGGGGCGTCACAGCTTGGTATCAGAGCCTGGGGTTTAGAACAAATATAAAACATAACTTAGATAGTACATGTGTTACAACTATTTGTCGACGTTTTATCTCTCATATTTGCAAATGATTATCTTTGATCGTTAGGTATGAATTCCTAACGCTTATTCGTATGCATTTGATTTTTGATTCTTGTGTTTTCGGCTTTGATTTGATTTAGCCGATGATTGATTTTGTTCGAATCTCAGCGATTCCGAACTTGATATTTTATGTTTTCCTCGGATTGATTTCCATTCGACTTCGGTCACTTTGTTTTTGAGAAATTTCTAAATTCTTGATTTCCAAGACTCTGACTTGGTTTGCCGTTGAGTCCTTTGATGATGATGTTGAATCGTTTTATACTCTATTATGGCCATTAATTGTTGACTTCGGCATTAACTTGATTTTTTTTTGTTGAAGTCATTTATGCATTTATGCTCGTTTTGTTTCATTATTCCATTTGTCAATCGATTCTTCTTGTCCGATTAGTTGTTGTCATCTTTGTCGACTTTGAAAACTTCTATTTTTGGAATTTCTGGATATTCCTACCTTGATCGATTTAGAATCGAATTATTTGGATTTTATTCACATCTTCGAATGTGAATTTTAGTGAATTGATTTGGTTTCCAAATTTAATCGATTTTTGATTATTTCTCGATTTGTTGCTATCATTTATTAGCAACTTTGG
Organism: Allium cepa; assembly: GCA_030765085.1. Taxonomy (NCBI): domain Eukaryota; kingdom Viridiplantae; phylum Streptophyta; class Magnoliopsida; order Asparagales; family Amaryllidaceae; genus Allium; species Allium cepa. Next base: position 851,788,389 of record CM060940.1, on the reverse strand, counting down.
TGACCATTTCTTCGGAATTTTTGTGAACATACCCTTCGATGAATTCGGTATCGATTTCTTTGGATTCTATTCACGTCTTCGTATGTGAATTCTTGTGATTGATTGTTTCTGCAATCATTTTTGTGATTTGTCACTTTAAAAATATAAATGTTTCAATACTAGTAGTAAATATCAAAACTCTTTTATCAAAATGTTTTCAACTCTATTTTCAATATCAAAATCTTTTCCTAAACCGTTTTCCGATCTATTAGTATATACAAACCTTTATTTTCACTCGTATGAGAAATCTAATTAAACGGCTTAGCAAAACAAGTGGTATGAAACGCTTGCGTTTACTTCGTCGGTTAATTTTTGGACTTGTTCGATTGAACCACTTGTGACATTTTTCTAGTGAAGATCTACAATTTGTTCGTAAATATTTAAGTTAAGCTAGTGGTTATGGGACATGAAGCTAAACTTTTATATTCACTAGCTTAGTGTAATTGACACTTCTCGTTGATCTTGACGATCGCTTTATGAATTAGACTAGCAATTGCGCGATGTCTCTTTCATTGCGAGGTTAGACTAGACACCACTTGTGTGATTCCATTCACACATACCTTTCTGCTTTTTGGTTAGTCTTGACCTCAATCTGTGTGATTCCATTCACACATGCTTAGTGTAATTGACACTCCTCGTTGATCATGATGATCGTTCTGATGGTCAGACTAGACACGACTTGTGTGATTCCATTCACACATACCTTTCTGCTTTTTGGTTAGTCTTGACCTCAATCTGTGTGATTCCATTCACACATGCGGGGTAGCTCCCCATGGTCTTCGGACCGTCATGTGATAGGCCTCTTTCCCTTTTTCTGTGATTTCTAGATTCCTTATGTTGATTTCTGGAAATTTTATGCTTCACCTATTCTTGTGCATTGGTGAATTCATATGTTATTAATTTGTCATGAGTCCAAATTTGGGGTATGTTACCTCTTTGGATCTTTGAGAAGATTCTTGTGATATTGATTATCTCTTATCGGTTGATCTCCTGTTGATCATTATTTGCATACTTATAGTCGTATGTCAGTATGGATATTTCATATTTATGCCATACCCCTCATCGGTTGATCTCCTGTTGATCATTATTTACATACTTATAGTAGTATGTCATTATGGATATTTTATGTTATGCCATATCTTTTATTCTATGTCATTCTGTTCGAGTTTTTATACTCCGTTCGAGTTTTTATACTCCGTTCGAGTTTTCATACTCCGTTCGAGTTTTCATACTCCGTTCGAGTTCTCATACTCTTATCTTGTGATTTCTGGATTTCTTGTGTAGATTTCTAGAATTTGTGCTTCACCAACTTTCGTGATTTCTATTGATAAGTTTTATCAATTCTTGTGCATTGGTGAATTCGTGTGTTATTGACTTGTTATGAATACAAGTTTAGGGTATGATATCCCTTTCTATCTTTGAGAAGATCCTTGTGACATTTTTGATGAACGAAAATTCATTGGTATTATATTTTGATGCCAATTATTTCGATGAAATTTTGACGTATGTCGAAGTTGCTACTGACATTGCTATTTTAATCACGTGTTTTAAAAATTTGTTATTCTTCAAAATATTTCAAAATATAAATCAAAATTGTTTTCAAAATTTTTACGATTTGCGCTTTCAAAAGAATGAGGAAGCGAATTAAACGTTTCAGAAAAATCGAGGACTATGACCCCTTTCTTTTACTGATTCGCTTAATTCCGGACTTGTCCGTTTGAGAACGTAAAATGTTATTTATTTAAAATACACAATTTTGCACTTTCAAGGAAACGATGAAGTGAATTAAACGATTTAGTAAAACTCGTGGTTATGGGTCATGTGCGTTTGCTATTTCGGTTAATTTCGGACTCGTTAATTGAAAATTTGTGATTTCTGATTATCGCTTGTGATAATCAGATAATTGAGATTTAATTATCGTTTGTGATAATTAAACATTTGCGATTTGAGATTTGATTATCAATTGTGATAATTAAATATTTATGATTTCTGATTATAGTTTTTGATAATCAGATATTTATTGTTTCTAATTATCAATTGTGATAATTAGATATTTGTGGTTTAATTATCGTTTGTGATAATTAAACATTTGCGATTTGAGATTTGATTATCAATTGTGATAATTAAATATTTGTGATTTAAGATTGATTTTCGATTTTGATAATCGAATACTTGTTGATTTGATTATCGTTTTTGATAATCGAATATTTGTGATTAGAGATTTCTGAATTATCTATTGATAATTAGATATTTGTGGTTTAATTATCGTTTGTGATAATTAAACATTTGCGATTTGAGATTTGATTATCAATTGTGATAATTAAATATTTGTGATTTAAGATTGATTTTCGATTTTGATAATCGAATACTTGTTGATTTGATTATCGTTTTTGATAATCGAATATTTGTGATTAGAGATTTCTGAATTATCTATTGATAATTAGATTTTGTTGATAATTTGTGAATTTCTTTTATGAAATCAAAAGATTTCTTTGGCGTTTATATTGTACTACGTCGGTGTACCGACTCAGTTTTCTGCTATTCATGATGTTTTCCACGTCTTCCAATTACGGAAATGCCTTAGGGATTTCCAATTTCTATTCTTGAGCAATCTTATATTCACATCATTGCTTCGGGGGTGTAGCACCTTCGAAATATAGATGTTTCTCTTGTTGAGATTCTCAATGGTTCTCAAATTCTATGGATTTCTCTTAGGAATCCAAAGAATTCATCGAGCAAACATGTTCAGGCTTTCTCTTTCATGCTCTATATGGTGAACTTTCTATTTCTAACTTCTTTATCGTATGATGATGTTCTTTATGGTTGTTACCATTTGTCCATTTGTTCCTTAAGATTGCGAGGACGTAATTTCTTTAAGGAGGGTAGTCTGTAACAACCCGATATTTTCGTCAATTTTCAAATTGAAGTTTTTAAAATTTAAATTACAAATGGTTATAAAGTTTGAGGGGCTTTGATTTTTTTTTAATAGTGGTTCATTTGTTTTGGTTTCGGTCCAAACTTTGGTTTTCAGTAGTTTGTTGATAAACGTTCGATCTCTGTAGTGTTTACTTGGTTTTCCATAGCGTACCTGTGAATTAAGAACAATGCTATCAGAAAGTGTGAATAATTATTATAACAATCAAATTGCACTTACTATTAAACAAACAAGCTAAACCCTTAACTAAATTATTTATTAAATTATAAAACTTAATCAAATCGCAACTCATTTCTCAGCCCAGCCCACAATCTCCCTTTACCTTTTCTTCGACTTAAACCCATCCCCCTTTTTAATTCATTTATCTTATTCGTTCGTTTGCTAACCTAAAACCACCGAAACGAAATTAATGGCGGCTACGTTCGATCGCTCCTACCCCTTCTTCCCAAATTGGGGTTTCGTTCGTCCTTGGCTTTGCTCGTCTCTGTGATGCTTCAATTCGTCGACAAGGTGAGTGTTTCACTCACATCTAATTCCTATCTCGAGTTTACTAGTGTTCGAATTCGATGATTTTCGTTCGTATTTGATTGTTGAATTCGCCCCTTGATTTGTCGGCCATTCGACTATGCATTTTCCTTGAATATTGACTTCGGTCATTGTTTGAACTATTTCGATTTCGGCATTGATTTGATTTCGAACTGCAACTGATTTTGAGCATTTATGTTGGCATTGGTATTAACGTGAATTTTGTTTCTGCTTCAATTCGTTTATCAACTGCCTTCGGCTTGCGATAATGTTGGCTTCGGTTTCGGTTTGCGTCGCTGTCCACTTTTCATTCACTGGTTTTACTTATAGTCCCTGAGCATCATTGTTACCAGTTGTATTCATTAATGCCAGTTGCATTCATTGTTGCTAGTTGCATTGCTTTGTTCAGTTTGTACTTGTAGTCTCTGTGCTTCATTGTTCCACAATTGGCATTGTCTCGTATTTTGTTATTCGTGATGCCTAGCTATGTTGCCTTATCATAGGTGCATTGTCCAGTATGTTTACAAGTATACTTCATTTACTTGTTGCCAGTCATTTAAAATCAGTTGCATGTCCACTTTGCTGCAATACTTATTCGTGTATGCAATGCCTTGTGTACTTGTCATGTTCTTGCAGTACATAGGCTATTGAATTCACGTTGAGGCTGGTGCTGTTATGGTCGAGACTGCATTCATATATGGTTATTTAAAACCATTTCTTTATTGAGGTTGTGTCACTGATGTTAGCACTGTGCCTTAGCCTTGCTCTTTGTTGCTGTAGCACGCACTCGAGCCATGGTAGCATTTGCTTCTGCACTGATTCATACATTGTAATCTTCACTGCACCCTGTTGCATTGTTGATGCTCTTTGAGTTTTTTTTTACCCTTTGCTGGTTCATCTGATTCAGTGTTTCACTTTGTTATGGTTTCATATAGTAGCTGGATTTGGTCGAGTTGCTTGAATTCACTGTTGAATTCAGTTGCTTGATGTATTCGAGTTAGTGTTGTCCCATCTGTTCATCACTATATATTTAAAAATATTTGTGCATATGTAAATATATACATATGTATGTGTGTATGAATAAATTGGTGGATTGGCTAGAATTGCAATCTTATAGTCATCATGTATGCCTGGTCTCATTTTCATGTTACCGGTATCATGTTTCACTTTGGTTGGTCTGCACCCATTTCTCTTCATTGCTGTGTGTATACATACATTTCTGTAGCATGTTATTGCAATGTTGTGCACTTCATATTGTTTAACCTTTTGGACATACATGTTGAGGCTGTTGTTTATTTGCTGTCATGTTCAAATTTACCATTTGCCTCTGTGTTGCATTGAACTGTGTTTCACTGTCTTGCTTGCTGAGGCAGCTCTGTCCACTGTTTTGAATCTTGATGCTCTCACCTTCATTTGATTGTGTCCTCATGTAGAACACTGTTCTATATGTTCCCTTCATGCTACATTACTATTTGGTGGCACGTGAGATTGCATTCATTTTAGCCACTGATGCACTCATTTGTACATCATTGTTTGCCTCTTTCATTGTCTTGTACATGTAACATTGGCTTGCCTTGGTGCCTTGTTCCTGTCCTTAATATTGAGCTGGTTCGTACCTGTAGCTCGAGTTGCACATGTGCACTTGCTCATTTGGGTTGTGCGGTTTCTCGTTGCTCTTCTGATTCTTTTTGCCACGTGTAGTTGGTTATGTACATTCACTTGTGTACATATCTTACATTCACTTGTGTACATATCTTACATTCACTTGTGTACATATCTTACATTCATTGGGTACATCATCACTGTAGTGGCACGGCAGTGCACGCAAGCGTGAACTGCAGCCACACGGTATTCATTGGGTACATCGTCACGATAGTGGCAAGGCAGTGCACGCAAGCGTGAACTGCAGCCACACGGTATGGTTTTGTGATATTCTATTTTGTTTTGATTTATTAATCTTTTGCGTAGTTCATGTGCTGTAGTGGCGAGGCAGTACACGCGTGCGTGTACTGCAGCCCTACTCATCTTAATATTTTAATTGATATTTCAATGGTTCGAACTGTTCTGTTTATTTCAATTCAATATTCTGAATTGCATTCTGATTTGGTTTAACTACTGTCGCCTATTCATTATTTAATTATTATTGCTTCTGTGCACTAATAACTGAGTTTGAATTAGACTGACCCGAGTATTATTTTCTTTTGAATCTAATACTCGGGTCAGACCGAGTATTTCAGGTTGTAGATATTCTGCTTTGGGTTGCTGCTAGAGCTATGAAGTTCTTTCATATCTTTTGGAGTAGTCGTCGTCATTTGTAGTAGTATGTAAAATTGTATAGGAAGATATGTATTCATGTATATTATATACGTTAATGTACTTGTATATGTAACTTTCTTAGACGACTGTTGTAGTTGTATCATATGTACCGTGTGAATGTATTGTAACTGACATCAGTTATTATATATATATGAGACTTTCTGTTTCATCTGTGTTCCGCATTTATATTATCTGTGTTGTTATTTTATATTTACTGTTCTAAAATATTACGAACCATCGTAGTTCGTTTTATACTGGAATTGGGGTATGTCGATGGGAGAAAATAAATCAGAGATGAAAAATGAAAGAATATATATATTTATATCACTCCCATCGAGATAACCAATACTAGTGTAAGGCCAACTATTGATGGCCGCTCCTCAACAGCCTTATTCTCCGTGCTAGTTGACAGCATTACACCGTAGTGTTCTTGGCTAGCGTGGGTATAGAGGTGGGGCGTCATATAGATTTTTTGAAAGCAGAATCTATAAATCAATTTGAGTATCAAATTCAATAATTGCGCTTATTGCATAAATAAAGGGAATTTAACGTTAAATATTACGTTACTGAAATTTAAAATGAACTTTAAGAATAATATTGTGAATCATGAATCAAGTATGTGGCATCCCTATTTGGATAAAGAATGAGTATATAAAAGTTAAAATCTAATATACAGGGTTTTGAGCATTTAATTTTATAATTCTTAAATATAGGAAAGTGCAGAAATTAACACTGCAAATTGATATACTTATAATTTTAATTCACATCCAAGCTTATTAAATCATTTGAAATTGATTAAATTATATAAGTAATAAAATTTGGACAATTTTAGAATATAATATAAAATTTGGATTTTTGTAATTTATTTTGATTTATTTAATGAATATAAAAATAGCCTTTTTTTGTCACGGACTCGGATTTCGATGAAACCAGTTTCATCGGATCCGTATCGGTGAATTATTATAGGGTTTCAAGTTTCGTATCGATCGGACTTGTCGTTTGATCGTACGGGCGTGAAACGCCTTGAAATCAAATTTAATTAAAATTAATTTGAATCAATTTGGAAATTTTGTTTTCAGCATAACTTCTTCATACGATCAAATTTGGACGTGAAACTTTTTCCATCGCGTTCATAATATTTTAAATTACCTATTTGGATATATAGATTTAATAAATTCGGTTCCGGAGGCATAGCGGGCTTTTTGGGCCATAGTTTGTTCCGCACGTTCATTCTACGGTCTGTCTACTCTATCTCTAACCCCTCTATATAAACCTAGCTACAAGACCTAACCTCCGCCTAATTTCTTTTCATCTGAGCGTATACTTTCTTCAAGCTCCTCTTCTTCTTCAATGGGTGCTAACCCTAGATCCAGTCAGTTCAAAAAAAAAAAAAATTCAAATTTAAAAAAAAAAAAAAAAAATGGATCTGCAGCAGCTTCTGGTCACGCTTCGGGTTTCAGGGGAGAAAACCCTAGAGCAACTTCGGGTCAGGAAGAAAATGACTCGGGTCGCTCCGGGTCGTTTTGGCGAAAACTCTAAGCAAGCACCGGGGAATTGAGGCGGCGCACCGAAGTCGAACCCGAAGTCGACTCAGGACCAGAATTTTTCCATTTTTCAAATTTCCGTAACTTTTGCATACGAGCTCGGATTCACGCGCGGTTTGTTTTGCTGGGATCGTAACGGAATTTCTGACGTTTTGACGCTGGTTTGGATGGATTTGGAGACCGTCAAAATTTTAAGTTTAAATTGAATTTAAATTCGATTTAAATTCCAAAGGTGAGTGTTTAAAACCCACTCACAACTACTAGAAGCTTTTATGTTTGTTAAATTAATTTTAGAAATGAATAGCAATTTATTTATGAGTATTTGGCATGTTTATTTCACTCATATTTGTTGAATTGCATTTATTAAGTTTAACTGTTAATTTAATTTATTTATTGCGTATTAATTGATAGTTAGAATTTATTTGTTTGCCTATAAACTGCTAGTTAACAGTTATATAGATTATTACTGAATATAAACTATTAGATTAATAGTTGTTAAATTTAATCTGAATAAAATTGCCAGTTATTACCTGTTATCTATTATCAAATATAAATTGTTATTGATTGATATTGCTTGATGATTTTGATTGGATGATGGATGATGTTGATGGATGTTTATTGAATATCATAAAATTGCGAATTATCATGCATATTTCATTTCATTCGGGATTGTGGTTTGAAATGATATACAACCGCAAAATTTTATATCTTTTAAATTGCGGATTGAAATGATAAATATCCGTATCGCTTGACCATAGGATAGAAAATTTTATACAGGCACCGCGGTCTATATATAACTATTTTAATGTGATTTCTATGGTTTGGATGGAATACGGTTTCTAAAAATCTTAAATTTTATATTGTATAAATATTATTCTTCCATATATATACATATGAAGTTGAAAATTTTGAAATTAAAAGGTGTATAAAAATCTTTATTTAAAAATGGAAAAAAATTAAGAAAATGGAGTTTAATAATTTATATCATATGTTTAAATGTTAAGTTTGGAAATTTTAAGATATGATATTTATAATTGGATTTTTCCCAAAATAAATTGAAATGAATATTCTAGTATAATTTGAATTGGGAAAATATATATATTTTATTACTAGAAATTGAAGTCTTATTATTTATGGATTTTATGTGAATATTCAAGACTAATTAATAGAACAATTGATCTGTTGAAAGAATAAAATCCAATTTTAGTTTGAAATATTGTTACTCAAAATGGATATACGTATATATAAATAAATTGAAGTGGTTTTGGAACTTGAGAGAGATAATATAAATTTTGGTTTAGACTTTAATAAAGAAATGTATTTGTAAAGCCATGAGAACTATTTTCTTTACAAAGTAACATTTAAGTTAAACCATTTAATTCATATACCGTTGAATGTCCAAACCATTCAAGTTTTTTTTATAGAAGTTATGGTTTTAAATTATGATTTTCAAAATACTATGCTTTGAAAATATTTGATTTTCAGACGATATGAAGTTAAAGCATTTTGATTTTGGAAAAGAATTATATTTGGGATAAGTGATAAAATATGGTTTTGGGTTTTGAAATGATATCGTATTCATGGTTATGAAATGGAATGTTTATTCTGATTTTTAAAGTATAACCTATTTTTAAATGACCGCGGTGTTATAATAACGATGGGTTGGCAAAGAGACCGGGATCAGATATCTGACATACTCTCTGTCGATACCGAAAACCACTTTGACTAACCGTGTACGCGGTGGAGATTCCAAAATGAAGTAGGTGGTGGAAACGTTTCCTGTAAGGTAAATACGTGGACCCGACTCCCGTGAGTTGGCATAAGGTGGCTAAAACAGGAGCGATTCTCAGGCCAATGAGGTCATTCCTCTGATCGGACCCTCCTCTTCGATATTATACTTTGATTTTGGATTGATTCAGTGGCCACTTCTATATTTTGATTTTGGGGAGTTAGTCCGAGGTGGGCGGTAACTGCGGCTACGCGTTTCCACCAGCCTGGATAACAATTGGTATATCTACCCTGGCATTGCCTAGTTGTGCCGTGTCACCTACCATACCGAGCCTTTACTACGAGTTTCTATTTGTGTCGTACCTATGGAGTATCCTCTGGTAGCTTCCCGATCAGGAGGTATTACGGTACTGTATAGACTATTGGCATTATTTGTGTTAAGGGCTATATGGGTAACCCCTTAACGCTATTTAAAAGTAAGTTTATTTTATAAATAGACACTATTATAATAGCGCAATATACTACATAGTAAATAGTTTAACGGATCCTTAGGAGATGTAAATCCCGAACATCTCTTGAGTTACTGTACTCATATTTATTTCTGTTAATTTAACTCACATAAGATCTTTTAGTCTGACTCGAGTGTTTTTGTCTTTTCAAATTCGCTCGGGTCAGTCCGAGCGTTTCAGGATCGAAGACTTTAGCTTTGAAGGACGAAGACGAAGGAGTCGTATTATTATTATCTATAGTATTGCACCACACTCTAAATTTCCGCTGCATTGATTGTATTGGTATGTGTAACTCTGATATTCATTGTATAAGTAAAATAAATATTTTGTAAACAGTTATCATGAACTGTATATTGATTATTATATTTTATCCTTCCGCTGTGAGATTCTATTTTGTTTTATTTCTTCTCAGTTTTTCTTATTTACCCCATAACAATCCGCCCTTGCGTATGCTTTGAATTGGCACGTGTGTCGGTTTAAAGTGTGTGAAAAGGCGGGATGTTACAGTTGGTATCGGAGCTTTGGTTTAGCGATAAACCTTGGTTTTGTGGGGTTTGACACTTTGTTAATAGGGTAGTAATACCCTATGGGAGTCGCTGAGTGTATATATATGAGAGAGCGTATTTGTTAGTGTTAATAAAGATTTTGATATTGTGTTAATCTGTTCTACTTTGTATTTATAAATTCTGGTTGATGCATGGGACGCTATGACATCAATAGGGATTTCTAAACACTTAATAGGACAGACCGACATAATATTTGTTTTTAATATAGGTGAATGAAATAATTTTGCCTATTATATTTTCTATATATAAAAATATTTTTATAAATATATATATATATATATATATATTTGGTTGCTATAGATTGGGTGTTAGGAAATAAAAATATTTATAACAATTGAAGCTAAGTTGAAATTATAATAAATCAAATTGGAGATTTTAGAACTTAAGTCCGGGATTTTTGAAAATCTTCTTTCAAAGGATTTGTGAAATATAATGATTTGGTTTATAGGTAATTTCTTATATAAATGTTTAGTATAATTCGGAAGAATTGTTTTAAAAGAGGATTTTGGAGAAAATAAATTTTGTACTTTCCTCTCTGTCGCTAGAAAATAATTTCGGTGATGGCGGCCGCATCATCGACTTTCATTTTCGAGTTTCGTAGGGGAAAGGCCACTGTAGTAAATTCTACTGCAGATTTATTTTGAAATTATCTAAAATTTTAAATTGTTTTAAATATAAATTGAGATATAAGTTGTAAGAACTCATTTATCTATTATTTTTAAAATAAAATTGAAATTTGACCCGGTATTTAATTCTAAAATTTTCCACTAATTAATGGTTTAAATTATTTTTAGGGAAATATAAAGTAAGTAATAAATGGATTGAAACCTCTAATTTAAGTAAGAAAATTAATGCTAGGTATAAAGGAAGTTAAAATTTTAACTGATAAATAATGGTAAAGATTTATTGAAAATTAACGAATTAAAAGGGTTGAGATTAAACTTGTATAAGTTCTTTTGCTTTTTCTTTAACATAAATAACTTACCAAGTATAAAAAGTTGAAATGTGAATTAAGAGTGGAATAGAATATTATGCAAGTAGAATTTTTGGAAATAATGAAGTATTCAATAAATTACTGTTATAAATAAGAATTTAATGGTATTAACTTAAGTGATGATTGGAATTTTACTAAAATTAAAGGTTGTATTATTAATAGGTGATTTTAACCTTAAGAAAGTAAAAATGAAATTCCTTAATTTATAAAGTTTGATTGTAGGGTTATTAACTTAAGTACGCCTTAATTTCCCCCTATTCTAATATAATAGAAAGTAAGTAATATATAAATGACTGTAAACCCTAAGTAATTAATTAATAAAATTCCTTATTTTTAAGAATGAAGGTTAAAGGGTTAATAATTTAAGTGTAATTAAAAAGGGTTACTGTAATTAAATATAATAGAAAGTGGGTAATTAAATTGTTACTACTATTAAATATAATAGAAACTTCAACATTAAATAAATGAATGAAATTAAAGGTAAGTTGAAATTGTAATTTATAAAACAAATATATATTAGTTTAAGGAATTGAGAAGAAACTTGTAAATTTTCACTTACATTCTTAAAACATACATAACTTACCATATAATAAAAGTTGCAATATTAGTAAGAAAATGTAAGGGGAAATCTTACAAGTGAAGCTTGAGGTAATAAAGGTATTCAATAAATTTGCTGTTATTAATGAGAATTAATTGTATAAACTTAAGTTAAATTGGAAATTTTACTATATAAGTAAAGGTAAGTAGTATAAATAGATGATATAAACTTTAGTCAATAAATTGGAATGCAAATATAATGAATTTTGTAATAAATGGAAAACGAAAATTGTAAGAAATAAAGAAATCCCTCCATAAATGAAAGAAAGAAAATCAAACCACTGAAGCATGAAATAAATGTAAAATAAGTTAATTTGGTTGTTGGTTTGAATTGTATTGTTTGATTTATGATTGTGGGGTAAGGAACTTGAAGTTGTTGGATGAATAAATAATCTATCTTTGTTCCATCTAAGACTGTTGAGTAAAGGATGCACTTGATAGTTAATTTCATTTCATACAAATTTCAAGTTTGAACCTAAACAACTATTTGTTTGATGGATTAAATGATTGCTTTGTGTGTGTATGTATGTTGTTTGTAAAGGCTCGCTTCCTTGTATCCTTTTCCTTTGTCGTTTGTTCCTCTGTGCGAAATTAGGGCTTGTGGATGAAGTCGCCGCTTTGTCAAATTGATTGCGATGATGCTTCGAATCCTTTCTTCGCTTGACCATATGTTCGCCGCTTCTTCAATTGGGTCGAGTTCGATTGTCAAAAACGGTATGCGATTTTTCCTCTTTTTCGATATGATTCTGCTCGACCTATGATTCGAGTTACTGAATTGATTCTTCTCTGTTATTCTTCAACTCAAATGCCTTATTTGCCGATGATGTTCATCGTTTATATAGGGTTCAAATCCCTATTTTCTCGTTCGTATATATTTGTTTGAATTTTGTCAATTGATTTATCTCGGCCGTATGATTTTGATTGAATGTATGAGATGATATCTGACCTTTTCAATTTCGTATATTTGATTACTTGATTTACACGGCTTGTTCCTTGGTCATCACGGCTCTGGTTTTGGTTTGAACCTGCTACTGTTTCGAATTTTATAACTGTAAATTGACATCGTGAATTTCTGGTTTGACTCTGACTTGTTCATTGTCACCTGAGTTCGACTTTGGTAAAACTGTTAATTGCTCTGTTGTATTTTCAACCTGTTGCCGAACTTGCTTGATCATTGACACTGCTTCATCGATTTGTTACTGCATTAGTTGTCATATTGTATTTGACTTGTTTTGGTTGAACTTGCTACTCTTTACTCCATTTGTTGTTGCTGTTGGTCTGCACTATGAATACTTGAGTCTGATTCATGTAGTCTTGCTATTTGCTTTGAGGCAATGTATTTACTTCGAGACAGTTTGCATTCCAGTTGCATTGTAGGTCTTGTAATTGTTTTCATATGCTTGGCATGCTGTTTCACTTTGTTGATGATTTGATGTTGAAGTCACAGTGGTGCATTGTGGTGAGTTGCTTTGACCGGTTGACTGTTGCGTTGTACATTTGGATTTTTGAGTTCAATTGACTTGGTTTTCATGTTGAGGCCGCTGCACCACTGGTTTCATGATGTATCTTTGCATTGTGTATTCCAGTGTGCTTAGTTCTTGTGTTTTATTCATGTCTTCACCGTGTACATTTTTGTGCCTGAGTTGAATTTTACTGCTCGTCTGTTCCATTTGATCTGGGCATTTCAACTTGTATTGTGTTGCATACTTGTTCTTGTGAAACTGGTTGAAGCTATGTTATCTTTTCTCTATTAGCACTGTCACTGCTAGTATGACTTCGATCATTTGGAACCTTATGACTTCACATTGTTTACTGGTTTCGAGTAATGTCTATATATGTGTACATGTGTAACTGTGTGTTTGAGTCTGGTTTATGTAGTCTTGGTCGAGTCTGAGTTCAGATGCACTTGAATATGCATATCCATATGTCTGTGTTATAGTTTGTTATTTGATGTTGTGTTGCATTGAGCTCATGTGGTCTTCACTTTTGTTTAGTCTGCACTTGCATTGTCCACTGTTGTATTCATGTGCACTTTACTTGTTTGCCACCTTAATTGCCTGTTCATTCCTTTTTGAGTTGAGTCAGTGGTGGTTATACTTTGATATTGATGTATGTTTGCAGCCTTGATCATCTACTTGATGTCTGATTGCCTCGAGTTTTGCTGCACATATATATGTACACTGTGTTTTGAACTGTAGCTTGACGTTGAATCTGTTCTATTGTCACTGTGTAGTTGTTGTGCACTGTCCAATTTGTTTTACTGCACTGTTCACATGTGCTTGTCACTGTGGCATTTTTGTCAAAATTGTTGTAGTTTTGTTGTTGTTTCAATTTGATCTGAATTATGATATTTGCAGTCTGATTATTCGATCTGGTTTATTGTAGTTCACTGTTTTGTACTGGTGCACGTTGTTGTTTGAATCTAGCCATTCTGGGTTCAAGTGTATATTCGAATTTTTCGATCGAGGCTGTGTTGTATGTAACTTGACTTATAGTTTTGGTTGCACCTGTGTTGAATCCAGCTTGTAGCTCGGGTTTGACCTTGTGTTCGTGTCGTAAATTTCACTTGAGTTGAACCCGACTTTTGATTTGGGTTTGACCTTGTGCTCACCTGTCCCTATAGATTTATCAAGTGTATATTGGTGTGCACAGCTTTGTGGCATGTACAGTGATACACTTGTTAGTCCTTGAGATGATGGTTTTGATGACAACAACCTTAGAATATGATTATAAAAGGGGCATTTCACTAGAAGGACAAACTTTGCAGTCCAATTAGTTTCTAGAACACACATCCACAGAAATTAATTTCAAAGCCAAAGTTAGCAGAATAATTAATTTTAAGGACAAAGTCAGCAGTCCAATTACTTTCAAGGACATAATTTGATAGGATTTTAAGCCTTAGAAACTAATTATTTTGCATTTTGTCCTTAAAAGTAATTATTTCAGTTGTGTGTCCTAGAAACTAATTGCACTTGCTAAAGAGGCCCTTGTGGCTAATTTCCACATTATATAATATAAATACTAACATTATAGTTTAGAAATATATGTATATGCAGGATTTAACCATGTAGGTACCAAGAATGAAGACTGTACAGTATAGAGATTCAAGATATCAAGATTGAAGACTCATGAGTATAAAAAATATCAAGATTATCAAGAGTTCAAGATTTCAAGAATAAGTAATTTAATTAGGAATTTTGTTAAAACTCCTAGAAAAGCATTGGCATCTTAAAATCCAATTTATTCATGGAATGGAATCCACTTCGAGCGCGTTATATGGATGGAACTCTAAGTAGAATGGAACCTACGAAAAATCTAGTGCAACAGCGTTTTGTATCCGCTAACCTTTTATTCAAAATGTTTTTTACAAAATTATATCTTGTTTTCAAAATGATTTCAAAGCCTTCCTTTTAAAAGAATCAAAATCATCTATCCTGGTTTTAAATACTTTTAGCCTCAAAATAATCTTTAATTTCAAAATCAAATTATCCTTAGTTTTAAAATATCTTTTAATAATAATATATTTAACTTTTAATATTTATACTTAGGTTTAAATATTAAATTATAGTAAAATTTTATATATACCAAAATATTATTCTCTATATTTATTTATGCATTTTAACTATAGTTAAGTATATTTATAAATGTTTAAAATAGTTTTAATATAAGATAAAAGTTATTTTCAAAAGAAAAACAAAACACCAAAATTTCCTTTGGGATGTCGACATACCTAAGTTACCCATGTCAACATAGTGTTAGTTGATTTCAAAATTTTAAATTTCAAAAGACGTGTCTATTCGTCATATCCCTTCAGGAATGGACATGGCTGTTATTCTTCTATAAATAGGGGCTGTTTTCAACGAATTTCTAATCATATTATTCTGGTTTTCACTCTTCTTCTTCCATATTTCTTTATACATATTCTTACCATTACTCTGTCGAAATCAACATTGAATCTAACTAGATCATTTCTGGTTTGATTCTCTGTCACTATCTCAACAAGATCCTCGGTGCTATTCAGAGTTATAGGCTTCTTTGTAATCAATTCTGTGAGAAAAGGTGTGATGTAGCCTTGGAAATCAATCAAGTGAGAAAAGGTGTGATTGTAGCCCTAGAAATCAATTGGATGAACTTATTGCCCGTGAAATCAAGTATCTCAACCCAGAGGATTGTGAATCTGGAGGGTGTACCTCGTAGCCTTGAAATCAAGGGTGTAATTGTAAAGATTGCTTTTGAAAGGAAATTCGTACTTGTGTGCGGGACTGGATGTAGGGTAACTCCGAACCTGTATAAAATCCGATGTGTTCTTTCGTTTACTGCTTTTACTTTATTTCTGCATCTGTGTTATTTCTGTGATCATATCTGTGTCTGAATATTGCATTCATTTGTGTTTAAATTAACAAAAACTCTAAAAGATTTAGTAATTTCTTAAAACACTATTCACCCCCCTTTAGTGTTTATTCTAGCCTTAAGATCCGTAATCCGCATTTCTATCAACACTGTGCATGTCACAAGCTGTTCGTGTATGATGCATTCAAGTTTAAACGATGACGAACAACCCAAATAACTGATGCAAATAAAATTTTCACAAATACACATTTTATTTTACACTACAAAATATTTTCTTTTCAATTTTACTACGTTGGTGTATATTTTGCAGATTGCTCAGATGCTGAATTCAATCTGAAATGAAGTTGATGGTAAATACGAGTGAAATGAGCTATATGTAGTGAGGATAGTTATATCAATGAAAATTTGTGATGTGATCAAAATGTTATTGTAATTAAAATTGTATATATATAGTGAGAGCTTGAATTTGTTGTATTTAAAATTGTAATAAATATTTGTTTGAATAAAATATCCGCTTGAATTTGAACTCTTTGTTATTTATTTTATTCAAAAAATATTTATTTAACTATGTGAGAAATAAAATAGTTCATTAACAAATACATTTAAATGAATATGTGTGTATATATATATATATATGTGTGTGTGTGTTTATTATCATCAAACAAAAATCATATGCTTGCATATTCAACAATCTCCCCCTTTTGATGATAACAAACATATATTTAAGATTTTGAATATATTAAATGTATTTGATCATTGATAGACTATATTTGCTCCACCTATTTAAATGCTCCCTCTCTACACAAGCTCCCCCTTCATATGTGCATGTAAATAAAAATATGCAAATAAGCCTAGATGCATATTTTTGACATTTATTTGTCAAAATCTTAACTTTTCTCTCCCTATTTTGTTATCAGCAAAAGAGTAATAGTGTAGAAAAATAGAGATAAAGTGATAGAAATTAATACAACATTAAAACTCAATCAAATATAAATATTAAATTTCAATAAAAAAAAATCATAAATACTCTGTTAGGCGCATATTCCACTTTAGAATGATAGGAACAATGTCATCATATAAAACCATATAGTTGTGTCTATTTATGGTATATTTATATTAGGAATTTGAATATCTACTAACCATGCATAACCGCTAGGACTTTTAAATGAGATTACTAGTATTCCAATTTTTTTCTTAAAAAAATGAATTCAAGTATCTTCTAACCACGCATAACCATGAGGACTTTTAAATGAGATTAGAATCAACTTGTCTATTTAATTAGTCAATTTTAATATGTGTTCCATACATGCATAACCGTGAGGACTTTTAAATGAGCATGGAAGCACATAAAAAATTCCAAGTAATTCACCTATGCATAACCATGAGGACTTTTAAATGAGAGTGAATACTTTGGTTTTTAAAAAAAATAAAAATAGAATGAAAAACGAATAATTCCTGTTTAAATCACCACATATTGACATACTATATTGGATTATGATGAGTGATGGTCGATAGAAAATGATAGAAATGATCATGGAATTTTTACCAACAAAAAGTGTTTATAACTCTTGTTTAAATTTCTAAAGAAATTTACTAATTATACCGTCTCAAGTTATAATATATGATTAATATCAACACTCATCACTTTTTCAATCACTATTTATCTTTTCGATAATCAGTAGGGAGTCAAATTAGTCAATATAGTCATTTAAAATCAAATCCAAAAATAATTATAAAATCAAATTTTCTAAGATGACTAATCTGAAACAAGGTCAAAAATTATTTTCTAGAAGGGGTTTTAGAAGAAAAATGCCTGCTTTTTGAAAATTATTTGAAGTGAAAATTATGCAGATATTTTATTTGAAAAACGATGCAGTTACTGAATGTCTCAACATAAATCACATTCCACTAGTAATTTTTCTACCAACTAGATTACTAGTTTAATCTACATCTGAATTTTTCTTTCACTCGAAATTATCATTAGTTGGATGCTATAGACCACATTGTGATGTTGCAACAAATTCTTGAAGACCTTTTTAAATGAAATTCTACTCGATTTTAATTGAAGCAGTGTAAATAAATAAAAACCATGAATATAGAGTCAACCAAATGTATCATCATCAACCAATAGAACACCATAATTAATCAAATTAATCTATATGAAGTATTTGAAGGATTGTAGTGTTCTCATCATAAAAGAATAATTGGCCAACAATTTTGAAAAAGTCAGAATCATTATCAATTATTTCTTTATCAATAACTGGCTGAATTAAATCAAATTTTGGTGCAGATTTTCACATATATCATTCAAGATATCTTACATGTTTTACCTTTATGATAATTTTTCGTTGTTTCCCGTTGTGATTCTATCACCTTTGTATTAGGCTAAGAAACTTTGATTTGTTGCCCGTTGTGTCCCTAACAGCCAGAATCCAAGTAACACAATTGTAGTTCCTTAGCCTGCCACCATATCTGCACGTTAAAATATTTTTGGGACCTATTTGTTTTTATAGGTCCATGGTTGTTAGTGGCAGTAGATTTTGAAAAATATGTTTGTGGGGACCCAAAACTATTTATATATGTTCCTTTTGGCACCCAAATTTGTTTGATTTTCAAAGATTTTATATTTGTGCCTTTTGGAACCCAAATTGGTATAGTTTTCACGTGTTTAGGTCTATACCAACAATTATTTTGATTGTGTCCAAATTTTCTACAAATTGTGCACATTGAATTGACTTGATTAATTTCATTTCTAACATTTTCAGATTTGATTTATCCAAGTCCTTGTCTAACTGTACATTTTGTTTCCCTAATAGCATATTCAACTATCTTTCACTTTTGGAAAATTTTCCTAAAGTCGTTGACAATTGTTGGACTTGTGTTTTGAGAGATTCATTTCCGTTTAATAATTGTGTGCACTTTTAATAGAATTTTCTCTTCTAGTATTTTCGCTTTCTTTCAAAATCAGAATTTCATTTTCAAGCAATTTAATTTTAATTTCTGATTTTTTTAATTTCTTCTTCAAATGTTGGACACTTATCACACTTAGGGATCCTACTTTGATAGTTTTTAACTAATTAGTGAAGTTATTTATTTGATTCTATCAAAGTATCTTTTTGTGATTCAATTTTAGCATATCTTTCCCTAAGTCGTTCAAAACATCCATTTATTTCGTGGAAATATATAAGTAATTCCGAGTGAGTAAGTTTTGATACCTCGCTTGGATCGTCATCATCGCTATCGGTTATATCACCTCGAAGACACATATCTGCTTTCTCACTCTCACTGCTAGTACTTTTACAATCTTCACTTTTATTCCACGTGGCTATAAAAAAATTCCTTTTTGAATTCTTTTCTTAGTCGCGTTGAAGTCAAGGACAATTGGGCTTGATGTGTCCGGGTTTGTTGCACCTATGACAGATGATTTCTTGCTGTTCTGGGTTATCTAGAACTTTGATTATTCTGCTTTTTAATTTTTTATTTAGATCTGGATTTCCTATTTGCGGTTCCACTTTTTGAATCTCTTTATTACAAGTGCCAGCTCTACTGCTCCATCACCATCGTCGTCGTCATCACCTTCAGTTGTTCCTTTGAGAGCTACTGATTTCTTTCGAGTATCTCTTCCTTCACGCTCTTCCTTGAATTTCATTTCTAGCTCATAAGTGGTGTGATTTTCGACGTGTTCTTCAACTTTGATTTGTTTTAAATCTTTCGATTCTTGAATGGCAGTAACTTTTGCTTCAAAACTTCGTGGAAGGACTCAGAGGATTTTTCGAACTATTTCCAATTCCATGTATGATTTTCCAAGAGCTTTTGATTTGTATACGATGTTGGAAAGCCGTCCGTACATCTCTTTAACATTTTCTTCCTTAGCCGTTGTAAAATTCTCGTATTCGCTACTCAGCATGTCAAGGCGAGATTCCTTGACTTGAGATGTTCCTTCGTGAGTCACTTCTAATGTATGCCATATTTCCTGTGCAGTTAGACAATGTGAGACACGATTAAATTCAAATTGATCTAATGTACAAATAATAGAATTCATAACTTTGGCATTAGCAATCTGTAATTTATTTTTTAGATCTATCCCTTAATCCACCGGTTTATCTATTCCTGATTATTTACAACTATAGTTGGTGCTCTATAACCTGTCTCAACTATATTCCAAGCATCAATGGTTTTCAGAAAAAATTTCATTCTATTTTTCCAGTGAGCATATTCACCATTGAACGTTGGTGGTCTAACTATAGACTGACCCCGAGCAAAAGCAGAATTAAAAGAAGCCATTTTAAAAAATTCAAAATTTTTAAATCAAAAATTGGTTTTGAAAAATCAATTTTTTTAAAGAAAAATGGCTTTTGTACCTAGCTCTGATACCACTTGTAGGATCGATTTCACCCTAGAGGGGGGGTGAATAGGGTGATACTATTAATTATAAAAAGTTATCGCGGAAGTTTGTATAAAATAATTTCAACGTAGATACATCAGAATAATAGCAGCACAAATAATAGAAAAATAATAAATGCAGAAATAGTACGACATAGAATTTACCCAGCTTCGGCAAAACCCTGCCTACATGCTGCCCCCAAGGTTTCTATTAGAAATTAATTAGTCAGACGCTTACACACGTAAACTTGCGACACCCGCTATCGACTAGCCTTAACTCTACGCTCAAAACTCTGCCACAGCTCAGCCACTGAGTTGCGAATTCTCGAACTACACCACCGTAGGTCGTCCCCTAGTCACACGACTAGAAATTACAATTGTTTAAAAAAGGAAAATACAAATTTAAAAACAACTTAAACATAAAACCCTAATTAAATATTAAGCCCAAATATAACCTATAGAAGCCGGCCTAAATTTTTATTAAGTGAAAATATTATCCCCTTTATTCTTTTATCGGCCCGCTTCCTTGTATCCTTTTTCCTTTGTCATTCATTCCTCTGTGTGAAATTAGGGTTTGTGGATGAAGTCGCTGCTTTGTCAAATTGATTGTGATGATGCTTCGAATCCTTTCTTCGGTTGATTATATGTTCGCGGCTTCTTCAATTGGGTCGAGTACGATTGTCAAAAACAGTATGCGATTTTTCCCTTTTTCGATGTGATTCTGCTAGACCTTTGATCTGAGTTGCTGAATTGATTCTTCTCTGCTGTTCTTCAACTCGAATGCCTTATTTTCCGATGATGTTCATCGTTTATATAGGGTTCAAATCCCTATTTTCTCATTCGTATATATTTGTTTGAATTTGTCAATTGATTTATCTCGGCTGTATGATTTTGATTGAATGTATGAGATGATATCTGACCTTTTCATTTACATATATTTTATTATTTGATTTACACGGCTTGCTCCTTGGTCATTATGGCTCTGGCTTTGGATTGAACTTGCTACTGTTTTTATTTTTATAACTGTAAATTGACATCGTGAATTTCTGGCTTGACTCTGACTTGTTCATTGTCACCTGAGTTCGACTTTGGTAAAACTGTTAATTGCTCTGTTGTATTTTCAACCTGATGCTGAACTTGCTTGATCATTGACACTGCTTCATCGATTTGTTACTGCATTTGTTATCATATTTTATTTGACTTATTTTGATTGAATTTGCTACTCTTTGCTCCATTTGTAGTTGCTGTTGGTCTGCACTATGAATACGTGAGTCTGATTCATGTAGTCTTGCTACTTGCTTTGAGGCGGTGTATTTACTTCGATACCGTTTGCATTCCAGTTGCATTGTGGTTCTTGTAATTTTTTTCATATGCTTGACATGCTGTTTCACTTTGTTGATGATTTGATGTTGAAGTCACAGTGGTGCATTGTGGTGAGTTGCTTTGACCAGTTGACTGTTGCGTTGTACGTTTGGATTTTTGAGTTCAATTAACTTGGTTTTCTTGTTGAGGCCGCTGCACCACTGGTTTCATGATGTATCTTTACATTGTGTATTCCAGTGTGCTTATTTCTTGTGTTTGTATTCATGTCTTCACTGTGTACATTTTTGTGCCTGATTTGAATTTTACTGTTAATCTATTCCATTTAATCTGGGCATTTCAACTTGTATTGTGTTGCAGACTTGTTCTTGTGAAACTGGTTGGAGCTCTGTTATCTTTTCTCTATTGGCACTGTCACTGCTAGTATGACTTCGATCATTTAGAACCTTATGACTTCACATTGTTTACTGGTTTCGAGTAATGTCTATATATGTGTACATGTGTCACTATGTGTTTGAGTCTGGTTTATGTAGTCTTGGTCGAGTCTGAGTTCAGATGCACTTGAATATGCATATGCATATGTCTGTGTTATAGTTTGTTATTTGATGTTGTGTTGCATTGAGCTCATGTGGTCTTCACTTTTTTTAGTCTACACTTGCATTGTCCACTGTTATATTCATGTGTACTTTAGTTTATTGCCTCTTTATTGCCTGTTCATCCCTTTTTGAGTTGAGTCGGTGGTGGTTATACTTTGGTATTGATGTCTGTTTGCAGCCTTGCTCATCTACTTGATGTTTGATTGCCTCGAGTTTTGCTGCACATATATATGTGCGTTGTGTTTTGAACTGCAGCTTGACATTGAATCTGTTCTGATGTCACTGTGTAGTTGCTGTGCGCTTTCCACTTCGTTTTACTGCACTATTCAAGTGTGCTTGTCACTGTGGCATTATTTCAAAACTTTTATAGTTTTGTTGCTGTTTCAATTTGGTCTGATTTGTGATATTCGCAGTTTGATTATTCGATTTGGTTTATTGTAGTTCACTGTTTTGTACTGATGCACTTTTTTGTTTGAATCTAGACATTCTGGGTTCAAGTATATATTCGAATTTTCGATCGAGGATGTGTTGTATGTAGCTTGACCTACAGTTTTGGTTACACCTGTGTTGAATCTAGCTTGCAGCTCGGGTTTGACCTTGTGTTCGTGTCGTAACTTTCACTTGAGTTGAACCCGGCTTTTGATTTGGGTTTGACCTTGTGTTCACATGTCCCTATAGATTTATCAAGTGTATATTGGTGTGCACGGCCTTGTGGCGTGTATACTGATACACTGTGCATGTCACAAGTTGTTCGTGTATGATGAATTCAAGTTTAAATGATGACGAACAACCCAAATAACCGAGGCAAATAAAATTTTCACAAATACACATTTTATTTTACACTGCAAAGTATTTTCTTTTCAATTTTACTGCGTTAGTGTTTTTTTGCAGATTGCTCAGATGCTGGATTCAATCTGGAATGAAGTTAAAGGTAAATACGAGTGAAATGAGCTATATGTAGTGAGGATAGTTATGTAAATGAAAAATTGTGATGTAATCAAATTTGTTTTGTAATTGAAATTGTACATATATAGTGAGAGCTTGAATTTGTACTATTCAAAATTATGATAAATATTTGTTTGAATACAATATCCGTTTGAATTTAAACTCTGTGTTATTTATTTTATTCAGTAAATATTTATTTAACTATGTGAAAAATAAAATAGTTCATTAACAAATACATTTAAATGAATATATATGTTTATTATCATCAAACAAAAATCATATGCTTGCATATTCAACAAACGGGGCCAAAGTTTTTCATCTTAATGCAAGTGATTTTAGCCAATTGGGCTAGGCTCTATTGATTTGAATTATGAATGTGATTTTGTGTTATTTTAATTTGTTTGTGACAATGAGCTGGGCTTTGTTTGCTTGCGATTTTTTTTTTGAAACTGCAATTTTGAAGTAGTTTTGTGTTACTATAGTTTGCTTTGTTTTTTTAATTTATTTTAAGTTCTTTTTCTAATTTTTTTTTAAATCTTTGTATTTGTTTTGTTTTATTGTGATTTCATTGGTTTTGTTTTTCATTTGATTTAGTTTCTTCTTTGATATAGATATAAAAAAAGAAAAAAAAAATGTTGTAGTTACAATATATGTAATGAATATGCTTTATGTTGTTTTGTTTAGTCCCACATCGTGGAATATGTTAAATCCTTAGCTCCGAAGCCTTTATATAAAGGAGGCTATGTAATGTAAATACATGTCTAATTTTATGAATGAATAATATATATTTTTCCTTTCTCTCTAATGACTTCTACTTTCTTCATTTTATAACAGGTTATCTGTATGATATCTAAACAAAAAGAATTGTAGATTTGAATTGTGATAATCTAGAAGACCAGATCTACTTTGCTTTTGAGATCTAATTATAGATCTCAAGATGGTAAGCAATTTTTTTATTTAATTATATTGATATTATCTTTTTCAGATCTAATTCTATTAATTTTATCTTCTTAGATCTCATTCAATCATAGATCTAATTTTTTGATCTCATTCTATTGTAGATCTTATGTTCTAATTTTTTTTAGATCTTTTGTAGATCTTGATATCATGCTCGAATGGTATATCTTTGAGACCTATATATTTTAGTCATCGGATCTATACTTTTTCATGTTTATTCATCCTTTTCTCTTATTTACTTAATGAAATCAAGTATGGCTTCTAAGATTACTTATTATTACACATCTTTTAGTTGAAAGCAAATTTATTTATTCTTTCAGAATTTGTACTTGATGAATATTCAGTTTGAATTGATTCAAAATTTTTAACAAGTGGTATTAGATCCACTCATCTTTGATTTCATTATGAATTTTTGATTTTTTTTGAGTAAGTTTTGAATCGACTTCATTTATAAGCCATTGAATTCTTGTAATATCTTACTCAAATTTCAGATCTATTTGATCTATGTACGAAAGATTTTTTCTGTTGATAATTTTGGATTTGGTTTGAAGTTAAGTTGTTTTTCCTTGACCAAAAGGTAGCTTTTGATGTACAAAGCAAGATCTAAAAAATCTGTATATAGTTTGTGTAATTAAATAAAATTCTAAAATGTTTTTATTTTTTGGAAATAATCTTAATTCCTCAAATATATGAGATAACATTTGAAGATTTACATGTTTATTTTGCTATATTTGGTAAAGAATTATGAAGTTAATTTTCGTATAAGGGAAATAATTTGGATCTGAGATGTATAGTTATTTATGATTATGAATGATATGGATAGATCTGAGATCATAATGTTGTTTATTTTAGAAATTTTAATTATTGAGAATAAACTTTCTCTTTAAGATATCCATTTTAATTTTATTATTGAGTAATCTCGAACCTAGATCTGAGATGAAATTATGTCACTCTAACTATTGTTTGTTCAATTGGTTCATATATATTTATAATGAAATCATTTTGTTATGATAGTTGTTATATCTTAGATCACATAAAGGTTAAATGCATTTATTTTTATCATAAATGTATTAAATGCATTGGTTATTATAAATTAAATAATATTTAATTTTGTGTTTGGAATAAGAATTGACATATGATGTACTATTTGATGTATTTATTTTGACAAGTAATGTCTGACGTAATGGAAGAATTAGGTTTAACAACAACTTGAAGTTGTGCAAAGAAATTATTTTAATAGAAGTTGTATAACTAAAAATCCATGGCCTGAAGTCTCAAATTATGAAAAGAATTTCTTATAAAGTTTACAAGCTTGAATTCTTATCACTGTGTTTTTTTAATTTGTCAAAATGCACAAGCTTCTAAAAAAGAAGTTTACACAAAATTTGAGAACTTGAAGTTCATAACAAATTAATGAACTTGAAGTTCATGAATTAGAAGCTCGAAGCTCTATTGAAATTGTGTAAAATGATAAGGTTGTACTCCATGAAGAAATAAAAGAAATTAATAAATCATCCCAAAAGAGATGTTTTAGAGATTTAATTATATTTATATTGCAAAATCCAACATCCCAGAAGAGATCATATAGGAATTTTATTTTTATTACATTGCAATTCCTTAAAAGAAAATACTATATTGCTTGAAGGAATAATGATATAATTTTTTTGAAGTAATAACAATAATTTATCCAAAAAAATGATATTGTATACCAATGTTACACTCCAGAAGTAGTGGTTTTATCTCTTGCATCTTACTTTCAGTTGGTGAATTTAATTTTGTCACTGTACTTAAATCTTGATATGCCATTTAAAAGTAGTTACAACAAAAATCTTCAGCATGGATATTTTATGCTACTGTAAAAGTAGTAATTATGTAATTTATATAAAATAAATATTGTATTTTGATATGGCATTCCAATAGTGCATATATATATATATATGTATATATATATATGTATGTATGTATATATATATATATATATATATATATATATATATATATATATCTATAAGAGAAAGTCCACTCCCGAAGTGGTGATACTAAAATATCTCTAGAAGAGATTTATAAATTTGAAAATGATAATATATCTCTAGAAGAGATTTATTTATATAATTGGTAATTTTATTAAACCAAATATGTGTACATAAATATGGTTATGAAGGATCCTAATTTAGTTTAGATTAGATCCAATAGATTTAAGATTATCTCAAGAATACATTGTCCTATGTTCATATATCTAATTATACCATAAAGGTCATATTTCTAGTTATTATTTCATAAGAAATATTATATGCATAATCATTTCTTGAAGAAATATCTCTAAATATTCTCCTGAAGAGATGGTCTATATTTCATATCATAACTTTCATGCAAGCTATGCACAATCCTTGATTATAATTCATCCCTTCTCCACCAATCAATCCATATAAAGGCCTTTCTATATTTTCAAGGGTAGTTTTTCATTTTCAAGGAAATTAATTAATGCAATTAATAAGATTGGATCTAGAGCTATCAAAAGGATGTAAATATGAAATTATAGTTGCTTTTATAGATTATATTTGGTTGTCTTTTACTATTTTGCAGTAACGTTTTTTTTCTTTCACTATAACTACTGTCAGATATGAGTTCTTATTTTATGAAATGCATTAATTATATACCCATGAATAGTATTTTGATGCTTATGCATTTTTATTTCCATTGATAGTTGGTAGTTGATAAACATAGGCAAGCTTGAATTTAAAACTTTGGACTTATTATGAGATAACTTTTTGTCATGGATACTGGATGTTGACATTCAATTACAATCTTAATGCTTAGAATATGCCATTAAAAATGATAATAATATGTCCCAATAGGATAAAACAAAGGCTCTTATATTTTTAAAGTGTCATATCCACGACAATCTTAAAATAAGACATTTTACTGAAAAAAATCATCTTTGCTTATGGAACTCCCTGAAGGAGCGTTATAACCACTAGAAGATGGTCACGCTTCCAAACATTAAACAAGAGTGGTTGAACCTGAAGTTTCAACCAGTTGGAAGTTGGTGCTTGTATGTTTTTCTTTTCAGAACTAATTGAAATAACATACCGATGAATGTTGTGTTTTAATCAGTAGTCCATTTTATTTTATTTTGGAAAGTATTAGCATTTATTTAGTGCTTACAAATTTTAATAGTTGACTAACTATATTGTCTTTAATTCTTAAGATATGGACCATCAATATTTGAGTGATAATATATGCCTACTAGGTAGTGCAACTACTCATATGATTTTGAAAAACCAGAAGTTTTTCTATGAACCATCGAAAAATATTTTAGCTAAAAATTTCAACCATAGAAAATATGCTATATAATTGAAGGGTCCGGAAGAGCCCATATAGCATTACCAAATGGTACATATATCTTCATTCAAAATACATTATACTCAAGCAAATTTAAAAGAAATTTGTTGAGTTTTGAGGATATATAAATGAATGGCTACCATATTGGAACTATAATGAAAATGTCAAAGAATATCTTTGCATTATCTGTACAAATTGAAAGCTGGAAGCTTATTTTAGAATAATTTGGTACAATTTCAACTGGATTATATTTCATGAAATTTGCCATAATTGAATTCCATATTTAAACATGAGCCAGAAGCTCATAAATATCACTTGAATGCATCTTATCAATTGATAAAAGAATTATCCTCCTATTATTGATATGTATGGTGTATTTGCTAGTAGCAATATGATAATGGATCAAAATGAGAATCCAAAGATGATTATTATTTAATGTGACAATGTTCCTCAACATTGAGGGGGAGGATAAAGAGATACAAGTTTATTTTGATCATCAATGTCAAATATTTATTAGCATGTATAATGATGCAAAATATTAAGTAACTTGAATAAATTATTAATAATATCCCTAGTAGACTTTCTCTAATATAGATTTGAATCCCTGAAGGATCAAAATGTGTAAACCACATCTAAAATATGGTACAAAAATCGGTTCAAAATACTTTTGGAGTAAGTAATAAAGATGCCAAATAAAATATGTGAGTGTTCTTGAAGAAACACTTAAGGGTGCACTTGAAGAGACTAATGACATGATTGTCAAATTACTCTAAAAGTGGTTTAGGTACCTAAAACATGATAATCAAAGAGATCTCAATAAATCATGTCTAGAACCGACAAGAAATAATTATTGATGATAAATTTATAAATAATTAAGCTCATATGTTTATAAATAGATTAAGAATCTTGAATTAGGGGAAAACATGACTGGCCATCATGAATCCTTTAATAGTATAGAAATATGGACATGTAGTCCGCAAAGTACCGAAAGTACTTGAAATGCTTAATATACCCCGAAGATATAAATGTGGTTTAAATCATATTAAATAATGAAAGTACACAAATTCCTGAAGAATACAAATAACTTTCATTGTTATAAAGAATGCAAAGAACAAGGAGAGTAGATTTCAATCTACTTTTAAGTTTGTTGTAATAAAAATCTTGATATAATTCATGATGAGTAGATTGCTTCCTATTTTTAAGTACCGTTGTAATGAAACTCTTAATATCCATTGAGTGATAGTTGCGATATGCAAATACTTATTAAAGTATACAAATTTATAAAAAATATATATAACTTTTGTTGTTATAAAGAATGCAAAAGACATGAACTGTAGATTACAAATTTCTTCTAAGTATTGTTGTAATGAAAATCTTGATATACTTCAAGATGAGTAGATTACTTCCTGCTTTCTAGTAGTGTTGTAATGAAATTTTTAATATTCATGAAAGATGTATAGTTGCAATGCGCAAAACTAATTTGAAGCACAAAAATGAAAGCACATGAAGTGTTTTTCATAAAAGTAGCATACAAAATGCATAAAATGCAAACCATATTTGGAAGAAACAATCTTAGAAAATTTGATTGTATCAAAAAAAACTATTAATAAATTGTATTATTAATGAGTTTCATATTTATAGATCCAGAAGTATCTATGACCAATTTGAGTTATCGAAATACGAATATGAACTCAGAGGAAAGTTTTAAATCAGAGGGAGCATCCATAAATATTTTATAATGCACTCTTTTTCCTTAACTAAGATTTTTTCCACTGGTTTTTTATTAGTAAGGTTTTGATGAGGCATTCTCTTGATCCGGAAGTATCAACTTTCCAGTAACATTTGAAAATAAGTTACAATGTACTCTTTTACCTTATTTAAGATTTTTCCCACTGGGTTTTTCTAACTAAGGTTTTAATGAGGCATTGTCTTGATCTATAAGAATCAAACGTCTTTTCAAGAAATAACATCCCAAATATGTTATTTAAGTTAATTGTACTTTTATCCTTGACTAAGTTTTTTCCATCGGGTTTTCCTTTGTAAGGTTTTCAATGAAGTATTATATTGATTCAGAAGTATCAAACTCCATTTGATTCTGTAAATTACTGAAACATCTCATACTATATTGTACTCTTTTTGTTTCACTAAGATTTTTCCCATGAGATTTTTCTTAGTAAAATTTTAATGAGGCATTAGTTTGATCCAGAAGTATCAAACTTCATTTGAAGAAATGAGAAAATAAGATATGTCATTGTACTCTTTTTTTTCTTTCACTAAGATTTTTTCCATTGGATTTTCCTTAATAAGGTTTTAATGAGGCATTATATTTATCCCGAAGTATCAAACTCTTTGTGACGACCCGCCATTCATCTCCACAGAATGACGCATCATCTTGAAGAAAGAAAGGGATAGAAAATAGAAAAGAAAGAAGAGAAAGAAGAAACAACATCAGAATCTCAACAGCGGAACGAATAAATTATAATAACATAAGTATTACATAGTATACAACAACTATCAGAGTTACACAGACTATACATCACATACTAGACAGTTATAAACACCTGTCTAGTTGTTACAACTCAAAATACAATACAGATAAACACTCAGAGATACCAACACAACGAAACACTATAAATATCTACACGCAGAAGCCTCCTGCTCCATTGCTCCTCCACAATTCGTCAAAGCTAATCTGAATCCCTTGGCTACTCGTAAAAATTTGAGTACCCAAGAGTTTAAGAAAAACAGAAATAAACTCCGGGTCAGACATGGGTCTGGTGTGAGTAACAGGTCAAAGTTGCTTAACTTTTGAAAAACCTTTGAAAAGAAAAGGTATCACGTAAGACTTCCCACACATAAACGTGGAAAAGTTTTTACCTTACGCTAACCAAAACATTTGATAGGAAATCCGATGATATTATAATAGTGTCTAAGGTTTTCAAGTAAATAAGAAATAGCCGAAATTGTTACATTCATTAAATTCCAGCTACTAGCCACAAAAGTGGATAATACAATCAAAACCGAGGGCACTTATTGGATTTTGGATTCCATACATTGGCAGGGCTACCGGGGCACCGCCCGTTACAGTACGTGGCCTAGATCACCGTACCGAGGATCACTCACAATCCACTGCAACACAAAGCCGGAACCATTCCTTACTGAACAGTTCCGAACAAGACCACCCCGCAGTTGTGATCAGCAACCGCACCACATAGCCGAAATAAAGGGACATCTAGACAGGGGTAAATCTCGTCCTACTTGGGCATGACCCACTTAGCATTGCTGCACCTCCCCTGTTTTAGCCATTCCCGGTTGATGAGGCTTGAAGCTACGATTACCTTTATATGACACATCACTTAGAATACTCATCGTCCACCTGACGATGTTCTGAAAGCATTCAATCCATACAAGTTCGTTCCGGGTTCGAACGAAATCGAAGGCATTATCTCGTTAAACTCATTCTGGAATCACCCTCAGAGTTAACGACGATAACCCTTGCACTCTGAATCTTCACCTTCACTTGAGATTCACGACCTATCGTTAATTTGTAATGATGTGGTTTTCGGATATCCAAATATAGTTACCCGATCCCGGTCTCATCGAAATCCAAAACGTACCTTTTAAGGCCAAGTTGTTTTAGAGTTTAAAACAATTCAATACAATTATCTATATACACACAGATAGATAATTCACCTCACTATAGATAATCAACATTATCATCACCAACAGATAATCCATATTATCATTATAAACAGATAATCCATATTATCATCACAATGCAACCAATGCATCCATATCACACAACATTACTCATCTCATAGCTGAGATTACAAATCATTCAAGGCAACCAATATCATCCATTCATACATAAGCAATGATTTAATGATCACATCATATATAATTAATTAAAAATGAATTAAATTAATTACTTTATCTCTAATTAATTTAAAATGAGTTAAATTAATTACTTTATCTCTAATTAATTTAAAATGAATTAAATTAATTACTTCATCATTATAATCCTGCTTAACTTAACCATTAATTGATTACAAATCAGTTAATTAATCACCATCTCATTATTCAAGTTAATTATACTTAACACTTTGCAATAATTAACTTTTAATTACTTAATCAATTAACTAACTAAAGTCAATTACATTAATCCTTTATTAATTACTTCATTTATTAATTATTCCTTAGTTAATCAATTCTAAATTACATGATTAATTTTATTAATTAATGATTTCTAATTACAATTTAGTTAATCTCTCTATTAAAATTAATTACATTAAGTAATTAATCTTCAATTTAAACCACACATATATTGATCACCCTTGATTAATAACACCTAGTAATTAACTTCCCTTAATTACTTCATTAAATAAATTACTCCTTAATTTATTATCTCAATTAATCCCTTGACTAATTTCAAAGTAATTTAATATAAATTACTTTCATAAATAAACATCTTTAATTACATCCAGTAATTATCAATTAATTACTTCCCTAAGTAATTACAATCCCATTAATTACATAAAGTAATTATTCATCAAATCATCAAGTGTTTAAATGAATTAAACTTAATTAATTAACCTAAACGAATCACATTAACCTAATTAATTACATTAAGTAATTTATTCATTAATTATTTCTATTAAGTAATTAAACTTAAACAATTTCATAAATGATTATTATTAATTAATTAATTAATCTAATTAATTATCAAAATTAATCACATTAATTAATTGTTAAATAATATTAAGTTAATGACCTTCATTAATAATTCTTTAATTTCTTTCTTAAGAAATTAACTCAAATTAATCATTATTAATTAATATCTAATTACCAATTAATTAATCTTTACTTATTTAATTAACTAAGTGTTAATTACAATCTTAATTAATCCTTAATCACTTGATTAATTAATTCTAATTAAAATCTAATTAATAATCCTTAATTACATATTAATTAACCTTAATTAATTAATCTCAAATCTTAATTAATTAATTTAAAAATTCTTAATTACTTAATTAATCATCCATCTTATTAATTAATTAAATAATTAATTATCCGTCTTAATTATCTAAATAATTTAATGAATCCAAATCATTAAATTTTATTTATTTTTAAGATAAACATTTCTTACTTAGTTAAGCATTTAAAAACAAATTGTTTTTAATTTACTTTAGATTCCAATTTAAACTTCATTTTAAAATTTAAGATTTCAAATGAATACAAATTTTAACTTAAATAAGGTTTTAAGACAATTCAAAACCTTTTTATCTCATACGTTAGAGAAACATCCATTTTATAAAATAAAGGTTTAAAAGAATATAAAACAAATTCACTTTAAACATTCCAAGTTATTCAAAAACAAATTCAATTTTAAAAATTTATTTTTAATTTCAAAACTGAAGTAAAGCTTTAACCTCATTCCAGTTTTAACTTAAATTTTAAAAGCTTTACTTACATTTTAAACTCCATCTTAAATTCAAATCATTTAACCATATTTTTAAAGTAGTTAAACAATTTTAAATTTAAAACTTTACTTTATTTTAGAAAACTGAATTTTAAACTAAATTCCAGATTTCAAAAAACTCAGATTTAAACTTATTTCAAATTCCTATTTTACAATTTAAAACTTACAGTTTAAATTCTAAATCAATATACTTTTATATTTAAAAGTTTTAAAACCAAATTAATTTTCAAAATTTAAATTATTTTAAACTCAGATTCAAACTTCATGAATTCAGATTCAAATTAGGTTTTAACTTAGTTTAAATTTTTGTTTACATTTTACTTTATTTTTAAACTTTTTAAACAGAACAGGTTCTGTTTATTTTTTTTATAAAACCTGAAACAACGGTATACATGAGCCTACCCTACAACTACCCCTAGTCAAAAACATTACTGCTTCGAGCTAAAACTCGATTTCTCCGAGACCAACACGAGGCCACCAAAAACTGTAACCCCTCAACATTCACCAGCAACATCACCTTGCTCTGTGCACATGTACAGTGCCTTTGGCCACCGCTGACCAACTACGCGACCTCCCTACAGTCGCTGATCAACAACTCAGACCAACCATACACCCATTTCCATCAATTAATGCTCGAAATCAAAATCGAGACAGAATCTCCCAAACCTGGAAACAGACAGTACCCACTACAACTCCAACCTCTCAACACCTCATTCACGCGCCTCCGGCCATCGTTACCCCTAAAACTCTGGCGAAGACTTCGACAAACCACCATCTTCTAGTACCCACGACCCCAAGCAACTCGAACAACTATTCTTGCCGAAATGATCAATTTTTCTAGCCACAGTGAAACTAGGGTTCAAATATTCAACCACAATCCATCATCACCAAAATGCAGTGCAACCCAAACAAATAATTTTCCCATCATCCCTAATTACTCCTCCACCTCCAGGAGCAAAATCAAACCATTAGATCCCATAGATTAACAGTTAGAACTCAAAATGCAAAATACAGTCAAATTAAAACTGCACTCAGGCTTTAACTCTAAAAATTGAAATTTTACTTTTAAAATCATAATTTTGCATGATGTTTTGATATATAACCCTGAAACATTGAATTGTAATGTTTGACTTTTTTCCCTCATACAAATTGTTGCTCTGTTATATTTATTTCCAGGTAATATAAAATTTTATTTAATTTATATAATTTTTTTAAAACTTACTTTATCTTGTAATAACAAGTTTTATTCAATTAATTAAATCATAACAGCAACCAGTCAAAAGAAAAAAGAATTTTTATCACTTGTGCTTATACTGTAAACAGTCAGTAACTTAGATGAGTTAAACATGCATTCATCCATACACATAGATATACTCAGCAATGTATTTGACAACATATATAAGACTACTTATTTCCATGAATAAATCAAGCAACCATATTTTATACTTAATTTTAAAAAAAATGTTAAGTTACTCACCGTTTTAAAAATGCAGAGCAGAGCACCAGTTTTGAATACTTCTGAATTTTTTGAAATCATGCTTGAATGCTTGCTAAAAGCTTGAGTTGTTTGATGCTTTTAAAAATTGCTTTAATTCCAGGTTTTACATGCAGGTAGCTTAACTTTCAGATTTTGAATGAATGCAAGCTTTTCATGATTTCCAGATTTTAGAAGAGATAAATGCAGGCTTTAGTTTTATGAACAGGTTTTGAAGATGATTTGCAAGTTGAAAATGAGTTACAGGAGTTTGATTATGAAGAAGGATTTGCTTTGAGAACAGGTAATGATTTTAAAGAGGGGTTACAGGAGTTTGCTTTAAACTTGAAAAGGTATTACAGGGAAGTGATGTGCATGATTTACATTTTTGTTTGAAAATGAACTATGGGTTTTGATTCTTCAGATTTGGGTTTTGAGGAAGATTACTGATTTTTGGGTTTCAGATTTGTTTTTAGAGTGGAATGTTTCTCATTCTTATCTGAAATTTTTCTTTGTTATGAAATGAAAATGAGTAAAGAATGGGATAGAAGATGGCAAGTGTTTATATAACTTATTTTACGCTTTATTTAAAATCAAAGAAAAATAAAAATAAAAATAAAACTTGACACTTGTATAAAATATGAACACTTGTTAATTTCTTGTTTAAACATCTAATACATGTTATATAAGATCCTAAGATGTTTACACATGTTCCTTTTAATTAATTAGTATTTTTAACTAAGGTTTAATATAATATTATGCTTAATTAATTAGTTGACAAATACTTAGTTATATATATAAATAATTTTTAAAGAATAAAACCAAGTATAAATATAAATAAAAACAATACATATATTTATTATTTAAAAATAACATTTTTGAACATTTAAAATAAATTTATAAAAGAGGTTGCAAATTACTTATTATTTATATGAATAAATGTTTCATATTTTAGTTGTATTTTAAACTTCATATCTAATTTACAAATCATATTTATTAAACAATATTTTAGAAAGAAATAAAACAAACATTTTATAACTTTATTTTAATATTTCAAATTTAAGTTAGAATATATTTTAAACAAATAAAACATTTACCTCATATATTTAAAATCATTTAGTTATTTTATTAAATAGCTTTTGAAAAGCTTAAATTAAATAAATCAAAATTTCCTAATTACCAAAATAGTTGGAATTAGAAAATATGTTGTATTAATTAAATTTAATTTAAAACCAAACTTATCTATTTAAAAAATATATAAATATACATACATACATTATAAATAGAAAACAAATTTATTAACTTATTAAAAGATAAATTCACAAATTAATTATTTAATAAAAGAAGATTATTGAATCAATTCAAATTTATTAACAAAAATTATTAAATTAATTTAATTTTAAACACGGATTATTAAATTTATACTGTCAAAAATTCTGGGATATCACAATCCTCACCCCTTAAAAGAATTTCGCCCCCGAAATTTAAAACAAAGGTAATTTAATAATCTCATTAAAGATTTAATTTTAAAACACAGCATATGTTAATCATATGCTAACAACCATAGCAACCAATTCACACAATCAGAACAAATCTAACTATCCAGAAAAAAATCTGAATAGAACTTCCACGAGTTTCCCCGGTAAAAATATCGGGAACTCTCTCTATAGAATCCAAACAATCAATACTACTAAGCTATAGAGCTCCTATCTCATTTAGATCTACAAAACTAAACAGGATATCAGACTACAGACGAGTCTGACTCAACAACCAAACCTCCTGAACTGCTGGTTCTACAACCAGAAATATCAAACACGTACTCCCCCAGAGATACGTGAAACATACTGAGTCCCAGTTATCCAAACTGGAAATTCAACTCTAGAAAACCAAACACTTACCTTGCCAAAACATAGAAGAAATCCAAAACACCTCAGAGCTAGCTTCCAGACTTACCAAAACTTATAGCTCCTTGGATCGGGGAAAAACTTAATCGAAACCAAATCTCTGATTCCGGAATCCAAATTCCCCTGCCTCTTATCCAAAAAATCCTTCGGACGATTCTGGACTACCAACATCCCTCTTGATCAGCTCAACTCTTGCTGATTCCACTAGAAACAGACTGGACCTAAACAACCCAACACCATGATCTCTCAAGATCAATCCAAAACCAAGAATAAACTCTGCTCCTCAAACAACAGAAGACAGAACAAACTTCTCTTTATCGGAAAAGAAAACAGATGCACTCTCAAACTGCTTCCGCTGCACAACTCTGATCCGAAGTAGAAGAAAATGCTGATGAAGAACACGAGCACAGACTAGACAACACATCTCAGAAATATGGTTCAACAGATCCATAGAAGAAAAACTCTGAAGTTCCTCTGAAACCTGAGCTGCTTCACCAACTTCTATCTCAAGGGACCATCCTTCCATTAAACTGAACCACCAGTACCAATCCTGGAATCCAAATCAATAAGAAAACTCGATCTCCATATGCGGACAAACTTCTGACTTCCTAGAAGACATTCGTACAATCTCCAACAATCCAAGAGAACACTCAAACAATCGCAAGTCACTTTTGCGATCAACCCAGCCTAATATCCAAAGAAACTGCTCTCTCTTTACCAATCAGAACAGCTTATGCTGGCCTAGCCAATCCACCGAGGAAATGGATCCACTGTCGCTTCTGAACTGCACCTTCAGAAAAACTACTTAGTCATAAAACTGCCGCTCACACGGAACACTCCGGACTGCACTGCTAACACCAATGCCAAAGAATTCCTAATCCAAAGCTCTTTGAGAAACTCGGACCTCAAAGCAAACAGAAACTCCCTGATGGACTCAGCCACATCACCGAAACAGACGCACTTCCTTACTCTTGTTCCAAAGAAACATCTTCGGAAATATCCATAGCCGCTGCATCACATCATGCAGCTACTACTTCCTGAGGTATCAAGATACCATCACTCACTCGCTACTGCTCATCCGACAGATCCAAACTCAGCTCATCCAACTCTGCACTTCAAAGATGAACTCCGAACCTTTAAAAGGTTTCCTTCAGAGATCGATGAAATCCTTACTCCAATATAAACTCACTCGAGACGGTATTAGGTCTACAGTCTCGACAGATACACTTCCAACCTCATCACTCAAACTCCAACCATCGCTAGTTATGTTACACACACCACTACCTATTCTACCTTTATAACTTATATTGGAAAAACCTGAACAGGTAACCCAACAAATAGGTAGAAATAATTATATATATATATATTAAAAATACAAATACGCTCTCTCAAGATAGACACCATTTCAGAGTCTAGGTATTTGCTCAACTTAGCGCTCTGATACCACCTGTGACGACCCGCCACTCATCTCCACAGAATGACGCATCATCTTGAAGAAAGAAAGGGATATAAAAGATAAAAGAAAGAAGAGAAAGAAGAAACAACATCAGAATCTCAACAGCGGAATGAATAAATTATATTAACAACATAAGTATTACATAGTATACAACAACTATCAGAGTTACACAGATAATACATCACATATTAGACAGTTAAAAACACCTGTCTAGTTGTTACAACTCAAAACACAATACAGATAAACACTCAGAGATACCAACACAGCGGAACACTATAAATATCTACACGCAGAAGCCTCCTGCTCCATTGCTCCTCCACAATTCGTCAAAGCTAACCTGAATC
This sequence comes from Allium cepa, assembly GCA_030765085.1. NCBI lineage: Eukaryota > Viridiplantae > Streptophyta > Magnoliopsida > Asparagales > Amaryllidaceae > Allium > Allium cepa. Next base: position 851,750,086 of record CM060940.1, on the reverse strand, counting down.
CCTTGGCTACTCGTAAAAATTTGAGTACCCAAGAGTTTAAGAAAAACAGAAATAAACTCCGAGTCAGACATGGGTCTGGTGTGAGTAACAGGTTAAAGTTGCTTAACTTTTGAAAAACCTTTGAAAAGAAAAGGTATCACGTAAGACTTCCACACGTAAACATGGAAAAATTTTACCTTACTCTAACCAAAACATTTGACAGGAAATCCGATGATATTATAATAGTGTCTAGGGTTTTCAAGTAAATAAGAAATAGCCGAAATTGTTGCATTCATTAAATTCCAGCTACTAGCCACAAAAGTGGGTAATACAATCAAAACCGAGGGCACTTATTGGATTTTGGATTCCATACAATGGCAGGGCTACCGTGGTACCGCCCGTCACAGTACGTGGCCTAGATCACCGTACCGAGGATCACTCCCAATCGCCTGCAACACAAAGCGGGAACCATTCCTTACTGAACAGTTCCGAACAAGACCACCCCGCAGTTGTGATCAGCAACCGCACCACATATCCGAAATAAAGGGACATCTACACAGGGTAAATCTCGTCCTACTTGGGCATGACCCACTTAGCCTTGCTGCACCTCCCCTGTTTTAGCTATTCCTGGTTGATGAGGCTTGAGGCTACAATTACCTTTATAGGACACATCACTTAGAATGCTCATCGTCCACCTGACGATGTTCTGAAAGCATTCAATCCGTACAAGTTCGTTCTGGGTTCGAACGAAACGGAAGGCATTATCTCGTTACACTCATTTTGGAATCACCGTCAGAGTTAACGATGATAACCCTTGCACTTTGAATCTTCACCTTCACTTGAGATTCACGACCTATCGTTAATTTGGAACGATGTGGTTTTCGGATATCCAAATATGGAAACCTGATCCCGGTCTCATCGAAATCCAAAATGTATCTTTTAAGGCCAAGTTGTTTTAGAGTTTAAAACAATTCAATACAATTATCTATATACACACAGATAGATAATTCACCTCACAATAGATAATCAACATTATCATCACCAACAGATAATCCATATTATCATTATAAACAGATAATCCATTTTATCATCACAATGCAACCAGTGCATCCATATCACACAACATTACTCATTTCATAGCTGAGATTACAAATCATTCAAGGCAACCAATATCATCCATCCATACATAAGCAATGATTTAATGATCACATCATCTATAATTAATTTAAAATGAATTAAATTAATTAATTTATCTCTAATTAATTTAAAACGAACTAAATTAATTACTTCATCATTATAATCTTGCTTAACTTAACCATTAATTTATTACAAATCAATTAATTAATCACCATCTCATTATTCATTTCAATTAATCATTCCTGATTAACAATTCCCTAATTACAATAAGTAATTAGCCTTTGAATTAATTACACAAGTTAATTATACTTAACACTTTGCAATAATTAACTTTTAATTACTTAATTAATTAATTTTTTTTTGAGAAAAATGTGTGATCCTCTAATAAAAGAGGAGAGCACACATGTAGCGCTATATATAAAACAAATAATAAGGAGCTGCCAACATGCCTGGCAGGCGGCTCAACAAAAAACTAGAAAAAATAAAGAAATAGAAACCCCTCGAATGAGCTCCGGCAAAGCCACCGCCCATTTCATCCTAATACCGAGCTCCGGCAAGGCCACCACCCAGTACTAGGGTGTTAGAGGTATCTAAAAACCAAAATGCAAAAGAACAAAACTCAAAGAAAACGCCTCAGAAGGTCCATGTAGGAGAACTCCAAAAGATGGGCCAAAAAGAAGAACTCCACACTGAAGGCCTGGAGAATCCAAAAAGTAATGCCAGATGCAATCCGAATCCCTACAGAAGCTACCCTGCCAACCAGAATAAAGCTGCAAGCTATCCTGCAAACCAGTCAAGAGAAAAACCAGCAACCAACCTAAACCAAAACTGTAACATAACTAGGAAAACAAGTTAGAAAGAATCACATATATGTATATAAATAAAATTTATATACATATATGTGAGAATAAAAACCAAAGAGTAAAATAAAAGAAGGATAAACTAGAACAAAATCAAACAGGTCTAAAAAACAGGAAACTAATTTATGAGCCTAAAATCGTAAGAGAATTATGGTGCATCATTTGATCATTATTTAAATCAGAAAAGGGATAAATATAAGAATTATTAGAAACAAAATTATTGATGTTAAGTTTGAATATGTTAATATTATTTCTAACCTTATTAAGGTAATCCTTAAAGCCATTATTATTGGCTAATTTATATTTGGGATTAGAAATCCAATTTAAGCAGAAATTAGAAATTAAAATAATCAAATTATTATAATGTTGATTTTTATTATTAAAAATCCTTTGATTTCTCTCAAACCAAATGAACCAACAAGAAATAATGAATAAAGAATCAAGCAAGAATCTAAAATTCTTATTGAACGAAAATCTAATAGAGTCTCAATAGAAAAACAATCAGAAACTCTAGAACTAATATTAAACTCAAAAATATTAAGGGTCTTAATAAGAATATAATGAGTATCCAAACAATCGAAATAAATATGATTAATATCTTCAGAGTGTGCGTTGCAAAAATAACATTTATTATCAATGAAAATATTTTTCCTTTTTAAAAATTCAATAGTATTTAATTTACCATGAATGATGAGCTACATATGGATCTTTGATTTAGGAGGAGCATTAGACTTCCAAATAAATTTAAAACAATTGACAGAAACCCCCAAAAAGTTAATAAATTTGTAAAAGAAATTAGAAGAATATTTCTTACTCTTATCCCACTCCCAACTAATATGGTCATTAACATTATCAATGTTATACAGATTAAGCTTAGCATAAAGCAAATAAAGTTGTCTAAGGGTAGGGCCCACTAAAATACTATTAAAGTTGAAAATCCAAGGAGGGTCACTATCAGAATTAAAAACATTAGAAATGAACGCAAATTTAAAGTTACAAATATCATATAAATCTTTGAACTCATTCTTAAGAGGAATAGAGGAAATCCAACTATCGTGCCAAAAAGATGTATTATTACCAGAATGAACAATAATATTAATACCTAAGTTAAAAATATCACTACATTTTAAAATAGATTTCCAAAAAAAAGAAAGCTTACTGTACATCGAAGGACTAATTTGAAAGAGATTATAACTACCATTATAGTAATATTTAGAAATAGTCTCCTTCCAAATCGCATTATCACTAGAATCTCTAAATTTCCATAACCATTTACCAAGAAGAGACAGGTTCATATTATGTAAATTAATGACTCCTAAACCACCCTCTTTTTTAGACTTACAGACAGTATCCCAATTAACTAAACATTTAATGCTACTATTAGGATTATCCCCGCTCCAAAGGAAATCCCTTCTAATTTTATCTATTTTATCTATCACCCTATCTGGAAAAATGTGCATAGACATCCAATAGATAGGGAGAGCCGATAAGACTGAATTAATCAAAACCAGTCTACTCGCTCTAGATAAGAATCTCACATTCCAATTACAAATCCTATTTTTAATTTTATCAATGATTACTAACCAATCATCGTGCTTAAGTTTTGAAGGTCTAATAACAAAACCAAGATAATCAAATGGAAAACTCATAGTTTTACAATTTAATGTATTAGCAACTAAATTTTCTACATTATCTAAATCATTTAAAACTAAGACAGAACTTTTATCAAAGTTTATTTTTAAACCTGATAGAAGTTCAAAACTATAAAGAATAAACTTGAGAGCAATTATGAGTCTGGGAAGATGGGAGGAAAAAAGCAAAGTATCATCAGCAAATTGAAGGACAGACAAATCCAAACTAGAAATATCATTACCAATAGAACCCAAAAGATTATTGCTAACAGCATTTTTAATAATTTTAGAAAAGACATCAGCCGCAAGATTAAAAAGAAGGGGCGATAAAGGATCCCCTTGCCTTAAACCTCTCTTGGACTGAATTTTATTACCTAAAACACCATTGACCATAATACTGGAGTTACTCATTTTAAGCAAGTTAATGATCCAATTAATCCATCTTTTACTAAAGCCTCTGGCATGGAAAATGTCAATGAGAAAATCCCAATCAACCGAGTCAAAAGCTTTAGCAAAATCTAATTTTAAAATAGCACAAGTTATATTATTCTTACAACAAAAATTGATATATTGTTGAACTACAGCTACACCATCAGTAATATTCCTACCTTTAATGAAAGCTGATTGAGAACAGTCAATAAGATCGTTCATTTTTAAACTAAGCCTATTACCTAAAACTTTAGAGATTATTTTAACAGAGCAATTAATCAATGAAATGGGTCTAAAATCTTTTGAAGTATTAGCACCAACTTTTTTATGTAATAAAATAACGTTATCGAAATTAAAACAACCTAATTGAGGATTACCATTATAAAATTCATTAAACATACAAATTAAGTCAAATTTTAAAACCTCCCAAAAAGATTGGTAAAAGAAAATAGGAAAACCATCCGGGCTCGGAGATTTATCTCCAAGTAAATCAAAAATGGCTTTACGGGTTTCCTCTTCAGAAAAAGGAACATCTAAATCAGAAAGATTAATATTAGAGACAGATGGATAAAGATCATTCCATCTAACACTAACTCTATGATTGTTTTTACTGCCAAAGATTTACATTAATCCTTTATTAATTACTTCATTTATTAATTATTCCTTAATTAATCAATTCTAAATTACATCATTAATTTTATAAATTAATGATTTCTAATTACAATTTAATTAATCTCTCTATTAAAATTAATTACATTAAGTAATTAATCTTCAATTTAAACCACACTATATTAATCACCCTTGATTAATAACACCCAGTAATTAACTTCCCTTAATTACTTCATTAAATAAATTACTCCTTAATTTATTATCTCAATTAATCCCTTGACTAATTTCAAAGTAATTTAACCTAAATTACTTCCATAAATAAACATCTTTAATTACATCCGGTAATTATCAATTAATTACTTCCCTAAGTAATTACAATCCCATTAATTACATAAAGTAATTATTCATCAAATCATCAAGTGATTAAATCAATTAAACTTAATTAATTAACCTAAACAAATCATATTAACCCAATTAATTACATTAAGTAATTAATTCATTAATTAATTCTATTAAGTAATTAAACTTAAAAAATTTCATAAATGATTATTACTAATTAATTAATTAATCTAATTAATTATCAAAATTAATCACATTAATTAATTGTTAAATAATATTAAGTTAATGACCTTCATTAACAATTCTTTAATTTCTTTCTTAAGAAATTAACTCAGATTAATCATTATTAAATGATATCTAATTACCAATTAATTAATCTTTAATTATTTAATCAACTAAGTGTTAATTACAATCTTAATTAATCCTTAATTACTTGATTAATTCATTCTTTAATCATTAATTAAAATCTAATTAATAATCCTTAATTACATATTAATTAGCCTTAATTAATTAATCTCAAATCTTAATTAATTAATTTAAAAATTCGTAATCACTTAATTAATCATCCATATTATTAATTAATTAAATAATTAATTATCCATCTTAATTATCTAAATAATTTAATGAATCCAAATCATTAAATTTTATTTATTTTTAAGATAAACATTTCTTACTTAGTTAAGCATTTAAAAACAAATTGTTTTTAAATTTACTTTAGATTCCAATTTAAACTTCATTCTAAAATTTAAGAATTTAAATGAATACAAATTTTAACTTAAACAAGGTTTTAAGACAATTCAAAACCTTTTTATCTCATATGTTAAAGAAACATCCATTTTATAAAATAAAGGTTTAAAAGAATATAAAACATATTCACTTTAAACATTCCAAGTTATTTGAAAACAAATTCAATTTTAAAAATTTACTTTTAATTTCAAAACTGAAATACAGCTTTAAACCTCATTCCAGTTTCAACTTAAATTTTAAAAGCTTTACTTACATTTTAAACTCCATCTTAAATTCAAATCATTTAACCATATTTTTAAAGTAGTTAAACAATTTTAAATTTAAAACTTTACTCTATTTTAAAAAACTGAAGTTTAAACTAAATTCCAGATTTCAAAAAACTCAAATTTAAACTTATTTCAAATTCCTATTTTACAATTTAAAACTTACAGCTTAAATTCTAAATCAATATACTTTTACACTTAAAAGTTTTAAAACGAAATTAATTTTCAAAATTTAAATTATTTTAAACTCAGATTCAAACTTCTTGAATTCATATTCAAATCAGGTTTTAAACTTAGTTTAAATTTTTGTTTACATTTTACTTTATTTTTAAACTTTTTAAACATAACAGGTTCTGTTTATTTTTTTTATAAAACCTGAAACAACAATATACACGAGCCTACCCTACAACTACCCCGAGTCAAAACCATTACTGCTTCGAGCTAAAACTCGATTTCCCCGAGACCAACACGAGGCCACCAAAAACTGTAACCCCTCAACATTCACCAGCCACATCACCTTGCTCTGTGCATATGTACAGTGCCTCCGACCACCGCTGACCAACTTCGTGACCTCCCCACAGTCGCTGATCAACAACTCAGACCAACCTTACACCCATTTCCATTAATTAATGCTCAAAATCAAAATCGAGACAGAATCTCCCAAACCTGGAAACAGATAGTACCCACTACAACTCCAACCTGTCAACACCTCGTTCACGCACCTCCGGCCACCATTACCCTTAAAACTCTGGCTAAGACTTCAACAAACCACCATCTTCCAGTACCCAAGACCCCAAGCAACTCGAACAACTATTCTTGCCGAAATGATCAATTTTTCTAGCCACAGTGAAACTAGGGTTCAAATATTCAATCACAATCCATCATCACCAAAATGCAGTGCAGCCCAAACAAATAATTTTCCCATCATCCCTAATCACTTCTCCACCACCAGGAGCAAAATCAAACCATTCGATCCCATAGATTAACAATTAGAACCCAAAATGCAAAATACAATCAAATTAAAACTGCACTCAGGCTTTAACTCTAAAAATTGAAATTTAACTTTTAAAAATCATAATTTTGCATGATGTTTTGATATATAACCCTAAAACATTGAATTGTAATGTTTGAATTTTTCCCTTATACAAATTGTTGCTCTGTTATATTTATTTCCAGGTAATATAAAATTTTATTTAACTTATATAAAAATTTTAAAACTTACTTTATCTTGTAATAACAAATTTCATTCAATTAATTAAATCATAACAGAAACCAATCAAAAGAAAAAAGAATTTTTATCACTTGTGCCTATACTGTAAACAGTCAGTAACTTAGATGAGTTAAACATACATTCATCCATACACATAGATATACTCAGCAATGTATTTGACAACATATATAAGACTACTTATTTCCATGAATAAATCAAGCAACCATATTTTATACTTCATTTTTAAAAAATGTTAAGTTACTCACTGTTTTAAAAATGCAGAGCAGAGCACCAGTTTTGAAAACTTCTGAATCTTTTGAAATCCTGCTTGAATGCTTGCTGAAAGCTTGAGATGTTTAATGCTTTTAAAAATTTCTTTAATTCCAGGTTTTACATGCAGGTAGCTTAACTTTCAGATTTTGAATGAATGCAAACTTTTCTTGATTTCCAGATTTTAGAAGAGATGAATGCAGGCTTTAGTGTTATAAACAAGTTTTGAAGATGATTTGCATGTTGAAAATGAGTTACAGGAGTTGATTGTGAAGAGGGATTTGCTTTGAGAACAGGGAATGATTTTAAAGAGGGGTTACAGGAATTTGCTTTAAACTTGATAAGGTATTACAGGGAAGTGATGTGCAGGATTTACATTTTTGTTTGAAAACGAACTATGGGTTTTGATTCTTTAGATTTGGGTTTTGAGGAAGATTACTGATTTTTGGGTTTCAGATTTGTTTTTAGAGTGGAATGTTTCTCATTCTTATCTGAAAATTTTCTTTGTTATGAAATGAAAATGAGAAAAGAATAGGATAGAAGATGGCAAGTGTTTATATAACTTATTTTATGCTTTATTCAAAATCAAAGAAAAATAAAAGTAAAACTTGACACTTGTATAAAATATGAACACTTGTTAATTTCTTGTTTAAACATCTAACACATGTTGTATAAGATCCTAAGATGTTTACACATGTTCCTTTTAATTAATTAGTATTTTTAATTAAGGTTTAATACAATATTATGCTTAATTAATTAGTTAACAAATACTTAGTTATATATATAAATAATTTTTAAAGAATAAAACCAAGTATAATTATAAATAAAAATAATATACATATTTATTATTTGAAAATAACATTTTTGATCATTTAAAATAAATTTATAAAAGAGGTTGTAAATTACTTATTATTTATATGAATAAATGTTTCATATTTTAGTTGTATTTTAAACTTCATATCTAATTTACAAATCATATTTATTAAACAATATTTGAAAAAGAAATAAAACAAACATTTTTATAACTTTATTTTAATATTTCAAACTTAAGATATAATATATTTAAACAAATAAGACATTTATCTTATATATTTAAACTCATTTAGTTATTTTATTAAATAGCTTTTGAAAAGCTCAAATTAAATAAATCAAAATTTCCTAATTACTAAAATAGTTGGAATTAGAAAATATGCTATATTAATTAAATTTAATTTAAAACCAAACTTATCTATTTAAAATATATATAAATATACATATGCGTTATAAATATAAAACAAATTTATTAACTTATTAAAAGATAAATTCACAAATTAATTATTTAATAAAAGAAGATTATTGAATCAATTAAATTTTATTAACAAAAATTATCAAATTAATTTAATTTTAAGTACAGATTATTAAATTTATATTGTCAAAAATTCCGGGATATCACAATCCTCCCCCCTTAAAAGAATTTCGTCCCCAAAATTTAAAACAAAGGTAATTTAATAATCTCATTAAATATTTAATTTTAAAACACAACATATGTTAATCATATGCTAACAACCATAGCAACCAATTCACACAATCCGAACAAATCTAACTATCCAGAAAAAATTCTGAATAGAACTTCAACGAGTTTCCCCGGTAAAAATATCGGGTTACTCTCTCTATAGAATCCAAACAATCAATACTACCAAGCTATAGAGCTCTTATCTGATTTAGATCTACAAAACTAAACAGGATATCAGACTCCAGACGAGTCTGACTCAACAACCAAACCACCTGAACTGCTGGTTCTAAAACCAAAAATATCAAACACGTACTCCCCCAGAGATACGTGAAACATACCGAGCCCCAGTTATCCAAACTGGCAATTCAACTCTAGAAATCCAAACACTTACCTTGCTAAAACATAGAAGAAATCCAAAACACCTCGGAGCTTGCTTCCAGACTTACCAAAACGTATAGCTCCTTGGATCGGAGAAAAACTTAACCAAAACCAAATCTCCGATTCCGGAATCCAAATTCCTCCACCTCTTATCCATAAAATCCTTCGGACGATTCTAGACTACCAACATCCCTCTTGATCAGCTCAATTCTTGCTGATTCCACTAGAAACAGACTGGACCGAAACAACCAACACCATGATCTCTCAAGATCAATCCAAAACCAAGAACAAACTCTACTCCTCAAACAACAGAAGATAGAACAAACTTCTCCTTATCCGTAAAAGAAAACAGATGCACTCTCAAACTACTTCCGTTGCACAATTCTGATCCGAAGTAGAAGAAAATGCCGATGAAGAACACGAGCACAGACTAGACAACACATCTCAGAAATATGGTTCAACAGATCCATAAAAGAAAAACTCAGAAGTTCCTCCGAAACCCGAGCTGCTTCACCAAGTTCAATCTCAAGGAACCATCCTTCCATTAAACTGAACCACCGGTACCAATCCTGAAATCCAAATACACTTCCAACCTCATCACTCAAACTCCAACCATCGCTAGTTGTGTTACACACACCACTACCTATTCTACCTTTATAACTTATATTGGAAAAACCTGAACAGGTAACCCAACAAATAGGTAGAAATAATTATATATATATATATATATATTAAAAATACAAATACGCTCTCTCAAGATAGACACCATTCCAGAGTCTAGGTATTCGCTCAACCTAGCGCTCTGATACCACCTGTGACGACCCGTCATTCATATCCACAGAATGACGCATCATCTTGAAGAAAGAAAGGGATAGAAAAGAGAAAAGAAATAAGAGAAAGAAGAAACAACATCAGAATCTCAACAACGGAATTAATAAATTATATTAATAACATAAGTATTACATAGTATACAACAACTATCAGAGTTACATAGATAATACATCACATACTAAATAGTTATAAACACCTGTCTAGTTGTTACAACTCAAAACACAACACAGATAAACACTCAGAGATACCAACACAGCGGAACACTATAAATATCTACACGCAGAAGCCTCCTGCTCCATTGCTCCTCCACAATTCGTCAAAGATAACCTGAATCCCTAGGCTACTCGTAAAAATTTGAGTAACCAAGAGTTTAAGAAAAACAAAAATAAACTCCGGGTCAGACATGGATCTGGTGTGAGTAATAGGTTAAAGTTGCTTAACTTTGAAAAACCTTTGAAAAGAAAAGGTATCATGTAAGACTTCCCACACATAAACATGGAAAAGTTTTTACCTTACGCTAACCAAAACATTTGATAGGAAATCCGATGATATTATAATAGTGTCTAGGGTTTTCAAGTAAATAAGAAATAGCCGAAATTGTTACATTTATTAAATTCTAGCTACTAGCCACAAAAGTGGGTAATACAATCAAAACCGAGGGCAATTATTAGATTTTGGATTCCATACAATGGCAGGGCTACCGGGGTACCGCCCGTCACAGTACGTGGCCTAGATCACCGTACCGAGGATCACTCCCAATCCCCTGCAACACAAAGCCAGAACCATTCCTTACTGAATAGTTCCAAACAAGACCATCCCGCAGTTGTGATCAGCAACCGCACCACATAGACGAAATAAAGGGACATCTAGACAGGGTAAATATCGTCCTACTTGGGCATGACCCACTTAGCCTTGCTGCACCTCCCCTGTTTTAGCCATTCCTGGTTGATGAGGCTTGAGGCTACGATTACCTTTATAGGACACATCACTTAGAATGCTCATCGTCCACCTGACGATGTTCTGAAAGCATTCAATCCATACAAGTTCATTCCGGGTTCGAACGAAACCGAAGGCATTATCTCATTACACTCATTTTGGAATCACCGTCAGAGTTAACGACGATAACCCTTGCACTCTGAATCTTCACCTTCACTTGAGATTCATGACCTATCGTTAATTTGGAACGATGTGGTTTTCAGATATCCAAATATGGAAACCCGATCCCGGTCTCATCGTAATCCAAAACGTATTTTTTAAGGCCAAGTTGTTTTAGAGTTTAAAACAATTCAATACAATTATCTATATACACATAGATAGATAATTCACCTCACAAGAGATAATCAACATTATCATCACCAACAGATAATCCATATTATCATTATAAACAGATAATCCATGTTATCATCACAATGCAACCAATGCATCCATATCACACAATATTACTCATCTCATAGTTGAGATTACATATCATTCAAGGCAACCAATATCATCCATTCATACATAAGCAATGATTTAATGATCACATCATCTATAATTAATTTAAAATGAATTAAATTAATTATTTATCTCTAAATAATTTAAAATGAACTAAATTAATTACTTCATCATTATAATACTGCTTAACTTAATCATTAATTGATTACAAATCAATTAATTAATCACCATCTCAATATACATTTCAATTAATCATTCCTGATTAACAATTCCCTAATTACAATAAGTAATTTGCCTTTGAATTAATTACACAAGTTAATTATACTTAACACTTTGTAATAATTAACTTTTAATTACTTAATCAATTAATTAACTAAAGTTAATTACATTAATCCTTTATTAATTACTTCATTTATTAATTATTCCTTAATTAATCAATTCTAAATTACATCATTAATTTTATTAATTAATGATTTCTAATTACAATTTAATTAATCTCTCTATTAAAATTAATTACATTAAGTAATTAATCTTCAATTTAAACTACACATGTATTAATCACCCTTGATTAATAACACCCAGAAATTAACTTCCCTTAATTACTTCATTAAATAAATTACTCCTTAATTTATTATCTTAATTAATCCCTTGATTAATTTCAAAGCATTTAATCTAAAATACTTCCATAAATAAACATCTTTAATTGCATCCAGTAATTATCAATTAATTACTTCCCTAAGTAATTACAATCCCATTAATTACATAAAGTAATCATCAAATCATCAAGTGCTTAAATTAATTAAACTTAATTAATTAACCTAAACAAATCACATTAACCCAATTAATTATTAATTCATTAATTACTTCTATTAAGTAATTAAACTTAAACAATTTTATAAATGATTATTATTAATTAATTAATTAATCTAATTAATTATCAAAATTAATCACATTAATTAATTGTTAAATAATCTTAAGTTAATGACCTTCATTAACAATTCTTTAATTTCTTTCTTAAGAAATTAACTCAGATTAATCATTATTAATTAATATCTAATTACCAATTAATTAATCTTTACTTATTTAATTAACTAAGTGTTAATTACAATCTTAATTAATCCTTAATTACTTGATTAATTAATTCTTTAATCATTAATTAAAATCTAATTAATAATCCTTAATTACATATTAATTAACCTTAATTAAATAATCTCAAATCTTAATTAATTAATTTAAAAATTCTTAATTACTTAATTAATCATCCATATTATTAATTAATTAAATAAGTAGTTATCCATCTTAATTATCTAAATAATTTAATGAATCCAAATCATTAAATTTTATTTATTTTTAAGTTAAACATTTCTTACTTAGTTAAGCATTTAAAAACAAATTGTTTTTAAATTTACTTTAGATTCCAATTTAAACTTCATTTTAAAATTTAAGATTTTAAATGAATACAAATTTTAACTTAAACAAGGTTTTAAGACAATTCAAAACCTTTTTATCTCATATGTTAAAGAAACATCCATTTTATAAAATAAAGATTTAAAGAATATAAAACAAATTCACTTTAAACATTCCAAGTTATTTAAAAACAAATTCAATTTTAAAAATTTACTTTTAATTTCAAAACTGAAATACAGCTTAAACCTCATTCCAGTTTTAACTTAAATTTTAAAAGCTTTACTTACATTTTAAACTCCATCTTAAATTCAAATCATTTAACCATATTTTTAAAGTAGTTAAACAATTTTAAATTTAAAACTTTACTTTATTTTAAAAAACAGAATTTTAAACTAAATTCCAGATTTCAAAAAACTCAGATTTAAACTTATTTCAAATTCCTATTTTACAATTTAAAACTTACAGTTTAAATTCTAAATCAATATACTTTTATACTTAAAAGTTTTAAAACGAAATTAATTTTCAAAATTTAAATTATTTTAAACTCAGATTCAAACTTCTTGAATTCAGATTCAAATTAGGTTCAAATCAGATTTTAAACTTAGTTTAAATTTTTGTTTACATTTTACTTTATTTTTAAACTTTTTAAACAGAACATGCTCTGTTTATTATTTTTCATAAAACCTGAAACAACAGTATACACGAGCCTACCCTACAACTACCCGAGTCAAAACCATTACTGCTTCGAACTAAAACTCGATTTCCCCGAGACCAACACGAGGCCACCAAAAACTGTAACCCCTCAACATTCACCAGCCACATCACCTTGCTCTGTGCACATGTAAAGTGCCTCCGGCCACCGCTGACCAACTACACGACCTCCCCACAGTCGTTGATCAACAACTCAGACCAACCATACACCCATTTCCATCAATTAATGCTCGAAATCAAAATCGAGACAGAATCTCCCAAACCTAGAAACAGACAGTACCCACTACAACTCCAACCTGTCACCACCTCGTTCACGCGCCTCCGGCCATCGTTACCCCTAAAACTCTGGCGAAGACTTCGACAAACCTCCATCTTTCAGTACCCAAGACCCCAAGCAACTCGAACAACTATTCTTGCTGAAATGATCAATTTTTTTAGCCATAGTAAAACTAGGGTTCAAATATTCAATCACAATCCATCATCACCAAAATACAGTGCAACCCAAACAAATAATTTTCCCATCATCCCTAATCATTCCTCCACCTCCAGGAGCAAAATCAAACCATTCGATCCCATAGATTAACAGTTAGAACCCAAAATGCAAAATACAGTCAAATTAAAACTACACTCGGGCTTTAACTCTAAAAATTGAAATTTTACTTATAAAAATCATAATTTTGCATGATGTTTTGATATATAACCCTGAAACATTGAATTGTAATGTTTGAAATTTTCCCTTATACAAATTGTTGCTCTGTTATATTTATTTCCAGGTAATATAAAATTTTATTTAACTTATATAAAAATTTTAAAACTTAGTTTATCTTGTAATAACAAGTTTCATTCAATTAATTAAATCATAACAGTAACCAGTCAAAAGAAAAAAGATTTTTTATCACTTGAGCTTATACTATAAACCGGCAGTAACATAGATGAGTTAAACATGCATTCATCCATACACATAGATATACTCAACAATATATTTGACAACATATATAAGACTACTTATTTCCATGAATAAATCAAGAAACCATATTTTATACTTAATTTTTAAAAAAATGTTAAGTTACTCACTTTTTTAAAAATGCATAGCAAAGCACCAGTTTTGAAAACTTCTGAATCTTTTGAAATCCTGCTTGAATGCTTGCTGAAAGCTTAAGATGTTTGATGCTTTTAAAAATTGCTTTAATTCCAGGTTTTACATGCAGGTAGCTTAACTTTCAGATTTTGAATGAATGCAAGCTTTTCTTGATTTCCAGATTTTAGAAGAGATGAATGCAGCTTTAGTTTTATGAACAGGTTTTGAAGATGATTTGCATGTTGAAAATGAGTTACAGGAGTTTGATTATGAAGAGGGATTTGCTTTGAGAACAGGGAATGATTTTAAAGAGGGGTTACAGGAGTTTGCTTTAAACTTGAAAAGGTATTACAGGGAAGTGATGTGCAGGATTTACATTTTTGTTTGAAAATGAACTATGGGTTTTGATTCTTCAGATTTGGGTTTTGAGGAAGATTACTGATTTTTGGGTTTTAGATTTGTTTTTAAAGTGGAATGTTTCTCATTCTTATCTGAAAATTTTCTTTGTTATGAAATGAAAATGAGAAAAGAATAGGATAGAAGATGGCAAGTGTTTATATAACTTATTTTATGATTTATTTAAAATCAAAGAAAAATAAAAATAAAACTTGACACTTGTATAAAATATGAACACTTGTTAATTTCTTGTTTAAACATCTAACGCATGTTCTATAAGATCCTAAGATGTTTACACATGTTCCTTTTAATTAATTAGCATTTTTAATTAAGGTTTAATATAATATTATGCTTAATTAATTAGTTAACAAATACTTAGTTATATATATAAATAAGTTTTAAAGAATAAAACCAAGTATAATTATAAATAAAAACAATACATATATTTATTATTTGAAAATAACATTTTTTATGATTTAAAATAAATTTATAAAAGAGGTTGTAAATTACTTATTATTTATATGAATAAATGTTTCATATTTTAGTTGTATTTTAAACTTCATATCTAATTTACAATTCATATTTATTAAATAATATTTTAAAAAGAAATAAAACAAACATTTTTATAACTTTATTTTAATATTTCAAACTTAAGTTAAAATATATTTTAAACAAATAAAACATTTATCTTATATATTTAAAATCATTTAGTTATTTTATTAAATAGCTTTTGAAAAGCTTAAATTAAATAAATCAAAATTTCCTAATTACCAAAATAGTTGGAATTAGAAAATATGCTGTATTAATTAAATTTAATTTAAAACCAAACTTATCTATTTAAAATATATATAAATATACATATATGCATTATAAATAGAATACAAATTTATTAACTTATTAAAAGATAAATTAACAAATTAATTTTTTAATAAAAGACGATTATTGAATCAATTCAAATTTATTAACAAAAATTATCAAATTAATTTAATTTTAAACGCAGATTATTAAATTTAATTGTCAAAAATTCTGGGATATCACACTCTTAGAAGGAAATCATTGTATGATATCTATGATTTTAAGTTGCACTCTTTTCCTCGTTCAAGGTTTTTCCGTTCGGTTTTCCTAATAGAGGTTTTTATTGAGGCAACAGACAATATCTATATTGACTAAATCGGTAAATGCAAGTAAGATAATAATGAAGGGGAGTAATCATCATACATGTTTCGAAACGGAAAATTTCAAGTTATCAGAGCATTCAAGATTTTGAGGATGCATATTCAAGGGGGAGTGTTGCAATATATGTAAATCATGAAATGAATATGCTATTATGTTGTTTTGTTTAGTCCCACATCGTAGAATATGTCAAATCCTTAGCTCTGAAGCCTTTATATAAAGGAGGCTATGTAATGTAAATACATTTCTAATTTCAGGAATGAATAATATATCTTCTGCCTCTCTCTCTAATGACTTCTACTTTCTTCATTTTATGACAGTTATATATAACTTATTTTTATTTCAGGTTGCCAAAGCAGATTTCAGAAGGAAAAGAACAGTTTGCCAAAAAAACTATTTGCTTGCTTAAAAAAAATGCTGCTTTCATTTCTTGTTTTTCCTTGCATTGTTGATTGCTTGCGTTTGCGTTTGTATGTAAAATAAAATTTCAACAAAAAAAACAAACAAAAACAAATTTCATTCGTAGTTGCATTGTTAATACACGTTTAATTTATGTTTTCCATTTCATTTTGGAATTTCATTAATAACAACGGCTAGAAATCGATACCACTTAATTGTATACTGATAAGTTGTCATCTTTGAACAGTTTAAATTCTTGGTGTCTAGGCTATGACAGAGCAATAATCAGTTATAAACATTACGGTGATTCATAAATATTATAGTGGTTGTTTTAACATGTTTTGGGGTGCAGAACTCAATGTGCATATTTTACCACCATATTTATTCCAATTAAATTAAATAAATGATCACATTGGGTGTTTTAACATGTTTAAACCAAAATTCAAATTATTTTGAAATCGTCATATATTCATCTTCATATAGGGGAAATGGTCATATTTGTGCGTATATTAATTTGAGAAAATTTAATTGGAAATTTCTATATTATTTTGTATAAATTTAGCTTCACATACAAGTGATTTCATGAAGATATATGCATGCACAAGGCTGAATACAAAGAAATGGCGGTGGAAATAATTCATTTCATGGATCATGGAGGACCCAACCTGCCCACTACCTTAATGTACAAATTAGAACTAATGCACATGCTAAAAGGCCAATAAAGCTTCATGCACATTTAAATAATGATTATTTTATGCTAATGGTTACTTGATGGCCACACTTCCTAAGGGGTAGTTTCAGCATTCCCAAAAAATATGGATTAGGGTTTCATACATGTATAAATATCCCTTATGTTCATGTAATTATCCTCTCTTCTCTTAGGCTCTCTTAGTTAGTTTAGTTTAGATCAAAATAAAAGCCCTCTTTTCTTTCTTTTCATGGATACTTAGCCATTTCTTTTTATGTAATTTCTTTTTATGCAGCTTTAAAGACATGCTCTTTTCTCTTCTTATTTATTTCCTTTTATGTTAGTAGTCTAGATTTACTTATTTATACAAGTAGAATAGATTTTATTTTATGCAAATAGAATAGCTCTTCTTTTCTTTTCCTTTCGTTTACCTTCTTCTTTTTTCATTTTGCAAGCTACATTTGTTAATTTGATAACAAATATGGGAGGCTAAACCTATTCAATTTAGGGGTAATGAAGTTCTCTAATTTTGTAGCTTCAACATTTTGGTAATTATTGCTCTCTTTTTGTGCTTAATGGAAATGATTGAAGTGGTTTAACTTGCTTTTTTTTGCTTTGAATTTGGTAGCCTATATTGTTGACACCAAATAGGCTATGCTTAAACAATCACTATACACAAATTACCTCTTCATATACATATAATTATGGTAAAGAAGTGAATGTTGAAATCAAAATTTGATGGTCTATAATTCTAATTAATAGTTAATAGGCCATGCTTACAATAGATTTTACTTTCAACTTGTTGTCATTTTTCATGAGAATTAGTAAATGATTTAAGGGGCGTATTATAGTTTGATGGCTTATGTTGGGCTAATTAATAGTACAACTATGTCATATTTATGATAAGCACATCAATTAAATTCACTAATGACCAAGAAGAGAGATCATAATTTCATATTTTGTTGAACTATGTGATCTAGAGAGTGGATTTATCTCTAAATTGTCATTTTATTCTCAAAGTTTTCATTCACTTTTGTAGCTACACCACAAAAGGCTTTTAACAGCGTTTGATAAACGCTGTAATATGATACAACAGCGTTATTAGAAACGCTGTATAACGACATGCTGTCGTATATACATAACTTACAACAGCGTTTCTATAAACGCTGTTGAAACATCTCTGTGACAGCGTTTATTACGAGCTGTCAATAATGTTTTTACAGCGTTTCAGACGTGCTGTATTATGTTTCAACAACAGTTTTATTATGCTTTCAAAAACGTTAATAGTAGTTTTTACAGCAGTTAATAAACGCTGTTGTTAATTTTTCACAGCATTTTTATTATGCTGTTGGAGCAATGTACATTATCTTTTCATAGAATTAACAACACGGTTTGAACGCTGTTGTTTGTTTGTACTATTTTTACAGCGTTCCACCATTGCAATATTTACACACATATCATTAATCTAAATAGCATTTTATTATATTTCAACCGGATAATATACATAACATATACAAATCAAACTAAAAAAATATCAAATAAAAACATAACAATCAACTATTTCAATAAATTAAGTTGAATACAATATCCATAAACAAAGTTTACATAAATTCATTACTTCAACATAATACTTCACCAACAAACAGACCATCCTCCATTGCACATCAACCATCAACCCCATTCCATAAACTGCTCATACGACATTCACAACCCAGAAACAGTGCACATCCATCACTGTACAACTTCCTCCATAAAACTGCTGCATCGCCTTCTTCTCACATACTTACAGTTCACAACCATCTCCATATCAAAACAACTTCATCACCTTTGTCCCCCTTACTTCCACCAGTGCAACATCAAAACAAAAACATTCCAGCCTTGCCTCAATCATTATAAAAAAAAATCCTCTGCCGGTTTCAAACTGTGGCCACCAAAATTGCCTTCACTTCCATCATTTCAATACCTCACCCCATATATCATATTGCTTCATTTCCACAACCACTGGCCTGCCTTGTTCTCTGCCTTGTTCACTCAAACATCACCAGAAATTCCAGTGCCTTGTTCTCTGTTTGCTGTACACCCCAGTGCATATCATATCACCTGAAAATACAATTTACCCATAAGATTGTTACAATGTCTGTATATTGCCATGGACATAACCGTTTTCTGCATTTTCTTTTGCATTTTCAGAGTGACAACATGACAAACAAATGGCATGTATATATGACGAAGGATGGTAGAATATCTTTAGCTGGACTTTCTTTGGCAAAATGTGATTACCTTGCCGATGCCATTATCGACTCTTACCACAATGTTAGCTAGAGAAAACATTGTCATTCCAATTTATTTCTTGTTCTACAGTATAGTGAGCTCGGAACATTTTGATCTTGTTCCATAAATTGTCATTTATATGATGAGAATAAAGAATGCTTCATGTATCTTGTAATAATCAATACTTCTTTTCTTTATGAGAAATTTCCCAGTAATCTATCGTTTGTATAACAGTTCAAAAAAACAAATTGCTTTATGTTTACAGAACTGCAGAAATTGCATTTGATAGCGTATAATGCATGAAATAAAGATGATGATAATGTCATAAGTCCGTTGAAGCATCAAGAGTTCCGCCTAACGCTTTAGGCATAAGTGGGATGAGAGAAAAAACAACATCAGTTATTAATGGTCTGTAACTTGGCTCCTTCTGTACACATAAAACTGCAACTGCAGCTGCAGCTACCTACAAGCGCACATGTTAATATTTTTGTTTGTTAAAGTCTGCATATCATGATATATTCAAAACTAAGTTAAAATACCTGACATAAGTGTTTTACATCCATTGTATGTCTGATTACAGGATCAACCAAATCTGGAAGTTTCTGCCTATCGGTTAGCTGAGGCATAACATTTTTAAATAAAATTGAGAATCAAAACTATACATGATCAAATGTTTCATTTTCTATTAAATGGTGAAATGAAGCTATTAGTAATGCATACCCAAGTTATATTATATTGGCTTTGAGTCCCTGTGACTGGTTTCTTCCTCAATAGAAGTTCAAAAAGGATAATCCCAAATGCATACACATCACTTTTCCCTGTTACTTCTACTCAAGAGAAATAGACGATAGAAACAAGTGTCTAATGCAGTAAACGTACACACTGAAGCTCAATCCAATATTCACATACCATTTAAGAAACATTCAGGGGCCAGATATCCTTCAAATTCAGAAAGATTTGTTATATGTTCATTTGAACCTCCACTAGTCAGAGCTTGGCCAAAATCAGAAATCTATTTGAACAGAAAAAGGTGCTCATAAATACATATATTCAAAAATGAACAAAATAAATGCACATTTGCTTGTACCAGTTGAACAGACCAACCCATTACCAAAACTAAATTCCTTTCAAGAAGGCAAACTGTTCATCCAAATAAAATATAGCACCCTAAAATATCCAAAATAGTGTTATAATATAATTTAAACATTAGATTTTAAATGATGCACATCAACAACAATCAGCATGTACCAAAATATAAACAAACATAATGGATGTCTTATCTACATGAGATTGTCTCCAATGTATAAAGATGAAAGGAATAAGACATTGCTAACTAAAAAGACTGAATATAAGAGGTAAGAAAAATGAAATTAAACTCACCATATAACCATCTGATCATTCCAGCAATGAGGATATAGGCTCTAATATTAACCTTGTAACACAGAAAACAAAATAATATTAGTACTTAGGGATTAAGATAAAAAGATATTGCTATTAAGATAGTTAAAAATAGGAAACCACTAAAGCAAGTTTATAGAAACAAAATCCAAAATGACCGACACATGGGAATTGTATTGAAAATGAAACAAACGTACAATACAAACCTGAAGCTCGGTGACGTCGCAAATGCATATCATGCCATTGTAAAAGATGGTCATTTTTTCTTGCTGATTATTTTTCCTGATTGCTGTTGCTTCTTCCAGCCAATCTTCCACTCTACAGTTATGAAGACATTACATGATTAATAACATTAAAATAAAATTCTGAAATTTGGAATAAATCTGGATTACGTAATCCACCTGCTTGAACCTGAAGAATCTAAACTTGTACTTAGTCGTAGACTAAGCTCAGTGTTACAGTCTTTTTGATCCATGATTAGTAAATTTAAATTTAATTGATTGCTTTTGTGAAGCTTGAATGTGGTATAAATTAAATGAAATGAAGAGGAGATGAGTGTTGTTTTTATGCAAAGCAAGAAAGTTTTCTTTTTTAAATTCAATTTAGAATAATATACTGCACAAATGCAATATCACAATAAATGACAATCAAGACAAGAAATACCTGAGACTTGGTCAACCTCAGCCAGACAATCCACTTCATCAATTTTCCACAGCCTCATCACCTGCTGCTACTAACACTGCTGTCAATACAACAGTGCAACACATACTCACATCACTACAAAACTACAACCCATCAAAACTTCCTTACCACCCACTGACTACTACACATTTTCACCATCATCTAGTCTTCACAACTTCCCCCGACCACATATCCAGACCACTACATCGCACAATGCAACTGTTTGCAATTTGCTGCTTCCAATTCGCTACAGTCTGACCTCACTCCAATTCGCTACAGACTGCGATCATCAGCATCACCCCTCTCCTCGGCCATTCAAGCATCTTCGCAAACTACAAACTTCATACAGCATACCAATTCATCATAGCAATACCCCAAATAGCAGCCTTTTCTACTTCACAGACCCGGCCAACATACAACCCCACTGAACAAGTACACTACGCTATGCACGTGCACACATTTCCTCTATTACACTGCCATCATCCCCTACCTTCTACTGTGCCATTGCATTTCTTCACTTCACATCAACTGCAGTACTTCACATAAGTTCTACACAGCAAACCTCCTTGCTAACAACTCTAGACCAACAACCATCACTCCAGCAACTTCCTTTTATCATCACATTCACGACTACAAAGCAACAATATAAGAATGACAGAGTCAAACGCCTTGTTATTGTCAAGTTTGAAGATAACACAAGATACTCTTCGAGAATGACAGTGTGAGATGGTTTCTTGGGCCATAACGACATAATCAAATTATTATTATTATTTATAAATCTCTTCGTAGAATGGTTTCTAGAGTCCAAAGCCTTGATGTAGGATACATTTATTTAATATTTATAAATCTGGGTGAATTTATTACTATTATAAATCTTAGTTGTTGTTATTATTATTATAGAAGATTTAGTTATATTTTATATTTTTATATACTTAGTTAATTTGTATAAACTAAACTTGTTAATTTTTATTAAACTAAGTTAACTTCATTAAAAAAATTATATATTTATTTAATATTTATAAACCTTAGTTAACTTATTATTATTATAAATCTAAGTTAATAATAATAACAACAATAGTAATAATAGTTGTTGTTGTTGTTACTATTACTATTATATATAAGATTTAGTTGTATTTTACATTTTTACATACTTATTTAATTTTTACAAACTAAACTTGTCAATTTTTATAAAACTTAGTTAACTTGGTTAAATTTTATAATACTTAGTTAATTTTTATAAACTTATTAATATTTATACATCTTAGCTAACTTATTATACTATTATTATAAATTTTAGTTAGTTATTATTGTTATTATAAAAGATTTAGTTATATTTTATATACTTATTTAATTTTTATAAAACTTACTTATATAAAATTTTATAATACTTAGTTGTAATTTGATGTACATATTATTGAAATGGAACGGTTATATATACATATACTTGTGCATAACTCGTTGCAACCTTTTTTTTGCATCACAGTTATCTATCTACCTGTAAAGCAAAAGTAATGCTTGAAAATCAATTCATCAAAAAAGTGTACACAAAGTTAAATCGGATTCATAATGCAAACACTAAATATTCATCGCACTATTTCATTAGGCAATTGACTAATACTAAGTATATTACATGCCATAAAATCAACATTAAAGACCAACTACATATCTAAAATTGTGATCAATCATATCATGTTTGAATGTCAACAGTACAAGTGCCATTTTTGTATGTAAACAGATGTATTTAGCTATGTGGTATATAAAACTAATTACAGTCCAACCCAAATGATGTATTACAGGCCCACAACTATGATTTGCTCATTAATCTCAATGTTGCACGAAATATACCAAAGCAAATCAACGATGGCTGGAAAAAAACCTAAATGAAAATCATAACATAGATTTGGCATGAGAAATGGCAATAAATCATTCAGTATGACCTTTTAATGAGACAACATCAACAATAACTCTTAACAATTCATTATGACTAAGGATAAGATAATAATCAGGATAAATGATTATGCAAGCGCATCCCTAATGTGTAATATTCTATCAAAGAAACAAAGTGCAAGAAATTTAAGCACTTACCTTTTAACCTTGGAATAAACTGTCAAAGATAATTTATACACAGTTAGAACAAAAATAAAAATAAAAGCATTGACATGTAAATTTCACCTTGATTATTATCTCAAAAACATCATCAGCAATTAGAGGAGCTTCTAAGCCTGACCTCTAATCAAAAAGATTATACAAGATTTTATTCCTGCAGGACAAACAAAATTTACATTCAAATAAATTCGGTTAAAAAACCGATAAATAACAATGCTTACGTTTCTGAAAATGATTTCTTTGTACTATTATGAAGGTTTGACTTCAACTTGGTTACAAATATGGCTCATAAGCTCCTGTAAATAAGGCAAGTTTGACACATAAAACATTAAGAAGAATACTATATCTAATATCTGTGATTTGAAGTATGATTTCATTCATTATATTTAGAATCGGCATACATCCCTCTCCCTCTCTCTTAAGAAAATTCAAAAGGTAATACATTTAAAACAACAACGATTGAATTTCTATGCACTCAATTCTCTTTATTAATAGTAAAAAACTAAAGGTAAATAGTAGTGGAAACTACCACCTCATTTATGGCAAAGACTCAAAACAGATGGTGAATTTACAACCAGATCCATCGATTGAGGAATGATATAGAGCGATTAAAAGACAGTAGAACATCAATATAGTGCAAATTAAATCAATAGACAACAGCTAAGCACCAATATGTGCAGATATGCATAGGAATTCAATGTAGATATAAGCAATTCCACCCATATAATTATTTACAGAACCTGATTGATCAGATATTTTATAGTTGTCGTTTATTTCGATTTAACATTTACATGAAAAAAAATCGATATATTACAAGACTCGTGAACATATATAGTTTTGAAAAACAATCATATTTTTTAATTATGACACGTGATTCCTAATTTCAGAAGGAAGCTTAACAATGGAGATCCTAAGTGTAGAGAAGTTACCAATATGGAGATTACTTTGAATTATGTGACAGATTGAGATCGATAACATTAATCGCATGATAATTCCAGCAAAAGTACTGCAGATAATTGCAATAGGTAAAGAGACTAAAGTCACATCGGTTGCTACAGGATTCTTTTCTCCTTGTTGTCACCGATATACCAAATGTACCGACAAGCCGAGTCTGTAGAGAAGCGCTTCCAACTTCAGTGAGTTTGGTTAGCCCAAAATCTGCCACTTTTCCATGGTAGTTCTTGTCTATCAATATATTGGCTGACTTAATATCACGGTGTATGTACACTGGAACTGTATGTTCATGTATGTATTCAAGTCCCCTTGCAGAATCAAGTGCAATCTGAACTCTAGCAGGCCATGATAATGGTTCTCGATCTAAAAAGTAAATCGCAGTTTTTTTATACTAGCAATGTATGTAAGATCTTTGAAATTGAAGTGGTTTTAACTATGTACCAGTTTCACGTAAATGTTCACTCAAATTTCCGTTCTCAATGTACTCGTAAACAAGGAACAAGGAACCCTCTGTACAGTATCCTATTAAGCGCACCTGCATTATGAGCAATTCCATCAAGTTTGAGTTTTCTCTGACTTGAAATTTAAATGTAAACGAAATGCTAACCAGATTTAAGTGATGAACATGTGTCAAAACTTTGAGTTCAGCAAGAAATTCTCTGGATGCTTGCATATCCATCTTCTTAATTGCCGCTTTCTGGAAGATACAATCTATAATCAATGTCTCAGTCTAGAAATAGATGTATTAATGTAAAGATTACGGACCTCTCCTCTAAGCTCAGCATAGTAAACAGCTCCGAAACCTCCTTGACCAATCTTGTAACTAATATCGAAGTCATTTGTAGCTTTGGACAACTCTTCATATGTAAACTCGGTCGATCTATCAACTGTAATACCTGTATTCGGAGTCATGCTTCCAGCTCTAGGGGTTAATGCTGGAGATTTATCCAATGAAACTCCACCACCTATTATGCAAAAGCATAAGTAACAGATATGTGCAGAAAAGATGAGACTGTTCCAAAATAAAATATTACCACGGCCCTGAGTAGAAGCAGAGTTATCTTCATAATGTGATGAAATTGGCAAAGTTGCAGGTTTTGATTTCTTCCTCTTATGGACAAAGAAAAACAAACCTACAACCAAAATCACCACGAATGCTCCAGCCAAAATTATACCTGCTAATGCTGCCTTAGAAATTCCTGATCAATCAGCACAATGTATTCAATGCCCGGGCAAAATGGAGGAGGAAGAAAAAAATAATACATTACCTTTCCTTGAAAATAAAGGACGAAAACTACCATTTGGATCTTCAGTGGGAACAAAAACAATGCCAGATCCAGCACTAAAGTTAACAGCAGGATTGTACCTTTGCAAAACCCTCTCCTTACCGGACAATCCAAAACCTGCAGCGACAGACTCCAAACTCTCACCACTTCTTAACGGGTACGTAGTGAACAACCCGTAATCATCCGAAACCTCCTCGTCTCCACAGGAACAGTTAATTGTCACATTGATAGTTAAATGAATCTGAATTGGGTGATAAGTCGAAAGCTGGATCTTGTCGATGAATTATCCTCGGACGCTTAAGTCTGTCGTGCGTCCCTTCGTACAGATTTGAGCACGATCGAAGACTTTAAAAGTGGAAAACGTGCAGATGCAGGAGTCGCTGAGGGTGATACAGAGGGATTGAAGCGCAATGAAGTAAAGCAGAAAAAATAGAGGATGGAGACGATAAAGACGGAGCGAACGAAGAGGGAAATTGTTTTCGTGTAAAACACTGTTAGATCTGATAATATATGGTTAGGTAGAATTAGAAGAGACAGAGACTTTTCTAGGGTTTTCAATTTTTTCGGTGAAGAAGAAGAAGAACGTGGAAGCGTGGGAAATAGTTTGCGGAGATAATATTGGAAGAATGCGGCCTCAAAAAAAAATTGGAAGCCCGCCAGATAAATTTGGTTACACAGCGTTTACATTTTTTCAATTGGTTATTAGAAGATTAAAAACAGCTTTGTGCCTTAAAACGCTGTTCTAATTTGCTATTGATTAGTGATTTTCTTGTAGTGCTATAGTTTTTACATTTTCTTTATAGTTAAAAAAATCGCTCGACTTTGGTTTAATTTGATTAAGTAGAAAATTAAAATATAACAATTCCCTGGGGATTGATCCGTACTTGCTACACACCAACAATTGTATGTGGTGCGCTTGCGGTTAATTTTTAATTAAAATTCGTTTGGCGGATTTCCAACTCGATAGAATTTCCGTCGAAGAAGTTGTCCCCGAATGACAAAAAGGCCAAAATTATGTCAAAAAGTGTGACAAGCGCCAAAAATCTATAAGATACCATGACTTCCTCTCAGCAATCTAACCACCATTTCCAGTTCATGGCCATTTGATGTATGATGCTTTGATTTAATCGGTCCTCTTTTAGTCTCAAAAGGAGGAGAAAAATTTATTGTGGTGGCAATCGATTATGTTACTAGGTCAGTGGAAGCTGAATCCCTACCTAGCATAACTGCTAGAAAAGTTCTAAATTTTGTTATCAATAATGTAGTAACAAGATTTAGTCTTCCAAACAAGATCATTTTCGATAATGGAACCCAATTTAAAAGTGAGGAGTTCACTCGTTTCTATAAAAAAGAACAAAATCACAAAAAGTATTTCATCTGTAGCTCATCCAAGGGCCAATTGGATAGCAGAGCCAACGAATAAAACCATAAAGACCATTTTGAAGAAATGATAGGGGAAAGTCAAAGGGAATTGGCTAGATGAACTTATCCTTATTTTATGGTTATATCGGACATCTGCAAGGACTGTTAGCAAACACACTTAATAATCCTTAACCTATGGATTTAAGGCAATGTTACCTGTTGAAGTCAAAGTTCCCTCGTGTCAAGATTTACTTATACCTGTGAAACGAAAACCGAACAAAGAATCACTTTACTTGCTTAACGAATTAAGGACCCCGTGATAGCCCCCCCCCCCGGACCAAATTGGAAGTGTCCACTTGTCATTCATGATGTAATCCTACCAGTGACATATTAATTATGCCAAACACTTGAGGCCATATATCATAACATTAGATGAATCATGTAAATTGCCATGAATGGTTCATCGGATGAATATGAACCTCATCTAAACAATTGCCCTTGAAATTGAAATGCGCATGTTCAAACTTAACTTCTAACCTGACGGGGTTGGTAAATTTTTTTTGAAAAAAGGCGTCCTTCATATTTAAAAGAGGATAAAAAGCCTTAGGTTCCACCGTTGGGCCTGGCCAAAGAAATCATCCAAAGAGTGATGATCACTTAAGCCTTTGGTCCCG
Source organism: Allium cepa (assembly GCA_030765085.1). Classification (NCBI taxonomy): domain Eukaryota; kingdom Viridiplantae; phylum Streptophyta; class Magnoliopsida; order Asparagales; family Amaryllidaceae; genus Allium; species Allium cepa. Next base: position 851,721,893 of record CM060940.1, on the reverse strand, counting down.
CCTCCATGCCTTGTTAAAGCATCCATCCAAGGGAGATGGATAAAAAAAGCTTTTGGTCCCACCTCCAGGCCTGGCCATAGCAAACATCCAAAGAGTGATGATCATTCAAGCTATTGATCCCACCGTCGGGTCGAGTCAATGTACCCATCCAAGGGAGATAGACAAAAAACCTTTAGTCCTTACACTATACCTGGCCAAAGCAACCATCCATAGAGTGATGGCCAATTAAGTCATTGGTCCCACTACCAAGCCTTGCCATTGCACACATCCAAGGGAGATAGACAAAGAGCCTTTGGTTTCGCCCCCAAGCCTAGCCGTAGCTACCATCCAAAAGAGTGTTGGTCAATTAATCCTTTGATCTCACTACCGGGCCTGGTCAAAGCACCTATCTAACGGAAATAGTTAATGGAAACTTTGATGACTAAGCAAGGTTAATGAAAACAACCATCCAATGTAGGACAATCGATTGAATTTTTTATTTGATGAACAACCAAACTCAGAACATGCAAAGGACAAAATGAATTTCACGAAAATTTGGAAATTTCGATCTTACCACAACATAAATTTATTCCAATAAAAGCTAATATAAAGAGGTTTCAAGTTGATTTTCTTACTTTCAAAAAATTTAGTTTTCGGACAATCCTACTTTAATAAACATATGTATTCGGCTCATATCAAATGGTTTCGAAGCAAAATTATGAAACCTTTTATAAGGGTATGATCGAGGGAATTTATGAGAAATCCTTTACCGTAAAGATTATTTTCAATAGGAATGGTCATTGTAAGTAAAAATATTTCTAAAGGATTGCCAAACCTAGTCATTTTGGAAAACCTTTTTACGGAAAGTCACATTGTTAAGAAAAAACGTTATAGTAAGATGGAGTAGCATAAGCAGTTAATGATGAAGGATAAAGCACCAAGGAATGATTACTTGAGAGGAAAAGAAGAACAATGCAAGAACGTAAGTTTACTTAGGCTAAAGCATAAAATACTTCTTATGCAGGGGGTGAGTCTTACACCCAAAATCCAAGAGTAGATTGAAAGGAAAAAAGCCGTTGTATGCTATTTAAGGGCATAATATGTTATTTGGAGCCTTTCTGTGTAGATGAGAGCCATTGTATATAATTCATGGTCATCAAGTGAAGAGTGAAGCTATCGCGTTCTATTAAGAGTCATCATGAAAATAAACATGCAACTTGAACCAGCCATCGTGCTAAGTTCTTGAAGCAATCATTGGATAAGGTAAAAGTGCCATCATGAGTAATTCTATGAGGTCTTCGTGTGTTATCTCTAAATGACCGTCGCATGCTAACAAACCACCACATACTAACATCCAAATGGAAAATAAGGTTATCGTGGGAGATTGGGTAAAAGAGTTTCTTAAAGACATTATGGAGTGTACTCTTACAACTATTCTGAAGAGTTCCACACAAATCATCGTGAAGAGTTTTAGATCAATATGCAAAAGCTTCCATGAGATAACTTTAAACACGAACGAATAGAATCATTGCGATAATTCCAATGGTTATCGTGAATAGATGATACATAAGGAGCATCATGAAGTAACATTAGAAGCAGCTATGCTGAGGAATTAATAAGGTTATCATGATATGGAGAGCCATAAGCCATCGCGAAGTGTTGTCATAAGCCTTCGTAATGAAAAGCATTGAGAGCTATCATGAATCAATATGACAAAGCCTTCGTGGGAAATTTCTTGAAGCCATCATGAAATGAAGTGCTAGAGCCATCATGATATAACTTGTTAGAATTATTGATATGCCAAAAGTAAAGGTCATTATGAGAAACGAATAATGAGCTATCGTTGGATGGAATGCCAATGCTGAAAAGATAAGAAAAGACATGAAAGAGCTTTGATGTGATATTGCTAATAGTCCATGTTGAGTGATGTGTGATGGTCCTTGTGTAATAATCCCCAAAGTCATTATAGAGCTATCGTGACACAATACATTAACTAGCCATCTTAAGGAGATGAATCAAAGTGTTCATATTGCTATTAGTAAAGCAATCTTGGAATGAGATATTAAAGCCGAACAATTAAGCCATCATGGTCAAACTACAATGTGACCGCGTATGATATATACCAAATTCTTACATGAAAATTGATCTCCGTCATCCATCAATCCCAAGTGACACGTGGCACAAATTCAAAGGTTGCAATCTTCTATAATAGAGGGGTACTCCCTAAAGAGGACAAATTTTTGACTTCATCTTCTTATTCATTTTCTTTTTTTTAGCTTACAAAAAGAAAAGATTAAGTAAGTACATTAATGACCAACCAAGCCATCTTGTATTTGTAACTTTGTGTTGATGGACTTAGATAATCAACAAATTATAAAATAACTTCTCGTAAATGCAAGGCTATTTCTTATGGATTCATGATTAGAATATTTAATTAGGAGCACAATCCTACTCAAATATCTCATATTGCCTTGACCTAAATTTAGTGCCAACATATGCATTTAACCATTCATATATATTACTGATTTTGGTTTGGGAAATCCTTCCTTGCCTATTTATTAGTTTATTTACCTTAATACAAAATCTTTGTTGATTAAAAATTTCGTCAACCTCAAGATTATGATTGAGATATGATATTAGCAAAATATACTAGCTGCCACCTTGATTTAAAACATAAAATGAGGAATTAAACCCAAGAATTAAAGTGGTTCAATTTAAGTTAATCCATGTCCACCATGTGGAATTTCTAATTATTTTGCTTTTCTTACAATAATTTGATTACAAGAGGTAATAATAAGAAAATAAATACATGATAGCTTGTGTTGTTTAACTCTTGTAAAAATATATGTCTTGATGTATTGTAGCTTCTAGAATCTACGATGAGTGCTGAGAATGTGCAGCCAAAGTCCAGAAATCACATTGAGGTAGTTGGTTGAGGTGCTTAGCTGATGTGGGCAAGCTAGGATGCTAGTTAGACTACATGGTGCAAATGATGCCAAGTAGTGGCACTTTTATTAAATGAACAATGTCTTATGCACCAATCTTTTTAGGGACACATGCGTGCAAAGCTTTCTTTTGCATAGGCAGCTAAGCTACATCATCAAAGCCTGCTGAGTCAAGACAAGTGGGCTTTAGAAGGTGTATGTAACAACCCTACTTTCTACGCCATATAAATTAGTAAATTTAATTAAAACAAAAGAATTCGAATTCGATTTTGATAATTAATGTTTTGAGAATAAATTTTTAGTTAATTAAATTCTATTTAATAAAAGATGTTTATTTAATAAATTGAATTAAATTATTGAAATTTAATAAACCATTTTAATGTAATATAAAATACTTTTAAAGTGCAAATAGTTTTTATACGATTAAAATAGTGAAAAATAAACAAATATTGGAATAAATGAAACTGTCTAGTTATCGAAATATAATTTATAGAGTGAAGTGTAAATAAATTTGTATTAGATTGAAATTTTATTTTAAAGAAAAAAGAGAAAATTTATTTTATTTGAATTAGAGCCTAAATTAAGGCCCAAGCCTATTTCTAATTCATTCCTTACTTTCTTTTTCTAGAAACATCCCTTGACTACTTTATTTGTAAACCCAAACTCCTACTGCCAGAACCATGCCCTAATTACCCACTCTCACACATAAAACAAAAAATGATGTATAATCATGCATAGGAATTGCGATAGAAACTCAAGGGGAAGGGCATAAACTTTGGCGGCTTGCCAACGACGATGCTGGCTACTGCATGCGATTAGAACGGTGTAGCTGGTAGGCAACATAGGTGACGTAGGCTATGTGTGCGTGCAAAAAAAGGGGAGCGAGGGCGACTAGATAGTGGCAGGAAAAGTAGGTTTGCGCATGGCTGGTGGTAGAGATATGCACGACTTAGGCTTTGCTGGTAGCATCACGCGGATGCTAGTGATGGAGTGACTTGGATTTGGAAATTTTGGGATGCACATTTGGGCAGGTGTTAGAGAATATCGATTAAAGTTGTTGTATAACTCATGGATGCTTTCATCATTTCAGTGAGTAGATTTTACTTAGTCACAACTATATCTAGTATAGAAACCCCTAACGTGCCTTGCTTTAAGTGTTGAAATGAATTTAATTCGATACAGATTAATTAGATGAAACTATTTGTTATTTGTTGAAATTGATTGAAAGAGAATTGTGTACCTTGATTAAGTTATGTCATGTTTATATTGGTTGAATTTGGCAATGGTATTAGTCGAACACAACACTTGAAATTGTTTGAAAATGGGGTAAACGAATTAAAAGGTGAAGATTTGAAATAAATAAATTATTTTTGTATTAAATAGTGAATTTTGGAATAATTTTTCCTACTTAATATTGAAGATATTGCAATTAATGGAAAACTTGCAGGTGGAAGGATTATGGGAAAATATAAAGTGGAACAATTTTGAGGATGGCGTGAATAAAATTTATTTGGAAAATGATTAAATTTTGAATTTTATAAAATAAGCGAATTTTTGAATATTTTTATTTTTATTTATTCATTGTGCATTATATTTTGAATATTCGTATAATAGAATTTTATTTTATACCTTTGGGAAATGTTTTAAGTTAAAAATTATAATGATGTTGGAATTTTATTTTCAAAGATTTGAGAGTTATTTCAAATTGGAAAAGTAGTATATTTAAATTTGTTGTTTAAAGAAAATCAGGAATTATAAAACTTATTTGATATTATTATTAATTTATATTACTCGAGAAGAATTTTAAAACGATTAATTTTTTTAAAAGGAGTAAAAAGGATTTGGAATGGAATAAAGTTTAATTTAAAGATTTCCTTGTGATTAAATGAGAGGTTTACAAATAATTTTTTTTGTAACATGTAAAAGGATTTTAAGGAGAGAATGACAATATAATAATCTGATTTTCTTTAAGGTGAATACTGATATTTGAAATTGTCATGAAGATTTTAGGAAAACTATATTTTAAAACACTTTCGAATCAATAAATAGTTGTATGGCGTGTTTTGAATGATTTATATTTATGTGTAATGAGGAATTAGAATAAATAAATTTATAATACTATATTGTATGTGACTTTTTCTAATTTTTCTCAGGTTATTCTTTCGACTTGCTATATAGAATAATATAGCATGGAATTTTATATTATGAGAATTTTGAGTAAATGGATTAGTAATACGAGGTGGTATAGGACATTCAGTAATATCTTTTCAACTATTCTTTTGAACCGTTGTATATAATAATTATGTGTTAATAAGTGCAATAGATGAGCTTGGAGTAAACATGCAAGTAGTACCAGATGGTATGGGCGCTTGAGCTGATATTTTTTTGATTACTTTCTGTAAGTGGATATCACTCATACAGGGTCAAGTATACAAGGTATTATATTTACGATGATGCAAACTAAGATTGAATAGCCTAAGAGCCATAAAACGTGTCCGTCTATAATGTGAATATTCATATTATACAACATAGAGTAAACCGGATTAGGCTAGTATCCATCTTAGCGGCCTGAAAGCGGGGTCGCTCCCCGAATCCATGACACATTCTGATGTATATGGCTGAGAGCCACTGTTAAGAGCCACCACCCCTGTGTCACATAGGACAACGACATGTTACCATTAGGGCACTTGTAGGGTGGTAACAAATGATAGCGTTGTCTTTCACTTGATGGATGTTGGGTTACGGTGGTCGTCGAGTAACTAAGATCGTAGGAGTAGTGTTGAGAGCATGTGAGAAAGGCTCCTGGAGTAGGCTTAGAGCTATCAGTCTCCAGTTTGTTTATTATATTTGAGACAATTATGGGCATATACTTATTTATCTATATGTGATCGATGTGTAGACAGCTGAGAGCTAATCTGATCATTTGTTGAGATCGATGCTAAAATAGATAATTAAGATGATGAAAGCAAGGGCTAAGAGTACCGATGACTGTCAATGACGCTGAGAGTTGAGTGGTCTAGTAAAGGTTTGAGAGACCGTATGCTTATTCCATTGGCCCAGAACCAAATTAATTACCATAGGATTAAAAGTCAAGATGATTATTATGTGATTATCGATCTCTTGTATTATCAATGAGATGGAGAGTTTATAAAGTTGTCTAACCCTGTACACATCGATGATACCGCTATCAAGGATAGTTATTGATGCTGAGAGCATGAAATTGATCTTTTATGTGATTATCCAAGAAATAACCTAGCTACCTAGGGTATGCTATGTTTATATTTCAAGAATGTTTGATTTTGGTGATTGTCATGTGTTATATATATCTCTATATATATATATTGAATAAGACGGTCCCCAGGTATGTCTACTTTATGATTATCTGAGAGAAAATCCCGGCGATGCTGAGAGAATGCCACATGATGCTAAATGACCTCTTATGTATGTTGCTAGTTAGATGTATTATTGTTTCACTCAATTGACTATATGCCCATTTGATGCGTTAATCAACTTTGTTTAAAGATAAGTTGTCTTTTAGTCAATGGTATTAAGATATGTCGACACTTAAGATATGCAAGTGCCACTTGTGTTGCACTTGTTTATAATATTCCAGATCTTATTTTATATTAACATCTACATTCTACACATATTATGACTCTTGTATTATTTGTATAATACCCGGATCAATCCAAGATATTTCAGCTTTAGGGACAAGTTGGCCAGTTTGTAGATGTTGGGCATAGATGAAGGACATGGTACTTGAATATAATTTTGTATATTTGTAGTTACATGTATTCGTGTGTTGTTGAGATTATATAAGGACATATTATGTATATTTATTATGATAGTGGGCATTTGACTATTTTTGTAGATCAACTTGGACTTGTGTGTAATTATTATTATATGTCATCACTGCATGAATGACTCTATGTTCTTTGTGATTTATTTTTATATTATGTTTTGTTCTATCCTATAAAAGCACGTGTTTATTGCTTTGTATCGATACCGTGTATGAATATGTGAGTTGTTTATTCAATTTTGAAATACGTACTGATTCTAGCCTAAGGGAAGATTCACATGTGGTAGTCCAATATCATCTCAACCTTGAATTATCAGACATTGTTACCAATTAATACTCTTTGGTAGTATGGGTATAGAGGTGGATTGTAAAAGTTGGCATCAGAGTAGGTTTAGCATAATATAAAGTACAAGAGACACGAGTCTTGAGCTAGATGAGACTTAGAGTCTCTGTCCCCATGGGTTATGGTAGATTGTTTATAAATAAGTGATAATAGGAGCATATAATGATTACTAGGGTAATTATCGAGGGACATATATTTATTTTTCATATTATATAATACATTTCTTCTACCTTTTTCCGAATGTAAGTCTTTGTATGAGATGCAAAGAAACTAATGGAGGTTGTGAACGTAGAAGTAGTTAGTCCATCCGACAGTGTCTATATTGATGGTGAATATTAAACCCTATATAGATTGAAATAAGAACAGAGTTGTGCGGTTATGGAAGCTATAAAAGACCCTAATTCGAATTTCGTATTGAATACTTCATAATTTCAAATTGTGATGATGTAAGATGAATAAGAGAATCAACTAGTGATCAGAGTTGCATAGTAGAAATTGATTGATGGCTTTTCACTGTAGGCGTTTGTCTACTTGGTTGAAAGTGCATTGTTTTATTAATGCTTGCTTGATATTATGGATGGAAGGAGTGTGATAAATTGCTTTGTTATTAATGGATTATGAATTAAATATATATATGCAAATTTCAAAAATAAATAGCTTTATATAAACAAGCATATGATTTAATATAACATGAATTTGAATTAATATTTTTGAGTGATGTTTAAGATTTTGGAAAAAGAAGTTTAAGGTAAGTTGAATGTTAATTTGAAATAAATTGAAATTCTAAAGGATAAATATTAGTAATTATTTTGAATAAAGACAGTTTGAAGATAAAATAATATTTCAAAGTAAGAATATTGTATGATTAAAACCTTTTCGATTAGAGGTACATATTTTTAAATGGTACTAGAAAATATTTTGGATTTTGTAAACAGTTTTTTTTCATATGGAAAGTATATGAAGTCATTTAAAAATATTTATTTAAATAAAAATTTGAAGCTAATTTCATATTAATTTATTTATTGAGTGCTTTAAGAATTTTTGTCAATACACTTGATCAACATTATCGATAGGGATATTTAAACACTAGAATGAGACAAATGGATACGTAGTTTCGAAAAGTGATGTAATACTTCGAAAAAGGTAAGATATTTTGAGCTATTTAAAAATCCACATTTTGAAATAGTATTTCAAAGAATGTTATATTCGCTATTTTAAAGAGTTTAAAGTGATATGAAGAATGTTTTGAAATGAGCAAAATGTTTTAGAAAATGTAGAGTTATTGTCTTAAAAGAAGTGGATACTTTGAGGAAGAGTATAAATAATATTTTTGAGAAAAGTGCATTGAAAAGATAAATAAACATTTTGAGCTATATTTTGAAGGTAATATAGATAATGGTTTCAAAGATGATATCAGACATTTTGATGAGAGGAAAAAAAGAACTCACAAAGCAAGAAATACCATATCAGGCTTATACATAGCTTCAAAAGCACCATAAAGTGATTCAGATGCAATACTAGAAACAACAAAATCCTTGACAAGTTTTCTTCCCAAATGAAAGAAAACTGAACTTAAGCTAATGTGTGTGTGACCATGATGACCATTCTAAACAAATATTTTTAACTATCCTTGAACATTATTTTTACTTTATTTCTATAAATCGGGATTTTATCTTTCATTTTTAAGTTTATTAGCTTACTTAGTATGAATGATTTTACCTTCATGGCTTATTTAGTATGAAGAATACACACAATTTGTGCTAGTGAAATGATTATGTTTTAGTTTCACATATATTCTGCTTAACGCCCATTTGAATTCTTAAGGGTTCTCTTATTTCGATTTATGTGTACATTTCTACCACAACTAACAATTTATCAAACATACACTTCACCAAATAAAATAAAAGATATGTATATGTATTATGGTAGTAAGTCATTACGGATAGTCTGCATTAAGAATGACTCTTGAATTTATTGAATAATATTAGTGTTTGTGCAATGCTAAAATTTTGAGAGGGAAAAGAAAAGGGTAATAGAGGGAGAATACAAGTTCTTCAACGCTACTTCTGCACATAGCTAATTAATTAACTGAAGTGGTGATAAAAGATATAACATAACATATTGTACTCTAAAAAAGGTCTTTGACGTATCTAAAGTAAATACTTGTAATTATACATCGATAATGTTTGTTATGTGCGGTGCATTATATGGATATGGTTAATGAAGAGTTGTAAAGATGGTTGTTAAGAAGTAGATAAGAGTGAACTTTAGAAATTTCATATTAAAAGTGCTGAATGAAACTTTCTAAAACCTTTGATTTTTTTATCCAATTTTTTTTAATCGTTGTTCATTGGAAACATATTTTAATATGAAACAACTTTCATATTCGTCACTTTTTGAAATTGAGAAATCTATTGGGCTTAAGAAAAATTTGAATTTGAATTGAAATTGTGGCCTAAAAAATTATTTCTAGAATTACAATATCCATGGAATTTTGCCATAACTTTCAAACACTTGTTATGGTTTTGACGATCTTGCTCTTTTTAGAAATCTAATAACATAAGAACAATTTTCATTTAAGTGTTTTGCAAAATTTTGATGTTTTGAAGACTTAGACGAATTTTTGTCAAATGATCCGCACTTGTATTTCTATTCAGAATTCGATACCTTTGGTAATGATACTATAATCCGAGTTATAATCCATATTTTTACAATCCAATAGTGGTTTTAGGAAGCAAACACCATATGCAACAATTCACTCTTTGATATCATTGTCTAATTTTGTGTTTTTGACTATTAAAAGTTTGTCGAAATGTGGCCAAAACTTGAACACTATGATGCTTTAATATTAAATGATAGCATACTTCTTACTCCTATCTTATTATGATAATAGTAGAACTTGAGTTGAGAATAAGCACTAATGAAGCATATTTTGACTATTTGGCGATTTTGGCTCACTTTTGCTTGCATAAAAGCGTAATAGCTCACTCAAATGCTAATAAAAAGGTAGTTTTTATGATATATCGGAATATATGCAATATTATATTGATTCCATATAATTTTAATTCCCCATGTTGGGATGTATATACGCTCTTCATACAAAGGAGACTCAGCTGAATTTTTTTCCAAAAGTCCGACACTTAAAATAAATTTCACAAAATTTATTGTATGTGAAATGGAAAGTTGTTAAATGAGTGTATAAATTGTTGTATATGATAAGAAAAGCTGGAGTGTGAGAGCCACATAGAGGATTATGTCAGTTTCAGTCTTATATAAGTTTAATAGAAGATTGAAAATATGAAGAAAGTTTAGGGTATAATTTAGATATGATGTTTTCGTATAAGAAACTACGAGGACACAATTTTCATAAGAAAGAAGTTTGTAGCAACCCTACTTTCTACGCCGTACAAATAAGTAAATTTAATTAAAGTAAAAGTTTTTGATTTCGATTTGTGATCATTAATATTTAAAAAAATAGCTAATTAAATTGTATTTAGTATAGGATTTTTTTTAAATTGAATAAAATTAATAAATTGCTTTCGAATAATATATCAAAATTGAGTAAATTATATTAGTTGGAAATAAAATACTTTTAAAGTGTAAATAGTTTTAATGTGATTAAAATAGTGAAAAAAAAATTGAAATGAATGAAATTGTCCAGATATCATAATATAATATAATATAATATAATATAATATATAGTGAATTATAAATCAATTTATATTACATTGGAATTTTATTTACAAAAAAAAAAGAATTGCTTAAAAAAAGAAAGGACAATTAATTTGATTTGAATTAGGGCCTAAATTAAGGTCCAAGCCTATTTTTATTTCTAATTCATTCCTTCCTCTCGTTTTCTTGACACTTCCCTTTGCTAGTTCATTTGCAAGTCTAAACCCCTATCGATCGAACTGTGCCCGAATTACCCAATCTCACGTGTGAAACAAAGAAAAAGTATAATCGTGTTTAGGAATCGTGACGGAGACTCAAGGGAAAGGGTATGCCGTTTGGTGGCCTGCCAATGATGATGTTGCTACATACGATTGCAGCAGGGTAGCGGTAGGCGATGCAGGTGAAGGAGGCCGTGTGTGCATATGGAAATGGTGGAGCGAGGGCGATGGAGTGATGGCAGAAGGAATGGGTTCGCGCATGGCTGATGGTGGAGAGATGCATGACTTTGGCTTTTCTAGCAGCATAACGCGGACGCTGATGATGGACGATCTGGGTTTGGTAGTTTTGGGGCATGCATTTGGGTAAGTGTTGGACAATAAAGGCTGAAGTTGCTATATAACTCATGCAAACTTTCATCATTTTGGTGAGTAAGTTTCATTTGCTTGTAACTATATTTTGTATAGAAACCCCAATGCATGCCTTGCTTTAAGTATTGTGATGAATTTAACTTTATATGGATTAATTAGATGAAATTGATTGTTGTTCGATGATATTACTTGAAGGAGTTTTATGTACCTTGCTTGAGTTAGGTTGTGTGTGTTTTCGTTGAATTTGGTGATGGTATTAGTCGAACACAGTACATAGGGTAAATGAATTAAAAGGTGTAGGTTTGAATTAAATAAATTAGTTTGGTAATAAATAGTGAATTTTGGAATTATTTTCTCTATTTAATATATTGAAGATATTGTAATTAATGGAAAATTTGACGGTGGAAGGATTTTGGAAAAAAATAACGTGCAATAATTTTGAGGATAATGTGATATAAATTATTTGAAAGACGATGAATATTGGGATTTTATTAAATATGTGAATTTTTGAATATTTTTATTTATTTACCGTTGATCACACTAGAATATTCATAGAATATAATTTTATTTTATATATCTGGGAAATGTTTTAAGCTAAAAATTATATTGGAATTTTATTTCAAAGATTTGAGAATTATATCAAATTGTAAAAATATTATATTTAAATCTGTTATTTAAAAAATATAAGGAATTATAAAACTTTTTTAATATTATTATTATTTTTAGTTATTAGAGAGGAATTTTAAAGTGGAAATTAGCCATAAGGGCCTCTTTAGCAAGTGCAATTAGTTTCTAGGAAACACAGCTGAAATAATTACTTTTAGTGACAAAATCTAAAATAATTAGTTTCTAAGGCATAAAAACCCATAAAATTATGTTCTTGAAAATAATTAGACTGTTAACTTTGTCCTTAAAAGTAATTATTCTGCTGACTTTGGCCTTGAAATTAATTTCTGTGGATGTATGTCCTAGAAACTAATTGGACCGTAAAGTTTGTCCTTCTAACGTAATGCCCCAATTTTAAAACGTATAAATTATTTTTAAAAAGGAGTTTAAGGGATTTTGGAATGGGATGAAGTTTAATTTATAGATTTCCTTATAATTAAATGAACGGTTTGCAAATATTTATTTTTGAAACTGTAAATGGATTTTGAAGAAAGAATAAGAATTTTATAATTTGATTTTCTCTTAATTGAATATTGATATTTGAAATTGTTTTGAAAATTATGAGAAAAGTGTACTTTAAAACCCCTTTTGAATCAATAACTAGTTGTATAGCGTGATTTGAATGATTTATATTTCCTTGTAATAAGGAATTAAAATAAATGGAGTTATAGTACTATCTGGTATGAGAATTATACTAATATTTCTTCTGTTATTCTTTGGACTTGTTATATAGAATAATATTGTGTGTAATTCTATATCATGAGAATTTTGAGTAAATGGATTAGTAATGTCGAGCGGTATGAGATGTTCGGTAATATTTTTCTGATTACTCTTTTAACCCATTGTATAGCATAACATTTCGCTAATTAGTGTAATTTACAAGCACTGAGTAAATGGGAGATTAACACTAGGTGATATGGGATGCCTGAGCTGATATTTGTTCGATTACTTTTTGTAAGTAGATGTCACTCAGACAGGGTCGAGTTTACGGGGTGTTATATTTATGGTGATATGAAATGAGAGTACGTAGGATGAGAGCCATAAGCGTGTTATACAATGTAGAGTAAACCATATTAGGCTAATGTCCATCCTAGCGGCTTAATTGTGAGGTCGGCGCCCGAATCCGTGACACTTTTTGATGTATATAACTAGGAGCCATGGTAGAAAGTTACTGCTCTTGTGTCACATAGGCCAGTGGTCTGTTACCATTAGAGGCACTTATATGGTCATGAGCAACATGTAGCATAGTCTTGCACTTGAAAGATATTGGTTCACGATGTTGTCGAGGTAATTAAGATTATAGTAGTAGTGCTGAGAGCATGTAAGGAAGGGAGCAGGATGAGAGTTATCAGTCTCCCATCTGGTAATTATATTCATGACATTATAGACACATACTTATTCACCTATATGAATTCATTATGTAGATGGCTGAGAGCCAATCTGATCTTTTATTGAAACAGACATCGAAATAGATATTTAAGATGCTGAGAGCACCTAGAGCCGACAGTTCTGATGACAATCCATAATACTAAGAGTTGAGTGGGTTAGTATACGTTTTAGAGACCATATGATTATTTCATTGGCTGAGGGCCAAATCAACTATTATAAGGTTGAAAGTCTAGATGATTATCATGTGATTATTAATCACTTGGATAATTCATGAGACAAAGTTTATAAAAATCTGGTAATCCCCTGCACATTGATGATACCGCTATTGAGGATAGCTAGAGATGCTGAGAGCATGGAATTGGACCATGTACCTGTCTTTTGTATGGTTATCTGTGAGATGACCCTGTCTACCAAGGGTAAGCCATGTTTATATTTTATGTATGTTTGATTTGGGTGATTGTTATATGCTATTTATTTATTGAGTAAGATGGAACTCGGCTATAACTAGTTTATGATTATCTGAGAGCTAATCAAGGCGTTGCTGAGAGCATGCCACATGATGCTTGATGACCTCTTACGTATGTCGCTACTTAGATGTATTATTGTTTCACCCACTTGATTATATGCATGTTTGATGTGTTGATCAACTTTACCTGGAAATGGGTTATCTTTTATCTGAATGGTTTTGAGATATATTGACACATGAGATATGCAAGTGCCACTTGTGTTGCACTTGTTTATATCATGCAAGATGTTACTTTATATTGACATATATATTATTGACATAGTCTGCCCCATGTGTTATTTATATAATACTCGAATCGGTACGACACATTTCAAGTTTAAGGATAAGTTAACCACTTTGCAGATGTTGGGAATAGATGGAGGATAGAATATTTGTATATAATTTTTTATATTTGTAGCTACATGTGTTTGTTTGTAGTTGAGATGTATACACTAGACATGATATATATATTTTAATGATAACGAGCTTTGACTATTTTTGTAGACTCACTTGGACTTGCGTATATTTATTATTATACGTCATCGCTGCGTGTGTTCTATATGATTTATTTTTATATTGTTCATTTTCTATCCTCGAAAAGCACGAGTTTATTGTTTTGTGCCGATATCATGTACATATATGTGAGTTGTTTATTCGATTTTGAATTGCATTTCAGTGTTAGCCCAAGGGAATATTTACATGCGAAAGCCTAATATCGCCACAATCTCTGTATTATTAGATAATATTTCCTTGTGATACTCTTTAGTAGTAGGGAAATAGAGATGGGGTGCAACAGTGTGTGTGGTTGAGATTAAAGGTGAGCGAGGGACCTAGTTGGATTACTAAATCTGCCTACACATTTACTTATCTCAACCGCCCGCACTTTCTAAAGTCATCTTATCTTGACTCGTTAGGATTTGGCGACAGACGCCTAGCTGCCTTTGCAAAAAGAAGCTTAACATACATTGCTTCCATGAAAAGACTAGTGCATAAGATATTGTTCATCCAACAAAAGTGCCATTGTGCTATAACCACTCCATATTCTTTACGGCCACCCTAGCAAGTGGCTATGCATAGTCACTCCTTAATCCCATTCCTCATGTCCCTGATCAAAGCATGCTCTAGTATGGACCACCAGTGGGAACCATCTATTCCATATAGTCCGACTATCATCCAAATGGGTGCACATTAGCCAAGTACCTCAATCGATGGCGCAGAGGGATTTTTGGACCTTGGCAGCGTAATCTCACAATTCAACAAAGATTCCAGCAAATATAAATACATCAAGACATGCATTTTTACAAAGGTTTAACCATACAATCTTTCATGCATTTTTTTATTATCTCTTGTAATACAAGCTATTATAAGAAAAGAAAATTAATAAGGAATTACTCATAGTGGATGTGGATCAACTATGTTCAAACCACTCTAAATCTTCTGTTTCTTTACTTTGTACACATTTTACTACTTCATTTTACATTTTAAAGCAAGGTCGTAATGAACAACCTTTGATAATATCATATCTCAATCATAATCTTGAGGTTGGCTCAACATCTTCTTCATTCGTTCCTCCGTCAATTAATTATTATTAATTTATTTCCCTTAATATGCGATTTTTCATCAAATATTTAAATTTATTGCTTTAGACACATAATGCTAAATTTAATAAATTTATTTCTTATACGTATATGGCTAAAATAAATAAATTTATTCCCATTACTCTTGGTCCATTTAACTAACCATATTTTAGTGCCCACACTTCTCATAAAAATTTACTTAAGTAATTCTTTTAATTAAATTACCTTAGTTATCATTTGATAATTTCTAATTATTAATTTAATTCGTTGTCGTGAAACCCCAAAATAAACATTGCCTAAATATTTACTTTGTTCAATTCACGCATTTTCCTTATCTAAATCCATAATTAAATCAATTAAACCTTTATTCTCATAATTAATCCCTTAAATAATTATTTATTAATTCATAGGGTGTTACAATTTGCCAAAATTCTTTAAGCCTATAATAACCCGTACTTTAGTTGGCCCGAATTTTCGCTAAATTGAAAACCTAAGTCCATTAACATATGGATCGTTGGTGTTTTGTATCCTCCAATGACAAAAGCATATCAGAGCACTATCGACATATACACATAATGAAATGGTAAAGTATAATAAAACATAGGATTGTTAACCAAGGCTGATGCCTTTGAAGTCTAGTGCTCTTGTCATTGTCAAGCATGCACAAAGAAACTTTTTCCTCCACCATTCCTACCTTGTACCAGTACCTAACCTTCTAAAGCTATCATGTGGGTTGCAATGAGGAAGGGTCGGAATAACGTTCTAGTAACTGGTAAATTACATGTTTTACACGTAACACTAATTTATGCTGATTGTCTTCCATTACATGTTACGTCTATTATTTTACTTAGTTGTATTGACTCCACGTACGCGTACATATGTATGAATGTGTGTGTGTATAAGTACCATAGTCCCTCTTTGGACCAAAAAACTTTCCCCACTAGTTTCTATAACCCAACACCTTATTCAGATCTGTCATCAACGCAGTATCATGTCCCCCCTGTCGTGCATATCAAGGAACTCCCATAGTGCCTAATAATGGTATTATAATTGTTAAGTCATAATCTATTCGTTTTTGAAAGACCTCCATAAAAAGGCTATCTAGCCTTGCCTCTTAACAACAAACAATCAAGCAAACAATTATAAGGTGGTGTATGTCCTAAACGTGAACTACATTAGTTGAAGGTGTAGTCTGTTTAGGTGTACCCTCTGTCTTTGCATTGACCGCTCGGGACTGATGACGATCTCGACCTATATAAACAGCTCCTACCCTCATATTTGGTACCAATCTCATTGTCATAGCAACGATCCTAGCTCACTATCCCATTTAGATTGTTTAATGCAATCAAGGAAATGCATATTTGGTTACTTAAAACATATCCCTAAAAGGTTAAAGAAATACTTGTCCTTTGACACTTTGACCGGGAAGAACCATCCTAATTTGGGTATTTCCTTCACCAATATGTGAACATATAATTCTGTGGGTCCTATAGTTGGATATGTCCTACATCAGCATAATGAATACACAACTGTTGGCAACCCCTTGTGATGGGCATACTTCAGCTGTATAACACTATCAATCTCGCATTCCAACCCATTTTGATGATTGTCATTCTTGTTTAATCTAAGCTATTGGCTACATTCAATAATTCACACCCATCATAAACATATACTTCAGGATGTGCATATATTCATACTTGTTTATTTACTAACCTTTGATGTTTAACTATTAATATTCAGTTATATTTACACAACTGACTCCTTATCTCATTCATATCAATTTATTGTTATTTACCACTTACTTTTAACTTAAAATATTTGAATATCTTTTACTACTTACTTCCCCATTTATTTCACTTGATCTATTTTATTGTTCCATTTCAATTCTTACTATCTTCCTTTGGTTACTGCTTACTTTACTTTACCTACATTTCGACGCTTATTATTTAATTACTTATCTTTACTACATATATTCATTTTATAATTAGACTATTGTTTTTATTAATACTTACAATTCTTTAGTTTATACAGAGATTTCACATTTTAATGTGTTGGAATTACACCTTCCCTTAAAGAAAATGTTTACACTGTAAAACTCTATAACTTATCTAAAAGGGGGTTTGTGATAGTTTGGAGATATAAGAAATTATCTTTTTGTTTTTATTGAAATAGACAGTACGAGAAACTTTAAGCATCCTTATTTTTTTACACCTCTTTCTTTTAGGCATATTTCTTGTTAATGTTACACTTTTATTCATATTTATAAAGTAGATAATTTATCGAAATTTATATTGTAACACACTTCATTTCAATGAATTAAAATACTTATTAAATCCCAATTCATCTTATAATAAATTTTAATTCATATTTCCTAACATATGTCATTTACTTAACAAATCTGAAATTACTATATAATTCATTAACTTATGAATGAACTGTTTTTACCCTTACTTTCTATATTCAAATATATGCAATATTTAGTTCAAGTTAACAATTCACAGAATATGTAGCCGTAGTTTTCAAATTCAATACACGTATGTGGTTAAGCATACAACTCCAAAATAATTATATTCAGGTACACATGGAATAGATTTACAGCAATATAAATCTAATATTATATAAGACTATATAATTTCCCACTCATGTTTAATCTTTCTACCAGAATATGTATTGAAATGTATACATATTTATTACAATCGTACATCTGAGAAGAGATTCGAATTAGACGTAGTAGTAAAGTTTGAGGTTTAGAGTTTACCTCTACTTCGTAGAATTGATCCACCCCTTATTATCCATCTATTTTTATTTTCTGCTATTCTCCACGTATATATATAATATACTAATTTATATTTCTATATTTCTTAGAATTTATGGAGAAAATAAAATGGCAGAGCTTCACTTTTTGATTCAGAAAACGTGAGAAGAAAAGTTAGGAATTAGGCCTACATTTATAGGTGCAAAAATCAATTTCATCTATTAGATTTTAATTTATAAAATCCAAGCCGTTCGACCTAGGTTCAATGTTGTCGCCACAACACCTACTGGTCAACCGCTAGCGGTCGACCAGTCCTAATAAAGGGGTCAACCAATTGCTATATATATGTTATGTTTTATTTCGTTCGTATTATTTTCTTCTGCGACGAATTTTATTCCATCATAGTTTAATGTTTACATTAATTTTAATGTTACTTCGGGATGAAGTATTAGTTTTTCATTAATTACAATATTAATTTCCTTCTACGTTGACTTTATTTATTTTCTTCCATGCCTACTTAATTAGATTTATTTAATTGAATGATATTAATTTATATTTGTATTTAATAATTTCTAGACGCTAAGTTAATAGTATTTACTGCCTTCTTTATTTTTAAACGTTAATATTCATGACATTCACCCCCATAAATCCGTATTTAATTCCTTTTAGTGATGGTTTAGTTAGATTCACCATATCCATTCCTTTAACATTAATATTTATATTAAATTCCCATGTTAATGTTAAGTTAGTAATGTTTAAACTTGCTTATTGGTTTTGAATTGTTCCTTATCGGTTTTGAATTGTTCGTTATCCGAAAACTTCAAATGTTAGTAAGTTTTTCATTTGAACTCTGATCATGAAACTTTATTTATGAAAATAAATTAGAAAATCGTCGTGAACATAACGGTGCAAGTTTCATAGCCAAATTTAGATGTTTTAAAATATTTTATTTTTGGTTTAATTGCTTAAAACTCTTTAATTTTACAACTTTTACAGAGCTTCCCTAAACTACTAACTCTAATGACCTCCCCATGACCATTTGACATGTAGGGGATCTGCATGATAAGGAAGCTCCCAAATGTGAAAGGAAGATACAATTACTCAATCTTTTTCATTGACTACTTCTCCAAATCAGTTGAGGCATAGTCCCTTACAGAGAACAACGTCCCCAAGATCTTTAACTTCATCGTAAAGAACATTGTGCAGGTTCGGTCTATGTAAGAAGATCATCATTGATAATTGCTTGTAGTTTAAAAGCGGCTAGTTTATTAACTTCTGTGAAAGGAAT
Organism: Allium cepa; assembly: GCA_030765085.1. Taxonomy (NCBI): domain Eukaryota; kingdom Viridiplantae; phylum Streptophyta; class Magnoliopsida; order Asparagales; family Amaryllidaceae; genus Allium; species Allium cepa. The sequence continues at coordinate 851,702,388 of CM060940.1, read as the reverse complement.
GGATTGAAAAGTGCTTCTCCTCCGTCATCCACCCCAAGCCGACAATCAGATGGAGATGGACAAGAAACCAGTCAAGGCAGCCCTGAAGGAGCGCCTAGCAAAAGCCAAAGGGAACTAGGCCGAAGGCCTCCCCTTCATGCTTTGGTCTTAAACTCCATTTGGACATCGACGGGGAATTCAACTTTTTTCTGGCCTATGGTGACGAAGCAATGCTTCCCATTGATGTCCCATTACCAAAGCATCTAGCCCACGGCTCCAAACAGAATAAAGAACTATTGCAGTTAGGCCTCGATGCCTTAGACGACTAGAGGATGGAGTCAAAGCTCCAAATGGGACCACAAAAGGAAAGTTGGCAAGCATTACAAGTCCAGTGTCAAGAAAAGAAGCTTTGAATTCGTGAACTCTTCCCACAAGAGCCATTGCCAACATAAGGGAACCAGTTGATGGAGCCTTTGGAACTAACTAGGAAGGGACATATGTGGTCATTTCCACTTTGACCAATGTACCATATTACCTCACTCACCCTGGTGACAGCAATGTCCTCCAAACTTGGAACCTAGCACATCCAAGCTTATTATATTTAAATGCTTTTGTAGTCCAAAATTATAAGGGGAGTAAACATTATTGTAACCTAAATTATAAGCGACCAATCATTGTAATCATTATGTATATAAAAAATAAAAATATTTATCACGTAGCATCAATGGAAAACTATCGAGTGCGAGTTCAGCGTCCATGGTAAAGAATGCACCAGTACGTAAGTGCCGCCAAGAGAAACCTCTATATGATGGCCTTGTTGCATAAATGGAACAATCACCCATGTATGGCCTCGATTTATGCATCCATGGGCATCTTCCTATTCTCCCAAGAGAAGAATGAGGAACGGGCGAACTAAGGGCGCAACTACCCATGTTGTGGTCCTTATTCCTTCGTTCGGGTGTTTCTTGATCCCCGAAAAGCAAAATAGAGAATTGGCACAAAGATGGTTGAAATTATCTAAGTAGTAATCTTGATTCTTACATCTATAATGGTTCTCGCTTCACTAAGATGGAGTGGCCCTACTGTGATGAGGCTTATATAAGAAGAAACTACCCATTCCAATAAGATGGAGTGTTCTTACCATGATAGAGTGCCCTTACCTGATAGGGCTCCACCAAGAAGAAACTTTCCACTTCACAAAGATGGATTTGCACCACCATAATAGGGCTCTACCTAGAAGAATATGCTCACTCTATAAAGTTGCGGCGACCTTACCATGATGGGGATCGACCAAAAGAAAAAGACAGCTCTAGGTAGGTAATTAAATAGGTCAAATTACAAACATAATTCTAAATTACTTTTTTCAACAGAAACAAGTTCTTGAACAGATTCCTCAACAATTTAAGGGTATATATAAAACAAAATAACAGCTTATCTTAAGACCACCCTAATGAAGATAGGAGCGAACTCTTGAGCTAAGCGCGAACTTGTAAAAGTTATTGGTCCAACATACTCCCCAAAAAAGATGGGACAAGCTACAAGCTAAGTTCAAAAAACTTTCAAATTGTTTACAAGTGTTTAAAATTCTTACTAGTATTTTTGTTATGTAGTATTAGTATCCTTATATTATTAGGGCATTATGCAAGATTCTCGCACACTAAAATAGTACAACAATTAGAATCAATAAACACAGAAGCAGTCATTAAAAAAAACATAAATGAATGAATAAAAATATACGATGAATAAAAATAAAAAAATGATATCTTTATTAATAATAATATGTGATGACCCACAAATCCATACCCTCTGAATCGACAATAAGTCAAACATGTCCGATCCAAAAAGCACAGACCGACAGAAAGTCGGGAGAAAGAAGAGAAGAGAAGAGAAGAAAGAGAGAAGATAGAACCAAATAGAACAATACAGAATCTCACATCCCAGTAGAAAAAATATAATATAATATTAATGATCTTTACAAACAGAAATTGTATATACATACATCAATCAAACAAAAATTATCAGCCTCGACGGTTATAATAATCTATCCTTACAATTTCCGATAATATACAACAATAAAGCAATGCAATAAATAATCAATAATCAAAACTAATACACTTATACATAAATGAAGATCTCCAGCTCTCCTGTTGAAGCTCCAAAGCACGAAATCTAAACCTGTAAATATGTTCAGTCTGACCCGAGCATTGAAAGGGAAGAACGCCGGGATCAGTCTGGAAAACCAGCGTGAGAAACACACTTAACTGAATTTATTAAATTACCAAACTTTTCCTTTATCAAAATAAAAGTATCTCGTAAGACAAGTCCACACATAAACACGGACATGTTTTTACCTTACGATAACTAAAACATTTCATATCAAATCATCTGATATTATATTAGTGTTCAATATACAAATAATATTAATCATAGTGGAAATTGTTACATTGAAAATATTCCAGCATATAGCCCAATTGGGTAATACATCAAACTGGCAAGTACGTAGTGGAGTTTGGATTTTCATACAAATGACCAAGTGAAGGGACTACCTTCCGATGGGTACACCTTTAGATGGATGTCCCGAGGCATAAAACATCTGCCCTCTACCAACACAAGACCTGCCCACCTCTATAACTAGATGGCACTGAATATGTCATCCTCCGGTCGTTGCCGACCTTTACTGAGGCCATCGAAGCATACAAACCACAATAATCAGATATATGAAGTCATAGCGTGTAAATATATATCCAGAAGAGGATGATCATACCCTAACGGGAGCGACCCACTTAGCCTTGCCGTATCTAACCTTGTTTTGGTCATTTTCGGTTGTTGAGGGCTGAGGTAACGATTACCTTTTACAAATCACAATCACATCACTTTAAATGCCATACGACCATTTCCGTTGACTATTAATTGTCTTCCACAAAAATACAACCCTTAAGCTCATACGTCATAAGGAGGGTGTTAAGCAAAGAGAAGTTGCCTTCTCTTCCACCACTGATGTACGTTTGTAAAAACCAATGTACGTAGTATGTAGAAATGCAATGTCAGAAAAACATCCATACAAGTTGTCCAGTAACAGGACAAACTGAAGGTACTTTCCTACCACATCCTATCGAGAAATCCATAGGATTAGTAGCAAGTAGTCCTTGCATTGGATCTTTCATAATGAAAAGACCACTGCTACTGGACGTATATTGGGATTTTAACCCCAAACGATCAACAAGCAGTCCCCCACTATGAAAATTCAAAATACCAATATCATCATAAGCAACCTGCACAATCGTCGCATATACGTTAGTCCGAAGTGGTTTTCAGATAAATCTGATCCCGGTCACTTCGCACCAACAACACAAAAGCGTTTCTCAACCTCACACAGAAACTAAATCTCATAGACTTATCACGTCTCCAACTTTCAGCTTGCTATCCTTCAGGCCAAGAAGGAAGCTCAATAGATTGGAGTAATACTCCACACTATACGAACAACATTCTCAACACAAATGATAATCAAGCCTACATAGAAGGCAACGTACTAAGTGTACGACTAAATAGTTCCTACATCCAGTCGAAGAACTAAAATTTGGCCAAATTTGATAGTCAGTTATTTAACTATCAAAGCAAACAAACAAATATTTAGCACCATAAGCAATCACTAGGTCCTTTTAATTAATCTTTTATTAATTAAATTACTTGCCAAATATTTACTTCAAATTATCTTTAAAAAGATATATTCTCAAATTCATTTCAACATTGGAAAACATTTCCAAATACTTATTTAATAATAAGTAATTCACAAATCAATTTATTTTCAACACCTAGAAGATATTCCATATACTTAAATCAGAATTAAGTATATATTTTATTTTTTAAGAAAAACAATCTCTTTAATATATTTATTTGGGTCAAAACGAACGTTGCGTAAAGCATCGTTACGATAACCCAAAATCACCAGTATAGGGATTCGAAAATTAGATAGAAATTCGAATCCCATATACTATACAAAACATCTCCTTTTGAAAATCATTTACTATAACAACAGTGTTATAGTCCATCATTTTCTTATTTCTTGAAACGTCTATTTCAACAATGAATGTTGAACTCTACGTATTTTATACTTAACACCCTTTAAAACATCTTTATAAACATTTTATTCCATTTAAAATATCACTTTCCAAAACAATTATTTATTTTAAAAGATTATTTACTGTCCAAAATCATGAATATAAATCATTTACCAAATTTAATATTTCTACACATTTATTTTAAGGATAATCCAATGTCTAAAATCGTGGATATATCCCATTTAATAAACTTCTATATTTAACTTATCTAATTGAATTGATTTTGGGATTATAAAACAATGTTTATAAATTCACATTTCTATTCTATAAAAACTTCAATATATTAAATCCCTTTGTTTTACCAATTTTATATATATTTAATTTACATGTCAAAATCCAGTTTATAAGTTAATTCACTTATAATTCTCTTTATTTATAAATCCATTCATTTATAACTTCACAAATTATAAATCTAAAATCTTATTTATTTGTAAAATCCATTTATAACTCCACTTTACCATTTACAAAAATCCTTTACAATTCCATCATTTTGATTTATAAATGTTCAATTTTATAAATCTTATATATAAACCATTTAAAATAAATTAAAAAATCTCAATTGAAACTATTTTATAAAATAATCAACTTCATATTTCAAAAATCACCTTCTGATTATATTTCACAAAAATCATAATTTTTATAATATAAAAATTATCACATTTATTTATTTAAAATAAATCCATTTACTCAACAATTCAAAATTAAATAAAACGTATATTTTCAAAATCACTTGAAATAATTTGGAAATCATCATTTTAACTTTTTAAATTACCAAAGATAGGCCCAATGCTGCAACAGCACTAAATACATAAATCACATCAACCAAAACATCATATATCACATGAATACAGAATATATAACAATATATGTAAATAAAACCAATATTGGTAAGGAATCCAGTTGGATCCCTCTAACCTGTCACCTGTAACAAATATACATATTAGAAAATATGTACAATATCTGTTTCAAGGCAGACGCGCGTACAAAGGGTCATCCGCTCATATACGGAAACATGCAGGGTCATCTGCTCCAATAGGCAGGAATATATCCAAATACCAATCAACATGTATATATCGTCCAAACAATCATCAATCAACATAAATAAATTTTATTCTTACTTATATAAAAAATATCAATGAGTCAGAAAGAGTTGTACTCACATTGATTCCAGTAGTAGTTGTAGTGTTTTATTCCGAATAAAATTAAGCACGCGTTTAATTTTATCCAAAATGTATACTAGCACCAATCAACTCCAAACTAGCTCTAAAATGTAGTTCTCATCAATAGGGACCCAAAGCAATTTGTTTCGTGCGAAACGGACCTCGTATGAAAAAGTTATGGTGTTTAAAATTTTTTACGAATTAAAACATATATGAATTCAATTTCAATTTCTTTCTTTTTTTTACCCTAGAACTCATCCTCGATCGTTCATTTCCAAAAACCAGATCTCGACCATGTCTTGTTCTTCTTTCTTCTTTTAGGTTACATTCGCCACCGAACCCATTAGCCGCCGATCTTGTTTGAATTTTCGCTCCACCGCCGTCGACTTTGAAGACGATCGGGCTTCGCCAGACGAACGGCCACCACTTGCTCCACCACTGACAGATGACCGGTCCAACTCGGTCGTCGCATCTCCTCGATAAACGCGTGTGAACGTGCGACATTCATGAACAGTTTGTCGATGATCGGCTACTCCAAAATCGATCACATCCGTATGGATTGAAAGCACTCGTAATCCTCTTCAAGTTTGTAGTTGAAAGTATTTGCTAATTCTTTACGGATTGAGGGAGATTAAGAGGAGAAGGTCGGTAATTTTTGGCCGTGGAAACGAAAATAGCGGCTAGCCCTAACCCATAGGATTTTTTAGTGAAAATAGAAAAATCTAAGTCCTTTTATAGAAAATTTTAGGACATTATTCATCCGGAAATTTTTCGAACTCGAAAGAAAGCTTACCACCTGGCATATATAATGTTTTACCCCTATTCCGAACACAATGGAATATACATCTGGAGCCAATTTGATCATATTTGGAAGATAGGTTTTCGAATCCATTATTTGAATTTAAAAATTCACTTAAACAGATTTCCAGGCGTTTTAGCTTGTCTCGGACAAACCCTAAATCCGATTGACATGAAATTTGGAATCTTATAATAATTTTACATTATGGAACCAATGAAACTAGTTTCGTCGAAATCCAAGACTATATGAAAATAACCATTTTTACTCGTCGATTAAATATTAAAATATTCAATTTCTACAAATTAACTTTTAATTCATTTTAAAAGTTCGATAACATCATTCTAATTCAAATATAATTTAATATAACTTTATAAATCATTTTTATTCACATTAAATTCAAATTCCAATTATTTCTGCAATTTCATATATTAAATTAATAATTTAATTATCCAATTAAATCAAGATATTCAAATATAATTTATTCAGCTTATAAAATTAACTTTTGAATATTTAAACATATGTAAATATATGAATTTCAAATGACAAAAATTCTAGGTCGTTACATTCTCCTCTACTTAAAAGAATTTCGTCCTCGACATTACCAAGTAAGAAAAGTCACAAAATCAATTAAATTTTCAAAACAATTCATTCAAATTTGAAATCAAATCATTTTAACTTTTCCAAAATCCATTCTTAAACTTCTTACAAAAACTTTTCTAAGTTTTTAGTTCCATATATAGTTATCTTTTCAAAAGTAACTAATATCATTTAACTTTAACTCAATATCTAAATTTTTCCAATATTCTCAAAAAATATAAAACGTCTTAAATTTTAAAAAAATCGCCAGAGTCTCCTTTGCGTGGTTTGATCGTAGTAGGATCACAATATATATATATGTGTGTGTGTGTGTGTGTGTGTGTGTGTGTGTGTCACAAATATGCATCTCATCTTCGAGGATGAGGCGTCCCGTAGGGAAAAAGTATAAAAGTACGATATATAATCCGAGGTATGTACCTTATATATTATTAGCAAGCACATACGACTAATATAGCGCAAAAGCAAGCTCTAAATGCGAAGCAAGCACCATACGCACCTACTAAATACTCAACAACAAATGAGAAACATGTATATATGAAAAGTAAATATACACATATACAAATGCAACTATTATATATGCCAATATAGCAAATGTAATTAAAACAACAAATCCAACCATCCTACAACTATCATCCAACAATTCCATAAACAAATCAATATACATTCACTTCTTATTAATGTTCATTAAATTGATTTTTCAATTTAAATAACATTTGATTTAATTACATTGGATTTTACTAACATTCATTTATTCATATTCAATTAGTTTACATTTACTAATTTACATTCAAGTTTAGTTCACTTCCAAATTAAATCAAATTCACTTCTATTTTGATTCATTTACTTTCAGTTTAATTAATTCAATTTCATATGAATTTCTATACAATCAATTAACATTCATCTAACAACCAACGTAAAACCAACATAACTAAATTTATTTACTTTACTTTCAACATTCATTTTGGTTTAACACATATAATTTCAATTGGTTTAATATTCAATTATTCAATTTAGATTGAATTCTAGTATTCACTATATTCACATTTCTATATAACATTTCTAATATTGTTATTAATTCACAACTTCTTAACATCAACGTTTTTAATGCTAATTTATTTTACAACTAAAGTTGAATTTCATTATATAATTCAAGTTCATATTTATTTAACTACTTCAGTTCATTAACTTCTTATTATTCAACTTTACTTTGCATATTCATCACTTCAATTTATTAATTTACTTCAGTACCAAAATCAACTTTATTTAACCTTACATAAGCCATGTTTCATTTCATTCTTACTTGCATTTACTTCCACTATACAACTTAAGTTCACTACTAATTTATTTAGAATTCTATTTTATTTAACTTTTACTTAAGTCAAATTCACATCACTATTCAAATTCTGATTTTGTTTTACTTAGTAAAATCGTTTAACCATTTTAACAATTGGTTTTACTTACCTTTTCCCATTTTCCAAGTTATACAACTTATTTATTAATTAAACTTTCAAATTCATATTATATAATCACTTACCACTTAAGTTTAATTTCAATTCCAATAACTCATCTAATCTGGTTCAAATTATTTAACTTTACTCTAGTTGAATTTCAAATTATATATTTATTATGCTAACTCAAATTTATTTCAACTTCACCAAAGCTAAACTTTTTTTAATCTCATATTATAAGTCCAAAATTATATTTATCAATTTCAACTTGGATTTTAAATTCAAATTCTTTTTATCACGACAAAACTTAAAATTCGATTTACTAATGGTAGCAAATCTATCACATAGATAGCCGAAAATGATACTGATGATGCTGCAGTCATCACCCTTACTACTTCCCAGCAAAAGTTGTAGACCCAGTGCTTTTTTATATTCTTTTAAAAGAATTTCCTTTTATTTACAAATCACATTTATAAATCTTTTTACTTATATAATTTCGTTATTCACTTCAGTTATATAAGAACCGTTCCAAATTCTTTTATCTTATTTAGATTTATAATAGTATAACATCTTTAACTTTGAAAAAAAACTTTCAAAATAAATGGGATTCAAATTTTCAAATAATTGGTTTAAATTCATTTTTATTTATAACCCATATTAATAAATATACTCATGTAGTTCCACTTCTTATATATAAGATTATTTCACAATTGTATATTATATTAATTATAATTCCATACTTATAATTTATTTGCTTATTCAATTTATTCTTTTACAATGGTTGCTTACATTAAGATTATTCAAACATATTTCGTTAACTTATATATATTTACATTCTCAAACAACCAAACAATTCATTTATATACACTTTCATAATTTCTGAAAAATTATTTCTTTATATATAAAATATAATCGCAGTAAAATTATTTCATTTACCCAATTTAAAATAATACTATGTCGACTTGTCTCGTTTAAGTGTTTGGAAATCCCTATCGATAATATGGCGTCCCACATACCGACCAGAATTCACAAACAGCTCAACGGATAAAAAAACACAATATAAAACATTTTATATCACTAATAAATACGCCCTCATATATATAATACACTCAACTCAATCTAGGGTCCCTATCTATACTGGGTACACATCAAAACTTAGGAATTTACAAAATATAAGCTCCGACACCAGCTATAACGACCCGCAAATCCATACCCTCTGAATCGATAATAAGCCACACATGTCCGACCCAAAAAGCACAGACCGACGGAAAGTTGGGAGAAAGAAGAGAACAGAGAAGAAGAGAAGAGAAGAAAGAGAGAAGATAGAACCAAATAGAACAATACAAAATCTCACATCGCGGCGGAAAACATATAATATCATATCAATGATCTTTACAAATAGAAATTGTATACGCATACATCAATCAGAGTACAACAATCAAACAACAATTATCAGCCTAGACAGTTAAAATAATCTGTCCTCACAATTGCCGATAATATACAACGATAAAGCAATGCAGCGGATAATCAATAATCAAAACAGAAACGCGTATACGTAAATGAAGATCTCCAGCTCTCATGCTGAAGCTCCAAAGCACCAAATCTGAACCTGTAAATATGTTCGGTCTGACCCAAGCATTGAAAGTGAAGAATGCCCGGATCAGTCTGGTAAACCAGCATGAGAAACACAGTCAAATTAATTTATTAAATTACCAAACTTTTCCTTTATCAAAACAAAAGTATCTCGTAAGACAAGTCCACACATAAACATGGTCATGTTTTTACCTTGTGATAACTAAAATATTTCTTATCAAATCATCTGATATTATACTAGTGTCTAGTATACAAATAATATTAATCATAGCCGAAATTGTTACATTGATTAAATTCCAGCATATAGGCCAATTGGGTAATACAATCAAAATGGAAGGTACGTAGTGGAGTTTGGATTTCCATACAAATGATCAGGTGAAGGGACTACCTTCCGATGGGTACAACTCTAGATGGATGTCCCGAAGCACAGAACATCTGCCCTCTACCAACGCAAGACCGGCCCACCTCTATAACTAGATGGTACCAAATATGTCATCCTTTGGTCGTTACCGACTTTTACCGAGGGCCCTCGAAGCATACAAACCACAATAATCAGATATGTGACGCCATAGCGTGTAAAGATATATCTAGAAGAGGATGATCGTACCCTAATAGGAGCGACCCACTTAGCCTTGCCGCATCTAACCATGTTTTGGTCATTTCCGGTTGATGAGGCCTGAGGTAACAATTACCTTTCACAAATCATAATCATATAACTTTAAATGCCACACGGCCATTTCCGTTGACCACTAATTGCCTTCCACAAAAAATACAACCCTTAAGCTCATACGTCTCAAGGAGGATGTTAAGCTAAGAGAAGTTGTCTTGTCTGCCACCACTGATGTACGTTTGTAAAAACCAATGTACGTAATCTGTAGAAATGCAATGTTAGACAAACATCCATACAAGTTGTCCAGGAATAGGACAACTTGAAGGTTCTTTCCTACCACATCCTGTCGGGAAATCCCTAGGATTAGTAGCATATAGTTCTTGCATTGGATATTTCATAATGAAAAGTCCACTGCTACTGGACGTATATTGGGATTTTAACCCCAAACGATCAACAAGCAGTCCCCCACTATGAAAATCCGAAATACCAATATCATCATAAGCAATCTGTATAATCGTCGCATATACGTTGGTCCAAAGTGGTTTTCAGATAAATCCGATCCCAGTCTCTTCGCAACGACAATGCAAAAGCGTTTCTCAACTTCACACAAAAACTAAGTCTCGTAGACTTATCACGTCTCCAACTTTAAACTTGCTATCCTTCGGGCCAAGAAGGAAGCTCGATAGATTGGAGTAATACTCCACACTATACGAATCAACATCCCCAACACAAATGATAATCAAGCCTACACGGAAGGCTACATACTACGTGTACGACTAAATAGTTACCATTCAAGTCGAGGAACTAAAATTTTCCAGATTTGATAGTTGGTTATTTAACTATCAAAGCAAGCAAACAAATATTTAGCACCATCAGCAATCACTAGGCCCTTTTAATTAATCTTTTATTAATTAAATTACTTGCCAAATATTCACTTCAAATTATCTTTAAAAGGATATGTTCTCAAATTCATTTCAACATTGGAAAATATTTCTAAATACTTATTTAATAATAAGTAATTTGCAAACCAATTTATTTTCAACACTTAGAAGATATTCCATATACTTAAATCAAAATTAAGTATATATTTCATTTTTTAAGGAAAACATTCTCTTTAACATATTTATTCGGGTCAAAATGAATGTTGCGTAAAACATCGTTACGACAACCCAAAATCACCAGTATAGGAATTCGAAAATTAGATAGATATACGAATCCCATATACTATATAAAACATCTCCTTTGGAAAATCATTTACTATAACAACAGTGTTATAGTCCATCATTTCCTTATTTCTCGAAATGTCTATTTCAACAATGAAGAAATCTATGTATTCAATACTCAACACCCTAACATCTTTAAAAACATTTTATTCCATTTAAAATATCACTTCCCAAAACATTTATTTATTTTAAAAGATTATTCACCGTCCAAAATCGTGAATATAAATCGTTTACCAAATTTAATATTTCTACACAATTATTTTAAGGATAACCCACTGTCCAAAATCGTGGATATATCTCCTTTAATAAACTTCTATATTTAACTTATCCAATTCAATTGATTTTGGAATTATAAAACAATGTTTATAAATTCACATTTCTATTTTATAAAAACTTCAATATATAAAATCCCTTTATTTACCAATTATTTATATATTTCATTTACATGTCAAAATCCAATTTTTAAGTTAATTCACTTATAATTCTCTTTATTTACAAATCCATTCATTTATAACTTCATAAATTATAAATCTAAAATCTTATTTACTTATAAAATCCAGTTATAACTCCAATTTAACATTTACAAAAATCCTTTACAATTCCATCATTTTGATTTATAAAAGTTCAATTTTATAATTCTATTATATAAACTGTTTATAATAAATTCCAAAACCTCAATTTAAACTATTTTATAAAATAATCAACTTCATATTTCAAAAATCACCTTCTGATTATATTTCACAAAAATCATAATTTTTGTTACATAAAAATTATCACATTTATTTATTTAAAATAAATCCATTTACTCAACAATTCAAAATTAAATAAAACGTATATTTCCAAAGTCACTTGAAAATCCTTTTTAATTTGAAAATAATCACTTTTCCATTTTTAAATTACAAAAGATAGGCCCAATGCTGCAACAATAATAAATACATGAATCACATCAACCAAAACATCATATATCACATGAATACAAAATATATAACAGTATCTTTAAATAAAACCAATGCTGGTGAGGAATCCAGTTGGATCCCTCCAACCTGTCATCTGCAATAAATATACATATTAGTAAATATGTATAATGTTCGCTTCGAGGCAAACGCGCATACAAAGGGTCATCTACTCATACATGGGAAAGTATAGGGTCATGTGCTCCAATAGGCAGGAATATATTCAAATACCAATATATATATATATATATATATATATATATATACCATCCAAACAATCTTCAGTTAGCATAAATAAATTTTAATCTCACTTATATAAAAATATCAGTGAGTCAGAAAGAGTGAGTTGTACTCACATTGGTTCCAGTAGCAGTTGCAGTGTTTTATTCCGAATAAAATTAAACACGCGTTTAGTTTTACCCAAAATTTACACTAGCTCCAATCAACTCCAAACAAGCTTTATAATGTAATGGTCGTCAATACGGACCCAACGCAATTCATTTCGTTGCGAAATGGACCTCCTATGAAAAAGTTATGGTGTTTCAAAGTTTATACGAATCAAAATATATATAAATTCAATTTCAGTTACTTTTTTATTTATTTTTTACCCTAGAACTCATCCAGGCCGTTCATTTCCCAAAACCAGATCTCAGCTGTGTCTTTTTTTCCTTTCTTCTTCTAGGTTACATTCCCACCGAACTAATTACCCGCCGATCTTGTTTGAATTTTCACTCCACCGTTGTCGACTTTAAAGACAATCGGGCTTCGCCAGACGAACGACCACCACTTGCTCCACCACTGGCAGATGACCGGTCTAACTCGGTCGTCGCATCACCTCGATAAACGCGTGTGAACGCACGACATTCGTGAACAATTTGTCGGCGATCGGCTCCTCCAAATTTGATCACATCCGTATGGATTGGAAGCTCTCGTGATCCTCTTCAGGTTTGTATTAGAAAGTATTTTCTATTCTTTACGGATTGAGAGAGATTAAGAGGAGAAGGTCGGCAATTTTTGGCCGTGGAAACGAAAATGGCGGCTAGCCCTAACCCTTAGGTTTTTTAGTGAAAATAGAAAAATCTAGGTCCTTTTATAGAAAATTTTACGACACTATTCATCCCAAAAATTTTCGAACTCGAAATGAAGCATGCCACCTGACGTTTATAATATTTTACCCCTATTTCCATAATGGAATATATATCAGGAGCCAATTCGATTGTATTTGGAAGACAGGTTTTAGAATCGACTATTTGAATGTAAAATTCACATAAAAGGATTTCTACGCGTTTTAGCTTGCCCCGGACAAACAGTAAATCCGATTGACATGAAATTTGAAACCTTGCCATCATATTACATTACGGATCTAATGAAACAAGTTTCGTCGAAATCCGAGACTGTATGAAAAACGGCCATTTTTACTCGTCAATTAAATATTAAAATATTCAATTTCTACAAATTAACTTTTAATTCAATTTTAAAAACTTTGTAAGATAATTCTAATTCAAATATAATTTAATACAACTTTATAAATCATTTTTATTCACATTAAATTCAAATTCCAATTATTTCTGCAATTTCAAATATTAAATAATAATTTAATTATCCAATTATATCTAGATATTTAAATATAATTTATTCAGCATATAAAATTAACTCTTGAATATTTAAAATTAATTAAATAAATGTATTTCAAATGACAGAAATTCTGGGTCGTTACATTCTCCCTTACTTAAAAGAATTTCGTCCTCAAAATTACCAAGTAAGAAAAAGTCACAAAATCAATTAAATTTTCAAAACAATTCGTTCAAATTTGAAATCAAATCATTTTAACTTTTCCATAATCCATTCGTTAAACTTATTACAAAAAAATTTCTAAGTTTTTAGTTCTATATATAGTTATCATTTCAAAAGTAAGTAATATCATTTAACTTTAACTCAATATCTAAATTTTTCCCAATATTCTTAAAAAATCTAACGCCTTAAATTTCAAAAAAATTCACCAGCGTCTCATTTGCACGGTTTAATCGTAGTAGGATCACAACATATATATATCACAAATATACATCTCATCTTCGAGGATGAGGCATCCCGTAGGGAAAAAGTATAAAAACATGATATGTAATCCGAGATATGTACCTTATATATTATTAGCAAGCATATACGGCTAATATAGCGCGAAAGCGAGCTATAAATGCGAAACAAGCTCCATACACACCTACTAAATACTCAACAACAAATGAGAAACATGTATATATCAATATACATATATACCAATACAACTATTATATATGCCAATATAGCAAATGTAATCAAAACTACAAATCCAACCATCCAACAACTATCATCCAATAACTCGTAACCAAATCAATATAAATTCACTTCATATTAATATACATCGAATTGATTTTTCAATTTAAATCACCTTTGATTTATTAACATTGGATTTTACAAACATTCATTTAATCATATTCAATTAGTTTAAATTTAATAATTTACATTCAAGTTTAGTTCACATCCAAATTAAATCAAATTCACTTCTATTTTGATTCATTTACTTCCAATTTCATTAATCAATTTCATATGAATTTCTATACAATCAATTAACATTCATATAATAACCAATGAAAACCAACATAACCAAATTTATTTACTTTACTTTCAACATTCATTTTGGTTTAACACATTTAATTTCAATTGATTTAATATTCAATTATTCAATTTAGATTGAATTCTAGTATTCACTATATTCACATTTCTATACAACATTTCTAATATTGTTATTAATTCACAACTTCTTAACATCAACATTTTTAATGCTAATTCATTTTACAACTAAAGTTGAATTTCATTATATAACTCAAGTTCTTATTTATTTAACTACTTCGGTTCATTAACTTCTTATTATTCAACTTTACTTTGCATATTCATCACTTCAATTCATTAATTTACTCAGACACCAAAATCAACTTCATTTAACCTTATTTAATCTATGTTTCATTTCATTCTTCCTTGCATTTACTTCCACTATACAACTTAAGTTCACTACTAATTTATTTCAAATTCTATTTTATTTAACTTTTACTTAAGTCAAATTCATATCACTATTCAAATTCAGATTTTGTTTTGCTTAATAAAATTGTTTAACCATTTTAACAGTTGGTTTTACTTACCTTTTCCAAATTTCGAAGTTATACAACTTATTTATTAATTAAACTTTCAAATTCATATTATATAATCACTTACCACTTAAGTTTAATTTCAATTCTAATAATTCTCTAATCTGGTACAAATTATTTAACTTTACTTTAGCTAAATTTCAAATCATATATTTATTATGCTAACTCAAATTTATTTCAACTTCACTGAAGCCAAACTTTTTTTTCTCATATTATAAGTCCAAAATTATATTTATCAATTTCAACTTGGATTTTAAATTCAAATTTGTTTATCACAACAAAACTTAAATTCTGATTTACTACTGGAAGCAAATCTATCACATAGAAATCGAAAATGATACCGATGATACCGCAGTCATCACCCTTATTATTTTTCAGTAATAGTAGTGGATTCAGTGCTTTTTTTCTTCTAAAAAAATTTCCTTTTATTTACAAATCACATTTATAAATATTTTTACTTAAATAATTTCATTATTCACTTAACTTATATAAGATCCGTTCCAAATTCTTTTATCTTATTTAGATTTATAATAGTATAACATCTTTAACTTTGGAAAACAACTTTCAAAATAAATGGGATTCAAATTTTCAAATAATTGGTTTAAATTCATTTTTATTTATAACCCATATTCATAAATATATTCATGTAGTTCCACTTCTTATATATAAGATTATTTCACAATTGTATATCATATTAATTATAATTCCTTACTTATAATTTATTTGCTTATTCAATTTATTCTTTTACAATTGTTGCTTTCATTAAGATTATTCAAACATCTTTCATTAACTTATATATATATATATATATATATATATATATATATTTACATTCTCAGACAACCAAACAATTCATTTATATACACTTTCATAATTTCTGAAAAAATTGTTTCTTTATATATAAAATATAATCGAGGTAAAATTATTTCATTTACCTAATTTAAAATAATAATATGTCGACTTGCCTCATTTAAGTGTTTGGAAATCCCTATCGATAATATGGCGTCCCACGTACCGGCCAGAATTCACAAAGAGCCAACGAATAAGCAAACACAATATGAAACATTTTATATCACTAGCAAATATGCTGTAACGATTGCGATCTTTCGTTGCCGAAAAACCGAAATGTTAGGGTTAAAGAAGAAGAAAAAGGTAGAAGAAGACAGAAAATATAGAACAGGATAGAAAACAGCAGAACAATATAAGAATCT
This sequence comes from Allium cepa, assembly GCA_030765085.1. Classification (NCBI taxonomy): domain Eukaryota; kingdom Viridiplantae; phylum Streptophyta; class Magnoliopsida; order Asparagales; family Amaryllidaceae; genus Allium; species Allium cepa. Next base: position 851,685,521 of record CM060940.1, on the reverse strand, counting down.
CACAATCGCAGCGGAACAACATATAATAAATAAATGAATAATCTTTAAACAAAGAACTATATCGGTTATTACATTACATTACATTTCATTACATTACATCAGAGTGTACAACAACAAACAACAACAAACATCGGAAAAGAAATACTATATACTAGTAATACGCCATGCCATCCAGCTTGCCTCCAGCAACTTCTGAATTCCAAATATCCTGATAAACCTTAACTCTTGACTGCCCGTGTGGAAATTGGTGGGCACCTAGAGTTTAGGAAGGAAAAACAATAAACTCCGAGTCAGTCATGTGACTGGTGTGAGAACTCAAAACAGTTTATTTTTAAAACAAAGAATAGAGGAATATTTTTAAAGTCAATTCGCAATGCTTTTAAAAATGAGACTACCATAAGGCCTCCCGCACACACATACAATGCAAACGCAGAATCGGAGGAGATTTCTCCTTATGATAGTCAAAGATGCTTGATACGCATTAAAAAGAACATTTGATATTATTACTAGTGCATAGTGTAGAAAAAAATTCATTTCGAAAGTAAAGATATAAATCTTAGCCAGCATAGGCATTCCGCACTTATGCCTACTATAGCTACCATCCAAACAGTGGGGCGCCACCATAAGTGAATGATAGGTTCTACAACTAAAACCGTACAAGCTCGTATTGTTTCTTTGGATTTCCAACAAATGGTCAGGCCAAGGAACTTACCATTGCCACATGAGAACGCCTCTGGAAGGACGTCCCCGAGAACCAAACCGGATCTCTGCCAACACAAGGCCGGGTTACCCCTAACTGGGTAACTACTGACATGAGTATGCCATCCCCCGGTCCTTTAGGACCTTTATCCGAGCGCTCGATAACCAACATCACACAATGATAAATAAAGTGTTTCAACTTGAGTAAGTACCTGGGCTCCATACCATGATACCACCCCTTTCCAGAAGGAAATGCACATACCCTAAGGAGCGCTACCCCCAATAACCTTGCTGCATCTTTCCTGTTTTGACCATTCCGGGGTGTGAGGTTCGACGAAGTCTCGTCCACAAAGCCACGCTTTGGTACAAAGCCATGCTTTGGGTCAACAAATGATCAAAGAAATGATCACAAAGATAAGTGATCAAACAAATGATCATATCACAAATTATCAAACAATGATCATTTCACAGCAACACTCAGCATGTCACATTACCAATTTGGGAATATATCGCTGATAACCATCAACCACATAACCTCTGAGCTCGTACGTCTCGGAGAAGGGTGTTAAGCTAAGAGAATAAATTCTCCGCCACCAACAGAAATGTATTTGAAAGAAATCTGATTTATATCTCAATTTGTAACGTCAGACATACAATCCATACAAGTCTGTTCCGGGATCGAACAGAACCGAAGGCACTTACAAAGAAGTCCTTGCAATCCGGATATTCACTAATCACGTCCGGACTTCCCATCACATATGGAATTTCTATACCGGGACCATTCAGTGCAGAAACATTCGACGGTAATCCTTCCGTATTCAAAAATATCCGGTCTTCAACACCGGTCTTCAATGCTATCCATTACGTCGTATCACTATTCGGAATGGGTAATCCGAATAACGAACGCTATAATTTAAAATAAGTGTGGCATTAAAATTCAAGCAAATCACAACAAATACCCATTCAAAGGTAAATATTGATAGTCGGTTATTGAACTATCAATGGATATGCACAACATCACCAGATTCCAAATAATTTTTCAAATTATTTATTTTCCAAAAATATCTTTACTAGATATATAATTTTCACACTTCAACCATTTGAAAACAAATTTCAAATCACTTTTCATCCTTACCACTTTTGAAAACAATTTCAAACATTTCCTTATGCGAAAATACTTTCATTTCAACATGGTTCATTTAAACCAATTAAATAAATCCTTAACGATTTACTTTATATTTACGTTCCAAATCCGTAAATTAATTCCCACATTTCAAAAATAAATCAACGTTTATTTTTAAACAAATTCCCCTTTCCTTTTATAAATTCCATAGTGAATTTATATTCCAAAATATTTATGAATATACGATTTCAATTATTCAATTTCAATTTATCTTCAAAAAGATAAATTCTCAAAACGTTTCATTTCACATTGGAAAACATTTCCATACTTATTTATTAATAAGTAATTCACAAGTCTTTTTATTTTCTACACTTGGAAAATATTCAATATACTTAAATCAAAATTAAGTATACATTTCATTCTTTAAGGAAATCATTCTCTTAAACATATTTATTTGGGCCAAAACGAATGTTGCGTAAAACATCGTTACAACAACCCAAAATCACTAGTATAGGGATTCGAATTTAAGATAGATATATAAATCCCAATACTATACAAAACATTTCCTTTCGGAAATCATTTACTATAACAACAGTGTTATAGTCTACCATTTCCTTCTATTTCTCGAAATCGTCTATTTCAACGATGAATGTTGAAATCTATGGTTTCGAATCTTAACACATTTTAAAAACATCGTTAGATTGTTTTAATTTTATTTAAAACATCACATCCAAAACATTTTCTTTAACATATTATTCACTATTTAAAAACGTGAATATACTTCGTTAACCAATTTCATCATTTCTATACATTTTATTTTAAAGGATTATTCACTGTCTAAAACGTGAATATAACTCATTTAATAAGTTACAACAATTTACTTATCAAAATAAGCCGTTTGCGGATTTACAAAACAATGTTTATAAATTCATTTCTATTTATTTTATAACAACTTCCTTTTATAAATCTCCTTTATTAACCTATTCAATTTATAACTCAATTATATACTAAAAGTTCATATTATAAGTTAAACACTTATAATTTATTTGTTTGCAAAAATCGTTCCTTTAAACTTCCCAAATTATAAATCTTATAACTTATAAGATTTATTTACCCATATCTATTCTTCAAATAACTTTACAAATTTTATAAACCTATTGCTTATAAAATTCCATTTATAACTTCACCGTTTATAATCCTATAAATTTCATTCATTTATGAAATTCATTCACAATTCATTCTAACACTTATAAAAACTCATTTTATAATTCAAATATTTTAATTTATAAATATCAATTTATAAATCTCTTATATAAATCAATTTATACTATTATTTAAAACGTCTTTAAACTCCTTTATAATTTCACCATTTTCTTAGATTTATAAAATAATCAAATTTTATAAATCCTATTTTTAAACTTTTCACAATAAATTCCAAAATCCCGATTTAAACTATTTTATAAAATCATTAACCCCATATTTTCAAAAATCAACTTTTTACTATATTTCTCAAAAAATATAATTTTTATAACATTAAAATTTATACGTTTATTTATTTATAAAGGATCAATTCTAAAAATATTTTATAACGTATACTTTCAAAAATCACTTTGAAATCCTTTAAAAATTCCAAAATTTGGCCCAATGATGCTACACACCAAATAGTCAATCACGACAACAACGATATCACATATCGATATGATAATCAATCAAATATCAAAATATCTGAAATCAAATAAATACTGTTGTGGAATCCAGTTGGATCCCTCCAAACTGTTTTCCTGCATCCAAAAACATTAGCACAATACCAATTCCGTTCCAGAACGGAATTATCGCGGTATATGGGATTTAAAATATTATCCGCTTAATAGACGGCGCAATAGGGTCTCATCCGCTATATACTGCGGGAAATCAATTCCAAGTACATAAATAATACCAATTTCACTGTTTATGAAATATTCGCGGTATATGTTTTTAATAAATAACATCCGCTTACTAACGGCGCATAATGTCTATTTTTAACAATCAATAGATAACAATCATCATTCAAACATGCATTCAAGAATTTTAAATCTAACTATTTAAAATAAAAATCGAAACTGATTCGATTGAGTGAGAAGTTCTCACCTTGATTTCAATTTCGTTTTAGCGATTTATTTCGAATAAAATTAAACGGACGTTTAATTTTATCTGAAATTCTCACTAATTCCAAACGACTCCAATCCAATTCCATAGCGTAGTGCTCATCCATACGATCCCAACGCAACTGGTTTCGCGTGTTTTCGACCTCGTATGAAAAAGATACGAATTTTCAAAGTTACACGAATTTTTAATATAAAATTTACAACATAATTTTTTTTTAAACCTACATCAAACATCTGCCGTCCATCCTAGCATCAAAAATTCACGGCCGCACCTTTGTTTCTTCTCTTCCCCTTCGTTACAGCATGCACGAAGCCAAATTTGGCCGGCCCTAACCCTAATTATCGCCACCAAATCCATCACTTCCAAGCCGATCAAGTTACTACATCTCAAAGCCCACCTCGAGAGCTTCCATCGCCATGAGTATAGGCCAACTCGTTCGTCCCTGTACCTTGGGATACGCGTGCGAACGGCACATATTCTCGAGCCAATTGCCACCAATCCGTAGCACCATTCACGATCATAGCCGTTGGATATCGAGATCTCTTCGTGTTCTTCAAGTCTCTAGTTGAGAGTTTCTGCAAATTCTTCACGGATCAAGAGATTTTGAGGGAAGAAGGTGAACAATTTTCGGCCATTCGTATATAATGGAGGCGGCTGTAACTAATTGACCTAGGGTTTGATATTTTTGCAAAAAATGAATATTAAGGGGGGTTTTATAGAAAAATTTACGCGACACTATTCATCCCGGATTTTTCGAACACCAAAGGAAGCGTGCCGGTTGGCGTTTCTAAGGTTTAACCCGCGTTCCGAACACAATGGAACGTGTTTCGGGAGCTAATTCGGTCATCTGTGTGAGTTATGACAATAAACATTCAATTTAAAATTCAATCGGTAAATCAAATTTCTAGGCGTTTTAGCTTGCACCGGACAAACGGTAAATCCTATTGACATGAAAATTTGAAACCATACAATAATATCACATTACGGATCCGATAAAACTGGTTTCGTCAAAATCCGAGACTGTTTGAAAAAATAGCAATTTTAACTCGCCAAATTAATATTAAAACAATTTCGATGCGTTTCGAGCTGCCACGATCAAACAAAAACTCCGATTGCTACGAAAATTGAAATCCGATAATAACAAACTATTACGGATCCAATGGAACTAGTTTCGTCGAATTCTGAGACTGTTCAAAAATTGGCTATTTTACAGTCGATAATTAAATATTAAAATATTCAATTTTCACAGATTAACTCTAAATTCGATTTTAAAAGTTCTATAACATCGTTCTAACTCCAACCTGATAAAATAAAATTTTACAAATCATTTCCAATCATATTTAACTCAAATTTCAATTATTCCTGTATTTTCACATATTAAATTATCGATTTAATTATTCAATTAAATCCAATTATTCGAAATAAAATTTATTCGACTTATAAATTCCACTTATTAATAATTAAAATTAATTAAATATTCAACTTTTAATTGACAGAAATTTTGGGTCGTTACATATGCGCTCATATATATAATACACTCAACACAATCTAGGGTGCTACTGTCCCTATCTATATAGAGTACACATCAAAACTTAGGAGTATACAAAATCTAGCTCTGATACCATCCGTGACGACCCGCAAATCCATACCCTCTGAATCGACAATAAACCACACATGTCCGACCCAAAAAGCACAGACCGATGGAAAGTCAGGAGAAAGAAGAGAAGAGAGAAGAAGAGAAGAGAAGAAAGAGAGAAGATAGAACCGAACAGAACAATACAGAATCTCACATTGCAGCGGAAAACATCCAATATCATATCAATGATCTTTACCAAAAGAAACTGTATATACATACATCAATCAAAGTACAACAATCAAACAACAATTATCAGCCTGGACAGTTATAATAATCTTTTCTCACAATTGCCTATAATATACAACAACAAAGTAATGCAACGGATAATCAATAATCAAAACAGATACGCATATACGTAAATGAAGATCTTCAGCTCTCCTGCTGAAGCTCCAAAGCACCAAATCTGAACCTGTAAATATGTTCGGTATGACTCGAGCATTGGAAGAGAAGAATGCTCGGATCAATCTGGTAAACCAGCGTGAGAGGCACACTCGACTGAATTTATTAAATTGCCAAACTTATCCTTTATCAAAACAAAAGTATCCCGTACGACAAGCCTACACATAAATACGGGCATGTTTTTACCTTACGATAACCAAAATATTTCTTATCAAATCATCTGATATTATACTAGTGTCTAGTATACAAATAATATTATCATAGCCGAAATTGTTACATTGATTAAATTCCATCATACAGCCCAATTGGGAATACAATCAAAATGGCAGGTACGTAGTGGAGTTTGGATTTCCATATAAATAATCAGGTGAAGGAACCACCTTCCGATGGGTACCTATCATATTTGGAAGATAGTTTTTCGAATCGACTATTTGAATTTAAAATTCACTTAAATAGATTTCTACGCGTTTTAGCTTGCCCCTGAAAAACCGTAAACCCGATTGACACGAAATTTGAAATCTTACAATAATATAACATTATGAATCCAATGAAACTGGTTTCGTCGAATTCCAAGACTGCATGAAAAAAGACCATTTTTACTTGTCAATTAAAAATTAAAATATTTAATTTCTACAAATTAACTTTTAATTCAATTTTAAAAGTTCTGTAACATCATTATAATTCAAATATAATTTAATACAACCTTATAAATCATTTTTATTCACATTAAATTCAAATTCCAATTATTTCTGCAATTTCAAATATTAAATTAATAATTTAATTATCCAATTAAATCTAGATATTCAAATATAATTTATTCAGCTTATAAAATTAACCTTTGAATACTTAAAATTAATTAAATATATGAATTTGAAATGACAGAAATTTTGGGTCGTTACATAATAGATAAACAAAAAGGACTACTCCCTTATAAAAAAATGCATCCTACATCGAGATTTATTTGACAGTAGTCGTCATGAGTCATCACATCCGGGATCTTAGGGTCCTGAACCTACCTTTATTACCTCTCAACCAAGGAGGATATCTGCTTAGAAGTAAGGATGGCTTGAGGGTTTTTTCCATCCCAGATCATCTCTTTAGCCAAGCTCGATGAACTAACTCAAGCAAATCCTAGGGGATGAAGGTACACAGTTGTAGAAGGTGGAAGTCGGAGGCGATGAACTTCTTAGTATCGTAGTCATCTAAGAGTTCTACCTAGTATTCTCCTTCTCCACCTCCTCACACCTTCATTTCTCAACAGTAAGGCATCTTTATTGCTAAAGGAGGGAATCATTTATGTTGTTGACTTTGTTCCTCCTCTCCTCCTACTGTTTCTTAAGTAGTTGCACCTCTTGTACTAGAATTTAATTTAGAGTGACCTCATCCGCTCAAGTTTTCTCTACCAACTTCTTGTATGCCCTCTTGTCACACCTTCCCTTGTCGGTGACCTCCCTTTCCATTTGATCCACCATCGTGGACCTTACCTCCTTAATGACTTGCCTCTTTAGTGCAACCACCTCATACTGCATTCTAAGGGTGCAAGTATCATCCTAGAAAAGGAAATAGAATCAGAAAATGATAATAATAAGGACATAAAAAAAGAAAAAGTAGATGAAGTTATCAAGAAGGCATCCTTGACATCCACATCAAGTACAGTCGTGGCCTCATGGCCTGACCACTTGAACTTAGGTCAGTGCGAATGACTCACAACTAGGGCTGTCAATGGGTCGGGTCGGGTTCGGATTGGCTCAAGTCGGGTTCGATATGATTTTAAATTGGTTGGATTAAACCGTTTATTAAACAGGCCAAAAAAAACTCAACCCAAACCTAATCGATTATAAACAGGTTGGCCCGACCAGACCCGTGTTACCCGATTATAAATGGGTCGGCTTGGGTTGTAAACGAGTTGGGTCAACCAGTATAAGGTATAAATAGGTTATAAACGTGTCATAAGCGGGTTAAATTCGGGTTCATGAGTCGGGTTGGATTTTAATCGGGTTGGGTCAACCCATATTTGTACAAACAGGATATAAACGGGTCAAATTTGGGTTCACGGGTCAAGCTGAAACCCATCCGTTTATAAATAATAGGTCAAATTCGGGTTTATCTGAAAATGACCCGCACACTTAACCAGGTTGGGTTAACCTACTAATTTTCGTGTAATCTTCGAATCATGTTTCGATCATGTTGGAAATTGATATCCCTACCCACAACCTCCCCTCCAAGGTATGGAACAACCCATATAGCCCTTTTTGGACAAGTCTCATATGAATCCAATGTGGGCGACGACAAAGGGATTCCACTCACCATCGAACAACTCGCTTTTCCTCTTGAAGATGAAGGATAAGGGATGACCTTCATCTATCCTAGACCATGTCGAGACACGAACCCTAGCACGTCCAATGACCTTTGCCCCCAAGGTGAAATGTTCAATGCCACCAACCTAAGTGGATGGGCTTAAATATGGTTAGGACGGAGGAATCGACTTTGTCTCTGTTGGAGGAGAAAAAAGATGGTTTGTTACTGGAAAATTTGGGTAGTTGTACTGAAGTTCTGCTCGCACACATCAATCTTGAAGAAATTAAACCAAACCATTGCATAAAAATGGAAAAAGCTTAAAATAACCTAGATAAAACGTGTACAAAATAAAAATGAGCACATCAAAAACAGAGTATGAAAAAGATAGTAATGAACAAAAAGGAACTAAAAATAAAATTCAATATTCCCTCGATGGAATACGCGTGGCGCTTCTTCCTAACTAGAGGTGTATAGTAAGATTCATTGTTGCTCTTACCACTTGATGTCCCATAAACAAACAAACACTAGGGGTGTGACTATAATTTGGTCTCTTGACTCCTTAGGAAGAAGAATGTCCTTGAAGAAATTCGAACTTTCTAGAGTATTTAAGGCGTTATTCCATGCATATATCCTCTTTCTTTAGGATCTTGTTATACCGATATAGTTTTAGAACATGAGTCGTTACAGTCAAAAGTTCAAATGCCCATCCATAACCTCTTATATCGATGGTGATCCCCGTAATCTCTACCTTAACTATATCATATGGCCTAGAGTCATATGTGTTCACTCACCCTTGTTTCCTTGGTCCGTCATCATTGAGCTCACATCCCTACCCCATCCTTTTTTGATGGTAGATGAAATTTTGCATATCTACAAGTGAACCTATCGCTATACAAAAGAACTTACTAGGGGGTTGGGAACTCCTAGATGAGTACATCGGGGTTGATGGCGGATGACATAAAAACATATCGGTCCTGTTAGCTATTTACCATGTCTGTCAAAGCAAAAATTAGGGTTGAGGCGATCTAGCTCTGCAATTAGTAATATTGGCTTTCGTCGAAGTTGGAAAGCTTAAGAGACTTATACATGGCCTAAATGAATAGAGGGGAAGTATTTAGGAGATTAAAATCATGATTGATTAAACTAGTCGGCAAGCTATAACCATTGGGCGCAAGTTGAGTGGATGGTATCATGTGGGCATTCTAAATATGCACAAAATTTAGATGGAGTTGCAAAGATGGGCCATAGTTTATAGAAGGGCGCCTAGGTAAAGTAACTTCGTGAAGATCTATTCACCGTATCCCCTCACAACGATATTGGGAGGCGGTGTCTGTAACGTGATGTCTTGTGAGGGCATCCACACTTTTGGTCTTATCCACTCATGGCTTAAAGGGGATTCCCACAAAGGGGCGACTGGATAGGTGATACCATTTGTGGGTTCTTACTCATAACAATCTGTAAGAAGACAAATATCGATCTAATTGCATAATATCCACATAACAATTTAAGGGAACACATTAAACTCTAGGGTATATATATCCCTCGTATCAAGATGGTCGACCGTGACTCTAGCTTGCCCCATAAAGTATCCTTGCGAACACATGGTCGACCATCCCATGCACCCCTATAAAAGTTGTTCATGGCCAGACAACACGACCCATTTACCCACTTAAATGGGAATTTACATATCACTTAGTGGACCTTGACCCACCTATCTACCATTTTCTTCCCTAAATGGATGGGGTGCTTCAATAATTTAATTGTGTTTGAGTTTTTTTTTACTCAAGGCATGAACTCAGGTGAACGACCAACCAAAACTAGAAACTTAAACATTGCAATTGGCTAATATTCTACATTTATTAACAGCAAGAAGATAGGACAAAATTCAATATCAAAACAAAGATGAGGTGCAAATTTTAGTGTAAGAGTCATGGTATGATTGCATAAACAGTGTAGAAGAGAAAGTGAGAAACTGGAGAAAGTAAGAAGCAATTGCTTACCTTTTTCGAGTCGAGTTTGGAGAAGATGAAGTCTGCAGATTTTTCTTCTTTTTTATTATGAACATTGGACAATTTTAATAGAGGAATTTCTAAAGGATGTGGTAAAGAGGAAGAAGAGGAATCCTCCACCTTTTATAATTTTGGTGTCAAATCTCAGCCTTTGATGAACTGGGCATGAAACAATCCAAACCGTAGAATACTAATCGAGTGCACATTAAATAAAATGTTAAATCATTGAAACCATTCTAGAGATATGAATAATTGCAACCAATAGGAATGCATCACCTGTAATTCACCCCTGCCATCAAAGGCAAATTTAGAAGGCATAATTGCTCATTTTTCTTGAACATTATGTTTTTGATCCTATCATACCTGAAGCCCAACATTTAAGGTCCAATTAGCTAGGTATCATCTAGTATCTTGCATGGTCTAGTCGTAGTTCCTTCTGCCTAGCATCACTTCCAAGTTTGTTTGTCTCATCATTTCTATTCAAAGCCCTATTCGTCCCTGCCTCAAAAGCGACGGTTGCCCTCAAGCATAACGAGTAGCATCTCTCAACCATCATCCAAACACCTCCTTGTCTTCTTTGTCACCGTCCAACTAAGTAATGCCAGTTTAGAAAACCACGTATCTTTACATATGCCTTTTTCGATAACTTTTATGCCCATTAAAATCCCCTCCTCGACCAACCTTTCGACTCGCTCACTTTGTTATATATGGACGGGGATTTAACAATGGCACTTCACACTCATGCAAAAGAAGGTGTGACTCCACCCTGCTCATCTAAAAAAGCTGTAAAACCATTTTATCCCTCTTGTGAAAGCGCCAGAGTACAAAAATAACTCCACTAACCATGTTGACCTATAATGCAAGGAGGTACAGTATTTCCCACCACCTAACCTAATGCACATTTGGACCACTTCTTCCATATAGCATCAAGCTGGTTGCATCTACCCCGATAATCATGTTTAATAATTTTGAGGAAACTTGGCATTAAAGACATCTATCCAAGTCATTCAAAGCATAATCTCTACAACTATAAATATGTGATCTCATGCACTTGTAAAAGAATTGAACTCTTGCTATTTGGAAGCTAGATTCTTGTTCATTTTATGCTCTTATAAAAGTAATTAATTTGCCCATTTGTAACTAAAAAACTCTCAATATTAAGAAGATAATAAGCCATAGTAAATATAGCTCTCTTCTAGATCTAACAATTATATATTTTTTGGTTTACTTACTTGCAACATATTCTACTCAAATTTATTCATTGCTATGCATTTTTTTTAAATGATCTTAGGAAGTGACCTTCACTAAAAGACCTCCTTTAGTGACTATTTTAAGGTTGGCTGAAAATTTATCAATGCCTATAGTTTAATTTTGAACACAAAGCATGAAGCTTCTAATGACTGCTAGTAATAAAATTACAACATGCTTACTAACTCGTGTAAAAAGGAAACAATGCATAAGTCCTTGGTTAATAATTTGCACCATAAATCATAAGATTGTTAAGTTTGAAACCATTAAATGACTCGAATGAAACAACTGGAATAAAATTATTTAAAATATGCTTAATCAGTAAAGTTTATATGGACAATGGCTGCATAAAAAGTATATGGAAGAGAAATAATGCTGGGAGATTAGAATAAATAATAATTTTTTAGGTACATCTAAATCTATACTGAATATGAGAAATAAAGCTTTAAATGTACTTGAGAAAATAACTATAGATGGTAAGACCATTAGCATTTAGTTTAATCCCTTGTTGAATGGAGGCTCTGTACTATCATGACCGGGCTGTCAACCATTGCACGTTAGGTAAGCGAAAATTATAAAGCCAAAGCGATTATTGATGATGGTCAATGATGTGTAGAAAAGTTACTAGAAACTTTGCAACCATCATAAAAAAATTAACATACTTAATAATAAGGACATTAATTTTTGGTACTGCAATGACTCAGTTAATGGTGAGTTCCTTCAATGACTCAGTTAATGGTGAGTGTTGCTTGATCTGGTTCCCTTTGCTTGTCTCCTGCTCCTCTGTTATCTCGGCGTTCATGTCGAACCTCCTCTTCTGGAATATTCGTGGTATTGGCAACGAGGCCTCTTGCGCTAGGTTGAAGCGCATTGTCCGGAAACATTCTGTTTCTTGGTAGCTCTTTTAGAACCTCTTGTGGGTCCTGGAGAGGTTACCAAGGTTGTCCTGTCACTTGGGTTTGGCGGTGCCATGTCCAATGTTTCGGGTAAGATTTGGATCCTTTGGTCCAAAGATTGTGTAGTTCGCCCTGTTTTTGACTCGGCCCAGCTTATCTCTGTGGTGTGTTCAGCTTCTTACTTCCCTCAACCTTTTCTTTTCTCGGCGGTATACGCCAAGTGCGATAGGATGGAAAGATTATCCCTTTGGGATGATATTCTTTATCTAGCTGAGATGGGGTTCTCTTGCTCTGTTGTGGGTGGTGATTTCAATGTTGTCGCTAGTTAGGCTGAAAAACTAGGGGGTGGCCATCAATCGCTCCTCGGTTTCTGACTTCAATTCGTTCATTGTGAGCTCCGGTTTATCTAAAATCCCTTTCGTGGGCTCTGCTTATACCTGGTCTAACAACCAGGAGGGACCGAACCGGATCCTATCCCGGTTAGACCGCATTTTTGGTTCTCCCGAATGGCTAAATCTCCCCTTTTCCTTCTCAACTTCTCATCTTCATCGGTCCTGTTCTGATCATGCCCCGTTGGTTTTGCGCTGTTCTCCGCGCTCTCAATCGAGGCCTTCATATTTTCGCTTCCTGAGTATGTGGTGTTCCCATCACTCTTTTCTTCAGGTAGTGGAGGACTCGTGGTCCTCTCCTATTTCTGCTTCTCCTTTGGGGGCTTTCTCCCAAAAGCTGAGACGTCTTAAGGCTAGCCTTAAGAGCTGGAATTCCCTTGTTTTCAAAAACATTTTCGATCGTGTTTGGACGGCGGAGGAGTCCCTCGTCCTTGCCGAATCTTTGTTTGACGAGAACCCGACTGCCGATAACAAGGAGAAATGGGCCTCTGCTCAGCTGGTTTTCTCTTCGGAACTCCGTATCGAAAACTCCTATCTTCGCCATAAGGCGAGGGTCAAATGGGTGGTCGAAGGGGATTCGAATTCGAAATATTTCCATTCTTCCATTTGCAAGAAAGCCAACTTTCTTTCCATACGCGAAATTTTAAGGCCGGATCTCTCTGTGGCTTCGTCCCCGGCTGAAGTCAAGGAGATCATTTTGTCTCATTTCCAATCCTTTATGGGTTCCCCTTCTGTGTTGGATCCTGTTCTGGATATCCTCTCCTTCATTCCCCGTTTGGTCTCTCCTGAGGGGAGTGACGCTTTAGTTGCTCCCCCTACACCGGAAGAAATCCGTGCCTGTGTCTTTGCTCTAAGAAAGGACAGTGCCAGTGGTCCGGATAGTTTCAACGGTTCTTTCTATCGGAGTGTTTGGCCTATCATTCAGCCGGACTTTTGCCTGGCTATCCAACAATTCTATTCCGGTAGCATTCTTCCAATTAGTTGGTCTTCCACCAACTTGGTCCTAATTCCGAAGTGTGATAACCCTCGGTCATCCGCGGAATTTCGTCCGATCAGCTTGTGTAATTTCTCCAACAAAGTGATTTCTAAGGTGTTGGCCATTCGTTTGGCTCCGTTCCTTGATCGCATCATCTCCTCTTCCCAAGCGGGTTTGTTAAAGGTCGTTTGATCACGGACAACGTCCTGTTAGCCCAGGAACTGATTTCGCAGATTGACCGGAAGGTCAGAGGATCTAATGTAGTTCTCAAACTAGATATGACAAAGGCCTATGATCGTATGTCGTGGTTTTTCGTCATTAAAGTTCTACGTGCCTTTGGGTTTCCTGAAACTCTTATCGATTTGGTTTGGAGGCTTATCTCTAACTGTTGGTTCTCCGTTCTCATTAACGGGTCGGCCAATGGTTTTTTCAGATCGGGTAGAGGTCTCCGACAAGGTGATCCTCTATCTCCATCTCTTTTCGTTATTGTGGCTGAGGCTTTCATTAGAGGGATCCACACCTTAACGATTTTCGACCAGGTTCACCGATTTGGCCTTCTGACAGGGTGCCCGCTCGTTTCCTCTTTATCCTTTGCGGACGACATTGTCATTTTCTCCAACGGAAATCAGTCCTCTGTTCGTCGGCTGATTCGCTTCATCCATCAGTACGAGCGGTGCTCGTGACAGCTAGTTAACTCTTCGAAGAGTTGCTTCGTTCATGCGAAGGACATGGTTCCTTCCAGGGTTTCCTGGGTCCAGTCGTTTACCGGCTTAAGGGCTGCTTCCCTTCCTCTTCCTTACTTGGGTATCGTTCTCTACAGAGGTAGGAAACTAAACGCCCTCTTCGATCCTCTAACGGACAAAGTTAGGGGAAAGATTATTCATTGGAATGCGTCTCTTCTTTCTCAAGCAGGAAGATTGGTACTCATCAAGTCGGTATTAGGCTCACTGGGTACTCATGTCTTCGCTGCGATGTCCCCTACCGCTTCTTTCTTAAGGTCTTTCCAATCTTTGGCTTCGTCCTTCTTCTGGGGGTCAAAGGTTGACAACCACCGTCATCACTGGGTTTCTAGGGACGTGGTGTGCCGTCCCAAGAACGAGGGCGGGCTTGGTCTGCGAAACCCCAAGGACATTTTCTTGGCCTTTGCTTGTAAGTTGTGGTACAGGTTTGGGTCTAACGATTCCTTATGGGAGAAGTTCCTACATGCCAAGTATCAAAGGCTGGCCGCCTCTGGCTTTTCCGGATCTCCATCTTTCGCTAGTGAGACTTGGAAGCACATGCAATTGGTCAAATCTTTCTCCGATTCTCATGGCGGCCTATCCGGTTGGGATGGTGGTTCGTTTTCTATCTTGAAAGCCTGGAGTTCTGGTCATAACCCTACTCCAGTTCTCCCTCTTTTCTCTTACATCTGGGACACTAGAAGCCCTCCTAAAGTGTCTTTGTTCATGTGGCGAACATTGCATAAGGGGTTACCAATTGATGAGAACCTTCAGCGGATTGGCATTCCTTATGTTTCCCGCTATAGATGCTGCGGCATCGGGGAATCGGAATCTCTGGATCATTTTCTTTTCTCTGGTTTTACGGCCAGATCCTTTTGGAATTACTTCGGTAATCTTATTGGCATCCAAGGTAGCAACAGATCGCCGGGTGATTTACAGAGAACCTGGTGGAACGGAATCTCTGGTAAATCTCTTCGCTCTGTCGTCTTTCGCTTGATTCCTTGTCTAATCTGCTGGCACCTCTGGTGCGCGCGGAATAAGGCAATTTTTGAGGAATCTCCCATGGATCCCTCTTCCGTTATTCGTCGGGTTAGAAATGATGTTTTTTAGCTTTTTGTGGTAGACCTTTCAAGGGATCAGTTAGTTCCTGCTCTGGCCGCCTTGTGGACCTGCTTTCTATTTACTGCTCTCAGTCGACCCATAGAGCGGGAATTGGATGATGTCCGCTTCCGAGCTAGGTGGTGCTAGCTTTCCGGTCTCCGTTGATTTCACCCTCCACCCTTCCCCCCCCCCTTTTCTCTGATTTTGTGGCTTTTGATTTTCAGGATCTGGATTTATAGGTTTGGACCGGGGACTTCTTTACCTCCACTTATATTGGATTTCGGGCGGAGGATATTCCAGATCTCTCTGTCGCCGATCTCTTTATCGTCTGTCTTTTCTGGTTTTCGCCCACTTTGCTTAGTGTCTCTCCCCGTAGGGAGTCTTTGCCAGCTATCGTTGTTATTTTGGTCTTCTGTTTTTTGTAATTTTCTGGCTTCGGCGGGTTTGTTTTTTCTTCTTTTGTTGGTTACCTGTCAGGCATGTTGACAGCTTTTGGTGATTATTTATACTAGTCTTTAATTAAAAAAAAATAGTGAGTTCCGTTTTAACATTGCATGGGTTAGAAGTAGGTTTCACTAGTTAGAGGTCAGTTTGGCTAAATTTATATGAGATAAAATTAATAAACCCAAAATTTCCATATGTGCTTATAGAGTTCTTACTGATAGGTAATCAACCATTGATAATCTATAAGTGAGTCATATACAAAAAGACAATATATGTGTTCTATGTGGTCAAATGGTGGGGGTATTAATCATATGAATGTAATTTTAACTCCTAAATCTGGCAATGTGTCAAACAAGACTTCAAATCTCTTTTGGCAACACAATTTACATGCATAATGAATCAATTTTCTTATAGACAAGTATTCAAATAAAGACAAATTAAGGGATCTAGTTAGATTAGTTTTGACAACATGCATTTGGACTTGCCAACTAGAAAGAAACAACATGATCTTCAAATCGAAGAAGCATACCAAATTTAAAGTTTATGAGCAAATCATTGAACCAGTGAGAATTTGTTGGAAGTTTTCTTCAATAGCAAATAGATTTAATTTTAGAAAAACATAGATAAGAGGTTGGAGAAGGGAAAAAATGTTTTTTTCCATATGAAAAGGAAAACTTTATTACTAAAAATTATTACAAAAGTTCATTTTTTCCAACATCAATTTCTTTTCTCTTACATCCTAAATGAGTGAATCCACCTCTATTTATACGAGTTTACATGTCTAATAAACGGTGGAGATTCATTTAATCTAATGGTTCTTCATGATTATCTCTTAAATAGCCTCTCATGAAATTTCAAATATATTATTCCATAAATATATCCTAATATTCTCTCATATAATTTCAAATATATTATTTAATAAATATCTCCTAAATATTCTCTCTTACAATTTTTAATACATTATTATATATATTCTAGATTCCAGATATTTCTTATATGGAAAATTTTAGATTAATAAAATCAAATTTATTTCCAACATCCCCTATAAACTTGATTTTTTAGTATCAAGTAATGCTTGAAGTCTTTGTATCTTATGTGCTTCGGTAGAAATAGAGATATTATCCAAACTTTCTTTATTGTGTTGACCTTCTTATCAAACGTCGAGATATTTAACACAAGTTTACAAATTCTTCTTTCACTTATTTCATTTCGTTCTTCTTTATCACGACAGAATTTTCCATAAAGTAAGCATTCCAACATCTACGTTGTTTTGGTACCATAAATTTTTAATGAGTCATATATTTTATCTTTTTATTCTTTCATAACTTCGTTCTTGCAGTTTTTTACCTACCCAATTTGTATGTGTCTTCCAAATTTCACTTTTGCATGTCATTTCAGAAAACAGTACATGAAAAATAGGTTGGTTCAAAATTATATAAGCTTTACTCATCTCTTTATTTTCATGATGATGAAATTCATTGCTTGCCACTTTGGCTTCCTCTTTGACCATTTCTATTTCTTTAACATTCTCTGTTTCCATTTCTTTAGATTTTTTCTTATATTTCAAATCTCCTCCATGCTCTTGAATTTCGTCTCCTTAATTTATGTCTTCTTCATTTTCATCTTGTTTGCTTTCTTACTCTTCATCATTGACGTCATATTCACTTACTTTATTTTCTTGATCTTCTTCTTCCATTTTATCATTCTCTAACTCCTCAAATTTCAACAATTTTTCTACATCTTTTACCTTCTCTCTATTCATCATTTCCTCTTTCTCATCAATCAAATTATCTTCTTATATTATTTTTGCATCATTCTTTTCATATACTTCTTTCAATAAATTCCTTGACTCTTTTGTTGGACTTTCTCCAAGCATATGATTGTGCACTACTTCATCGACATTCTTACTCAACACAACGCAAGCATGATGATCACTCCATCGTAATTTCGCAATAGCTTTCCTATCTATTTATGATATGCTGTCCAAATCATTCTGCCATTCATAACCATTTTTTATGATCACCCATAATCATTTGGAGATTAACTCCTCTTTCTTTTCCTTATAAGCCAACAGTTAAGAAACATATTCTTGACTTCTTTTCTCAATGTAACTGGCCTTCTCTTCAATTTTACTGTTGCTAGGAGCTCGACATTCAAAAGCATAATGTCCAAAATTTTCACAATTTTAGCATATGATGTGTGACTTGCCATGCCTTGACTTTGAATTTCCTCTCCCACGATCTCTTGTTACTCTTTCTTCTCTTTAATTTTGTTGTCATTATTGGATCTCCAACCTCGTCCGTATTCATATCCACGACCTCTTCCTCGTTCTTGACCATAACCTCATCTTTTTTGGCTTCGATTTCGTTCTTCCTTTTTTGAATCAAATCTTGTCTTGAGCACTTGCTCCACAATCTCTTCCTCCTTTCATTTCTTTTCTTCGTAAGCTTGCAATGAAATGAGAAGTCCCTATACTGCCATGGCCTCCAAGTTTTATGTCTCTTCGATGATGGCGATAATATGTTCGAACTTTGGATGTAATGATCTAAGAATCTTCTCCATAATTCTTTCATTGTTAACTTCTCATTGTTTCTTTTTAGGATATTAGTAACCGTTAAAACTCTCGAGAAGTAATCAGAGACAAGTGCACCTTCTTTCATATGAAAATTTTCAAATACTTCTCTTAAAGTTTGAAGACGTATGTTTTTGAATTGATCGACTCCTTTTTAAGATGTTCGAAGCTTTTCCTATGCTTTTTTGGATGACTTTAATCCTAAAACCTTTTCAAAAGTATCGTCATCCAATACTTGGTAGATTAAACATAGAATCTTCTTATCTCTCATTCTTGAGTCTATTAAACTATTCCTTCGAGTTTGAGATAGACTATCTACATTCTCTTGTTTGGAATAGCCTTTCTTGACTATCGTCCATACATCATGTGCTCCAAGGAGAACCATCATCATTAAACTCCAATTGTCATAAATGGTTTTAGTGAGTATTGGGACTTGTAAGGGAGCCATTTTCCATCTTTTTAGGAGGATCTTCAAGCTTTGATACCACTTTGTTGGAAGTTTTCTTCAATAGAAATTAGATTTGATTTTAGAAGAAGATAGATGAGAGATTGGAGAAGGAAAAAATGATTTTTTTTTCATATGAGGATAAAAACTTTATTACTAAACTTTATTACAAAAATTTCATATTTTTTTACATCCTAAAAGTGTGAATCTACCTCTATTTATAAGAGGTCACATCTCAAATAAATGGTGGAGATTCACTTAATCTAATGGTTAATCCACCTTTATTTATAGGAGGTCACATTTCGAATAAATGGTGAAGATTCACTTAATCCATTGGTTCTCCATAAATATCTCCTAAATATTCACTCATACAATTTCATATATATTATTCCATAAGTATCTTCTAAATATTCTCTCATACAATTTCAAATGTATTATTCTATATATTCTATATTTTAGATATTTTCTATATAGAGAAATTTAGATTAACAAAATCAAGTTTATTTCCAACAGAATTATCATGCTTAAATTTACTAAGCAAGGAAAATTTCTACCTGATTACAGTAAGGTTTGTAAATTATAGAGTATACTTGAGAAACTAGATGATCCTACTAGAAATAGTAGTTAGCAAGGCGTAACAGTAGTGAGTTTGGGTGATAAAAACAAGAATGATAGACAATATAGAGCTATAGAGAAGCGTCGAGCATTCAGAGGTGATGGAACCAAGAAATCACCAACATGGAAACTCGAAACGAAGTAACTCTAATTTTGGAAAGTAACGAGCTGAAGTGAAAAGGATATTTATCATAACTAACTTAGCACTATTTTATTTTTACTTTTAATGAAGTAAAGTAGCTGAGCCATGGTTGTATTTTTTGTTTTTATGTACCGGTTTTGATGAGCCTTTATGCATTTATTTTAAAGCTATTAATTTTTTTGTACACCAACTTTTTTTCATTAAGCTGGACTAACATCCATTTTCAAAAAAAATATCCCTTTATCCAAGTAAAGTTCATTTAGTAATCACGCATCATCCAAGTTAGGTTTTTAGAAAACCTCGCTTAGTATGAGAGTTCTTCTTTATAAACTATGTCTTAGTATAAGTATATTGGTTGTTGCGCAGTTGGTTGATGGTCCGGACTGCGTGATCGAAGGTCACGAGTTCGAGCCCCGAAACCGACAACCCTGTAACAAGTACCCGAAGTATGTGTTTGGTAGGCACATACTTCCCTAGAGTTTACGAACGAAGCTTGGTTCTCTAGGTAATTCAAAAAAAAAAGTATATTGGTTGTTGGTGTTTGATACCACAAAGGAACACTGCAACAGAGTACCATAGACGTAAGTTGATTAACACATTAAGTTTTATAGAACTTTATAAGTAAAATAGTGAATGCTAATAAAACTATTTGATATTTATAACATCAAAACATTTATTATAAATTTTATGCTCCAAGAATTTTAATATATTCGAGTTAAATTTTAAAGCACGTAAATAGGTATGATGCCTAATGTAGCTTAGTTTAACAAAAGAATAAAGGTGAACTTGACGTTTAATTGAACATACTAGTTACCTATTATTTCACCTAGCTTTATAAAATGGGATTATTTTGAAGTTTTCATAAGTATGTTTCAACTAATAACATTGATTTCTAAGTGGGATTCGTGAAATTAAAGGAATCAAAAGTGCGTGAACCAATTCCTACAAAATCACGTTTATATATGAATTTAAACTTCTTACATCTAATCATTTCCTTCTCTAATTTGAATATAGGGTTATGTCTACCTTATTATTTTACACTATTGTAGGACTACGTTCTTCGCTAAAATCCTATGTTATTTATATTTAAAAATCATTTATAGAGTTTAATAACTAGAAAAATGATGGTTATAAGCAAAAATCATTTGCCATTTTATTATGCTCTTCACTTTAAGCCTAGCACTTATAACATTATTGAACACATACACTCTCCAAAGTTAATTAAGTTGATTAATTAATACATCAGTTGGTGAATATTCTAATTAATAAATAACCATAGTTTATTTGTAGTAGTAAGAAGTCGATTAAGTTTTCAGTTTTGGTTCTTATCTCTAAAACTAATTAATACATTCACTAACATGTATATTCAGAGTTTGAATTTCTTGCTGGTTTTTAAGGCTGGTTCTGACCTAGTGCAAAATAGATTTAGGCTTTGGGCATCAAATTTTGAGGAGCATCATTTATTTATTTCTGATCAATGTATTTGTATATTGGTATGGCATGTAAATATATTAAAATTTTAGGCCCATTTGGTTAATATTGTCCGTTTAGTTCTCCATATCAAAGTAGTATTGCATTAGGGGGAAAATTAACTGGAAGATTGGTATATTTCAAATTTTAAAAGTCATTCTTTGCCAATCACCATCCATATTCTTATTCTTTACAAGTAAGAAACCCTAACCTTAAACTGCTATTTTATTTAAATATGTTTATTTTTTGAATGATATTTAAATTGTTTCAGTAGATTTGCATTCTTGGTTTTTAATTTTGAAAATAGTTATTATTGGCTATCTAATGTTGTCGAATTTGAGATTGAAAATTTTGATCAATGGTGTAGTTTCTTTCTTCTCATTAATAATCTAGACAAAAAAATTAACTTTAAACTAATATAAATTTTTAAATGTTCATTTTATTTAAAAAAACAGCAACTTTTATCCATATTTATAGTTTTTTAATGTTTTAGCAAATTTGAAAACTTTTAAGCAAACAAATTGTAGTTTAACATGATTTATCTTTAAATGTGTTTAACAGTTGTATTGTTTTCTTACTTCAAATATATAAAAAAATTCCTAGTGAATCAAATTTCCAAATTGGGAAATAAATTTGGGCAAAAAGAAATAACTCAGTCATACTAGATAACATAATGCATTCCAAAAAAAATCGCTAGAAAGTTCTAAAAAAATAAAGAGATAGTTGAATCATTAATGGGGTCTAATAAAGATATAATAGATAATTTTTGAACTTTTTGCATCACAATTGTGAACTAAACATGGTCTTTTTTGTAGCATTGATTCATAAAAGTATTATTTACTTATTGTATGTAATCTATACAACAATTAATCTAGTATTAATGTAAGAGGTTATATTCATTTTGTTGTATTAAGCCTCAAAAGTAATTATAAACCATATAAATGAGATTTTTATTTGGTAATTTTAGAGCGAACTTATACTATATAAAGCATCACTAAGGTAATCACACTGGACATCATAATTCTCAAACTGGCTTTGTAGGTTTTAGATGTACATATGTATTTGAAATATTCTAGACGATTGTAATACTAAGGATGCATGCATTTCTTTTTTTCATACCAAAAGCATTTAATTTAAGAACATAAATCGATACGTACTTAGATTTTACATGATTTAGCCAAATCTTTTATTATATGCTAAGTTAATTATTTTGTATTCTTTTGGGATTTGGATCCCACATCGCCTACACATATGAATACCCAAGCTTCTTCTTCGTATATGATAGGAGAATCATAATATTCGACAAACAGTCAAAGATGGGCCTTAGTATGGCACTTGGGCCTTTCTTCTGATAATATTTTAATTTTCATTGTGGTGTCCTCTGTCCTTGTAACGATCCATATTTTTAACTATTTTAAATTATTACATTTAATATAATTATTGAACAAAAATGGTTAGAAAATAAAATTTTAATGATTTATTAATGTAATTTATTGGATATGGACTTAGATAAAAAATTTAAATAACAAAATTCAATGAGATAAAAGATGATAACCTATATTAGAAAGTAAATTAAATGATATTGAATTGTAAGTAATTGATAACAGAAAGTAAAATAATCAATGTTAAGTTAATAAAGAATCGAATGAATGTTTATTAAAAGTAAAAGCATAAAGTTTATTTATATGAAATTTTATTTTTTTTCGGAAATAAGAAAACATTATTTGGTAAGAAATAAATAACTTTTGTTGTATACAATAATTGCAAAGATGTTGAATTACTATAGAATGAAAGTAGTTGTTTCATTATTTGAATTTTTTTAAAAGAAAATTTTATAAGTTAAATAACTTATATTTCAAATATAGTGATTTATTTGATAATTTAATTATTATATTTAATATTTGGAATTATATAAGTAACTGAATCTTGAATTTAATTTGAATGAAAATGATTTTGAATGTTTATTTAAATTCTATTCAAATTAGAGTGAAGATAGTAAACTTTTAAACTTGATTAAAAGTGAATAAACAAAAATTGAAAATTTTAAATTTTAATTAACGTGTAAAATAGTCCTTTGAGGCATTATCTTGGATTTCAAGGTGTTGACCCAAAAAATGGACCAACACCTTAATTTGAATTTGAAAGCATCCACCAGGGCATTGAGAGAGCAATATGACAGATAACAGATATAGAAAAAGTACAGTAAAAGAAAGTTGACAGAGAATTTTTATAGTGGTTTGACTGTTAATGAAGCCTGTGTCCACTTTATAGTTTTATTAAAGACTGATTGCTATTACAAGAGATGTTTGATTACAAGGCTTTGAATATCTTTAGCTAGATTGAATACGCAGAGTTGGAATCCACTAGAGAATCATAGTGTATTCCTTTGGAGATTGTTGTGAGGGAAGTGGAGAATGAAGAATAATTCCAGCAGAGCTCCAACAGCTAGTCCAGAGCAGATCTAGTTAATGTTGCAGGTAGAATGGTATTTATATGCTTCGGAGAGCTTCTGGGCCAGGCCACTCCATCGTCAGCTCACAGGTAGGTAGGAAATGACCCTAGGAAAGTTTGGCTAATAAAATGAGGCAAAGCCATAGGTCGTTGACGACCCATGGCCTATGGGTCGCTGGAGATCTATAGACTTGGCTCGCATAGTGACCCATAGACTTGGCTCATTTTACAAGCGAGGGTCTTGGCCTCCTTTTGTAGTATTCTTTGGCTGTCTTGGCCTCCTTTCGTTGTATACTTTGGATGCCTTGTTGGAAGGTTTACGAAGAGGCATGGGTCGTTGATGGTCCAACACTTAGAATTTTTCTGGAGTTTTGAATTGAGAATGTTTCCATAGCCTTTTATCGTAGTTGTTTCATTTTGATGGCAATTCACTAGCTATTTATGTTCAGCTGCTGATTGGACTAAGATAATATTGATCTTCCGTCTTCGTTGATCCCAGTCGTTGTCTTAGCCATATAGCTTAGCCCTCGCCGATCCCTTATCTCCACTTTTCTGTTTAAGTTCTTAACCATCCTATTTACATGAGGTTTCTATTTTCTATTATTTTCTGGCATGTTAAAAACCCGGATAACATTTGCCTCCCAGAATACGTCTTCATTGTAATAATGCGTGCTCGGGAAGTTATCGGTCTCAATGTGCATCTTTTGATTTCTGAATGATTGCTTTAGAGCTTTACGAGTATGCTAATCCAATTTTGTTGGTCGTCTTTCTTTGGTCCTGACTGGTTCTGCTTATCACAACGTATCACATTTCTGCCCGTAGTTTCCCAACATGCCTTGGAATGTTGAACAGTTGTGAGAGATCTAGCCTGAGAAGAATAGGTGAAGTTTCCTTTCCTCTCTCTCTCTTATTTTCTTATATATATATATATATATATATATATATATATATATATATATATTAATTCGACTCGAATTTTAATTCCTGGTATCGATGATGCAATCTTTTCTCTGTAGTTTACGCAAGGGTTTAGTTCGGTAAGTGGGTGCATAATGTAGATTTGGAGTTGTCCCATATAGTTTTAATTTGATCGACGATGAAGCTAAGTTTGTCTCGAACGATTGTATGCCAATCTAGAGCGAATTCTTTCTCTTTGTCTTCAGCTTTTTCTTCTCGAGAATTTGATTAATTCCTGTCGATGTTTTTGAGTTCCAATGCGACAATTTATTCAAAGAATCGGATATAGTGGATGATTCAATCATATTGCTCATTCTATTTCTATATTCCAGTGATCCTGAAAAGAAAAGCTTCCTGCGTCGCTTCAGACAGCGGCTCAGTTATCGATCGTTGGTCGATAACGGGTAAGTGTGAAAGAGATAATTTCAAAGGATAATATGGATTGTTTTTTAAAGCTATCTACACTAGATTATTTGTTTGTAGTATTCAAGATACTGGACTTTTCTCATGTAGATAACATACTGCATCTCCCCCAACTCACGACCCGATTGGTCAATATACATCGACTTCCCTTAGATTCCGGACATTGGTTATATGAGGATATTATTTAAATTAAAACATACCTAATAGGGTTGAATGCCAAGTTTTGTCGTTGAAAATGAATTTTTGGTCATCTGATCTTTAGTCTGGCGGAGGTACTCCCACTCCTCCAGAAGCTGGGTTCTTCACAACTTAGGCTTCGCTTATTATCCCCATCATATTGGGATGATTAATTACAGTTTAATTATAAAGCACAGTTTCTCTTGTTGAGTTGTAGTTGAAGTTCGGTCAGGCATAGCTTCAGTCTTCAAAAACTAGTGCATGAGTTATTCAATTGCGAATATCCTTCCTTTGTGGTTTTTGGAATTCGATCCGCACAGTAGCTTCTGTCTTAGGGGACTATTGTCTTAATTCCTCGGCTTCGAAAATTGCTTTTTATTGAATTATGAGGTAGCTTAGCTTAGCCAGTTATGTAGCTAATCCCTATTTATGCTAAATTAAGTTTGTTTCAACAAAGCGTTGGTGTAAATGCCTTAGTCTGTAGGGTTGATTACTTTGACTACCGTACCAACAAGTTTTGGGAGACTAAGTCTCCTAAGAAATAAGTTCGATTGTCCCAGTTTGATTAACATGATAGCTCCTATCTTTGGAAGTTAGGGACTTTGTTACTTGATCCCAAGATCTGAACTTTGCAATGATATTAGTATGTACTAGAAGGATGTGTTTCTGGTATCTTTTGCTAAAGTAAATTCTTCTGAGTCTGATTGAGATCCTAATCATGTGTTGGTTTCTATCTTCGGAAACTCATACATGGATGACTCAACTCTATGTATTTTTCCTTGATATTATGAATCTTCAGATGCATGAGATGCCAGAAGATAGGGCTGAAGATTCAATCAAACTCTTCTTTTGTTTCTTAAAGTCGATGTATCAACATTTTCATTTTGGGCTTTCTTCCTAGCATCACCAAACTTTGGGGTAATGGTATATTCCTACCAATTGGAACCAACGATCTTGTTAGATCATAAGTAGGACATCGAGCCATCTCATCATCTCCAGACTATGAGTGATGGTTGATTTGTGAACGTTAAATCCTTCATTTTCTTTATTGGTGATTTTGTTGCCAAAATGCTCTATTTTGTGATATAGAACCATTATCTAACCAACCTCGTGGTTATTCATGTTTAGACTATTGAAACATTTCTTTCGATTGAGTATCTGTGCTTTTATCCCTTCTTGATGGACTAGCTATTTCGAATGTTTGTATTTAGATGATTGTGAGAGATTGAAATCTATGGAGCGAGTTGCTTAATTGTCCCTGTCTGGCTCTCAATCCCATTATGGAATTGAGGAAGTTCGGGGATTTTATTTCTGACCTTCCATGATTGCTTCTGCTTATACCCGGCCATGCATGCTCTTCTTAGTTGCTAATGTTTTCATGGAAGTTTTGTTCATATGTCAACTCCTATCTTTGAAAATTGATAGCCTAGCTGCTTGGAACCAAGCAACATTTCCTCGAGGCTGCCTATCTTTCGGCCATGTCCAAATTCTTAGCAAATTCAGTTATGCACCAGCTTTCATCCTTAGAAGTTAGTGCACGAGCAATTCAATTCTGGGATTTCCTATCGACGCTGCTTTATTCCTGTATGGTGGCTGATTCTTAGGATGAAAGGTCGAACCATCCGGATGATCTATGTAAGGAAATTCTTTTGGTCATTGCCTGGCATTGGGCAACAATAGTTTTCTTAAGAGAAGGTAGAAACTCAATTGAGGACCAACTTCTTTCTCTGAAAACTAGTGCGTCGATGGTACACTGTGATTAGTGTTTCTCATCAGCCCTATAGATTAAAATTTTCCTGGCATTGTTGGGGTAAATACTGGTATTTAGTGAGTAGAATGTTTCCTGGAGTTGCCGAGGCAACACCGGTACTTATGAAATAGAAAGCTTCCTAGCATTTCTGGGGCAACACTAGTACTTAGGAAATAGAAAACTTTTCTGGTATCGCTAGGGCAACACTAGTATTTAAAAGATAAAAGAAGACCTTGGCGTTGCCCAGGCAACACCGACACTTAGGTATTTAGGATCGATTTTCCCGTTATTTCGACGATACTTTTAGTCCAGTTGGGTGCTAATTTCAGTCTTCATAAACCAGCGCCTTGATGATTGGATTGCCGAAGTATTTTCTTAGTGCTGCCTATCTTCGGCAGTGTTAAAGTCACATTGGTGAGGATTGAATCATTCATCAGATCCTGTAGAGTTAAGTAGATTCATTTTAACCCAATGTGGTTGTTTTCTAAATGTTGCTTAAATCTAGGAGATGCCATGTTCTAGAAGGGTGAGAGTCCAGGCATTTCTACTGCTTAGCTCTGTTTATAACCATCAAGTATTACCCTTGGATATGTAAGGCTATTACGTAACCAATTCCATAGTTATTCTTATTCATGAAAAATCAAACTCCCTTCCACTGGTTTTTGTTATGATTTGACGACTATCAGTGGAACCCTTCATTTTTAGGAAGTCCCTTCACATTTACGTGTCAAACTACAGATTCTTATAGAAAATATGAAATTATGGAGCAAGTGATCACATTGCCCCTGTTACAACCGCGTTCATTCCTATACTAATCATGGACCAGTAGGGTTTGGTAATGTTGGTCTTGAATTTATGATACTTAACCTTGCTTGTTTCAGGCCATATACATTATGCTGGACTAATAGCATTATTGTGGATATTAACCTTATTCATTTGGTCCAATCTTTGGGAATCAGTTGTTTAGCTGCTTGATTTTGAGCATTCTCTCCTTGCCGTGTCTGTCTTTGGATGACAGCTGGCTTTTTGCTAGTTAGGGTTTGAGACCTCATTCGAGCACCCGCTTCTGTCTTTGGAAGTTGGTGGGTTAATGATTTGATTCTAGAAATTCCTTCTGTCATCATCTACCTCTATACGATGGTAAGTTCCTCTTCTATTGCAAGTAGGAGAGATCTTTTGTCCTAACCAAGTGTAAATGTGTTATGTTCCCCTCAGTTCTCAGGGCTGATTATTCTGAATAATTGGAGTGAGACTTGATGTTCTAAGCAGCTCCATGGATTCCCCCCAGTCAAAGGTACGTCGCAGCTCCTATCTCGGGGAACTCGTGACTTAGGTGTCTTGAATTTCAACATTTTATACATAAACTTTGGTCAAAGTTCAGAATTCTTTGCCGACTTCTAGGTTTCTGAGCTTTGCGGCACTACCAAAGCATTATCGGCCCTTTCAAGTAGTAGGAGTTGATCCTTGTTAATCCTACAATAGACAAGATTCCTGGTGTTGTCGGGAAATACTGGTACTTAGAATATTTTAATGATTCATCGATGATGCCAAAGCAATGTCAAGCAGTGTTTGTGCGGCTTATCAGATGCGTGGATTTTAGGATTGATATGTTCCATTTATCCAAAATGGTTTGAAACTTCTCGATGTTGCCAATCTTTGGCTAACATGAGGATCTCATGCTTCAAGAACATGGTTCCAGGGCTCAAGAAGTGATGCGCGAGGGTTTGGGCCTTCTCGACGTTGTCGGAGGAACATCATCTCTCAAAAGGCTGGGATTGAGATTTCCTATTAATATGCCAACTTCCTCAGTGCTCGGACCTGCTATTATTTCCGCAGCCTCCGTACTCATTTCTGTTCCTATTCCTGTTTCCATGTCCGTGTCTAGCTCGCAGCCAAGGCCGGAGTCCGAAAAGATAGTCGCGCTTCATGGCTTGGATGACCCCTTTGTGTCTTTAAAGGGTAATGTAAGAGCGGCAGACGTTAAGGAGTAGGAAGTACAAACGGAGAAGCCACGTAAGACTCAACATGAATTGGTCGCTATCAAGAAGGAGAAGGTTGAAGCAATCAAAACCTCAAAGAGCTCCCGCAAATCACGATGGCAGGTGTATTGGAGTCTATATTTTCTTCTTGTTGGCCGGTGTATTATGGGTACAACCCCCATGTTTTGATCTGGTCCATGTCCCCCAGTTCACAGGGCTGTTTACTTCAAATGACCGGTAACTTATAGTTTAGATAATTTTCGTACTAGACTAGAAATTTGGCTAAGTCACAGCTTGATTTTCCTTCTTTCGAAAATTTTGCAACTTTAGCATGTAATCTAAGTTTCTTGCGATATTCTGGTAAGCATGCAATATATGCGTGTTTGAGTGGATTAACTGAGGGTAGTTTTAATCATTAAGTTTCGTCAATTGAAGCTTTTCTATTGGTTTGTAGTGCTCCGTTTTTGTTAGAGTTGTGCCCATCATTCCCAGTCATAGAAGTAGTTGGCACTGATCATGAGATGTGTGCTATTAAGGATTGACATGGCCCATTGATCCGGTTTCGATGCTCCTTAGTGGTACTTATCTTTGGGTAATGTGAGGAGTTTACACCTCAAAGGAATGATTTTTCAAAGATGTTCCTCGGTGTTGTCGATCTTTGGGCAATGTCGATGAGTTTATGTTTTGAAAGTTAGTTCACGGGTTATTGGATGCGTGACTTTTGGTACTCTTCGGCGTTGCTTATCTTCGAACAACGCGAGGAGCGCATGTTTTGGCATGGCTTATGGAATGCACGGCTTTTAGTACTCCTCGACGTTGCCTATCATCGAGCAATGCGAGGAGCGTATGTTTGGCACGGCTTATGAAATGCATGGCTTTTGGTAGTCCTCCACGCTGCCCATCTTCGGGAAACGCAAGGAGCGTATGTTCTGGCACGGCTTACAGAATATGCACTATTTAGTACTCCTTGGTGTTTCCTATCTTCGAGGAATGCGAGGATCATATGTTTAGCATGGATTATGAAATGCGCGGCTTTTGGTACTCCTCGGCGCTGCCTGTCTTCGGGTAATGCGAGGAGCGTATATTTTGGTGTGGCTTATGGAATGACAACTTTTGGTACTCCTCGACGTTGGCTATCTTTGGGTAACATGAGGAGCATAATTTTAGGCCTTCTCGATGTTGCCAGAGAAACATCGGTTTTTAGAAGGAAAGGATCAGTTCTGTCGATCTAGCATTTTGAGTCAATTTGACCCTATCGACTCAGCAGGTTGCTAGCATGAACACGGTTTTATTAATTCAAGAAGCTAAACATTTTTTGGTTCGGGTGACCATGGCTTGGATGATCCTTCCATGTTTCGAAAGACGTACACATCCAAATAGATCAGGCTACCATGGTGGAGAGATCTATAGGTGACCGCATGAAGATGGATTGAAGTAAGGGCCTATGGGAGTTCAAGGCATGACTCTTAGCTCTTGGTCCAAATGCCTTTAAAGAGTGGGTCTTTGACTGGCATATGATCTAGGAGGAAGAGGAATTGGTCACCAAGAATGGTAAAATAGTAGTTGGAAAGAAGTGGGAAAGTATTATGCTAGTATTTCATTTGTTGCACTAGTGGGTCATTAAGTGCACGGTTGTCAGAATGCCAGAATTTTTGATCGGGCATAACAGAACTGTGGCATGATTAGTCTTGACCTTTCTTATGGCTATTCATGTGTGTGTAGTACCCCCCATGCCATAGGGCTATTGGCGCGCTTGAATTGTATCCATGGCCTCTCCACTGCTCGTTTGGTTGCCCATGGTCCAGTGGCTGTTGTTTTTTCCAGGCGCGGAAGTTGGCTTGATTCAAGTTGACCTCTGATTGATCATAAGGTCAGTTCAGTTTTGACTTAGTTTATTTGAGAGGCTTTGAAG
The DNA here is from genome assembly GCA_030765085.1 of Allium cepa. Taxonomy (NCBI): domain Eukaryota; kingdom Viridiplantae; phylum Streptophyta; class Magnoliopsida; order Asparagales; family Amaryllidaceae; genus Allium; species Allium cepa. Next base: position 851,654,546 of record CM060940.1, on the reverse strand, counting down.
CTTTGGAATTTAGCATTGTTTGTGTCATTGTTCATTAGAAGTGATTCCATTAATTTTGCGAAGTGACTAGTGTGATTGTCGATTTGTGTCCCCGGAGTGGGACATCGTTGACTTCGAGGAGCTCTAGACCGTATGACTGCTGATTTTCCATTTCATCTTTATGGGTATCATTCGTACATAAATTTCACTGATCTACCAATTCTCCTTCACGATGCTTTAGTTCATGGAAGACATTCCTGTTCGCGAAGGGTTTTTGGATTAGATGACCACTGATCTACCGGTTTACTTTCATGATGCTTTGGCTCATGGAAGACCTTCGTATTCGCAAAAGGTTTTTTGGATCAGGCGACCATTGACCTACCAGTTTACCTTAATGACGCTTTGGTTCGTGAAACACCTTTGCATTCATGAAGGGTTTTTTCGATCAGATGATCGTTGATCATCCAGTTTATCTTCACGACGCTTTGGTTCATGAAAGACCTTCGCATTTGCAAAGGATTTTTTGATCAGATGACCGCTGATCTACCAGTTCACCTTCATGACGCTTTGATTTGTGATGAACTTCGCATTCGTGAAGGGTGTTTTTGATCATATGACCATTGATCTACCGGTTCACCTTCACGATGCTTTAGTTCATGAAAGACCTTCGCAAATGGTTTTTTGAATAGATGATTACTGATCTATCTGTTTACCTTTACGACACTTTGGTTCATGAAAGACCTTTGCATTCGCGAAGGGTTTTTGGGATCAAATGACCTCATCCTCAAAAAATTTCAAACTAGGTGAGATCGATCAGGGGTGATAAAAAAGGCCCTATAAGGTTGCAGTCTAAATTTCATGGAATTTTGAGTTTGCATGTTCGAATTATGGGCAAAAGGAAGATGGATCGGTGGCATTTTACTTGGGGTCCGACCTAAGAAAATTTGTCTTTTGCTTCGAGCCATAGACTTTGAAGTGCTGGGTTGGTGACAAACGTTGCTTGGAGCCATTTTCATATTTGCTTGGAGGAAATTTTGGTTTTACCCGAGTCTGATTTCGGGTAGAATTTCCTAGGTTTATTTCGAGTCAAATAGGTGATTACTCGCGTTCGACTTTGAATCAGGACTGAAGTGAGTTTTTCAACAACCATTTTGATGATTTTTAATGATTTTTGATGAATACCAATCGTGATTCGACTATGGGAGCTCCATGATAGGATTAGAAGCTTGTCAGTCGGGAGTGGCCACAATATACCATGGAGCTTGGTATTGTAATTAATCCCAGTTTATATCATATCTTCATGGTTCTCATGCCTCTAAGAGTACCGTTTGAGTAGTAGTTCCTCATCCATTGCTTAGCACTGTGCTGTGGCATGAGTTTTAGAGCTTCTTATAGCATTTTGCACGTTGGCATTTTCATTCAATTCGTCTTCAAATTATTTGCCATCTTCGGAGCCGAAGAGAGTCATTATGTTATCTTTTCATGGGGTTTTCACCCCTATGTTCGGGTTTGTAGCCGGTGCTTTTGTAGTAGGTAGAGTGCTAACATTTTCTTTCGTTATGCTTCTTGGAGCTCCGGCCATTGCTTCTTTTTGACTATATCCCCTTCGAACGACCCAAACGACATAGCTTATGGCTATCCATAGTTTCTGGCGATCCATAGTTTTTGACAACCCATAGTTTCTAGCGATCCATAGCTTATGGCGATTCATAGTACATGGATCGTTAGTGATCCATGTACTTAAACTGATTTTAGTACTTTGTCTTCTGGGGTGCTTATTGGATCATGATGCGAGTGAGTTGACTGACCCACGAGCGAACATCACGGAGTGCTAGTGATCATAGAAGATGGATCGCTAGCGACCCATTACCTTAGCATATGTTTGCTTTATTTTTCTCTAATCCTTCTTAGTTTGTTCTTCCGTTCCAACAAAAAGCCTCCTAAGCATAGATTGAGGATCTAACTTTTAGACCTATGGGATCCAACATAGATAGCTAGATTTGAACCCTGAGTTGAATTATCAGTGAAAGCACCAAAATGTTGATCCAAAAAATGGACCAACATTGTAACGGTCCCGGATTTTTATTAAGTTTAAATTGATAATTAATTTAATTTTTGAATAAAACATTGTGAAATTAATTGGTAAATTGATTTGAGTTTCTCCAAAATTCAAATAAAATATGTGTTAATTTATATGAATAAAACTTCATTTTTTTGAGTTTAAATCATTTGAATTTAAATCCTATATATATGTGTGTGTGTGTATATATGTATACGTGCATAGATGAGTAGATTTGAATTTATATATGTAGACATACAAGACAATTAGTATGTAAGTTGAAATAAATATTTAAGTTAGAAATAAATTAGACAAATTCAAACAACATGTTAATAAATTATACAGTTTTATAAAATATAAAGTCGATACATTAGGATGAATTCCAACAACATATTGACTATATAATTTCCTTTATATTACAAAGCAAAAAGATAAAAATATATTCAATTATAAGTATGTAGACTTAAAGAAAGATATATATGAATTAACTTGCACAGGAAGACAATGGAAATTAACGCTAGCCATAATATATCTCATCAGCCACCAAAGTAAAGAAAAAAAATCAGCTTAGTCAACAAACAAGGAAAAAATTTCTGGTCTAGTATTGTGCAAAACAAAAATAATTACCCTGTACAAACATATTATCCTATAAGTTTTCTTTCTATATATCAATCATCTTCATTTCAGTTCGACCATTCCAAGCTGAGAGAATCTAAAGTAATATCATCTCATAACTTGAACACCAATTCAACATAAACAACAATACAAATCAATGCAAACCAGAGACCAAGAAGATTAAAGAAAGGATTTTGTTTTGCTAGCAGTTCACGGGCTGTTACAACATAGCAAGCTTTGTTCTTTTTCCTAAAATCAATGTGAGTAAACAAATTTTTATTAATACCTACATATCATCAAGTTTGAATATAAATATATGGTGTGTGAAGCTCTGTTATGTTACAAGCTCACCATATAATTCACCAAAATAATTCCATTTCACTACATATAATCAATGATAGGCCTTGATCTCCAAATAAAAATTTATTGTTAAGCTGTAACATTAATGTTAAAAATGATTTGAAGGATTTATATTAAGAACTTATTATAAAAATATGGATTTATAGTAAGAAACAACTCAAGGCATTAAATCAATTATTTGGAAATCTTGTTTTTATTGTACAATCTGATTCGTATTTCAAGTTTATGATTTTTGATAACTATGTTATGATTTTTAAGATTGTATATGATGAGATATTGCGAGTTAATCAAAAATTGTATTTCCATCGATTTCTGGCGATCTACTATCACGTGATGGTCGGGGCTTTGGTTGGTGATGGAGGGACGAACGGCGGGTCAGGAAAAAATACTGTGGTCATGAGTAGTTGAACGTGGAAGCGGCGGTGACGAGTTCTAACTCGTAAACCTAGTTTTGTCGTGGGTTTGTATTTCGATTCGTTTGTCACCAATGATGGATCGAGTGTTGTGTGTTATTGGAGGTGGTAGAGGAGGCGTTGACGAAGTGATGACCGGAGTTTCGATTATTCTGATGATCTCGATGTCGAGAACGATGGGTTTTTTGATCTGGATTTGGGTTCTAGTTCGATCGAGAAGCTCGATTTTGATTTCAAACTTGCTTTGGATTTTGGGTGGTTGAGATCTAGGGTGAAGATGGTCAGTGACTTGTCGGTCGTGGTCGTGATGACCGGAGCGTCGTCGTGCAACTATGCATGTACACGTGTGAGATTTGGTGCATCTGGGAATGATGTTGATCGAGGAAGAAGGGGTAGCCTCGGGAAATAATTCGGGGAAATGGTGATGTAACTCGAAGACGAGTTTGCTTGCATTTTCTTCGGGGAGACTCGTGGGTGTAGCGTGTTGCTTTGGGGAGAACGAGAGTGTTTGGTCGAGTTTTTGTTGAAGCAGGCTTTAAAAAATTTGTTACAGGAAGTTAAAAAAGTTTTAAACAAAAGAATTTGATTGTTAAAAGATTTCTAAGTTTTAAACAAAAGTAAACCAAGTCTTTCTTATGGAAGTAAATGGTTTTCAAGACAACTGTTTTTAACAGGGTGTTTAAGTTTTAAAAACAAAGAAGTTTGATTTTGTAAACAATTCATGTTTTAACACAAAGATAAACGAGTTTTTAAATATGTAATAGACAAGTTTTTAAAAAAAGGATAAAAAGTAGATTTTCAGAATGATGTTTGTATTAAAAGTTATTTATTAACTTAGAATTGTTTTAAAGAGTTAAAAGTTGAATCTGAATGTTTAATTAATTAAAATTGATTTCTAAAGTATTTTATTTAGAATAAAGTTTAAAGATTAAGATTTAGCAATCAAGTAGATAAAGATTTATCTTAAGTAATTAAGAACTTTCATTAATTAAAGATAAATAAACGTGTGAAGATAATTAAACAAATTCGATTATTATTAATAATTGAAGAGTGTTGGTTAATGTAAATAATTTAATTAAAGTTGATTAAGTGATTAGTATAATCATTTATTGTAATTAATTAAGAATCATTAATTAAATGGTAAATAATTAAGGTTGATTAACTTATTTAAGAGAAATTAATTAAAGGATAATTGAATAAGTAAAAATAATTAAAGGTTGATTAATTTAATTAATAAATGATTAAAGGACATTTAATCAAATGATTTGAAATTAATTAATGTTAATTAACCATGACTGATTACTTATCTGATTTAAATTAATCAGATAATTAATTGAGCTTACATATGGATGTTTGAATTCTATTGATTGTCGAACTGTTTGATATTTCTGATATGTTATGCTTTGTGCTATGAATTGTTCCAGTGATCTGTGATGAATGTTATTTATTTATCTATGATAAATTTGTATTATTTATCTTTGAATGAACGATAAGCGTATAGATTATACAGCTTATCAATCTCGATGTGCTTAAATATGTGATGTGATGATTTATGATGTTGCACTATTGTGTAAAACCCCTGGACTACACCATACACACACAAATATGGATTGCACGAGGAAATCGATTAAGTCACAGATTGCTAACAATTTTAAAAATTGAATTCTTGAATCCAAAATTAGTTTTGGAATTGGAATTGTGAGTTTAAAAAAGTTATTTTAAATAACTTAATAAAACTTGAAATTTAAATAATTTGATTTAAATTTGAATTCAATACTTGAAATTGAATTAAATAATTTGGAAATTATGGTCTAAAAAGATCACACAAGTTATAAAGGTGTTCATATGGGTTTTTAACCATTTAAAAGTATGGTTTTGGAAATTTAAATTTAAACCCAAGTTTTGTACTTGAATAGCTTTAACTTATGTAAATTGTAATCAGTTTTTCCCAAAACGAAAACTATTTATTCCAAATAATAATAGCTTCCATAAAAATAAAGGAATTCCAATTTGTATCAAAAGATTTCAAGTTGAAATAAAATTGTAAATAGTTTGGAAAAACTATTAATTAACCTTTGTGAGGATGGTTAAATCTTGTTTGGAAATCAATGAGGATTTTAAATGGTGTATCTTTCATATAAAAGATTTGAATTGGAGATGGTTTGAGAGTTATGAATTAAATTTTAATTTAAGGATTGGATAAGTTGATCCAATTTGAAATGGGATTGTTTTGAAAAGCCGTAAAGAAATATTTGTGAAAGATTGGTAAACTTTGAGAAATAAATCTTTTTATTTAAAAAGATTTGAAATGGTAATTTGTTTAAACCATTTGAGAGAAAAGTTTGGATTATAAGTTGTGACTTAACTGAAATCCCATTGTCCATATGTTTTTAAATATTACGCTCATTATTCGGTTTAGCCAGGAGAGGACCTTGTGTTGTATAACCCATTTCGAATAATGATATGTCGATATGGATAGCATTTGAAGACCGGTGGTGAAGACCGGGTATTTTCGAGAACGAAGGGGTAACCCGTCGATTGTCTCTGGACCGAGTCGCGCCGGTATAGAGATTTCCTAAGTGATGGGAAGTCAGATCGGGATTGTGAATACCGGATTTGCAAGGGCTTCTTCGGAAGTGCCTTCGGTTCTGTTCGAACCCGGAACAGCCTTGTATGGTTGTATGTCTGACATTACACTTTGAGATATAAAGAAGATTTCTTTCAAATACATATCTGTTGGTGGCAGAGAATTTATTCTCTTAGCTTAACACCCTTCTCTGAGATGTACGAGCTCAGAGGTTATGTAGTTGAAGGTTATCAACGATACTCCCAAATTGGTAGTGTGGCATGCTAAGTGCTGCTGTGTGTTGATGATCATTTGTGATCAAAGCATGGCTTTCGTGTAAAGTGTAGCTTTGTGGACGAGACCTCATCGAGCCTCACAAACCGATAATGGTCAAAACAGAAAAGATGCGGCAAGGTTTCAGGGGTAGCTCCCCTAGGTTATGACCATTCCTTCTGGAAAAGGGTAGTATCATGGTATGGAGCCCAGATACTCACTCATGTGGGCATTGTAGTATATTTATTATTGTGTGATGTTGTTGGTGTAGAGGATCCTCGTATAAAGGTCGCAAACGACCGGGGGTGGCATATCTTATGTTTTACTTCCCGGGAAGGGGGTAACCGGCCTTGTGTTGGCAGAGATCCGGGTAGGTTCTCGAGGCATCCCTCCAGAGGGGTTCCCATGTGGCAGTAGGAATTTCCTTAGTCTGACCATTTGTTGGAAAATCCAAAGAAACAATACGCGCCCAGTACGGTTTTAGTTGTATAACCTGCCATGGAATGTGGCAGTAACCTACTATTGAACATGGTAGCTATAGTAGGCATACAATGATGGTTGCATGCTGGCTAAGATTAATATTATACTTTCGAAATGTTTTCTTCTATGCATTAATAATAATAATATCAAAGGATTTCGCGTATCAAGAATTTTTGACTATCATAAGGAGAAATCTCCTCCAATTCTGCGTTTGCATGGTGTGTGTGTGTGGCGGGAGGCCTTATGGTAGTTTCATTTTCCAAAGGCATTGTGGATTTCAATCTAAATACTTTTGTTTGTTTTAAAGATAAAAAATGTTTTAGTTTGCTCACACCAGTTCCATGACTGGCCTGGAGTTTATTGTTCCTTTCCTAAACTCTGGGTGCCCACTATTTTCCACATGGACAGTCTAAAGTTGGGTTTTTCAGATAGTCGAATAGTAGGAATGATTCGATAGCCTTTGAAGCCTTTTGGATTTGTGGATCACATTTGCTACACTTCAGTTTTCACGGCTGACCTTGCATAGCTTGGTGCAACATGATGGTGGCTCGAGCTATCTTTAGTTTGGAGATCGAGTTGTAGTTGCATTATGGAGTTGGATTCTTTTGGGATGTATTCTATTGAAGTCATTATCTTTCTGCTGCTATTTCTTGTATCTCTGATAGTATTGATATCTATTGTATCATTCTGTTGTATCATCATTGTATCGGATATTGTATCAAAATGTTGTATATGATATTATTCATTTTCTTCCGTTGTGTTGTACTTAATGTGTTATAAGTTCCGGCACGAGTCAAATTTTGACGTTTGGATCAGCGGCATTCAAGTACGAGTGGAGTGCGGGTGTCGATTTTCAAACGTTGAAATTTGGAACTGACAATCTTGGTATCAGAGCTGAAGGTTAAAACTTTAGCTCAGGAATATAAAACATTAGGTAACTCATTAGAGATAGGGTGAAGTATACCCTAGAATGAGTATCCCTAAGATATCCGTTCGAATGCCTCAGTAAATTCTCTTACTATCCACTGATAGTAAGAGGACGAGATAGGGGACAGGGGAGTACCACTATAAATGGTCAATACCCTACAACAACGGAAACAATCTTTCTCTATCAATCTCCTTTGATTCGATTTCAATTCTTTGATTGCTTCGTGGCAGATCGAGGGAGAAGCTTCGATGTGATGGTGGCCTTACGAATCGTGTAGATAAGTTTCTATTTCGTATTCTCTTCGTTAAATTTCTATCAGCTTTTCATTTTTAACTTCAATAAATTTGAAATAAATTGGTAAATTAAATATAAAGTTGAATATGAAGAATTGTATTGATAAAACAATTTTGATTATAACCAAATTTGCAATTCTATTGTAATTTATTGTGAATATCAAAGTCCGAAGAGGGACAAGTTATATGTATACTTTAGGGTATTCCGACTTGAGTTTGGAATCCATATCTAGTGTTTGAAAGTTATGGAAGATTAAATCCATTTATTTATCGTTTGAGTCTCGATATACTCTACGAGTGGTTAGTTATTCCTTCGAACTAACCAGTGCCTTGCATATTTCGTAGACCTGATGACCCGAGTATCTTGTATAGCATTGAATGAGTTTGTTCTCATATTAGTGATATTCTGATATGGTAAGCCAAATACAGAATAGATATCCAGTTTGACCTGGAAAACTGTTTCTCTATCTTTGTGTATCTATCTTTGTTGTTTCTCTGCCTGTAAATTTCGAGGACGAAATTTTTTTAAGGGGGGAATCTGTAACGATCCTAGATTTTTACTAAGTTTAAATTGATAATTAATTTAATTTTTGAATAAAACATTGTGAAATTAATTGGTAAATTGATTTGAGTTTCTCCAAAATTCAAATAAAATATGTGTTAATTTATATGAATAAAACTTCATTTTCTTTTAAGTTTAAATCATTTGAAGTTAAATCCTATATATATATGTGTGTGTGTGTGTGTGTGTGTGTGTATTTATATGTATGTATATGTGCATAGATGATTAGATTTGAATTTATATATGTAGACATACAAGACAACTAGTATGTAAGTTGAAATAAATATTTAAGTTAGAAATAATTAGACAAATTCAAACAACATGTTAATAAATTATACAGTTTTATAAAATATAAAGTCAATACATTAGGAAGAATTCCAACAACATATTGACTATACAATTTCCTTTATATTACAAAGCAAAAAGATAAAAATATATTCAACTATAAGTATGTAGACTTGAAGAAAGATATATATGAATTAACTTGCAAAGGAAGACAATGGCAATTAATGCTAGCCACAATATATCTCATCAACCACCAAAGTAAAGAAAAAAAATTAGCTTAGTCAATAAATAAGGAAAAAAATCTCTAGTCTGGTATTGTACAAAAAAAAATAACCTATACAAACATATTATCCTATAAGATTTCTTTCTATATATCAATCATCTTCATTTCAGTTCGACCATTCCAAGCTGAGAGAATCTAAAGTAATATCATCTCATAACTTGAACACCAATTCAACATAAACAACAATACAAATCAATGCAAACCAGAGACCAAGAAGATTAAAGAAAGGATTTTGTTTTGCTAGCAGTTCACAGGCTGTTACAACATAGCAAGCTCTGTTCTTTTTTCCTAAAATCAATGTGAGTAAATAATTTTTTATTAATACCTACATATCATCAAGTTTGAATATAAATATATGGTGTACGAAGCTCTGTTATGTTACAGGCTCACCATATAATTCACCAAAATAATTCCATTTCTCTTCATATAATCAATGATAGGCCTTGATCTCCAAATAAAAATTTATTGTTAAACTGTAACATTAAGGTTAAAAATGATTTGAAGGATCTATATTAAGAACTTATTATAAAAATATGAATTTGCAGTAAGAAACAACTCAAGGCATTAAATCAATTATTTGGAAAACATTTTTTTTTGTACAATCTGATTTGTATTTCCAGTTTATGATTTTTGATAACTATATTATGATTTTTAAGATTGTATATGATGAGATATTGCGAGTTAATCAAAAATTGTATTTCCATCGATTTCTGGCGATCTACTATCTCGTGATGGTCGAGGTTTTGTCTCGTGATGGAGGGACAAATGGCGGGTCAGGGAAAAATACTATGGTGGTGAGCAGTTGAACGTAGAAGCGGCGGTGATGAGTTCTAGCTCATAAACCTAGTTTTGACGTGGGTTTCTATTTCGATTCGTTCGTCACCTATGATGGATCGAGCGCTGCGTGTTTTTGGGAGGTGGTAGAGGAGGCATTGACGAAGTGATGACCGGAGTTTCGAGTATTCTGATGATCTCGATGTCGAGAACGATGGGTTTTCTGATTTGGATTTGGGTTCTAGTTTGATCGAGAAGCTCGATTTTGATTTCGATCTTGCTTTGGATTTTGGGTGGTTGAGATCGAGGGTGGAGTGGTCAGTGACTTATCAGTGGTGGTCGTAATGACCAGAGCGTCGTCGTGCGACTGTGCACGTACACATGTGAGATTTGGTGCATCTGGGAATGATGTCGATCGAGGAAGAAGGGGTAGCCTCGGGAAATAACTCGGGCTAATGGTGATGTAACTCAAAAACGAGTTTGCTCGCGTTTTCTTCGGGGAGACTCGTGGGTGTAGCGTGTTGCTTCGGGGAGAACGGGAGTGTTTGCTCGAGTTTTTGTTGAAGCAGGCTTTAAAAAATTTGTTACGGGAAGTTAAAAAAGTTTTAAACAAAAGAATTTGATTGTAAAAAGATTTCTAAGTTTTAAACAAAAGTAAACCAAGTCTTACTTATGGAAGTAAATGGTTTTCAAGAACAATTGTTTTTAACAGGGTGTTTAAGTTTTAAAAACAAAGAAGTTTGATTTTGTAAATAATTCAATTTTTAAAACAAAGATAAACAAGTTTTTAAATATGTAATAGACAAGTTTTTAAAAAAAGGATAAAAAGTAGATTTTCAGAATAATGTTTGTATTAAAAGTTATTTATTAACTTAGAAAAGTTTTAAAGAATTAAAAGTTAAATCTGAATGTTTAATTAATTAAAATTGATTTCTAAAGTATTTTATTTAAAATAAAGTTTAAAGATTAAGATTTAGTAATCAATTACGATAAAGATTTATCTTAGGTAATTAAGAACTTTGATTAATTAAAGATAAATAAATGTGTGAAGATAATTAAACCAATTCGATTATTATTAATAATTGAAGAGTGTTGGTTAATGTAAATGATTTAATTAAAGTTGATTAGGAATAATCACTTATTGTAATTAATTAAGAATCATTAATTAAATGGTAAATAATTAAGGTTAATTAATTTATTTAAGAGAAATTAATTAAAGGATAATTGAATAAGTAAAAATATTTAAAGGTTGATTAATTTAATTAATAAATGATTAAAGGACATTTAATCAATGATTTGAAATTAATTAATGTTAATTAACCATGACTGATAACTTATCTGATTTAAATTAATCAGATAATTAATTGAGCTTACATATGGATGTTTGAATTCTATTGATTGTCGAACTGTTTGATATTTCTGATACGTTATGCTTTGTGCTATGAATTGCTCTGGTGATCTGTGATGAATGTAATTTATTTATCTATGATAAATTTATATTATTTATCTGTGAATGAACGATAAGCGTTATAGATTATACCGCTTATCAATCTCGATGTGCTTAAATATGTGATGTGATGATTTATGATGTTGTACTATTGTGTAAAACCCCTGGACTACACCATACACACACAAATATGGATTGCCCGAGGAAATCGGTTAAGTCGCAGATTGTTAACAATTTTAAAGATTGAATTCTTGAATCCAAAATTAGTTTTGGAATTGGAATTGAAAGCTTTTGAAAATGACTTTCAAAAAAAAGTTATTTTAAATAACTTAATAAAACTTCAAATTTAAATAATTTGAATTATATTTGAATTCAATATTTGAAATTGAATTCAATAATTTGGAAATTATGGTCTAAAAAGATCATACAAGTTACAAAGGTGTTTATATGGGTTTTTAACCATTTAAAAAGTATGGTTTTGGAAATTTAAATTTAAACCCAAGTTTTGTACTTGAATAGCTTTAACTTATGTAAATTGTAATCAGTTTTTCCCAAAACGAAAACTATTTGTTCCAAATAATAATGGCTTCCATAAAAAGAAAGGATTTCCAATTTGTATCAAAAGATTTCAAGTTGAAATAAAATTGTAAATAGTTTGGAAAAACTATAAATTAACCTTTGTGAGGATGATTAAATCTTGTTTGGAAATCAAAGCGGATTTTAAAATTTTAAATGGGTGTCATTTATATAAAGATTGAATTGAAGATGGTTTGAGAGTTATGAATTAAATTTTAATTTAAGGATTGGATAAGTTGATCCAATTAGAAATGGGATTGTTTTGAAAAGCCGTAAAGAAATCTTTGTGAAAGATTGGTAAACTTTGAGAAATAAATCTTTTTATTTAAAAAGATTTGAAATGGTAATTTGTTTGAACCATTTGAGAGAAAAGTTTGGATTATAAGTTGTGACTTAACTGAAATCCCATTGTCCATATGTTTTTAAATATTACGATCATTTTTCGGTTTAGCCGGGAGAGGATCTTGTGTCATATAACCCATTCCGAATAATGATACGTCGATAGCATTTGAAGACCGGTGGTGAAGACCGGGTATTTTCGAGAACGAAAGGGTAACCCGTCGATTATCTCTGCACTGAGTCGCGCCGGTATAGAGATTTCCTAAGTGATGGGAAGTCCCATCGGGATTATGAATACCCGGATTTGCAAGGGCTTCTTCGGAAGTGCCTTCGGTTCTGTTCGAACCCGGAACAGACTTGTATGGGTGTACGTCTGACATTACACTTTAAGATATAAAGCAGATTTCTTTCAAATACATATCTATTGGTGGCGGAGAATTTATTCTGTTGCTTAACACCCTTCTTCGAGACGTACGAGCTCAGAGGTTATGTAGTTGAAGGTTATCAGCGATATACTCCCAAATTGGTAGTGTGGCATGCTAAGTGCTGCTATGTGTTGATGATCATTTGTGATCAAAGCATGGCTTTCGTGTAAAGCGAAGCTTTGTGGACGAGACCTCATCGAGCCTCACAAACCGGTAATGGTCAAAACAGGAAAGATGCGGCAAGGTTTCCGGGGTAGCTCCCCTAGGGTATGACCATTCCTTTTGGAAAAGGGTAGTATCATGGTATGGAGCCCAGATACTTACTAATGTGGGCACTGTAGTTTATTTATTACGTGTGATGTTGTTGGTGTAGAGGATCCTCGCATAAAGGTCGCAAACGACCGAGGGTGGCATATCCTAGGTTTTACTTCCCGGGAAGGGGGTAACCGACCTTGTGTTGGCAGAGATCCAGGTAGGTTCTCGAGGCGTCCCTCCAGAGGCGTTCCCATGTGGCAGCAGGAAATTCCTTAGCCTGACCATTTGTTGGGAAATCCAAAGAAACAATACGCGCCCTGTACGGTTTTAGTTGCATAACATGCCATGGAATGTGGCAGTAACCTGCTATTGAATATGGTAGCTATAGTAGGCATACAATAATGATTGTATGCTGGCTGAGATTAATATTATACTTTCGAAATGTTTTCCACTATGCACTAATAATAATAATATCAAATGATTTCACGTATCAAGCATTTTTGACTATCACAAGGAGAAATCTCCTACAATTCTGCGTTTGCATGGTGTGTGTGGCGGGAGGCCTTATGGTAGTTTCATTTTCCAAAGGCAATGATGATTTCAATCTAAATTCTTTTGTTTGTTTTAAAGTTAAAAAAATGTTTTAGTTTGCTCACACCAGTCCCATGACTGACCTGGAGTTTATTGTTACTTTCCTAAACTTTGGGTGCCAACTATTTTCCACACGGGCAGTTTAGAGTTTGGTTTTTCAGATAGTCGAATAGTAGGAATTGATTCGTTAGCCTTTGAAGCCTTTTGGATTTGTGGATCGCATTTGCTACACTTTAGTTTTCACGGCTGAACTTGCTTAGCTTGGTGCAACGTGATGGTGGTTCGAGCTATCTTTAGTTTGGAGATGGAGTTGCAGTTGCATTATGGAGTTGGATTCTTTTGGGATGTATTCTATTGAAGTCATTATCTTTCTGCCGCTATTTTTGTATCTCTGATAGTATTTATATCTATTGTATCATTCTGTTGTATCATCATTGTATCGGATATTGTATCAAAATGTTGTATATGATATTATTCATTTTCTTCTGCTGTGTTGTACTTAATGTGTTATAAGCTCCGGCACGAGTCAAATTTTGACGTTTGGATCTGCGGCATTCAAGTACGAGTGGAGTATGGGTGTCGATTTTCAAACGCTGAAATTTGGAACGTGACAAACATCCTGATTTGAATTTGAAAGCACCAACCATGTTCTGATAGAGCAATATCACATATAACAGATATAGAAAAAGAACAGTAAAAGAAAGTAGACAGAGAATTTTTATAGTGGTTCGGATGTTAATGAAGCCAACGTCCACTTTATAGTTTTATTAATTGCTGTTAGAAGAGATGTTTGATTACAAGGCTTTGATTATCTTTAGTTATATTGAATCCCCGGAGTTGAAATCCACTGGAGAATCACAGTGAATTCCTTTGAAGATTGTTGTGTGGGAGGTAGAAAGTGAAGAAAAATTCCAATAGAGCTCCATCAAACAGTCCAAAGCAGATCCATTTTATGTCACTGGTACGAAGGTATTTATATGGGTCGGAGAGCTTCTGGGCCATCCACTCCATCGTCAGCTCGCAGTTAGGTAGGAAACGACCCTGGGAGAGTTTGGCTCATAAAATGAGGCAAAGCCATGGGTCGCTGGCGACCCATAGACTTGTCTTATTTTGTGAGCCAAGGTCTTGGCCTCCTTTTGTAGCGTTCTTTGGCTGTCTTGGCCTCCTTTTATAGTATTCTTTGGCTGTCTTGTTGGAAAGTTTACGGAAAGACATGGATCATTGATCGTCCAACCACTTAGGATTTTTTTGGAGTTTTGAATAGGAAATGTTTTCAAAGCCTTTTATCATAGTTGTTATGTTTTGATGGCAATTCACTAACTATTTACGTTCATCTGGTTGAACTAAGAGAATGCTGGTCTCTCGACTTCGTTAATCCCAGTCATTGTCTTAGCCATATAGCTTGGCCCTTGCTAATCCCTTGTCTCGATTTTTATGGTTAAGTTCTGAACCATCCAGTTTACCTGAGGATTTTTTGTTTTCTATTTGTTTCTGCTGGGTTAAAAACCCGGATAACACAAGGAAGCTAGCTTCATCGGATCCGTAATAGTGAATTATTATAGGCTTTCAAGTTTCGTAGCGATCTGACTTATCGTTTGGTCATGCGGGCTTGAAATGCAAAGAATTTATTTTCAGAACCTTAATTAATATAATTTGATTTTGAAAAGTTATCTTCTGAATATGATGAAATTGCCTCCTGACATATGTTCCATTATGTTCAGAATAGGGGTATAATATATAGAACGCCAGGCGGGACGCTTCGTTTGGAGTTCGAAATTTTAATCGGTGAATAGTGCCATGAAAATTTTATATAAATAGCTATCCACGTTCATTCAATTGCTCAAACCCTTGAAATAAACATCAGTCACCTCCATTATAATTTCAATGGCTGAAAATAACCCATCATCTTTCCTCGATTTCTCTCAATACACGTGCTTTTAGGCTTCGACTTCAACCAGGAAGATGGAGAGCTCGACGAGCTCTACAAGATCAATGGTTGGAACATCAGAATTCGTCGGGTGGTGGACGATAAAGGGCTACATTCATTGAACAATTTTTGGGTTTACTAGTCTTGATTTGCGTGTGGTGCACGTGCGCACGGCGGGGGTGGTGCGAGTTGGAGCGAGGGGAACGGCGCGACGGTGCAGGGTGGTCAACGGCGCATTGGTGGCTGGCGAATAAAAAAAAGAAAAAAAAACAAAACGCGCATGCCTGGAAATGAAGGGAGGGAAGAAAGAGGGATAGAGGAAAAGGTATAAAGTTTAATTTATTAAGTTGATTATAATTTTAATTATGTTGTTAAGCTAAAAACAGAATTACTTTTTGATATGAGGCCAAATTCGAGCAAAACAAGTCGCCTAGGATTCGTACCGAAGTCTTCTACAACATGGAGTGCGATTTGACTTTGACTCCAAAAAAATTTAGTTTCAAATAAAGATGATGTTTTAATCTACTCACGAAATACTAAAATATTCTAATGTTGGCTAAATTGAAATCATGAAGTGATTTATCTTTATTAACAGTTGTTTGGTAATTTAACTGACATTTAAATTGACATATGATTGAACTGTTAGGAGAATTTTTGTTCGATGGATAATTTTTGAAATTTAAGTTTAGTTACTAGTTAAATACCCAATATTGATAACTAGTTAACTATTGTGATTTATTGGTTGATTTGGATGTTGATTGAGACTGGATGTTCTTGGTTGATATATTGGATGATTGGATGTTTTTATATATATTTACACACACACACACACACCCCTATGACACTTTTATTTGAATTGAAATGATATATGTCCATCCTTGAAATTTAAAGTGAAATGATCGATCACTTGGCCATAGGATAGAAAATTATACACAAACACCGGATTGGTTAAATTAAATGGTTTTAAATTCTTGAATTTGAAACCATTTTAAATGATTTTTTTAAAGAAATAAAAAAGAATTTATAAAGATTTAATTTTTTCAAATTTGAGCTTTGAAATTTTGAAGGTGAAATTTGTAAAAGAAATTGTTTAAAGAATTTATTTTGGAATTTAAGTTATATTCGATATACGACTTGAATTATGGGAATTGAATTGCTTTAAAGGTTAGAACTTTATTCGAACTTTGAAATTTATGTGGTTAAAGTAATTTAGATTGATTTTTCAAATTTGGGCATGGAATTGAAATATTCGAAATTAAATAAATTTAAAGATTTGAATCTAAATTCGAATATTGAAGTTGATTGGATTAAAGTGACTTTAAATCGTTATTTCAGAATTGGACTTGAAATCTATATAAATTGAAATGGTTTAAAATTAGAATTGAATTGAAACTTAAGCCATTGAATCGAGCGTTAAATCGGATTTGAAGTTAAAAACAAATGTTTCAAAATTTAAGTTAATTCGAATTAAAATTGCAATTGGAGTTAATTTGAATTGAAATCAAAATTGAGGTTGATTTGAATTGAAATTGAAATCGAGACGATTTGAATTGATTTGAGATTGAAGATGATTTGAATTGAATCGGCTTGATTGAAATTTGGACCTGAGTCCAGATTTATTGAAATAAAAAACATTTTTAAATTTGAAACTAATTTCGCTATAAACAATTTACTATAAACTATTTTAAAATTCTTCTTTTTAAGTTTTCAAATTTTTTTAATTTTCAAATCATTTTAATATATAACCCGTTTTCAATACTCAAGCTATTTTACATCAAACTTTTTCAATCTCTAAACTATTTAAACTCTTTAAATTATTCAAACTATTTTCAAAGTTCAAACTGGTTAAAGTTAGGAACTGTTTATTTAAATCATTGATTTAAAATGTGAATGTCGTTAAAATTAAGTTATAACCTAAGTGAAATTCGAAATGGAAATATGAATGAATTGATATTTCAAGTGAAAATGATATATAAAGTAAATATGATGATTTTGAAATGAATGATATTTTGAAGTGAAAATGATATTTTGATATCAAGTGTGAATAGTTTTCGAAATGTAAAAGAACCAACTGGTGTGTAAAATGACATTTGGTTGTTAAAGAGACCGAGGTCGATTATTGGCATACTCTTTGTCAACGTTGAAACCACTTTAGCAACTATGTACGTCGAGGAGACTCTAGAATGAAGTGGTTGGATTTGTTGTACATTTTTTGGATTTGAAGAAAGAGAACGATGATGGATAGCCCTGACACTTGTTTCAATCTGAAATGACAAAAATAGGATGGTTTGATAGGGCCAATGAGGGTAGCAATCCCTAGCGGACATTCGTTCTTCGATTTTCTTTTTGGACTTGGCCCATACTATTACCCTTGATATTGGTTTTGATTGGTGCACCTTGATTTGGAATGACTTCCCTTTGAATCAAGATGAAATGGATGGATGCGGTGGGCTGTCGTGGCTAAGATGCGTTACCACCATCCTTACGATCCGAACTGGTAGTATCCTACCTAGGGCATAGCCTCACATGCCTTGTAATACCTTTATCCTTGTACGAGACCACTACGAGTTTGGTTTAGTGTTGTCATATCACGGCGCATCCCTATCTCCCGATGTGCTATTAGGGTGTTATATGCAAACTATACGCCAATGCTTAAAAACACGTTAAGGGGGATTAATGTAAAGCCTTAACGCTAAGAAAAATATTTATCTTATTGATTATATAGCATATGCTACTACATATAGATACTTCGATGGATCCTTGAGAGATGGAAAATCTTATAACATCTCTCGAGTTATTGCACACACATTATACACTGGATAGGAGATGTAAAACTCCTTGAACATCTCCGACTCTATTATACTTCTATCATATGTGATATTGATATAACTTACATAAGGTTATTTTAGTTCTGACTCGAGTGTACTGTTTCACTTTATGGTCGGATCAACTGTAAGTTTTCAATGCATTGAAGATCATATTATTATGGAGGATGAAGACAAAGATTTGGTATATTATGTTACTAATATTATTCTCCTCCATTATGTTGTTCTGCTGCATTGTTTTATTTTGTCTTCGTTGTATGTATAACTCTAACTGATGTTATAAAAGTATAATCAACGTAGTGTAAACAATTTCATGAAATGTTTATTTGATTATTATATATTTTCATTCCGCTATGAGATTCAATGTTTATTTTCTTCTTTTCTTATTTTTCTTAATTAACCTCATTTACTTTCTTGTTTCGGATTGTTTTTAGTTGGACATGTGTGGTTTATTGTCAACTTAAACCTCCCGAAATGCGGGTTGTGTCACAGTTCTTTTGAGAAATGTTTAGTCGCCAATACCTGCGCTAAAAAGCATGAAACAAGTTTAAGAAATTTGACACATACACATTGACAAATGAAACAGTGTGGACAAATGGTACCAAAATAAATGCATGACCACGAAGAAGGAAAACTAAAAGGTAACTAAAAATTCAAGCCTTCTTGACGCTGTCATATCGTCATAAAAATAAGTATGTATTTAACTTTTGACAGCTGTTCACCTATGGCGATAAACAGCCGAACATATTTTAGTGCCTATGATAAAAAAAATGTGTGTCACTAGTAGGCAGAGATATTCCAAGTGATACAGTAATACATTTATTTAGTTATTGCAATAGGTTATACCATTTTGCCCACACGTCGCAAATATTTTAATCATTTATTTTTCATCATCATCTATTCGTGTGATATGATAGGTCTCACAAATTCATTATTTTACTGTAATTAGTTGCTGTAATTTCTTGTGTCATATGATGACATATAATATGGAAAAAAAGAATAGTCTAAAAGGTTAGAATTCTAATCTCATGTGTTGCAAAATGGTACTTTATATTTTAGGCCTACTGATTTTTTAATCAAACATTTCTGCAATTATCAAGTTGCACGTGATTTGATATTATATGTCGTTTGTTGTAAACAATGCAAATCACATGTTCACGACAATATGTTAAAAATAAATGCGCGTTTGGCATACATCCTTTGTAAGGTTTGAAAATACAAAAAACATCCCTCCATTTTTTCAATAAGTTTCCGGTTTCTGTTTTCAAATTTACGCATACGTAAAGACCTAAATATCCTTTATGTATTTAACATTTCAAATGCGTATAATTTTCTGTAGAAATATCGGTTCAGCATAACGTTTTCATCAAAAAATCAAAAGATTATGATCTTTAAAATGACATCCATTATTGATACAAAAAAAAATCATATTTTCAATAAAGATGCAATTATTGCATATATTTGCAGACAATTCTGCAAATTTAAACATCTTAGATTTTTCTTTAAATCTGCAGCTATTGCATATAATTGCAGACATTTCTGCAACTATTGCATATAATTGCAGACATTTTTGCAATTATATGCTATAATTGTAGACATATCTACAATTATTGCATACAGTTGCAACTATTGCATATAATTGCAGACATTTCTGCAATTATTGCATAAAGTTGTGGAAATGTTTAAAACTATTGCATAATTTGCAGACATTTCTACAATTATATGGTATAATTGTAGACATATCTGCAGTTATTGCATACAGTTGTAACTATCGCACATAATTGTAGACATTTTTATAATTATATAGTATAAGTGCAGACATGTCTGCAATTATTGAGTAAAATTGCAGAAATGTTTGCAAGTATTGCATATAATTGCCACTAGTTAGAAAGATAATAAAATTTGTGATTTAATGGTGAAAACGGTTTGTTAATCCGTCGTTTCTATAAGAAATTATTGCATTTTAAAGATTGATAATTAATGGGGTGCAAATTTTAATTACAGATGTGAGAATAACATGCATATATATGAAGAATCAGCAGTGCTACAATGCAAAAGAGGGGTATTGTAGGGAAAAAAATTATAGTATTTGAAAATAGAGATTTAATTTATATCTTTTTCAGAGCATCTCCAACTGTTTGAGAGTTCTCAAATATGAACCGAAGAAGCTCTCCAACAGGGGTCCAAAAAAATTACATAGTGCAAAACGGGGGGGCCAAAGTGCCGGAATGGGAGATCAGGCGAGGCGCATGTTAAACAGACGCCTGAATACCAGGCGCCTGTTGAACAGGCACCTCATTGTGAGGCGCCTGTTCAACAGGCGCCGTGTATCTAGGCGCCTATTCAACAGGCGCCTGATATCCAAGCACCTGTTTAACATGTGCCTCTTTAATTTCTCCCCGACGGTAACCCCCAACAGCCATATTTCCCCTTCAAATACAACTCCCCTCCTCTTCTTCCATTCACAATCAATTTTCTTCATCCATCACAATTTTTTATCGTCACTAATCTCAACTGAAAATATACTCCGATTTCGATGTCGATGCTGCAAGGTCCAGTTTTGAAAACTACGACTTACGAGGCATTACGGTTTCGATTGGGGATGAACTAACTAATGCAAGTTGGAGCGCTGCGGAAGACTATGATCTTTGCTACATTTACTGTGCACTCTCAGTCGATCCTATTCGAGGGACAGATCAAAGTGGTGAGACTTTTTGGGGCAAAATTACTAATTGCTACAATCAGAAGAATATCGATCGGAAAAGAATGCTATCTTCAGTCAAAGGTCATTATGGAAAATTAAATCGTCAAACACAAACGTTCGATTCTCAAATTTTCAAGCTAAATCAAAAGAATCCTAGTGGATTTGGAAATGAAACGCATTTGGTAAGCTTTAATATAATTTCATTGTTCTACTTTTTATCATAGTTCTCTAATTATACTAGTGTTTTTTTAACAGAGAATTGTCGCAAACAAGTTGTTCAAATAAATCTATAAACCTGATAGTAAAGAAGCACCACATTTTTATCAGTTTATGCATGTATATGACATGTTCTTCGAGTACGTCAAATGGAAATCATCGCTTCAGAAAATCATTCAACAAGTTCAATCAAACAGTGGTCGGGGTAAAACGTCTAGAATTGGAGAAAGTTCTAGTCCTAGGGAATCGCTAGGAAGCTAGGTTTAGGACCAGAAGAAGACCCAACCCCACCGAAGATCATTTTTTAGGCCATAGGAAGAAAAGCGGCCAAAAAGAAGCAGACTGTTGGAGCAGATCAAGTAGAAATTAGAAAAATCCTGCTTGAATCTGAAGATAGATTTAACCGGACAATGGAAACTCGAACAATTCAACACCAAGAAAAGTTGTCAAAAATGGATCAACTTCTTGCTGGAAACTAGCAAAGAGATGAAGATGCAATAATGTTCATGGATACATCACACATGTCTGCAGAACAAGTGGAGTATACGGAGCAAAGAATGAGAGAAATTATGAGGGTCATTAAATAAATTACCGTTCTACAACCTTTGTATCTTTTAATTACCGTTAGTTGTATTGTGTTCTGAATGCAAGCAATTATTAATATAAGTATTTTCATTGAAATTGCATTACATTGAAAAAAGATTATAACAACATTACATTAATTAAACATAAAAAGATTACAATAACAATAATAAATAACAACATAAACAACAGTAGGACAAATAATAACAGAAATATAGTTTCATTGATTTCCAGAAAAGCTCCAAAGATGATCTATGAGATCGTTTTGCAGTCTTCGATGCAGCTGAACAACTATGGTAGGTCATTTGGCTTTCTACATGAAACTCGAGTTCTAGTGCGATTCTAATCATTTCGTGCGCCAAACAGGCGGTGGTGTTGGAGCACCCTCGTAAAAGTAATTTTCTTCCATGTCTCTTTCATCCTCTATAATCATATTATGTAAAATAACACAAGTGTATATTATTTTGGTCATTTTAACTGGTGACCAAAGTTTGCATGGATTACTGACTATGGCAAATTCAGATTGAAGAACCCCAAATGCTCTTTCAACGTCCTTCCTCTTGCCTTCTTGCATCGCTGCAAACTTCGATTGTTTATTGTTTTGTGGGTTAGGAATTGTCTTGACAATGATACTCCATTTAGGATATATACCATCGCCAAGATAATATCCATGATCGTACATGTTACCTCCTAAAGTAAAGGTACAAGGAGTTGATCTACCGTTTGCTAAATCATTGAACAACGTAGATCGTTCGACAACGTTAAGATCATTGTTCACACCCAGCATTCCAAAAAATGCATGTCATATCCATAAGTCATATGACGCTACAACTTCAAGAATAATAGAGGAACTACGAGACTTACCCTTATAACCTCCAACATACGCCTTTGGACAATTCTTTCACTCACAATGCATGCAGTCTATGCTGCCTAACATTCCAAGCCAACCTCTACTACCATGCATATTTAATAACATTACTATATCTGCCACGTTCGATCTGCATAAGTATTGATCACCGTAAATGTCCGCGATAGCTCGATAGAAATGCTCCAAACACTATAATACCATGCTTTCCGTTACTTTCAAATTTTCATCAAGCGCGTCTGCCGTTCCTACATATGCAAGCATTCTTAGTGCAGCTGTCATTTTTTGAATTCCTGTCAATCCCATTATATGAGATGCATTGGGTTTAAAGATAAAATATTTATCGTGCTGCTTGATACATTGTAGAATTCTAAGAAATAGAGGACGCCGCACGCAGAATCTTCTTTTAAAATCAGCATCTATGTAAGTAAGATTTGGAATGAAGTAGTCTTCCATCAGTCTGTCATTGTGCCATGAATGTCTATGATTTTTATACCGATGACCAACAACTGATTCATCATGTTGCCTGCTCGATTGACCAACATGTAGTGCTGCCATACTTATTAGTTCCTTTTCGCGACGAAAATGATCTTCCATCATTTCATCAAATTCGTCGTCGTATCATCAAAAAATATATAATCTTCGGTAATCATTTGTTATATTTGAAATTGTATGAAATAAGAATGAGCAATAATACTTCTCAGCATCTAACAATTTTTTTATAGCTTAAAGCACTTGCTGGCTTTCATAACAAAACAAACAATCGCAGCTGGGTAGCATTAATTCAATTCAACCACCATCTATAAAGTAGATTCCATTTATGTTACATCTGCAGTGTCTCGTCCCATCTAAACACTATTGACTGTTGATGTAGTGTCTCGTCTCAGCATACAACTGTAGCCATGTTCTTAACATACACTATTGACTGTTGATACAGTGTCTTGTTTGCAATGTCACATCTGCACTGTCTTGTCCCCTCCATACACTATTGATTGTGTAGGCAATGTCTCGTCCCATCATACAACTGTAGCCATGTTCTTAAGGAAATAATACAAAAAGAAACAAGACAACGTTACTGAAACACCCAAACATTAATACAGTCAACAACAATACATACACAAACAATAATACACTCCACAATAATACAACCAACAAAAAGACCCCGACTAGGACTTAGAACCGACACTAAGAAACTACCTTGTTACAGTCAAATTGTAAGTTGTACATGACATTTCGAAGATGTCTTATTTCTCATTACAGCTCGTTGGCGTATGTTATGGCCCTTGGGCACAACCGTTCATCAACCCATTCTACATAATTGCACCCTTCAGGCCAGAATGGACACAACTGGATTCGTAGACCAATATCTTCGCTATCAGCTATAACCAAAACTTCAACCTTATAACCACAGTGGCAACATACTGCGTAAGAGTCAACCTCTTGTTCAACCGAAGGTTGCAAATTTGGTACTTGTTCAACCTCCTGTGGTTGTTGACGAACCAACTGTACGTATAGAGGTTGAACATCTTCTTGAAGTGTGAGTTGGTCAATATTTGAGAATTCACGAGCAACATCCTTGTAATGCTGGTCTTGATAATTGATATTCCAATCTTCATCGGTGTGTTCGCTTTCCATTGGAACGTAGCCGAAATCAAAGTCAGTAGATGATGACGAGGAAGGCATTGATACGAGTATTAGAAGATTAAAGGAGCGGAGAACTGAATTGTGTGTTTGAGAAGAAAAGCTCTTACGTATATATTGAAGTATGTGAATGCTAAAAATTATTTATGTTTAAATATGAGCACAGTATTTTGATTTGACAATACAGTAGAAAGTTAAATTACTCATAAACAGGACAACAATAAATATGCATATACAAAAACAATAATACACTCAATAATAATACACTCAAATTACGGATATCCAAATCGTTCTAGCCAATTTTGACGTATGATATAAGCCTCATGTCCAGTGAATGTGCTGTGATATTTGAGAAAGTAACGACCTTCTAATGTGGAACGGGTTGGTTTGCACAAATTTTCAAATATAACCTCATTGATAACCGTACTGTACCGCGTATACGTGTTGTAGAAGTTCCCATAAGCAGTCCTCAACTCTACCTTCGTATGTCTACTACAACACTCAACATTGCTATTGTAAAGTTCAGCAATAGTGTCCCAAAACTGAGTAGCCATTATCTCTTCATCGTCGCACACCTGATCAGTTTGTATAAAAAAATTTACTAACAGTTTCAAATCCGTAGCCGAAAATATTATGTTACACATTGATTGAATTTACCAAACTTTTAAATGTTGTGACATTTGAATACAACACTTTATCTTAAATAAAGAGGTCGTGATCCGCATCAAAAAATGAAGCATGAGATTAATGTCCACGTGTCAAACATCCATAAAAATTTTGATAAAAAAACACAACTGCATTTGTTACTTCAACATTTTAACTTCATATACGCTTAATAATAAAAAAGCGTAAATTATAGTCAACACAATGCCATACTCAACAGAAAATATAATCGACACAATGGCATAACATATAGACAATCACATATAACAGTAGCATCATCACCAACATAATATACAACCAACTAATGTAAGGTGTGAAAAATAATAACACAATCTAAAACATCTAAATGCAGCACATCAGTCTATCTGATCGAAACCACTATCAATCTCCTCATCGTCGTCACTATCATCGTTGATGTCATCAAAGTCGTGAGGCTCGGGTCCAGCATGGAGCTGCTCCTGAAGCTGCTGAATGTAGGTCTGTAATCCATGTATCTGCGCATCATACTGAGTCCGCTGCTGCTGGACCGCAGTCTGGTAACTCCGATACATCATCTGTGTATAATCGAGCGTCATACGCTCAAATGCAGCAATCATCCGTCTATCATAATCCATGTATTGAGAATACTGATATGCGCACAAGAAAAATTTACATAGGTGGAGAATATAATGACAAGTAATTTAAAGAAAAATTAAAACTCGTACAGACCTGATGAGGCTGATACAATCCGACGGATGGTACACCCGTAATAGCGTCATCTATAGGATACCGCAAGAGGTACTCCACCACCTGACCATGTACATCATACACTCTAAACGAATGAGGAGGGAGGTCAAAAGTAGAAGGCTACGTGTACTGAGATGATGTAGGCTCAAAGGTGGCAGGCGGTAGTGGAACTCTAACAGAAGAGGTACGCGGACCAATGTGATCGGAGTTCAAACCCCGAATATAATCAGGCAACGCGTAAGCAAGTGGGATTACTCGAGCCCAATATGAATCAAAGTCTCCCAGAGCTGTAAAAGGCTCACCATCAACCCATCCTACACCCCTCATCGCAAGAATATAAGTTGGTCCAATCCTAATACCACCATACACATCATCCCATGGTAGCGGATCCGATGGAATGCGAACTATATCGTACAACTATAGCCAACACTGCTCTCCTAAATACCATATGAATGGACATGTACGAACATGAAAGCAAACCCTGCGCCATGACATGGAAAACTGAAAAGTGAGTGGATGATCAGGACCGGGCTCTAGAAATTGTAAGTACCGATCCCATGAACGAACGCTAATGTTACCACGTCGCCTCATATTCATCTACTGTCTAGCCTCCATCAGCTCATTGTGCACCCCTTGTGCAACACGGGACAAATGCATAGGAGGACCCCACCGACGCAATCTTGGAAAATAAATATAAGGTGTGGCATTCGCCTCTAGAATAAGTCGGAGGTGCATATTGGTAGTAAACTCGTAGTACCAAAATGGAAGAATGTACCAAAATCCATACATATGTATAGACTGCTGAAGCGCATAAGTATCAAATGCTAGCAGTATCGTAATCAATATATGCAGTCCATCTACATCTACTAATCCAGTCAAAAAACCAAGCCTAATAGCACCCTTTTTCTTACTAAAAAATGTAGATCCAAATAGGTATAATATGAAGGCATGGATAACCGCAGTGTGCATATCCTCAACGGCCATGTACTCTTCTATATACCGCTACAAACAAGTGAGAGTAACAACTCCTCCTCTAACCTCCTCATCGGCCAAAGTCGGTAAATAAGCTGAATATGACTCGAACTCCTCAAATGAACTATCAAATGGAACATGGAGACAATCCGGTCCACCAACCTCTATGTCAGTGAGCGTATAAAAATCTAGAGGAGTCGGGCCTAGCTCAAAATCAGGAAAATGAAATGTGTGAGTGGTAGGCAACCATCTCTCGGTGAGGGCCTCTACCAGGCAACAATCTACATGTGCAAATCTAGGTGAATCTAGAAATTCACCAAAAGGTGACGCATGTAGCCTATCCAAAATCGGCTGCGGTAACTGATCAAAATACTCAGACACACCTATACCAACTACCTCGCATCGCTACGTGACGAACCTAAATATATGATTATTTAATATTAAAGTAAACAAACAATTATCATACACATAAAGTTACATGGTTGTTCATCAAGCAATAAAGAAATAAACGTATACCTGTAGCGTTACTATACCTGCAATAAGTCGATGCGAAACAGTAGGAGGCAAATTGTGCAAGGATCAAAGATCGTCTGGAGTCACGGTAGCATCAGGAGGGACATGAGCATGTCTGATGTTGGCATCTGTCGCATATTGAACGGTGCGTCCACCAGTTTTGACCGAATGGTGCGACATTTGGACGTAAAGTAAAATAAAAAAAATTAACTGAAAAGATGATGGAAGAGGTGGAAATGAAGGGGAGAGGTGGGAAAATGCCTGAAATAGGCGTAAGCACCAGGCGCCTGTTCAACAGGTGTCAAATTTTTTTAAAACGCGGGCGCCTGTTGAACAGGCGCTTAAGCTTCAGACGCCTATTCAACAGGCACCTGGCCTCATTTCTATTGCCTCCAACATTTCGAAGTGCGGAAAATCCGATTTCCGCACTCCGAACTGTTGGAGATGCTCTTATGAGGAGGATATTTTGTGTATTAAATTTGATTTTAGAGATGTGTCCTTGTTTTCTGTAATGCTCAAATAATGGAATGTCTAGTCAGATCCGACCCAAATCAAAGTTGGGCCACAAAATATAACTAATGGTGTCAGACTGGAACTTGTATCCAATATTCAAATCTGGACCAACCAACCATTCATGCTAAGTTAAACACAAATAAGCCTAGATTAGCAGACAGTGGGTGGATCGCAAAAGTTTAAAGGTTATAATTTCCAAATTTTCAAAACATACGACCTCTCCTCAAAAGCATGCTATAGAAAAAACTCTTATTTTTAAATTTAGAAAATTTATGGATAACTCTTCAAATATTTACAAAAAAATCTGTAAATTTTAAAATTTCTAAACTACTAATATTTGCAGAGTGCTATGCGCATATTTGCAATTTTTCAGAAAAATTCAAAATGTTTTTTGATCGTAAAACATAAGATTGTTGTTCAGATTTTAATATTTGAAAATACAATTTTTTTAAACCAAAATTAAACATAGGTATGTAATTTAAATCATGTTTTAAGGAATGGTTTTTCACATATCAAATCTGAAAATAAGGAAAGAAGCAAATTTTCACTGCGCACACATATATATATATATATATATATATATATATATATATATATATATATACATATATGTATGTATGTATGTATGTATGTATATGTACCATATTGTATGTAATTTTTTAAAATGGTGAAAAAGGCTCCGTTAGAGGGTACAGTTATAGGCAGCGAACCACCTTCCAAACCACCAGATCTAATCCCAACAGCAACTACCAGGGTTTCAACTTCCAGTGGAGTGTTCTTTAGATAAACATGGGCAGAGGTGGTAAATCAGTTTGGTACGTTCAATGTAGAAGATAACCAATCTGATATCCACTTTATTCCTCCAATCGGTACAAGGACCCTACTTGTTTCGATGCCATATTCAGTAATTACTTTGAATTCTTTGAAATGGACTAATACCATAATTACTTACATCATGGAGAAAAGATCGGTTTACGAACATTTCAAGAGGTTTGTTCAAAAAAGCATGAAGCCATCCTCTGAATTTGAAATATTATACAAGGCTAAGGTGGTGTTTGTTTAAAGTGAGTTTTATTTTCTGATTTTTTAATACTAATTTAAAAATATTAGAAGGGTGGAGAGCTGGCGGATAGAATGGAAGGAAGATGAAGAAGACCACGGAGGCGATGGAAAAACGTTGGAAGGATGAATTGTTTCTTATGCTTATCTTTATTCTCAAAATATTTTGTATATTAACTTTGTATTCTAAATTGGTCGTTTTCCACAGTATACAGTCGCCGTGCGTGTTTTTGCATGGACGAAAACTAAAAACTAAAAAAGGTGAACCAAACACAACCTAATGGTTTTGTTCTAATCAAATTTTGATCTTCTAAAGATTTTAAAAATGGCAAACAACAGCTAGGTGATGACAGTACGATCAAGTTAAAGTGGAAAATGTTGTCACTGATGATTCGAGTAAAGATAATTATTGTCTGGCATAAGAAGTATTTTTGACAACTCAAAGCAGCAGTTTAAAGATAACATTGCAGAACATATTACTGAAATACCTCAACAAGATGATAAAATAAATGTTTCCTATTTCATCACAGCAAATCCAATATATGAGAAGAAGCATGAGTCGAGAACCCACCAAAAATCAATAGTTCCCCTTAAAAAGCGAACAAGGAGCTCCGAATAGATTGACTGAATATCATGTCTTGGAACATCAGAGATACGAATATAGATGCGAAGATACATCATGTATACACGCTTCTGAAAAACAACAAACTCGGTATTTTGGATTTATTGGAAAATAAATTAGACAATAGTAACATTGGAAGGTTCCATTCTCAATTATCTACTAACTGGGAAATTATTCACAATAATGATATGGGTTGCAAATGGCGAACTTTAATTGTTATTGAATCATCTGTGTGGAAACATGATTTTTTAGATAAAAGTGAGCACCACATTACTTTTACAATTGATAAGTACAGAAGGCTTTCACTATGTGCTTACTTTTTTTTATGCTAGTTACGGAGAAATAGAAAACTTCATGGGTATACGACTTAATGCTTCTTCGATAGGACTGCCTTGGATGGTATTGGGAGATTTAAATAATTCTTCGAGTCCAAAGGACGGAAAGGAAGGACTTCCAATTCATTTCTCCTATATAGAAAATTTTAAAAATTGCATGCTTGCTTGTGGTTTAGTGTAAACTGTGTTACAGGGGTGCAAATAGATATGGCATAGGAGAGGCACGATAACAAGCATCAATAAAGTGCTTGTTGACTACGGTTTCTTCACTAAATTCTCAGATTTAGTCACAATTGCAGTGTCATCTATTCACAGCGGTCATACTCAGATTTTGGTAATATTTACAGTTCAAATGCAACATATTAAAGGTAGACCATTCAAATATGTTAACACTTAGCACCAAAATGACTGCTATTTAGAATATATTCAAGAACGACTCAAAGCAACCACTTTGGAAGGTGCAATATATAAACTAATTAATATTTTGCAATCTAAAAATTTTTTGAAAATTTGGAACACCAGAATTAAAAATAACCTAATACAGCAACTTAAGGAGTATTACAAGACATTCTTATTATTGGACGATAACCAGGAGGAGGAAGCATGTTACGAACAGCTTACTATTATACAAATCCAGTTAAAAGAACAGCTCACATTGATTTCCAAAAGCAACAAAGCAAGATTTTATGGTTGCAGACTGGAGATACAAATTCCAATTTCTTCTATGCGGAAATGGCATTGCCGTAACATAGAAATAGAATCCAAGCTTTGTTGAACTCAGATGGTGAACATACTAGTGAGGTATAAGATAGTAATGCGTATTATAATATAATTTAATGATATTGATTTGAATATGATTTATTTAATAACTCTTTGAATGTAAGCTCCATGGATTGTAATAATATATATTAATATAAGAATGGAATAATTTAATAAATGAATATTGGAATATTTGAAATGAACAGAAACAGTTGTGGTATATTGAGAATTCGTCTGAAATCTAACATTGAATACAAACTGCAATAAGAGTTGCTGGGATTCTTTAATTGAAAAGAAAAGACTAATACGTTGTAATTAATAAGTTTAACGTAAGAACTTAAATTTTAAATTAAATTAAAATAGACATTTTAATGAAGTTTAAGCTTTAACTTGAAAAGAATAAAAAGATATTAGCACTAATTGGAAAATAACAATGGAATATACGACGATCATGCTCGGCCGTCCATTTTAGGGTTTGGATTCAACGATGGATCGTCGACTATACGACGATCAGAGAATACT
The DNA here is from genome assembly GCA_030765085.1 of Allium cepa. NCBI lineage: Eukaryota > Viridiplantae > Streptophyta > Magnoliopsida > Asparagales > Amaryllidaceae > Allium > Allium cepa. The sequence goes on along the minus strand of CM060940.1, from coordinate 851,623,599 downwards.
GAAGTGTAGAGGGTGATGAGTGGAGTCGACAATGGTCTCTGATCATCGTGTAGGTACTCAGTTCACCAGAAACTGCGATAGAACGTGGGGTGGCGCGTGAGGCTAGGTAGGGCGGCAGGCTGAGGGGATCACGACGGTGAGGTCTCATCTGGACGTAGTCGCTCGTGGCTGCAACGATTTAGGCATGGATGTAGTGGCAATTTGGGTTGTTTGATCGAGTTCTGTTCTTATTCGTAGGGTTTGAAGGTTCGGTTATTTACGTTTCTACCCTTTGTTTATTTTTATTTAAATTTTAAGTTTCAATCTTCTAACTCATATAACTTTTGCATACGAACTTCGATTGATGCACAGTTTCTTCCGTTCGATTCGTATTGAAATTCTGGACATTATGAAACTACTTTGGTTGAATTTGAAGACTGTTGAGATATTGGGCTTCTATTGGATTTTAAATGGGCTATGAATCCAAGATGAGTGGTTAAACCCACTCACGCAATACTAAAATTTTCGTTGCAAGTTAAATCAAATTTATGATGCGATATATAAATCTCGACCGCTGTTTGTTGATTTAAATTGACATTTGAATTGATATTAAATCTGAATTGACATTTAAATTTATGTTGAAATTTAATTGCTAGTTAATCCCCCCAACATTGATAACTATTAACTTTTATGACATATTGGTTGATTTGGATGTTGTTTGAAATGATGCTTATTGATTGATACATTGGATGTATGGTTGTTTATTTATTTTAATATGTCCATATTATCACCTTGTATATTATAGACATCATTTAAATAGTCGTTTGGTCATTTTAAAAATTGGATAACTATGACAGTTAAATTATGGGTTGAAATGATATATACCCATACAATTTCTTGAATCGGATTGGTCTGAATGATATTGTTTAAAGGAAAATAATAATTTGGATTTATATGAAATTGATTATTTTTTAATTCAAGCTTAGAAAAGTCAAAATTGAAATTGCTTAAATAAAATTGTTTGAAGGATTTAACTTGGAATATTAAAGCCGAAATTGAGATACGATGTAAATTTATCAGAATTGAATTATTTGGAAGGCCTATAATTTAAACTTTGGATTTATTTTAATTAAAGAAATTTAAATTGGTATTTTCGATTTTGATTAGAAGATGGAAAATCCCTTAAACATCTTTGAAGCTATTGCACTCATATTTTACGTGCTATTGATTTGGCTTACATATGAATTTTCAGTTGTGACTCGAGTGTATTGTTTTTCGTTATGCTCGGGTCAGCCTGAGTATTTCAATGTTTGAAAAAATTATTCCTTAAAGATAAAGCTGAAAATTTGTGATCGTATTTATTATTATTTTTCCGCTGCATTATTTGTATGTTTATTTATTGTACACTGATTGATGTTGTAAAATGTGTAATCAAATGTATATTGTAAACCAGCTTCATGCACTGTTTTATTTGATTATTATATTTTGTCATTCCGCTACGAGATTCTATGTATTGCTTTCATTCTTTTCTCTTGTTTTTTTTATTTAGCCCCATTGATAATCCACCATTTTGAACAATTTGAATTAGACATGTGTGGTTTATTGTCGACTTAAATTGTTCAAAAAGGTGGGTCGCCTCATAAAACTTTCGGTTAAGTGATATTATAGACTCATGTATCCTATGCATTAGGATAATTTGGGTTGTGCATCTTATTATGATTTATTTTACGAAAAATTTTCATTTTTCAAAAAGAAATGGAATATTCGATGATGTTGGACAGTTGAAAACTTCCGAATTGATATGAAAATTTAATCAAAGTGTTTCTGTGAAATTATAAGAAAATTAGTTTTTTCAACTTATAAATTTGTGAAAATAGTAAGCTAAACTAGTTTTGTATTTATTGAACATCCCGGTAGAGAAAACACAATCTGGTATTGTACATATACTCTTACAATGTAGAAGAGTATTATCTGAATATGAACTCAAGTTCAAAGTGTTGATAAACATAAGTTGTGTTTTATAAGATATTTATAAACTTAAGTATTAGTTTCATGAAATGGTTCATAAATGATTTAGTATTAAATGAAATACTATTGGTGTTATTAAATGTTATTTAAAATGAATATGAATAGAAAAATAATTGGTATAAAACAATGGAATAAGTACGTAAGTTGTACATAGATCATTTTATTTGCGTAACTGTCTTTGATCCAGATTCGAATATATGATTTCGTGCTGATTTCCACTGGTCCGAGTTAGAATTTTTCACTCAATTGTTGACGGCGAACACTTGATATATGTACATATCGTATAGCTTTAATATGATTATATGTTTTGACATTAGAAAATGCAAATTATATGGCTATGAATTATATGGTTGGTATGATTTGCAAGTGAGATACAGGTTTATGAAAGCAAAGCTAGTTTGATGCTATTGGATTTCATGAGTAGAGTGTGGTTGCTCAACAAATAGGTGCATGTCTATGTTGTTGTTTTGGTTTGATGATTTTATGCTCCAGATATGGAAGATCATTTTTGGGCATTTGTTTTCTTTTGTTGGTTTAGGACTGTACTGGCAAGTTGTTTGTTTTTTCGATCGAGCAGCGCAAAAGAGGTACTGTCAAAAAATTTCGTAACTTTAAGAGACTCGAAAAATTAATAACCCATTTCAACTAATTTGTTGGGAAAGCTTAAGGGTTTAGAGACATTTTTCTTACTTCGAAAATTACAGGGACGAAATTCTTTTAAGGGGGAAGAATGTAACAACCCAAAATTTTATCATTTGATTTTGAATATTTAATTATTTTTAAGATTGAAATAATTGGTTTTTAAAGTTTAAAAACTTGAACTCAAATATAGGGAATATTTGAAATGTGATTTTGATATTTGAATAGTGATTTAAAATATCTAGATTTTGAATTAAATATTAATTAAATGGATTTAATGGTCTTATTTAACTTCTTTTAATTAATAAATAATAACAGTGAATTCATTTTGTAAATTTATCTGCAATAATAAATGTTTTTCGAATAAATTATAGGAAAAATTAATTTTATTATAACGACTCGATATTTATTGATGTGTTTTATTTTAATTTATTTGATTTTTTTTATAATTTTTAATTTGGAAAATACTTAGATTATCGTTTGATGATTTATTGGCAAACGACAGTGTTTTTGTGATTTTATGGAATCAAATAACCTATGTATATTATTATTGTTTTGGGAATGTATTCGATTTTTTGTGCATGGCCATATATTTTTTGTCGTTTGCAGCTCATACGTGAACGAAACTATATGTAGCGAGATGTTGGAAAAACTGAAAATATAATTAACTCAAAATACATAGAAAATTGGTATAATTACTCTTCTCTCTCTTCTTTTACCATTCCGTCCATTTTTCACTGAAACAAAGAAACTTATAAATCCACTTCTTATAAAATTAAAGGCAAAATATTCAAAAATAAAAAATAAATAAAAAGATGTGGTCTTTGAATTTAATATTGTGACATCTACATTTCCATGTGAAAACCATTGCTTTCGGTGCAAGGCGAGGGTTTTTTGCAGTTTAGACGTGAGTACATTGGAACCAAGGTTTCATTTTTCTCCACGTATGGTCGATAATAGGTGATATGGATATAGTTATGGGGTTCATCATGTGAGGCCGCACCTTTATGCAGAATTGGTTGGAGGTATGATCACTTTGGGTGAGTCGCGATCGTATAATGCAAGAGATAGGGTTGGGGATTCACTTTTTGATAAGGTTGTTTTTTTTTCTTTTGTAAATGGGTAAGATTTTATTAAGGGCATATACAGCCCAAGTTCGGTTTAGCCCATTACGACAAGCCGTATGGGAATAATACAAACATGTCTTGCATAACTACAACTACTTACGTTTCCAATTATACTTTTATTAGTTCTCATCTTCTTCACATTCATGGCAGCTGATAGCTTGTATTTGGGCTTTCTCCCAATGAACTTTGTCGATCCTCTGCTGCAGTTTGAACTTCATATGATTCCGACAAGGTGAGTTCATTCTTTTTGTTTCTCTTCTTCACTAATTGGATGTCAGATCTAATGAGTTTGCTGATTTCCCCACTACTGCGTTGTTTTCTCTCATATAACCTGCGATTTCTCTTCTTCCACACATTCCAAACTGTCGCAGTGATGAGAACACTGGCCAATTTGGATTTGCTGTTTACGCCATCTCCTCTCCGCAACAGGTAATGTATTTCCTCCTCCAATGTACTTTCTTGTTGAGGCAAATTTTCTTTTGTTTTGCATTTTGTCCATACCTCGTTCGAGAATTTGCATTTGAAGAACAGGTGATTATGTGTTTCTTCCTCCTGTTCGCATAGTTCACATTTGTTTTCTGTAATAATTCCCCATTTCATAAGTCTGTCTTTAGTAGGCAAACGTTTTTGAATCACTTTGTATGCTGTGAAAGCCATTTTTGGGTTATTTACTTTGTTCCAGATGATTTTGCTCCAATCAACTTTATTATCATGATGTCGAATCTCTTCCCAAGCTGTTTTAGTAGTGAAATTATCCCCCGTAGGCTTTCAGATCCATATATCACTTTCTCGCCCATTGTAAATTGGCATGTATTGTATTTTCTCCTTGGTTTCTCTTTCAGTGGTAAACTCGAGCAATCCCATTCATTATTTTTAATTATGTCAGATACAGTTTTTTCAGGGCATCCATAATCCGAGTAAGTAGTGATCCCCAGAATGTCTATCAAAGATGCGTCTGTTATCCAAGGGTCCTTCCACAGGTTGGTCTCTCGCCCTTAGCTATTTCTTTGCCACAACACTGAGCTAGTGTTTTCCTTATTCGCATGATAGCTTTCCAGTTTGTTGAAGCATTATTGTCTATCTTCATGCACCAAAAATTATCTTTAATGTATCTTCTTCTCATCCAATTTCCCCATAATCCTTTTCCTTTGATTATCCTCCAAGCTTGTTTTAATGTGGAAACCATTCCCATGTCTTTAATTCGTCTAAGCCCACTCCACCCTTATCTTTTGGTCTACATAGATCCTCAAATTTTATTTGATGCATGCCTCCTTTCCAAATGAAGTCTGCACAGACTTTTTCAATTTTTTTAATTGAGGCATCTGGTATTTGGAATGTCTGTAACCAGAAATTGATTTTGGCATGAATAACTGTGTGTACCAGTTCTATTCTGCCTGCTAGTGATAAAAGTTTGGAACTCCACCCCTGCAATTTTTCTCTTATCGAGGAAACCAGTACTGCACATTCTCTATCAGTTATTTTATTTGTTGATAGAGGGACACCTAGGTATTTAACTGGAAGTTCTCCTTCTTTCACTGTTAAGATATTCAGGATTTCATTTCTATTATTGCATGTCTTGTTGAAATAGCATTTAGTTTTTTGTTCGTTCAGTTTAAGTCCTGTATATCTCTCTAGCTTGCAGAAAATTTCTTTGATTGATCTAGCCGAGGCATTGGAGGATTTTATACAAATGAGCAAGTCATCTGCATATAGTAGGTGGGTCACAATAGGCTGGATGTTGTATATTGGCTGATGTAATTTGTTGTGTGTTGCCAACTCCATTTGTAACGAAAAATATTCCATGGCAATAGCAAACAAATAGGGAGAGAGGGGATCGCCATGTCTTATTCCTCTGTTGGATACTAGGAAGCCTTTTGGTATCCCATTGATCAATATTGAGTAGGTAGGAGTGGTTGTACATTCTTTTATTATATTCACAAATTTTGGAGGGAATTCCATCGATCTTAGCATATGAATGATAAAGTCTCTATTTATTTTATCATACGCTTTATGAAGATCTACTTTTAGACAGAATTTGTCTGCACCTGGTTTTTTGAAGTTTCTAATCAATTCATGAGCCATCAATGAGTTTTCGGAAATGCTTCTTCCTTTGATGAATGCACTTTGACTTTCTGAAATAAGGTCAGGTAAAATAAGTTTCATTCTGTTGCACAGGATTTTACTTAAAATTTGATAAGGTTGTTGAAGATTAGTGTTTATAGCATTGTTGTGAAGCTTGTGCGAAGGGGAGTTGAACGGAGGTGGTTTGGTGCATTTTAGGGGAGAGACGAGGGTGAAAGGGGGCGATTAGGGATTGGGCCATGATAGGTTATTTTGTACACCTGTACAGGTGCATGATTTTGAAGAAAATTGGAAGAAGAGATTACTGTGTAATTGGGTAATTAGTAACGTAATTAGTTTGATTAATGAATTATTTGATTTTGAAAATTTATAAAACGAATAACTTCTTCATACGAGGTCCAATCGAGATGCAGTCTTTTGCATTGCATTCATAATGGTGGTAGGTATACGATGGAACTAGTTTCGCTGAATTTGGAGCAAGTGAAACTTTGATCTAAAATCGATGTCGATTTTAGTTCAAACTGGAGTGCTTAAGCGTCCGCTGGAATTTCGGCGAGTTAAACTCACATTTTTAGATAATCAACATGACATGTATTGGATAAAATATACTATTTATGTTTAAATGAATTATTGGTTGGTGTGGTTAAATATCCGCTTTTAAAAAACAGAATGACTTTTGAAACGAAATACTTTGAATTTTAAAGAGAAATATGAATTTCTCGACATTATAATTTTAAATTTCCAGTTGTATTCTTATGGATTTTATTTCAGTTATATACTGTTATATAGATTGTTAAATGTCGAATTTCATAGTTGTGGGCATATTGGATATGACACCGACATATGTTAAAAGTTGAACCTTTTAGAGAAAAATGTAGCAATAGCATTGGTTAAGTGCTATAGTAACTAGTGGTTGTATTATAGTATTTTGAAATACTATAAACCGTTGTTTTGGGTTGGAAATGGTTATTGATTCAGAGAATGACCTTTAATTATGATTTTGCTAATTTCCATGATATTTTGTTTATAATAGTTTTGAACTTCTCTATTTCACCTCAACCTTTTTATTTGTTTTTCCTAAATATTTGAAAATGTTTTAAAATTATTTGGAAAGTATTTATTCTTATAGGAAAATTATTAAAATAATGAGTGTTTATTTGGTTTGTCCTTTATTTTAAAGTGATTCTACTTTTAAGAAGAAGATAGAAATATTTTAGAATAAATATTTGTGAAGCGTTTATATAAAACGTTGCATAAAAGGATAGATATATAACTATTATTTTATATGTAAAAACAGTTTTATAAATAGCATTTTATAAATAAAGAAAGGTTTTATAAATGATATTCCAGAAAAAGAAAATTAATGTCATTTTTTTCTTTTTTTGGCAAGGCCAACCGGTTTTACAGTGGACCGTCCACTTTTTATTACGAACGTAATAAAAATTTGAAGTACAGTAGAAAGGTAAAAGCAACTTAAGTACTAAGAAAAATAAAAAAGACAGCACAGGAGTGTGATAGACATATCACAACTACTATATGAATATGGAAAACAACTACTCCTCCGAAGAGGTATCATCACCATCCACAAAATCATGGGAAGACTCCATAGGGACACTCCCCAACAGACCAGCATAGGGGCGGAAATGGGAAGCAAGACAATGATCATAAGCCACCGAATCATAAGAGTACAAAAAGGAACGATCCTAGGATGAATCAGCAAGCAAGATAGAATTCGATCTTGCAAAATAACCATCCAAAACATGAGCTAATGAGTCACCAGACGGTCTATAATAAAGGCATCTAAGGTCTAGATGATCATCAGAAACAAATCTAAAGAAAGAATCATCCAAGGGATTAAATCTCATGTCAGAAATGTGATCAACCCAACACCTCTCAGCATCATCCCAAACAATAGAGGGACAAGGCAACAGGAATTGCAGAAACATCACCAGCGACCAATGGTAAACGTGGCGGAACAGGAACCTAAACAGGAACCGCTGAAACATTAGAAGGCGCCACAAAAGATGGAGGGGAAGCAGGCTGAGAAATACAGGGAGCCGGATCTGGGACAGAAAAAGGAGCCGCAAGAGGAGGAGCAACCTGAGTAGAAACCTTAGGAACCCATTTCCTGAGCGGAGGCCGAGGAAGAAGGATCTTAGGAGCAGCCGCGGTAGCAACAGAATGCGAGCAGGCGATAGCCAAGTGGCCAAAGGAGTGACAGGAGGAACAAATATCTGGAACCCAACCATAGCGAACACGGACCTCCACCACGTGCCCAATAGCTAGCTGAACAGGTATAGAGGAAGGGAGGGGCTTAAAAGGGGAAATCTCAATCAAAGCCTTAGCGAACATCAATTTTTCTCGCGCAGCCGTATTAGAGTCAAAACATTTCAATTTTTCTACATTACAAGCAAGCCAATTCAAACCAAGTAAAGGTTGAAGAGCAGAGAGAATATGGGAGAAGTAAACCCAAATAGGAATGGAGAGGACTTGCTCACGAGCAAAGCAACTATCGGAGTCCAAGGAGTAATAATAAAAGGTTGCCCACCAAAAACTGAAGGCTCGGCCTCAAGAACACAACAACGATCATCCTTGGAGGAAAACAGAAGGAAATACATAGAGCAAACCAGCCTAATGCGAAGGTCGCCACGAAGCCTCCAAGCCCCACGACAAACCGAAGCCGCATCGTGAAGGCGGTGCATAGGGTCAAGAAAGAATCCAACCAAGTAATCGGACCAATAATACAAATCGGCTTGCATAACAATAGGAGAAGGGATCATCACTCTATCAACCTCAACAATTTCAAATTCAATCGGGTCATAATCACCCGCATTACGGGGCAATGAAGTAAAAAGAGAAGACCATGATTTCGTACAAGCCATGGAAGGAGCATCAGGACTAGAAGGCTTCTCAAGGAAAGGTTTAACAGCAATGGTAGCTTGGATTGAATCAACAGAACTCCTTTCAATGAGAATGGGAGCACAGTTCTCATCGGCATTTTGACAAACATCATGGGGGCATTGTGCAAAACTCGTACAACCAGCAGCACCAACAAGCTTCGCTCGGTCAGACAATCCACACCCCACCCCAACAACACAAGAAACATCATTATCGGTCACACTCGGCTGGAAACCACCAACATCAGATTGACAAAAATTACCAGGCGAGGGAGTCGAATTCAGTGACCGAGGGCTAGTGCAAACATGAGCAGCGTGGGATGAATGAAGAGCGGGAAGGGGAGGAAATTCAACAACAGATAGAATGGGCGGCACTTGGCTCGACTGCGCAGGAGGCCCGACATTAAAAAAAAATCTAGGACGGGTAGAAGAAGGCGAAGAGGACAGCGGATTTGGGAGGAGGGGAAGGGGAGGCGAAGCTGGCATGAAGACGGCGGGGAGGAGGACGGAAGCGAATCCGAGGCTAAAAAGAAAAAACGAACGGAGTTAAAAACGAATGGTCAGGAGTCGCCATTGTTCAGTCGCCACTTAAAACATTAAACACCATTGTTCAGTCGCCAATGTCATTTTGATAAACTAGAATAATTAGTTACATTAATAAATTTATGGTGATATAGAAAATTATCATTTTATGAAAGTAATTGGTCTTATTTTGGAAAAGAAGAATTATATTAAGCATATAAGATTTATAAAAATGAGTTTTTGATATATATATATATATAAGGGATTTTTTTAATAAGCGATTTTTATAAAAGGTTTTCAAATTTTATTTTTAGATTTATAGGAAGTATACGAGTTTTCTAATTATATATTGGAGATTTATTAAAGTAGTTTATAATTATATTTGGGGTTTTATAAAAGAAGAGAAATGATATTTTATAAAAGGAGTTTTATAAATGGAGTTGGGATTTTATGAATAAGTTTTATGAATGGTGTTTTATAAAAAGAGTTTGTAAATATAAAAGAGTTCTATAAATCAAAAGGCGTTATATAAAGGAATTCTATAAAAGAGATTTATAAAAGAATTTTAATAAGAAGTTGAGACTTGATTTCTGTAAATGACCATTTTAAATTTATGATGTGTGGAAAATGTTCTTTTCATACTTAACACTGAATTCCGAGGTATGAAAACTCATCTCTATCTTGAAAACTAAGAATGTGAATCGAGGAAAGGAGAGTTTTCTAGCTTGTTCGATTGCATTTTCAATCGAGGATAGTACTGTTTGAAACATGGAAGTGGTGGTAAGTATATTTGGTCTAATTTCTATGCGATTTATTTACTTTCACCAAAAAGGAAAATGTTTGGTTTATTATTATTATCAATATTTTAAACGACATTTGTTTAAACCTAATTAAGCGTGATTTTGGAAATCAAATTTTTCTTAAGATTTGTGAATATACTTGTACCTTTGAGATAAGTATATGAGTATATTTTTAAGTACTTAAAATAAAGTGTTTTCGTGAATACACTAATATTGTTAATATGAGTATATGGGAAAGCTTTTCTAAGTTTTGAAAATGAAATGTTGTATGAGTATACTTATAGAGTTGAGATAAGTATATTAATATTTTTCAAGTATTGAAAAAGGCAGAGAAGGGTTTGTTAATATATCTTTGTAGTGGTATATTCATATATAAAATTACAACGTGATTTTATTTAATGAAGTGATTATTAAAGAGGTTTAGTGGCTACTTTGTGCTTAACCATGCTTGGTTAAATCTATTGTTGAATTGCTTGTTATTTGATTTTAAATAATCGACTATCAAATGTTGGCTAGTTTTTAAAACTAACGTTGTCGTTTCAGAGAGACCGGGATCAGAAATATTATTTGAAAACCACTTCGAACCGACATAAGCGTTCGAATGAAGCCATCTTGAAGATGATTGAAGATAGAGATCTTTGAAGTGTAAGGGCTACTTGCTACTGATCCTAAGAGTGATCCAAAATGAACGTAGTAGAAGAAATGTTTCGGTTTGTTCATATCCTGAAGAAGATGTCTGCATGAATGATGGCGTTGTATTATTGCCTAGAGTGTGGTGTTAGCATTCCAAGTAAGATTTGCTAAAAAGATAAAACACAGCATCTAGCCTCACTAACCAAAAATGACTAAAACATGGTATACGCCACAAGGCTATGTGGGTCACACCCATTAGGGTATTGCCATCACCTTTTCTAGATTATTATTTATGTGTTTAGTGGTGCATGAGAGTTCTCAGAAAAAGGTTGCAAACAACCAAGATGATGTAATATTCGGTACTATCTAGTAAGGGATAGGCCGATCTTGCCATGCATGGGTTCCATGTGAGGCCCTTGGTACACTTTATCTAGAGGTACTCTATGACAAGCGGTACCCAGGTAGCCTTATCATTGATGGAATCCATTCTTCAATAAAGTGTCGTTCAGACTTAGTTGTATGCCTATCATGTTCGAATTTAATTAATGTAACAATTTCAGCTATGATTCTATATTTATTTTAAACTCTAGACATTATTATAATATCAGAAGATTTCTTATGAAATGGTTTAGTTATCGTAAGGTAAAAACCCGTCCTTGTTTATGTACGGTGTGATCTTATGAGATACCTTTATTTTGAAAGGATTTTCATAAAATTAAAATCCATTTGAAGTGTGTCCTCACGCTAGTTTACAGACCGATCCGGACATTATTGTCTTATGATGCTCGGGTCAGACAAAGCATATTTCTAGATGTGGATGCTTTGAAGCTTTAGGAGAATAACTGAATGCCTCCAAGACGTATTCACGTATATTTTATTCTCGCTGCGTTTGTTGTTTGTATTTATCAGTAATTGTGAAGACGAGTTGTTACATTGCCAGACCGATGATAGATAGTTATTTGATTGATGTATGTATGTTATAGTTTTTTATTTTTGTAAAGATTTATTGTATATTATATGTTACTAGTCACGATATGAGTTCATGTTCTGTTTTTTCTTTCTTTTTTTCCCAAACAATATGTTTTTCCAGCATTTGGATATTCGATATGTCAATGAATGTACTGGTGTCGATTGTTGATGGTCGAAAGGCAGGTCATTACAATATGTGTGTGTGATAGATAATTGTTGAAATTTTTGCATCACAATTATGAACTTTGAATTGTAGTCTTTTTTGCAACATCGGTTCATAAAAGTGTTATATATATTATTTTTTGAAATGGGTTCTTTTATTAATAATTAACATATATACCATAAGCATTTCATGCTTAACAAAGATACACTACCCGTATAATCACAATCTTTTTTTTTGAATACAAGGTAAACGGGCCCGGCCCAAACAAAAATAAAAGGGAAAAATACCCGATATCCACCTTATAACGCATAACAAAGCCTAACCCTCCTCACCCTTTCATTCCACCGCCGCTCCTTCAACAACACAAAAAGAAAAAGAAATGGCGGAAAGAAGACAATGCGAAACTTAAGCTTTATCTCCTCCATTCTTCACTCCACTAGACTCTCCCCTTTCCCAGTACGACAAACCCTCATTAAACTTACCCCTCATACCTTCCATCTCTTCTTCAGTGAAAACGTGCTTTAACGCAAAGTTAAAGTCAGGTCGATCTTCAGATCTGAGGTCAACGATACTTAGATCTGTAGATCTATTACTTTGAGAAGTAGCACGAGCCCAAATTGAGGTCTTATCTCTGGTATCCTTGTCAGAATTTAATCAATCAGCTGATTTGTGACAAGAGCTTTTATGATTAATACTATCACTATGCTGGAATTTCGGGTAGGCAAGAAAAAGCTCCAGATGCTTGCTCCCTGCTTCATAATCCCAGTTTTCCGCTAAACTGGCAATATTGGTTTGATCTTTCACTTTATACTTCGATTTATGCATCAAAATAGTACTATCAGTTTCAATTAAACGCCAAATCTGTTCTTTACTGCTGGCTGTTTTATTATGAGAGCGAGCATTCCTTTCTTTCCAAATATGATAGACAGCCGTAGTAATAAGAATGTGAGCTAAATCCCTTTTCATCGACTTTACTTTAAATTTGATATTAATATAGTTGATAGCTTGCTTGAGATCCATTTGCCCGTTGATTTGAATACCCAGCTTAATTTGAATATGCTTCCATAAGAAAAATGAATAGCTGCATTCAAAAAACAGATGATGAGAAGACTCCTTCTCTAGTTTGCATAGGGAACATAGTGAACTTTTGTTACTCAACCATTTATTGATTCTGTCCCAGGTTGGCAGTCTATTATGTAATGCAAAAAAGGTACAGAATGCCATCTTGGGACTGTTCACCTTGTTCCAAATGCAATCATACCAGTCAACTTTATTCTCTTTCTTCCTGATAAAATCCCAAGTATGTTTAAAAGAAAACTTCCCTTTATTGCTAGCTTTCCAAGTCTAGTAATCACTCTCTGCACTTAAATCAATATGAAGTTTACAAATATCCTCTTTATGAGGGTTAGTAATGGGATGAAGATGAGGTTGCCAATGATTATTATTAATAATAGAGGATACTGTTAAATTGGGATTACCAAAGATAACTAAATTATTCATCCAATTTTGTTAATAAAAGAATTATTTTTGTACCAAGGGTCAAACCACAAGCTTGTTTCTTCACAAGCTTAAAATTTCTTTCCAAGAGAGACTTACCAATTTCTCTACAATTTAAAACTTGCTTCCAAGTGTTAGACTGATTATTTTTTGGAATTAAGTTCCAAAAATTACCCTTTTTAATATACTTAATTTTCATCCATCTAGCCCAAAGGGAATCAGCACTTAAGAATCTCCAGAGTAATTTAAATGACAAGTAGAGCTAAGATCATTCAGGTTTCTAATACCAAACCCTCCTTCATTTTTTGGTTTGCACACTTTTTCCCAACTAATTTTATGATGTTTACCCCTCCATAAGAAATCAGCACATTTTTTCTTTATTTTTTTAATAGAGGCTGCAGGAATATGAAATGTTTGTAACCAGTAAAGAACAATAGCATAAATTACAGTTTTGATTAACTCTAATCTACCAGCAATGGAGAGAAGTTTACAAGACCAGACCTCCATTCTTTCTTGTATTTTATCTAATAAAATAGAACAGCCGGGGTCTTTAAGTTGGTTAACCGACAGAGGAAGCCCTAAATATTTTACAGGGAGGTTGCCCTCAGTAATATTTAACACATCGAGAAATTCAATTTTGTATCTGCTGTGCTTACTAAAATAGGCTTTACTTTTATTTATATTAAGTTGTAATCCAGCATTTTTGTTCAGCCTGGCAAAAATTTTCTTTACAGATTCAGCATTTTCTTTATTAGCTTTAACAAAAATCATTAAGTCATCAGCATATATGAGATGGTTTATGTAAGGTTGAATTCTATTAATATGGTTAATATTCCCCTTAATAGTTTCTATATCCATTAAAATCGAAAAATATTCCATAACAAAGGTGAAGAGGTAGGGTGACAATGGGTCACCTTGTCTAATACCTCTATTACTGCTAATAAAACCTTTAGGTTTACCATGAATAAGAATGGAAAAGGTAGGAGTATTAATACACTCTAAAATTAAATCACAGAATTTAGTAGGAAACCCCATACATCTCATTATATGGCAAATGAAGTGTCTGTTAACTTTATCATATGCTGTCTGCAAATCAATTTTAAGACACGCATTATCACCATTTTTGGTATTGAAATTTCTAACCATCTCATGTGCTAGCATAGAATTTTCAGATATTAATCTACCAGGTACAAAAGCACTCTGGTTTTCAGAGATTAGGAAAGGCAGAAAAATTTTATTCTATTACTAAGCACCGTAGATATGATTTTATATATGAAATTACAGCAGGATATGGGTCTAAAATCACTAATGTTAGTTGGATTTTTCTTCTTAGGAATTAGAGTTATAAAAGTATGATTGGAACTTTTCAAAATTTTACCTTTACTCATAAACTCTTTAACAGTTTCATGAATTTGATTTTTTAAATTGTCCCATTGATTTTTGTAAAACTTATCATTAAACCCATCGGGACCAGGACTTTTATTATCACTTGCATTAAAGATAATATTTTTTATTTCCTCAAGAGAAACAGGAGCAAGTAAAATATCAGCAGCTTCATCATTAAGAATATTCTTACAAATAATATGAGGAAAGTCTTTTTCCATATTCTCAGCAAAGTATAAATCCTTGTAGTACTCAATAGCTTCTTTGGATATTTTCCCATGTTCATTGGAAATATTGCCGTTGTTATCAATTATGTTCCCTATATTATTTATATGTTTTCTACTATTCATTTTAGCATAAAAAATTTTTGTACAATCATCACCTAAAGTTAACCAATCTACCTTGGCCTTCTGTCTAGCATTAATAGCATTCTTATGTAATTCAATAGATAATCTTTCCTGATTTTGAAAGAAATTTCTAGCAATTTCCTTATCTTCTGGGTTATTGTCAGCTAGATTTTGAAGATAATTACCATCTTTTCTTAATTTGGTTAAATTATTTTCATTCAGATGATTGTTCTTATCCCATTTCTTAATATTATGCTTAATATTTTTCAAAAGCATACTAAATTGGAATTGCTTAGTACCATTACTAGAGAAATTAAGACTATTATCCATCAAGGAATTAAAATTATCTTCTAAAATCCAACTATTCTTAAATCTAAAAGGGGGAACTTTAATATTTGAACTCCCACTTGGAGACAAATTAACTAATAGAGGAGTATGATCACTGGAATTCTGATCTAAAGTGGAACAGATAAAATTTGAGAAAATGTTAGCCAATTCTATATTAACCAAAATTCTATCCAATTTACAGCGAATGTTCTTGGCTAACCCAGATTTCCAAGTATATTTATTACCACTTATAATAGGTACAATAAGACCAGTGTCCATAAGGAAATTACTTAACCTTTCAATTTTGGTCTGAGGAATTTTAATACCTCCACTTTTTTCAGAAACACGAAAAACAGTGTTAAAATCACCCAGAATAATCCAAGGGAATTTATATTTTTGATTAAGCTTTTTTAAATTACACCACAAATCATTTCTTTCAAATTCCAAATTGCTACCATACACACTCGTTATTTGAATATGAAATCCTCCTACATTTTTAAACCGACCATCAATAAATTGCTTATCTGTATTTATATTTATATTAGACCAAATATTAGTATCCCACATAAGAATAATTCTACCCTTACAGTTACATTCATTATTGTTAACAAACTTCCAGTTGCTAGACATTTTAAGACAAAAATTCTCATAATTTTCATTATTTAATTTATTTTCTAATAAAGCAATAATAGTAGGTTTATGAAAGTTAATCATATATAAGACATCAGATTATTTAGCAGGGGAATTCATAGCCCTCATATTCCAAGCAAATATAGACATATATATATAATAAAAAGGAAATTTTAAATTGTACCTGACACCGTAGTACTCCTACCTTTTCTCTTGTTATCTGTTTTCTTAGCTTTTAACCTTGTAGACATCTCATCCCATTATGGATTGATTGAAATGTATTTTTGTTTAAAAGCTTTCTTCTCTTTATTTCGCTGTAACTTGCTTGTAGCCTTTGTCTTTGGAATGTGTAGATTAGATATATCAAATTGATCACCAGCTTCATCCATATCTAACTCATTTTCTTCCTTTTGCTCTTGCTCAGGGACCTTAATCAGAGAAATATCGAATACATCTGTGCGAGGCAATGCTGAGACATTAGACTCTGCTATTGCAGCCTGCTTAGAAGGAGAGACCTTCTTGCGAGGCAATGTTGAGTCGATGCCTTCCCTGTCCTCAACTATTGCAGCAACCCCTGAAGGAGACTCCTCTTGCGATCGAATATACTCTTTTTTTTGTTATTTAGATGTAATATTTCATCTGTAACAGTATCGCTCTCTGTAATTAAACATGGCTCTGAAATATGAGGGGTTTCAGAGCTAAAGACCTCTTTATTGGTATTGCCCTCTATTGTACTATGCTGATTCATTTTGTCAGATTTTTTAAACTGATGAGCTACCATAGCTGTGATCTGATCTTCTTGATCGGTGAGCATCACGATGTTATTTTCTTGATCGGAAATGATACTTTCTTGGTTGATTCGATCATTTTCTTTCTGATTTCTTGCCTGAGTTTCTTCTTTATAGAGATTCGACTCTTGATTTTCACCTGTGTTATCTTCTTGGATAATATCTCTTTTTTGATTATTTGGTTTGGGTATCCACATCTGTTTCGGGTTACACTGCTCTCTAGTGTGACCGAAACATTTACAAAGATTGCATTTTGGTGGAACCCATTCATATTCCACTTTTGTATGACGTTTTCTCGATTATAAAGAGTTAGATTGATCTCATCTGGTAGTTCATCATTCATAGAAACTTCCACCAGAAGGCGAGCGTAGTTTAATCTCGTCTTCAAGGTAGTAGCTGCGTTCATTTTGATGGGTTTCCCTATAATACTTGCCATGACACTGAAAGCTTCTCTGTCCCACAATTTTAGATTAACACAGGGTAATCTTACCCATATGGGCATAGTTGTTAACCGATCTCTGTCCATTTTCAAAGAATCAGACCACTTTCTCACTATGATGAGTTTGCCATTACAGAAATATGGTCCATTCTTCAGTACTAAAGAGCAGTCTTGAGTATCTTTGAATTTTACTAGAAAGAATCCGTTCTCTCTAGTAAATATTTTAAAGTCACCAATCGGATTCCATACTCTTTGGATATAGGATTTAAAAAAACATATAGTATGGTTTGGTACCTACTACATACACAAGAACAGAATTGTTCTAGGTTTCGGTTGCTCTTTTACATATCTCCTCTTTAACCAGACCATACTTCTTGTTGTTGATCTTGATTGGTGCAATATGCTCAAGATTGCTATCTTCATCATCAGGTTCTTGAGGCTGATCAACAACAATATCAGCCCAGGATTTACGGTCTTGTTTTTTATTCAGTGAGATGGCCATCGGTTTTTTCTGTATTGGCAACGTTTGGACTCTTTTTCCATTACTGTTGGTCGTATACTGATCATCACGGCCTCTTCTATTATCTCTATAAAAAGCTGATAGCAACTTCTGCGATTTCTTGGTCTCTTTCCTCTTTTGCTGTTTGGATTGGACCAATTTGAATCCATCTTCATCAATGATGTTAATCCCTGATGGCTCTCTGATGTGAGAAGCCTCGGGCGGTCTGATTTGATAGGAGGAGTGAGAAATTTTTTGAAAGGATTGGTGAGGGAATTGTTTTTCCCCATGGCTTTAGAGGAAACCCTAGATTTTAATTTCTTGATGGGCGGACGCTTAGAATGTATAATCACAATCTTTCATCCACCAAAACAACCCATTCGAACCCAAGACTAGCTAACAATTAAATAAAAGGAAAAGTAACTAAAAGGAGCTGCTCTCAAGTGATTTGCAGCAGCTAATTACGCGTATATCATCCCAAGCATGTAAAAGATGCTTTGTTCTGTGAACTTCTTTAAGAAGTTTCAAATCTATATATTCAATTGTTGCCGCTAATAAAGTCATCCAGACTAGATCATGTTGCCTACCGGATACTATGACAGAGACGAACCTCCACTGGCAAGCAGGCGACCGTCCAACCACAGGAACATCCTTATTTGTATATTCTTGTTGCTGACTTAAAGCATAGTAAACGGTACCGCTATCATCACATGGTCTAAAACGAAGTATTAATAAAATCAGTAAAATAATTCCCATCAAACCCTTATAACTGAGTCTGCATGGCTTAAGGCGTTTGAAAGCATGATGATACGCAACCGAATCCCTTGTAATCTAGGTCTTTATCTTCATGCGATATTCCCAGAATTTCTTGTTGGTCGTTTAGGTGGAGCGGTAGCTAGTTGGTTTAGGAATGTTTTGTCCTTGTTTCTACATGTACGCCGAGTTTGCAGAGACCATATTGGAAAAGTCTATTCTTGTATAATTACCTCTACGTTCTCTATGAACTCTTGGTATGAATCACCAAAATAGTTGTCTACCGCACCGAAGCCCTCTGGACTTGAACTTTCGTTTACATATTCAGTAATTACATGATCGTGCTCAAGGATCGCAGGAGCAGTTATCGTGTGCTACTGAACCTCTGGATGAACATTCTTTGGAAATGATGTCATGGAAGTTGATGCAGAGTCTTCTGCCCACAGATAGTTAAAAGGATTGTGCAGTGGAATTCCAGAATGCTGCCATGTCTTACCTGTAGTAGTTTCTAGTTTCTGTTGAGGAGGCTGATTATTAACCTCAGGTTTGTGTAGGTCTACCCTATTATTATCATTGGGTTCATTGTCAAATGCAGGCTTACTCTTGTTCCTTTTGCATTCTTAGGTGACACCTTATTTCTTTCATGCCTCACGTTAAAATTGTGCATGTGCAGTGTTCGAATTTGACACATTTCTTTATGCCTGCCGAATAGTTGAAACTTCGCAATTTTCACAAGGGATAGGTTTATATTCATATGAAACTTGAATATTAAATTCCTAACCTTCAAAATTCAAAACACTTACTAAATGAGGATATGAGAAGTTGACATCAACTTCCAAAAGGATTCTAGCAGAGTTTAGGCGGGTTTCCTTTGCTGTATTTGAGTCCATTCGAATAGGCCTGCGTAGGGTAGATGTTATTCTGCTTATGGCATCTCTATTCCACAATTCTAGATTTAAATCAAGCAATTTAACCCAAATAGGAATTGTTGAGAAGTAACCTCTAGTGAATATCATAGCAGGCTTCCATTGCTTAATAGCAATTATTTTCGAGTTATATGTATAGTGTCCAAATCTGATTATACGAATACTGTCATCTTCGTTTTCAATGCTTATAAGATAAATCCACATGATTTGTAATGAACGTCAAAAGAACCTGATGAATTCTAAGTTTTCTACGCATATTCCATGAATTGCTTGTATAGAGGCCGACTACCTAATACATGGATCACCAGCCAATTCTTCCATTTCTCAGAAGCAATTTGATTATTGCTCTCTGTAATAAAAAATCGTGAGGTTCCATTTTCCTCGATTGATTGGACAAACTGTAGATCTATGTCCTTTGATTCATCTTTTGGAGAAGTTTTTCCCCTAACCGCCTCTCAGATTGTTATGGTAATGGTTACCGTTACCATTTATACATACCATTACCGTACCTTTTTTAGTGGTAAACAAATATTGTTTGCCATTACCGTTATCAATTGACTAATATACCGATGACTGGTATACCGATAAACTGATAACCGTTACACCGGTAATGGTAAATTACCGTTTGTCTAGAAAAATAAAAAGTTGATATATTTTTACAGTGAATGATGATTCATTATATATCTCATTGAGGCATTTTATAAAGGATATAGAAAAGAAGTGTATTTATCATCGTTTGAGTTGAATTACTGAAATAAATTAAACTGTTTTCTTGCTTCTAGATGGCCATAATACAACATCTTACATGAATATCAATGTATTATGAATGCACTAGCAAATTACCGTTACCGCTGGTTTTGAAAAAATATTACTAATGTTTTACCCAAAAAAAGGTAAATTTACTGTTACCGTATCGATTATGCTGGTATACCGACTTTACTTTAAAATGGTAACCGATCGACTGGTAATGGTAAATTTACCGTTACCATAATAGCCCTAACCGTCTCCATCCATGACTGCTTCCAAGTGGCAAATGTTTGCTCTCCATACCTGGGTGGTTGATCAGGCGACTTTGGGATGATCTCGTAGCATGTAACCGTTTCCGTTCTAGACTCCTTGTCCACCTTTTCATTTTTTACAAACACACAAACATGTGTGTTTGTGTGAATACACACACATGGAAATGATCTGTTTCTCCTTACTTTAGCTACACCTCAAATTTCTCTGATTTCAATCACATGTTCCGATTTAAATAATGTTGTTTCTCACTTGTCATTTCATGGGAGAGAAACTAGATTATTTAAAAACAGAACGAGTGGTTGAAATCAGAGGGGATTTAAGATGTAGCAAAAGTGATGGGGGGTTGATCCTTGCTTATATAAATAACACAATTAATCTAGTGTTAATTTAAAAGGTGATGTTCATTTTGTTGTATTAAGTCATAAAGAAATTGAGAATCTTATAAATAAGAGTTTTATTATGTAATTTTGGAATGAAATTATACTACAAAGAGCATCACTTAAGAAACCGCACTAGACATCATAATTCTAAGAACCGACTCGGCTAATTTTAGATGTATGGATGTTCAGGACGATTGTAATACTAGTGATACATGCACTTTGTTTTCATGTTGAAAGCATTTAATTTGAAAACAGAAGTCGGTACTTAGAATCTTAGATTATACATGATTTTGTCAAATCTTTTATTATTTACCACTACAAGTTCAATTGTGTTGTTTTGTTTGGGATATATATCCCATATTGCCTACACAAGTGAATACCCAAGTTTATTTTTCGTATATAACAGGAGGATCGCTATTTTCAACAAACAAACGAAGATGGTCCCTAGAGTGGCAACCTGGGCTTTTCATAGTTTCACAAAAAACTTGGGCCTTTCTTTCGATAATATTTTAATGTTCAGTACGGTTTCCATTGTCCTTTGGAGAAATATTTGGTCCCTAATATCTGGGCTGAAAGGATGAAACACGTTTAGGAAAGTTGACATACACAAACGAAACAGTGTAGACAGATGGATCATGCGAAAAACTGGCAACAAACCTGGTAGGACCATCAGTGGCCGTTGCTGTCTAGCTGCTCTACGATTGGAGATCTCCGCAGCATCACCCCTAAGATAGTCGTCATAAAGTTATGCGTCGAAATGTAGCTGAAGAGGTGGATCTTGTAGAATTATGAACTGACATTTGTTAGTTCGGATGCAGCCATCAAAAATCACGTCCAACTGCCTAAAACGAGCAGATGAAACATGTTTGTATTTGCGGTACCTTTTTCAGCTGTATCCTACCACTCGTCGGATCCACCGACCGTGTCTAGTTTTTCGTTCCAATAGCCGCATGTAGCAGCTTGTTTCATCGGCTCCAGTCACATTTTAGGTCATCGAACTTGTTTTTCATTTGCCCAGCGTTGTAATTCAGACCAATTCTTACGTTAAACAAAATTGTGATATCTTCATACCACTGTGCAACACGGTGGACACGTTTATGAATGTTTTCGAAACAAACATCGATAAAAGCGTTTGTCCCCTCGGCATTTCAGTCGATGGTGATTCTGGTAGAAGAAGAAGCAGAGTGGCTAAATATTCTGAAAAAGGTAATTTAAAAAATAATTCAAAAAAAATCTGAAAAAATATACATGGTAGATAATAATATGAAAGAGCAAATATAAAAAAATTTACTTGAAAAAATCGACGACGAATCTTGTAAAAATTGTTGAATTTTTTGGTTTTTTGTTGGTGATTTCGTTGAGAAGTTGAATGGTATATATAGTGAGTGAAGGGGGTAAATGGCGGTTGTGAACGAACCGTTCGCATCAGACATTGTCCAATGCATGGAACGCGTCTGACGCGAATGGTTCGGTTCCAATAGTTCGTTTAAACTGGACAACAACGCCGTGCTTGATGCGTTCATCCATTTGACAAAAGAACGGTACATATGTTCGAATTAAAAGGTTTTGAACATGTAATTTTTCACATCAAAGTAACGCTTCTAACCATTGAGAATGTTGCTAGTAAAAAAATATATGTTCTTTGTATATGGTACTCATCTCCAAATTCTAAGTCTTCTTGGATTTCTTGCGGCCGTAGACTGCTGTTTGGTGATAAACCGCTGTACATATTTTGTTTTCGACAGTTGTTCACTAGCGGCAATAAACAATCTAACAATATTTTAATGTCTATTTGGTTAAAAAAAGATTTTGTTGTCTGTTTGGTTAAAAGAAAAAGTGTACGTTATTACTAAGCATATAAGCAGAGTTTGTTCGGGAACCACAACGAAGGCAATGGATATTTTTTAAGTGTTATGATAATACACTTATTTTAATGGATTATACCGTCTTGTCCCTTTGATAGTAATAAAAGTTATGTACGGCAAAATGGGTAACTTATATTTTAGGCAAAGTGATTCAAAATCAGACATTTGTGCAATTATTAAGTTGGATGTGATTTGATATTATTTGTAATTTCCTTTTTTCCATTAACTTATTGTAGAGTACACAATTGTAAAATCACATGTGCAAAACAATATGTTAAAAATAAAGATACATTGTTGGATCAATTTTAAAAACTAATTACAAATTGAAGTCAATTTAATGACTAATCACAAAAATAGACCATTTTGACCACATCAACGTCACATATACTGGAGAAATCTCAAATGCCGTCAGCACATTTAAAAAAAAATGATAGTTGACTGCATTTGAAATATCTTCAGTGTACGGTATTTGAAATGCCGTCCAGAATTTTTTTTGGATAGATTGCGGTATTTGATATGCTGCGAACTATTTAAAGAAGAAAAAAAAATTGACGACATTTGAAATGCGATCAGTATGCGTTGCAATGATGTGACACAAAGTGGTCTATTTTTATATTAAGTTATAAAACTGACCTAAATTTATAATTGATTTTTAAAACTGGTCCAACTAAAATTTTAAGGAAGCAAAAAATGATTGAATGTCTGGTCAGAGCCGACCCAATGCAAAGTTGGGGCACAAAATGTAACGAAGGAAGAGAAGAGGGATAAAGGTTCTAACAAGTTGTAAATGGAAAATGCACATGTCGGACCGTAACTTGTATCTCATGTTCAAATGTGAACCAACCAACCATTCATGCTACAACAAACAAACATGGTTAAAATTTTAGTAACACATTAACTAACAATATAGTTGAAATTAAATTGGACCCTATATCAACACAAACAATACCAAAATTTAACACAGGTATACTTTACAGGCCCGGCCCAAGACATAGTCTAGAGAGACATTTGTCTAGGGCATCAGTCTCGTGAGGGGCAACAAAATAATCAAATTACGCTAATAAGAAAAGAAAAAAGGGTATTCTTCTTTTCAGCGCTCGGCGCCTTTCCTATCAAAGTCGAAGCCGCGATGGATGGCGATTGCGGAGGAGTTCGATTGTTTGTAGGATGGAGCCGCCGATTGCTTGTGGATGTTTGGGTTTTCGAGTGTTTGAGACTGCGGGGCTGGTGATTTCCGGTGTTGAAGTTGCGAGTTCGAAGTCGAGGTGGTTTATTGAGGTGAGGCGACTTAGGGTTCGAAGTTGGACTAAAGGCAGTTGAATCAGAGGGTATTGGTGACGAGGCAGGGTTGGTCAGCGTGGTCGTGGCTATTGATTTCATGGAGAGCCGGATGCGATGGTTGAGGCGTTGGTTAGTGGATGTTGCGATGTGTGATTTGGGGGAAGCGAGGGAGTCGTAAGCGACAGGGAGGAAATGTAGCAATGTTGATGTCTGGTTGATGATGTTCTGTTGTGTTGGAAAGGTTAATAAGTTATCCTCAATTTTACCTTCAATTTCTGTTCGACCTTAATGTATTTTTAGATTTTTAGTTTACATGATATCCAATTGAAAAATGAGTACTTTAACGTGTTAAACTATGACGAGATAATTGAGCAATTTTCTTTGAGAACCGCAAGTAGTTGTTATCAACAATATGTATTGATTTGTTATGATATTTTATCGACATTTGGATGTTTTGGCTTGTAATCTAAATGATTCAGATGATCAGTGTTTTCTAACTAATATTTACTTTTATAATGAAATTTGCATTTTGTTTAATAGCTAAAACTTTGTCGTTGTTTATTAAATATAGGGGCAACAAAAATTGAAAAAAAAAATTATTCGACTAGGGCAATGAATACGATCGGGCCGGCCCTGATACTTTATCATCAACCAATGACTCAGGTATAAGCTATGTCAAGGTAAATACAAATAAGTAACGCTACATTAGCGACACTAGGCCGATCCAAAGTTTATAGGTTATAAATTCCAAAATTTCAAAATAGATGGTTAGCCGTCTATCATCCAAAACATGTTATAAAAATAAATTCATATTTTTAAGATTTAAATTTTTTATGGATAACTCTGTAAATATTTACAAAGATATCTGTAAATTTTTAATTTGCTGGACTGCAAATATTTCCATTGCAGTTTTTCAGAAAATTTTAAAAACGTTTATTTTGATCGGAAAACATGCTATTATTGTTTAGATTTTAATTTTCGAAAATACGACTTTTTTTAAAATCAAAATTGAACATAGGTATGTAATTTAAAACATGTTTGAGGTAGCATATTTCACATGTCAAATCTGAAAATAAGTACGGAACCAAATTTTCATTGTATAAAAAACACATCATTCCCGTGAATACCAGCTAAGACAAACTACATATTTACAATGGAAATGTACCAATGAGACCGATACAAGGTTCACCCCTTTAAGCAATCAAAATGAGAGTGTGGTGCTCAAACCATTGTTGCACCATGTGAAAACTCATTGTTTCGCTATTGTTCCTAAATATTAACTGCAAAGCATCATGCGTCGTTTCACCAATACCCATAGTGATCTTAGGGCTTGACGGAAATGATTTAAGAATTTCAAAAGAAAATATTAATTTAAAAGTAAAAATATTAGTTAAATATTATTTTTGTTCAAATTTAATAAAAAAATTAAATGGATTTAAATCAATTTTTTTATTATGAATTAAACTTTAAATTTTCCATTATTCGAAATATTGTTTGAACAACTTTTAAACCAATTTTCACATGCAATATATATAACAACATTAAAATAAACATCAATATACGCATGATATATACGTACACACATACGTATGCGTATGAAAGAACATTTGCAATATATGATCCTACAAATGCGTATCGAATACAAACACACAAACTTTACACATGCATGTATATGTATTTTGCAGGCAAAACAAAATGCACAAGCAAGCCGGATTTCTAGTGGTCGTATCACTAATACAAATTATTGCAGGAGTGAGGGAGAAAGTCCTTGGCAGCTAAACCTAACAACTCAAGCACCACGTGTAACATCCCAGAATTTTATCGTTTTGATTTTGAGTATTTAATTAATTTTAAACAATTAAATAATTAGTTTTTAAAGTTTAATAACTTGAATTCAAATATAAGGATTATTTAAATATTTAAATTTTGAATTAAATATTAATTAAGTGGATATAATTGCTTAATTTAACTCTTTTTAATTAATCAACAATAATTATCAGCTCATTTTGTAAATGTATTTACAATAATAAATAGTTCGAATAAATAGTAAGAAAATCAATTGTTAATAAAATGACTTGGTTTTTATTGACGCATTTTTAATTTAATTTATGGGATATTTCCATAATTTTTAATTTAGAAAATATTTAACTTATCGTTTGACATATTATTTGGCAAATGATGGTATTTCTGAAATTTCACAGAATAAAATAATATGTGTATTTTATTGTTGATTTGGGTCGTGTTGCATTTCGATGCACGATCATATTTTTATTTCTATCGTTCGCAGTTTGTACGCGAACGAAATACTGTTTAGCCGAATACTGCAAAATCTTCCTTTTGCGAATTTTTGAAAATCAAATCAAAATTCAAATTATTTTACTAATCTTAATAATGATGTGATGTTGACTTGAAAATTTTGGTTTACTTAAGAATTTTGGTTTACTTATGTTTAAAGTAAGGTAAATTGGTTTGTTTACAAAATCAAAACAAATTCAAAACATACATTTTTCTTCATTTTCAATCTTTCCCTCCTTTTTTTTCATTTGCAAATTTACAATAACCAGTAAATAAAAACTTTCTCCATTTTCAAGCTTTAAAAGTCAACTCCACACAGTTCATTGACAATTAGTTAAATCTTCTAATATGGAAGTTGTCGAGTCTAGTCTCTAGTTTTTTTAAACGATCGCCTGAGTTTTCATCGAGTGAAGTGGTCATGATTGCTTGATGACAGTAATTGGCGAAAATTGGTCATGAACTTCAAAATTTTAATTCTCTCGATCCGAGTCAATTTAGACAACGTCGTTTGTTGCATTGGCTTCGTGGGGGTGGTGTAGTTTTTTTGATGAAGTTTTGGTGTTGTTCAAATGGGGGTCGATGACATCAACGAAAAATAGGGTTTAGGTTTGACTTTGATATGGAGGGCATTAGGCTTCAATGTTGATTGCTTTGAGGTTCTCATGTGAAGCAGCATCTTATGAACGAAGTTGAGGTGGTGCGGTGGAGGCTAGGGGTTCGCGATTTTTCCTGGGTCGAAGTGGTTTGGTTCGGCCGGATTTCGCTAGAGGGGATCGAGTGTTCGAAATGTGAATCAGTTGCAGAGAGATTTTGTAGTGGAATTCGTTGACGAAGTCCATTCGCCAATTCATCGACTTTGGTGGGAGATCTCGCGTGTGTGTACAAAGGTGTGTGCGTGTATGTTTATGCAGGGAGTAAGAAAATTGGTTTGGGGTAAAAGAGGCTGTTGGGGGTAATTGTTTTAAATTAAGTAATTAGTGTAATTAAATTATTTAATTAAACCGATAGCCTATAAAGTTAATATCTTGCTCATACGAGATCGGATTCGGAAGCGGTCAGTTGTGTTGGACTCGTATCGACGTTATTTTCGTATTGGAATTGGATTCGTCGAAATTGGAGCTAGTGGAATTTTGAGCTTAAAATCGAACATCGTTCGATTTAGATCAAACCGGAGCGCGAAAGCGTCAACTTAAATTTTGGCGAGTTTACTCACCGTTAAATAAACTATATGATATTTGTGTTACTATGGATTATTGTTAAATGCATGGATGATAGTTTATTGTTGGTTGTTGGTTGTTTGAATTGTTTGTATTCTCGCTTTGGAAAGCTGACACATTGCATGTGTATGTATGTATGTATGTATCTATATATATATGAGATTTACATAGGACTTCTTTAGAGAGACCCTAAAGAGGTTTCCCGTCAATAATGATTTATTTATATTCTTATATTGCTTCTATTGATGTTCGGTTGAGATATTTGTGATAGACTATTAGATTTGTGTAAGAGTCGTCATACCGGTTTTCGCTATATTGTCACTTATGAAATATCGCTTCATTAAACTCTTGTATGTGTGTTGAACTGTACTTGTATTTTTGCTGAATAAATGTTTGGCCATATTTGTGAGCTCTGGAAGTCGTTTAAACTATATTTTCAAATATTTTGAGAATTTTGAAATTAAATATTAAGTATTGATTAAGATTTATAAAAGAAGTTATAAATTTGATTAACTATCTTTCAGGATAATTAATGTTGTTTTAAATTTATAAAAGATTATAAATTTGATTTGTATTCCTTCGGGATAATTAACGTTATTTTAAATTTATAAAAGCTTATAAATTTGATTTGTTTTTCTTTTTGAGTAATTAATGTTGTTTTAAATTTATAAAAGATTATAAATTTTATTCATTTTTCATCGGGATAATTAATGTTGCTATAAATTTATAAAAGATTACAAATTTGATTTGTTTTCCTTTGGGATAATTAATGTCGTTTTGAAAGTTATAAAGGATTATAAATTGGGTTAATTTTCTTTTAGGATGATTAACATTATTTTAAATTTATAAAAGCATTTTAAATTGATTTATTATCTTCCAGGATAATAAATGTTGTTTTAAAAGATATAGATGATAGTCTATAAATAAAAAAAAATCTTTAAAATGAATGGTTAAAAACTAAAGCTAAGCGTAAATTGTTTTGGGTTTATAGTAAACGAAGTTTTAGTGACATTTGTTTCTGACCCTTCTTTTTAATACACTTAGAAATGTAATTTGTCTTTAAAAAGAATAATTTAAAGAGTGTTTTTTAAAATATTTTACAAATATTTTTGTGATGTGAAAATCGAGCACAAGTGTGAGTCAAATATTTTAAATGTTTGATTTATTAATTTCCACAGGTAATATCATTTTGCTATCTCCGATAGTTGATTAGTTAACTATCGATTCTGCAATCTTCTTTGTGTTTAGTCGATTCAAGACGAATTTGTTGCTCTTTTGGGGCATTTAAACTCTTACGGTTCTTAAAGTTAAGAATGCCATCAAGTCGAGTTTGGAAGCAATACTGCCCTAACTCTCCAGCTTTATTGTTTTCCTTAGGGTAGTACTAGTTTGTTTAGCTTGGAAGTTCCCAAGAGTGATGCGTGTTTGACGTGGGCTCTCAAGTATATTTTATCTAAAGTTATATTTTCAGAGTAGGAGGGCAGACCCTCTTAATCATATTGAATGAATTCATTCTCCTTGTTTGATTTGAACCTTGGAGTTAATCTTTTCTTAGTTGCATCGAGAAGTGCCTTGAGGTTTTCTCTATGTTTAATTTTTTTCCATTCTTTAAGTTTGGATTTTGGTCTTGTTTATAACCATCGTTTCTTGTTTGGATTGTTATTCGGATTGGTTTTCCATTTCTTCATGTATGGATGTTGTTCTTGTAAGGCACAAAACCATTCTGTGTTTAGCAGCGTGATCTTATAGAATTATTAAATGTTCATCGTATTGCTTGAGTTTTCTCACGTGTTGGTCTTTTAGACTGATCTGGGTGTTATTTTATTATAATGCTCGGGTCAGACCGAATATTTTTCTCGGTTATCGTTGGTGGAAAATGGAGCTCATGGAGTAGAGCTGGTGGTCGTCTGCCATAGTATTATTTTTCACTGTATTATTATATTTTTCCATCAGCAATTGTAAGGTCGGAAAGTTATAAACTGTCCAAGCTGATGAGGTTTATTTTTAACTCCGATGTATCCTGTATCTTGGAGTGACAGTTTATACCTTCTTTGTTATATTATATGTTGTCATTTCCATTGTGAGACTCTATTTGTTCATTTTATTTTACCCTAACAATCTACTTTTTTGATGATTTGATGTTTGACATTGAAATACCGTGAATGTATTTGGTGCCAACTTTCGATGGTCTAAAAGGAAGATCATCACATTTGGTACAAAGCTAAAGTTTAAGCAAGAACTTGGCTCTGGTAGGGTATGGATCATTAGAGATAGGGTAATTAACATCCTAGATTGGGTTGAGAGTATTATATATATGAGAGCTTATTTGTTATTGCTATAAAGACATATTATGTTAATTGGTCTATTGAGTGGTTTATGAATTTTGGTCGAGATGTGGGATGCCATGGTGCCGATTGGGATGCCTAAACTCTTGAACAAGGCAAACAAACACAATATTGATTCTTTCAAATTGGTAAATGAAATATTTTACCTACGATTATATATTATGTATATATAAAGGAATAATTTTCAAAATTATATAGTTATTTATGGTTATTGTTTGGAATGATATTATTTCTTTATTATCATTATTTTTTGATTTGTTGAGCTCAGATAGTTTAGGAGCATTGATTATTATTCGTTGACATATGCTTAACCAGATTATAAGCATTTATTGTTTGATAATTTAAAGTATATTAAAACGAACCCCTTGTGAATTAAGTTTCACAGTTTGATATAAGATATTTGGTGAAAATGTTAAGTTAAAAGCAATCTTTTAATAAAAGTTGTTTAACATAATCTAAATGGAAAGATAAGACATTTGGAGGATAAATATTTGAGAAAATTTCATTATAATAAAAGAGAATTATTATAAGATGAAATGATTTTATATAAAGGAAATTTTACAAATTTGGGTTACAAAATGTGTTTTAAAAACGGTTTTTGAGAATTAAAATTCCAGTATTACTTGAATTGATTTCAAAATGATTTTTTGAGAAAAGTAATAGCGGTATTACTTGAAAATATTTATAAGTATAAATATCAAAGAGAATTTTTAAGAAAGATGCAACGACCCACCTTTTGGACGGTTTAACTTGATAATAGACCATACATGTCAAATTCAAACCATTCAAAAGGGAGGATTATTATGGGGTAAATAAGAAAAAGAAGAGAAAGAAATAAAACAAACATAGAATCTCACAGCGGAATGACAAAATATAATAATCAAATAACAGTTCATGAAGCTGTTTTACAAATAACCATTTGATTACACTACAATACAGATCAGAGTTACATACAGAAGAAATAAATAAATAATGCAGCTGAACAACATGATGCAGTAGTATAAATAAAATAAATATTAACAGTCCTAAATCTTCATCTTCATCCCCTAGAAATAAGGTCTTCGATATACTGAAAAGCTCAGATTGTCCCGAGCGAATTGAAAAGACAAAACACTCGAGTCAGAACTAAAAGATCTAATGTAATTTAAATCAACAATAAATAAATATGAGTTAATGACTTCAGAGATGTTTACTGGGTGTTGCATCTCCTATCCAGTGTCTAACGTGCATGCAATAACTTAAGAGATGTTCGTGATTATCATCTTCTAAGGATCCGTTAAACTATCTACTATGTAGTACGATGAGCTATTATAATATGTCTGTAGTAAAGTTAAGTATTAAAATAGCGTTAAGGCATTACTCATATCCCTCTTAACACATTTTATATATTCTCGTAGTCTATAAAGTACCGTAAGCTCCACCAAACCAGTGGTTTACCCAGAGAGCACTCCATGGGTATGGTATAAAACAAACTCGTAGTAGACGCGATAAGGCATGTGATAAGGCAAGCGAGGCAATGCCCATATAGGATACTACCGTTTCGCAGATCCGGACTGGTGGCAACGCATAGCAGCTGCTACCTCCCACCTCGGAACACACACCCAAATAGTTTAATACCTCATACATAATCATTCGTCAAACCATCCTACTTTATTCTGGAATCTCCACCACGTACACAATTGTTAAAGTGGTTTTTGGTATTAGCAGAGAGTATGACAATATCCGATCTCGGTCTATTTAACAACCAAACGCTTATTTCACACCGGATGGTTCTTTTACATTTTCAAAAACAAATTCATAATTGATGTTAAAATATCATATTCAACTCAAACCATTATCACTTTCGAAATCATATTCATTTTCGAAATCATATCGACAAAATAGGTTAAATCCTCATTTCAAAATCATCATATTTACTAAAATATGTTATTTCACTAGAAGATATCATTTCAAATCCCAGCTCAGATTATAATATCATTTAACCATATTCGCTTTTAAATCAAAAATTTAAATATAAACACTTCAACTTTATACAATTTGAAATTTAGAAAATAGTTTAGATAGTTATAAATAGCTTAAATAGTTTAAAATAGTTTAAAATAGTTAAAATACTTTAAAATATTTTAAATTTAAAATAGATTAAAATAGATTAAAATAGTTTAAATGGTTTAAAATAGATTAAAATACTTTAAAATACTTTAAATGGTTTAAAATAGTTTAAAATAGATTAAAATACTTTAAAATAGATTAAATTAGTTTAAATATAGGTTAAAATAGTTAAATAGTTTAGAATAGGTTAAAAATAGTTTAAAATAGATTTAATACATTTTTAATAGCTTAATATAAAATGGTTTGATATTGGAAATGGTTTATATATAAATGGTTTGATATTGGAAATGGTTTATATAGTAAATAGTTTGAAAATCTAAATAAATCTGAATTAAAAATAATATATATCTTTAAATAGTTTACACTAAAATAGTTAATTTGAAATTAATATCAAATTAAGCTATCCCTTCCATTTCAACAAATCTGGACCATATCCTGATTTCAACAAATTTAAATTTTCTTTCAATACAAATTCCTAAAAATCATTTCAATTTATATCAATTTCAAATTCATGTTTGAAACACAATTTTATGGCACTTCAGATTCATAGATTTTATAGTTTAAATATTCAAACATTTCAATAACTCAATTTCCATAAATTTCATTTATATTTCACAATCCGACTTTGAAATTTCAATTTAAATTCCTTTAACAATTCCCTTAAAAAAAATTCCATTTTACCATTTTAAAGCTTAGATTTTGAAAATAATTCAATTTATATAAGTCAAATTTCATTTCAAAATATCATTTAACTGAAATAAAAAATTTAAAGTTTAAAAAAATCATTTAATTTAACCAATTCGGTGTTCCTATATAATTTTCTATCCTATGGTCAAGTGATATAGATATATATATCATTTCAAGCCACAAAAATAAAAAATTTATGGATATATATCATTTCAACCCGCAATCCCGAATTAAATTCAAAATCCATAAAATCGTTCGACTTTATCATTTCAGTCCATAACGGTTTCTCCCTAATCTATTAGATCATTCGGGTATGTATCATTTCAATCCATAGTGATT
Organism: Allium cepa; assembly: GCA_030765085.1. Lineage (NCBI taxonomy): Eukaryota > Viridiplantae > Streptophyta > Magnoliopsida > Asparagales > Amaryllidaceae > Allium > Allium cepa. Next base: position 851,590,633 of record CM060940.1, on the reverse strand, counting down.
TACTAACAATAAATTAAGGGGACTTGCAATGTGATAAAAACATATAAAATAAACATAACATCTAGTCATTCAATATCAACAATTAAACATCCATCAAAATCATCATTCAAATCAGCCAATAAACAACAGCGATTAACTGATTATCATTAACAGGTATTAACTGGCAATTTAAATTCAATATTAAATTAAATGGCAATTAAATTTGGAAAAATTCAGATTTAACTGGAATGACAATTTAAATATACCAAACAACAATCAATCAACTTCTAATCATATCATAAATTTAATTTAACAAACATAAGATAATGTAGTAGTTGTGAGTGAGTTAAAACACTCACATTTGATTTCAAATCGATTTGAAATCCAAAATAAGACCCAAAATTCTGTTGTCTGAGAATTTGTCCAAACCAGTTTCATAATATCCGGAATTTCGATACGATACCAACGAAACCAACCGCGCGTAAATCTTACCTCGTACGTAAAAGATATACAAGTTAGAACATTATACGATTTAAATAGAAAAAATAACTAAATTTACCGTGACACATCATGCCCTACGCTCAAACTCATGAAACCCTAGCCTATACATAGCTTCGACCCCGATTACCTACAACCCATCAATTGAGCAAATACCCCCGCCACCATGTCGACTTTCACCATGATCAGCCATCACTAGTGGCTCCCTCACATCCTACTGCGCCCACGACTAGAAGATGGCCACCTTCGGCGTCCTACAGTGCCACCGCTGCCAAGATTCTTCATCGATTCGAGGCAAATCTGGTCATCTCTGACATGAACGAATGTCACCTAAGAGGCCTGCTCGACACCACCTTTTCAACGCCACTCCCTGATTATCAAACGGTCGACGATCTACCATTGGATCGAAACCCTAGCAAATGGGTGGCCGAAACTAAATCAATAATCTATTGAAAATTGGTGATTCAATTGCAAAAATTAATAGAAGATTTGAATTGAGCTTTTTAAGAGCGTTGAATCAGTATATAATATGATAGGGTCTTGAGAAGTTTGATTTTGAAATTGATTTGGGAATTGAATTTAGGGTTTGCAATCTGAATTGGTTTATGCCATTGAAGAAAGGAATAGATAGAAGAAATTATACATACATAGATAAGAAATAAAAAGGCTGCTAGGATTTAGAAAGATCTATTTATACGAACAAAGCCCAATAAGAATGAATAACACCTGAATTGATTTGAATAGACAACAACGACCCGAAAATGTCATTCGGTTTTCGAAACGAAAGTGGGTCACCCTATATATCAAAATAGATGTTTTCGATATTTTTAAACTCAATGGAATAGGTTTCAGGTCCCAATTCCATCGTATAAAGAAGTTAGCTTTAATATCAGTTTATTTCAAATTGAATTCAATTAAATTGATTTCTACACCTTTCAATCCTGTACGATCAAACGAGAAGTCCGATCGCTACGAAACTTGAAATCCTACAATAATTCAATGAAATAGATTTGATGAAACTGGTTTCGTCAAAATCCGAGACAGTGGCCAAAATGGCTATTTTCACATTGTTTAAATAAATAAATTTTTATTAAATTAATTAAATCACTTTTTAAATTCAAATTTAATAACTAGCAAATTTTATCATTTTTGATTACTTTGTAGTTTATAATCTTTTAAAACAAATTTCTATGTCAGTTTAATGTTGAATATTACACTAATTACAGTGCTCTGTTTCAACCGTGAATTCATTAATTATAATTTCAAATTCCAATAAATTCATTTATCTTGATTTCTCTCTTATTATTAGATCAATTATTGCCTGGCGAATATATTTGACATTACTATACATTTTATTACATTCATATTTTACAGTCATCATCTTAACTCATATTAACGCAATATTTAGTTACATTTAATTGCAACTATTTTACAATTAAGTTTCAACAAATTAATCCATTGTTACAACTTGCAATTCCAAACACATTCCTATGTTTTATTATAACAAACAACTAGTATATTCACATACTGATTAATTATTCCATACTAACCAATTTCAATTTTTTACTTATAATTTCACCGTTCAATACAACATTTGGTTTGTTTCTTTATTTTCAATTTATAACCAAATTTTACATTTACAGTCATTTCGATTAATTGGAATTACATTAAATTAGTTATCAATTGCCTTAAATTAACATTACAAAAATTACATTCTTGTTATTTTTCTCATTATTAAATCTTAAATTTTTAATTTTCCACAACACTAAATTCCAAAACTTATTTAATTAATAAATTTAATTATCGAAAATCACGAGATTGTATAAAAGATATATTTTCTTTGGATAGTTCGGGGAAAACATCTTGATTAGTTTTGTGGTAATCTGAATTATCTTCTAAGTGACGATCGAATGTTTGCTTAGGCGAATGTTGTAGTGCACTTAGTAAATTATTATCTTTATCATTGCACGATCGAAATGAGTTCGAATCTGAATTAAATCAAAGCGAGTGTTAGTGACTAAATTGTTAAGATTATTTTATATATATGGAAATATATGTAGTATGATTTCAGAAAGGATTTTGAAATAAAAACAGGGTATTTAGTTCTTAAGTTTCCTTGAAGGAAATTGATTTTCTTATTAAAGCATTAGAATGTTTTGATAAATGAAATTTTTTTAACTCTTGGATATAATAGAGGTAATTTAACTCAAGTTTTTAAATGGGTTAAATTGGATAGGAAGGTTTTAATAAGAAATGTTTTACTGAAATCATAGTTTTTGTTTAAACGTCTGAGTCCCATAAGCCATTTAATGCGATTGGACCGACTGTAACATTCCTGAATTTTAGCTGAGTTAATTTGGCAATTAATTCAATTTTGGAATTTAACTGTGAATTTAATTGGAAAATTTCCAGAATAAACAAAATTTTAGATTATAAATAGAATTTTGGTTTGAAATGTAAGGATAAGTATTTTATAAATAAAATTGGAATTAAAAATAAATGTGTTGAAAATAAATAGAATTTAAAGCTTTAAGATTTATAAAAGTTTATTTGTAAATTTTAACATATATTAATATTTGGAAAATGTAATTTGAGAATTGATGTAATAATTTTCAAGAGATTATTTTTAAGTTAAATTTTCTCTTATATATATATATATATGAATAAGTGTGATTATCTATTTTTAGATCATTCTCTTTCAAAAAAAAAAAAGAAGTTGTGTAAATATAAATAATGAGAAATGTATGAATGAAAAATATATATATATAGATATACACACACACACACACTAAACTAAAATTAAGATTGAATGTGAGGAACAATTGAAGTAAATTTTATTTGTGCAAATGTGAATATATAAGAAGACATAAACATTTTTAAAATAAAGACATATGTTAGTATATGAAATTATATTTGCAATAAGGGTTAAAATAAAAATTACCAAAAATTATTTGATTAGGGATATAAGCATAATTTAACTTACCTAAGACATTTGTTAGAAGATTATCAAATGAAATTACTAATGCAATGAAAGTGGACAAGTGGCAAAAGAAAATTTATTTTGTTTTAAATCAAAAAAAAAATTGTAAACATGCAAGAGAAAAAAATAACCAGGCTGTCATTATCTTCTCCTCTCAGAACCGAAAACAAAGAAATTACAAATCAAAGAAAAAAATGTAGATCAAAACCTAGAAAAGAAAATCAAAACTGAAATTAAAAGCTTCAGTTTCATATGCAAACCTGATCAAAAATGCAAAGTCTTCAGCCTGGAGATGATAATCTGGAAGCAAAACAAAGTCTGGAAAACAATCAAGCAAAGTAAATTCAAGATGCAATTACAACCAGAAATTAAAAGGTGATCAAACCAAAGCCTCAAGATTCAATATTAACAAGCAATCCAGAGTTTCAACTTCAACCTGAGTTTAAAAGCTTCAGGCAATTTAAAAACTTAAATCATAAATCAGAGCAACATAAATTCAAATTCAAAAATCATCTCAACAAAACAAGTTCCAGTTGCAAATCAATTCAAAGGTTTCAGCTTTCCAAATCTAAACCAGATTTCAGACCAGAGATCAAGTTCAAAACAAAATTCCAGGCTCAAATAATCTTCTCTGTTCTTCCGTGTCAAGTGAGCAAACCCATAATTCAGAACCTTGAATCTATGAATTGATGTTGTGATGAATGCTCTGTGTTGCTGTGAAAATTGTTTTACTGCTTTATGTGTTTGCATGTCTTAATGTATGTTTAAACATACATGTGTTATGCTCTGTTGAAGCTCAAACTTGAGTTCACTAAGAAAAAATTCGAACTGCACTTGATTAAATCAATTTTAGACTTTAATTCCTAAATGAAAAATGATCATATGAATGTAACATCATTTTTAAAAATAAATTCAAGTGGATTTATCAAGTGATTATTTCAAAAAAAGGATGTACAGTGATGATCAAATATAAGTTGAAAATCAATCAATTAAATTCCAAGTTTCGAATTCATAACTTCACTCGTAATTCAAAATAATGATTTTTGATAAAGGTTTCGTGATTTTAAAGTATGAAAATCGAACGAAATTGCAACTTGAACGAAAATTCAAGAGTGGGTGATTTCCGGCAATCAAGCAAGCATTGGTCGTTGTGATTGAGGTGGAAGGAGGCCGGGGTTCTGGTGATCAAAGGAAAAATACTTGGAGTATTTATCGATGGCCGTATTGGCCAGAGTACATCGAAGTAGGGTTTTAGTGGAGTTTTGGTCGAGGTGGTTCCTGAGATAACTTCATCGTCGGCAATGGATTTGGGATGATCGGACTTGGGGGGGGGGGGGGAAGCTTCGTGGGTCATTGAAACAGCCGTGGATGGAGTCTCGTGATCCTTGGTGACTTGACGTGGGGATGCGAGGTGATTTACTGGTGATGGTTGGGTTCCTATGAAAATCGATTTTGCTCAATTTCGAATCGCGTCGCGATTTACGAATCTGGGTGTATCGTTCGTCTGAGTGGAGCATGGGTGACATGTCAATGGCAGGAGTGATGACCGAAGTAGGCCAGATGGGATGTGCATGTGCACCGTGCACATTGGATCTGAGTTGTTCTGGCGAAGTTGTGGAAGACAGGGGTTTTGTTGGTTGGACTCGAGAAGGTTGCGGGTTTGACTCGAAGTATACCAGTGTCTCGGTGAAGTTCGTAGCTGGCTCAGTATTTTATTTGTTTTGAATCGGGTTTTATTTAAAATTCGAAGATTTGATAAGTTTCGAGTTAATGTTGGTAAAGTTTTAAAGCTAGTCTAATTGAATAAGTTTTTAAAAGAATATAAATCAAGTTTTTCAAAGAAAATTTATTTACAAGGGTTTAAATAAATTTCCAAGATTTATTTAAAAAAAAGGTTAAGTGTTTTTAGAACTTATTAATTGGTTTTGTAATAATTTTATCGAGATAATCAATTAAAATTCCAAGTATTTCCAAGTTGTAATTTAATGGTGAAATCAAGAAATGATTTATCAAGGATTTCTCAAATCAATGTTAAGCATTTAATTTAACTTAACTAAGTGATGTAAGTTAATTAAATAATAAAGGTAAATGGTTTATCTTTTAAATAAATTAAGATCTTAAGAAATTAGCAATTTATTAATCAAAGAAAGTAATTAAGGATAACTACTTATTGGAAGTAATTAGAGGATAATTAATGTGATTAATTAAAAGAATAATTACTTAATAAAAGTGATTTAAAGGCTAATTACTTAATTTATTTAAGGATAATAAGGTAATGTGATTATGTAATTAAGGTAAATTAATTAATGATTTAAAGATTAACTAATTTTATAATTAGAGATTAATCAATTAAGTAATTAGAATACTTAATCTTGTAACTAAATGATAATTAATTAATGTGATTAATTAATCGAGATGATTAATTTAATTATGTGATTAAAGGTTAATTTATTTATTGATTAATTAATTTAACGGTGATCAATTAACGGGTTAATTAATTTATTAATTAATCAATTAAAGGTAATTAATTTAAAGAATAATTAATTAATGAGGTTAACTAATTAAGGTAATTAATTTGATAATAATCAATTAAAGGTTAATTAATGAATGAAATTAATTAAGGGATGATTATTAATTAAAGATTAATTAATTAAATTTTTGTAATTAATTAAGGATAATTAATCAAACGATTAATTATTAATTAAAGGTTAATTAATGATTAATTAAAGGATAACTAATAATGATGGTTTGTAACTATTTATTTATTAATTAACCATGATTAGAAATTTATTCATAGGTAATGATCTGGCTTAAAATTAATCAGATGACTTGATGATTATACTTATGATTGTATGGATGGTATGAAATGCTGTGAATTATGTGATATCCTTTATGTGTAATGTTCTGTGATATGTTTGAGCCGTGGAATGTAATTTATTTATCTGTAATGCATTTATGTTATCTATCTGTGATTCTGTGTATATAGAGATAAGCATTATAGGATTATACCGCTTATCGATATTGTTGTGATTGTATCTGTAATGATTGATGATGTGATGATTAATGATGTTGCACTATTGTGTTAAACCCCTGGACTACACCATACACACAAAAATATGGATTGCACGAGGATATTGGTTAAGTCATAGTTTTTAATGATTTTAAAGATTGAATTTTTGAATCCAAAATAGTTTTAGAATTGGAACTAAAAGCTTTCAAAAAAAGGAGTTTCAAAATAAAAGTTATTTTGAATAACTTGATTAAGATTTGAAATTTAAATAATTTGATTTAAATTTGAATTCAAAATTTGAAATTGAATTCTATGTTTGGAAACTATTGTTTAAAGATGTTATACAAGTTATATATGGGTTAAACCATTTTAAAGGTATTGATTTGGGAATTTGAATTTAACTCAAGGGCTTTAACTCGTGCAAATATAATTAGATTTTTCCCGAAACGAAAACTATTATTTTTCAAATAATAATTGCTTTCCTATAAAGAAAAGATTTCAAATTTGTATTGAAAGATTTCAGGTTGAAATGAAATTGAAACAGTTTTGAAAGCTGTGAATGAACCTTTGTGAAAGATTATTAAATCTTATTTTGAAATCGAAGAGGATTTTAAATGGTGTATCTTTTATATAAAAATTTGAATTGGAAATGGTTTTGAAAGCTATAAATTGAATCTTTGATTTAATGATTGGAAGAGTTAATCCAATTTTGAAATGGAAGTTGTTTTGAAATATATGGATGAATCTTTATGAAAGCTGGGTGAACTTTGTAAATTGAATCTTTTTGTTTAAAGATTCGAAGATGGTAATTTGTTTAAACCATTTGAAAGAAAGGTTTCTGGTTTTAAATTTGTGACTTAACTGAAGTCCCATATCCATATGTTTTTAAAATATTGCGCTCATTATTCGGTTTAGCCGGGAGAGGACCTTGTGTCACATAACCCATCCCGAATAATGATACGACGTATATGGATAGAATTTGAAGACCGGTGGTGAAGACTGGGTATTTGCGAGAACGATAGGATAACCTATCGATTGTATTTGCATTGAGTAGCTACGGTATAGAGATTCACTAAGTGATGGGGAGTCCGATCGGGATTGTGAATACCTGGATTGCAAGGGTTTCTTCGGAAGTGCGTTCGGTTCTGTTCGAACTCGAAACAGAGTTGTATGGATGTGTGTCTGACATTACACTTTGAGATGTAAAATCGGTTTCTATCAAATACATTTCTGTTTGGTGGAGGAGATTTATTCTCTTAGCTTAACACCCATCTCTGAGACGTACGAGCTCAGCGGTTATGTAGTTAATGGTTACTAGTGATACATTCCCAATTTGATAATGTGGCATACGAAGTGCTGCTGATCATTTGTTGATCAAAGCATGGATTTGTGAAAAAGCGTAGATTTGTGAAAAAGCGTAGCTTTGTGGACAAGACTGCATCAGGACCTCACAATCCGGTAATGGTCGAAACAGGAAAGATGCGGCAAGGTTGTAGGGGCCGCACCCCTAGGGTATGTCCATTCCTTCTGGAAAAGGGTGGTATCATGGTATGGAGCCCAGATACTTAACTCATGTGGACACTGTAAATTTATTACTGTGTGATGTTGTTGGTGTAGAGGTACCTCGGATAAAGGCCGCAAACGACCGGGGATGACATATCTTTAGGTGTTACTTCCAGGCAGGGAGGAAGCTGGCCTTGTATTGGCAGAGAGCCGGGTAGGTTCTCGGAGCGTCCCTCCAGAAGCGTTCCCATGTGGCAATAGGAAGTTCCTTAGCCCGACCGCTTGTTGGAAATCCAATCATCCAATACACGCCTTGTACGGTTTTAGTTTTAGAACCTGCCATTTAACATGGTAGCTATAATAGGCATACTATAATGGTACATATGCTGGCTAAGATTAATATTATACTTGCAAATGTTTTCCACTATGCACTAATAATATTATCAAATGGTTTTCGCATATCAAGCATTTTTGACTATCATAAGGAGAAATCTCCTCCAAGTATGCGATTGCATGGTGTGTGTGCCGGGAGGCCTTATGGTAGTTTCATTTTCCAAAAGCATTGCGGATTTATTTTAAATTCTTTTGTTGTTTGTTTTAAAGATAAACTGTTTTTGTTTACTCATACCAGTCCCATGACTGACCCGGAGTTTATTGTTCCCTTCCTAAACTCTGGGTGCCCACAATTTTCCACACGGGCTGTCTAGAGTTGGGTTTTTTAGATAATTAAGTAGTAGGAGTAGAGTCGATATCTTTTAGCCTTTGGATTTTGGCGATAGCATTTCTGGATCGTATTTTCTTAAGCCAACTTGATGGTGGTTCTCGCTTATTGGATTGGAGATCTTTGGAGTTTGGCATTGAAGACATTATCTTTCCACGGCAATTGCCTAGTTTGCTTTATCTTCTGCTATTATTTCTTTCCGCTGCTATTTCTTGTATCTCTTATGTATATTGATATTCAGTTGTATCAGATATTGTATTCATTGTTGTATCAATGATATTATACATTTTCTTCCGCTGTGTTGTTATACTTAATGTGTTATAAGCTCCGGCGAACCAGATTCGATGTTTGGATCTACGGCATTTGAATACGGGTGACGTATTCAGTGTCGATTTTCGAAGGTCGAGTCAGGGTCGTTAGAATAGTATCAGAGCTGAAGGTTCAAACTTTAGCTCAGGAGTATAACACATTACGTAACCCATTAGAGATAGGGTAAAGTATACCCTAGAATGAGTATTCACTAAGATATCCGTTCGTGTGCCTCAGTAAATTCTCTTACTATCCACTGATAGTGAGTATGAGTGCAAGAAGAGGACGAGGTAGGGGACATGGGAGTACCACTACAAATGGTCAATACCTTGCAACAACAAGAAAATAACCTTTTCTCTATCAATCTCCTTTGTTAATCATCCAATTTCAAATTCTTTGATTGCTTCGTAGCAGCTACAAGAAGAAGCTTTGGTGCGGTAATGGCCTGCGAATCGTATAAATAAGTTCCTATCTCGTATTCGTGTAATCAGCTTTTCGTTTTAAACTCTAATGAATTTGAATTTGAAATAAAATTGGTTAAATAAAATATGAAGCTGAATTTGAATTGTGTCGATAAAATGATATAGGTTAAAAAAAAATTTGGAATTCTATTATAATTTCTTATGTAGATCGAAGTCCGAAGAGGGACAAGTGGTGTATATTTTGGAGTATTCCAACCTGGATTAGTATCCATTGTTTGTTCTGTTGGCTCTAGATATATTCTACGAATGGTTAGTTATCCTTCGAACTAACCAGCGCTGTGTATATTTCATAGATCTGGTAACCCGAGTACTTCGTAAAGTGTTGAATGAGTTCATTCTCGTATCTATTATTGATATTCTGATTTGGTAAGCCAAATGCAGAAAAAATATTCAATTTGGTCTTGTGAATCAATTTTCTATCTCAGATGTGTTCATCTGTCCTTTATTGTCTCCCTGGCAAATTTCGGGGACGAAATTTTCTTAAGGGGGGAATCTGTAACATTCCTGAATTTTAGCCGAGTTAATTTGGCAATTAATTTAATTTTGGAATTTAATTGTGAATTTATTTGTGAATTAATTGGAAAATTTCCAGAATAAAATAAAATTTAGATTATAAATAGAATTTTGGTTTGAAATGTAAGGATAAGTATTTTATAAATAAAATTGGAATTAAAAATAAATGTATTGAAAATATATAGAATTTAAAGCTTTACGATTTATAAAAGTTTGTTTGTAAATTTTAATATATATTAATATTTGAAAATGTAATTTGAGAGTTGATGTAATAATTTTCAAGAGATTATTTTTAGGTTAAATTTTCTCTCTTATATATATATATATATATATATATATATATATATATATATGAATAAGTGTGATTATCTATTTTTAAATCATTCTCTTTTAAAGAAAAAAAGAAGTTGTGCAAATTAAATAATGAGAAATGTATGAATGAAAAATATATATATATATATATATATATATATATAGATATATATATACACACACACACACACACACACACTAAACTAAAATTAAGATTGAATGTGAGGAACAATTGAAGTAAATTTTGTTTGTGCAAATGTAAATATATAAGAAGACATAAACATTTTTAAAATAAAGTCATACGTTAGTACATGAAATTATATTTGCAATAAGGGTTAAAATAAAATTTACCAAAAATTATTTGATTAGGGATATAAATGTAATTTAACTTACCTAAGACATTTGTTAGAAGATTATCAAATGAAATCACTAATGTAATGAAAGTGGACAAGTAGCAAAAGAAAATTTATTTTGTTTTAAATCAAAAAAAAATTGTAAACATGCAAAAGAAAAAAACCCAGGCTGTCATTATCTTCTCTTCTCAAAACCGAAAACAAAGAAATTACAAATCAAAGAAAAAAATATAGATCAAAATCTAGAAAAGAAAATCAAAACTGAAATTAAAAGCTTCAGTTTCAAATGCAAACCTGATCAAAAATGCAAAGTCTTCAGCCTGGAGATGATAATCTGGAAGCAAAACAAAAATTTGGAAAACAATCAAGCAAAGTAAATTCAAGATGCAATTACAACCAGAAATTAAAAGGTGATCAAACCAAAGCCTCAAGATTCAATATTAACAAGCAATCCAGAGTTTCAACTTCAACCTGAGTTTAAAAGCTTCAGGCAATTTAAAAACTTAAATCATAAATCAAAGCAACATAAATTCAAATTCAGAAATCATCTCAATAAAACAAGTTCCAGTTGCAAATCAATTCAAAGGTTTCAGCTTTCCAAATCTAAACCAGATTTCAGATCAGAGATCAAGTTCAAAACAAAATTCCAGGCTCAAACAATCTTCTCTGTTCTTCCGTGTCAGGTGAGCAAACCCTTAATTCAGAACCTTGAATCTATGAATTGATGTTGTGATGAATGCTCTGTGTTGCTGTGAAAATTGTTTTACTGTTTATGTGTTTGCATGTCTTAATGTATGTATAAACATACATGTGTTATGCTCTGTTGAAGCTCAAACTTGAGTTCACTAAGAAAAAATTCGAACTGCACTTGATTAAATCAATTTTAGACTTTAATTCCTAAATGAAAAATGATCATATGAATGTAACATCATTTTTAAAAATAAATTCAAGTCGATTTATCAAGTGATTATTTCAAAAAAAAGGATGTATAGTGATGATCAAATATAAGTTGAAAATCAATCAATTAAATTCCAAGTTTCGAATTCATAACTTCACTCGTAATTCAAAATAATGATTTTTGATAAAGGTTTCGTGATTATTAAGTTTGAAAATCGAATGAAATTGCAAGTTGAACGAAAATTCAAGACTGGGTGATTTCTGGCGATCAAGAAAGCATTGGTCGTTGTTTAAGGTGGATGGAGGCTGAGGGTCTGGTGATCGAAAAAAAAAATACTTGGAGTATTTATTGATGGCCGTAGTGGCCAGAGTACATCGAAGTAGGGTTTTAGTGGAGTTTTGGGTCGAGGTGGTTCCTGAGATAACTGCATCGTGGGCAATGGATTTGGGATGATCGGACTGGGAGGAAAAGCTTTGTGTGTCATCGAAGCAGCCATGGACGGAGTCTCGTGATCGCTGTTGACTTGACGTGGGGATGCGAGGCGATTTACTGGTGATGGCTGGGTTCTTGTGAAAATTAATTTTTCTCAATTTCGAATCGCGTCGCGATTTACGAATCTGGGTGTATCGTTCGTCTGTAGAGCATGGGTGACATGTCGATGGCCGGAGGGATGACCGGAATCGGCCAAATGGGCTTTGCATGTGCACCGTGCACATTGGATTTGAGTTGTTCTGGCAAAGCTGTGGAAGACAGGGGTTTTGTTGGTTGAACTCGAGAAGATTGCAGGTTCGACTCGAAGTATACCAGTGTCTCGGTGAATTTCGTAACTGGCTCGGGGTTTTATTTGTTTTGGATCGGGTTTTATTTAAAATTTGAAGATTTGATAAGTTTCGAGTTAATGTTGGTCAATTTTATAGCTAGTCTAATTGAATAAGTTTTTAAAAGAATATAAATCAAGTTTTTCAAAGAAAATTTATTTACAAGGGTTTAAATAAATTTCCAAGATTTATTTAAAAAAAAGATTAAGTGTTTTTAAAACTTATTAATTGGTTTTGTAATAATTTTATCGAGATGATTAATTAAAATTCCAAGTATTTCCAAGTTGTAGTTTAATGGTGAAATCAATAAATGATTTACCAAGGATTTCTCAAATCAATGTTAAGCATTTAATTTAACTTAACTAAGTGATGTAATTTAATCAAAAAATAAAGATAAATGGTTTATCTTTTAAATAAATTATGATCTTAAGAAATTAGCAATTTATTAATCAAAGAAAGTAAATAAGGATAATTACTTATTGGAAGTAATTAAAGGATAACTAATGTGCTTAATTAAAAAAAATTACTTAATAAAAGTGATTTAAAGGCTAATTACTTAATTTATTTAAGGATAATAAGGTAATGTGATTAAGTAATTAAGGTAAATTAATTAATGATTTAAAGATTAATCAATTTTATAATTAGAGATTAATCAATTAAGTAATTAGAATACTTAATCTTGTAATTAAATGATAATTAATTAATGTGATTAATTAATCAAGGCGATTAATTTAATTATGTGATTAAAGGTTAATTTATTTATTGATTAATTAATTTAATGGTGATCAATTAAAGGGTTAATTAATTAATTAATTAATCAATTAAAGGTAATTAATTTAAAGAATAATTAATTAATGAGGTTAATTAATTAAGGTAATTAATTTGAGAATAATCAATTAATGGTTAATTAATGAATGAAAGTAATCAAGGGATGATTATTAATTAAGGATTAATTAATTAAATTTTTGTAATTAATTAAGGACCATCATTATTAATTATCCTTTAATTAATCATTAATTAACCTTTAATTAATAATTAATTGTTTGATTAATTATTAATTAAAGGTTAATTAATGATTAAGTAAAGGATAATTAATAACGATGGTTTGTAATTAATTATTTATTAATTAACCATGATTAGAAATTTATTCATAGGTAATGATCTGGTTTAAAATTAATCAGATGACTTGATGATTATACTTATGAATGTATGGATGGTATGAAATGCTGTGAATTATGTGATATTCCTTATGTGTAATGTTCTGTGATATGTTTGAGCCATGGAATGTAACTTATTTATCTTTAATGCATTTATGTTATCTATCTGTGATTCTGTGTATATAGATAAGCGTAATAGGATTATACCGCTTATCGATATTGCTGTGATTGTATCTGTAATGATTGATGATGTGATGATTAATGATGTTGCACTATTGTGTTAAACCCCAGGACTACACCATACACACACAAATATGGATTGCACGAGGATATTGGTTAAGTCACAGATTTTTAATGATTTTAAAGATTGAATTTTTGAATCCAAAATAGTTTTGGAATTGGAATTAAAAGCTTTCAAAAAAAGGAGTTTCAAAATAAAAGTCATTTTGAATAACTTGATTAAGTTTTGAAATTTAAATAATTTGATTTAAATTTGAATTCAAAATTTGAAATTGAATTCTATGTTTGGAAAGTATGGGTTAAAGATGTTATACAAGTTATATATGGGTTAAATCATTTTAAAGGTATTGATTTGGGAATTTGAATTTAATTCAAGGGCTTTAACTCGTGCAAATCTAATTAGATTTTTTCCGAATCGAAAACTATTTGTTTTCAAATAATAATAGCTTTCCTATAAAGTAAGGATTTCCAATTTGTATTGAAAGATTTCGAGTTGAATTGAAATAGTTTTGAAAGCTGTGAATGAACCTTTGTGAAAGATTATTAAATCTTGTTTTGAAATCGAAGAGGATTTTAAATGGTGTATCTTTTGTATAAACGATTTGAATTGGAAATGGTTTTGAAAGCTATGAATTGAATCTTTGATTTAATGATTGGAAGAGTTAATCCAATTTTGAAATGGAAGTTTCTTTGAAATATGTGGATGAATCTTTGTGAAAGCTGGGTGAACTTTGTAAACTGAATCTTTTTGTTTAAAGATTCGAAAATGGTAATTTGTTTAAACCATTTGAAAGAAAGGTTTTGGGTTTTAAAGTTGCGACTTAACTGAAGTCCCATATCCATATGTTTTTAAAATATTGCGCTCATTATTCGGTTTAGCCGAGAGGGGACCTTGTGTCATACAACCCATTCCGAATAATGATACGATGTATGGATAGCATTTGAAGACTGATGGTAAAGGCTGGGTATTTGCGAGAACGATAGGATAACCTATCGATTGTCTCTGCACTGAGTAGCTATGGTATAGAGATTCCCTAGGTGATGGGGAGTCCGATCGGGATTGTGAATACCCGGATTGCAATGGCTTCTTCGAAAGTGCCTTCGGTTCTATTCGAACCTGGAGCAGACTTGTATGGATGTGTGTCCGACATTACACTTTGAGATGTAAAACCGGTTTCTATCAAATACATTTCTGTTTGGTGGCGGAGATTTATTCTCTTAGCTTAACACCCTTCTCTGAGATGTACGAGCTCAAAGGTTATGTAGTTGATGGTTACTAGTGATACATTCCCAATTTGGTAATGTGGCATACGAAGTGCTGCTGATCATTTGTTGATCAAAGCATGGCTTTGTGGAAAAAGTGTAGCTTTATGGACAAGGCTGCATCAGGACCTCACAACCCGGTAATGGTCGAAACAGGAAAGATACGACAAGATTGCAGGGGTCGCACCCCTAGGGTATGTTCATTCCTTCTAGAAAAGGGTGGTATCATGGTATGGAGCATAGATACTTAACTCATGTGGACACTGTAAATTTATTCTTGTGTGATTTTGTTGGTGTAGAGACACCTCGGATAAAGGCCGCAAACGACCGAGGATGGCATATCTTTTGGTGTTACTCCCAAGCAGGGAGGAAGCCGGTCTTGTGTTGGCAGAGAGCCGGGTAGGTTCTCGAGGCATCCCTCTAGAGGCATTCCCATGTGGCAATTGGAAGTTCCTTAGCCTGACCATTTGTTGGAAATCCAACCATCTAATACACGCCTTGTACAGTTTTAGTTGTAGAAACCGCCTTTTAACATAGTAGCTATAGTAGGCACACTATAATGGTACGTATGCCGGCCAAGATTAATATTATACTTGCAAATGTTTTCCACTATGCACTAATAATAATATCAAATGGTTTTCACGTATCAATTATTTTTGACTATCATAAGGAGAAATCTCCCCCAAGTGTGCGATTGCATGGTGTGTGTGCCGGGAGGCCTTATGGTAGTTTCATTTTCCAAAAGCATTACATATTTATTTTAAATTCTTTTGTTGTTTTTTTAAAGATAAACTGTTTTTGTTTGCTCATACCAGTCCCATGACTGACCCGGAGTTTATTGTTCCCTTCCTAAACTTTGCGTGCCCATAATTTTCCACACGGGCAGTCTAGAGTTGGAATTTTCAGATAATCAAGTAGTAGGAGTAGAGTCGATATCTTTTAGCCTTTGGATTTTGGCGATAGCATTTCGGGATTGTATTTGCTTAAGCCAACTTGATGGTGGTTCTTGCTTATTGGATTGGAGATCTTTGGAGTTTGGCATTGAAGATATTATCTTTCCACGACAGTTGCCTAGTTTTCTTTATCTTCTGCTATTGTTTCTTTCCGCTGCTATTTCTTGTATCTCTATTGTATATTGATATTCAGTTGTAACAGATATTGTATTCATTATTGTATCAATGATATTATTCATTTTCTTCCGCTGTGTTGTTGTACTTAATGTGTTATAAGCTCCGACGAACCAGATTCGACATTTGGATCTGCGGCATTTGAATACGGGTGATGTATTCAGTATCGACTTTCGAAGGTCGAGTCAGGGTCGTTTGACCGACTAAGTAAACATCTTCACCTTAGGGATGTCTAAGTAGACTCTGAGACTGAGTTGGATACCAACATCCTAATCTTCTAAGCTACTCATTGGACCGGATAAGTAAAGACGTCGGAGTAGTCAACTCAAATTTAAGACCCATATTTTGTTTAGGCCTCCATTTGAATTTTGAAAAAAATAAACAAAAAAATAAAAAAGTAAAATGAATTTAACATTTTATATAAACTCTTAGGATTTAGAAGATACAAGTAAATAAAAGTGAAGCTAATTTTTTAATATAATGATTTATAAAGAAGTGTCTCTATAAAATGGTTGTAAACTTAAGTGAAAATTTATGAAATGATTCATAATTTTTTTTGAAATAGTACTTAGATACGATATGCCACTGGTACAACATAACACAAATCACCTGTCAATATATGCCCGAATCATGCTACGCAAGTTTCAAACTTGTGACCTCTCGCACCAAATTCGAACCACTTAACCTCTGGGATAATGGTGCTTGTCATTCATAAATAATTTTAGTATTGAATAAAATACTAGAAATGAAAATGGAAGTGATTTAGAAAGATATTGGTGTAGTTAAGAAACCAATCGGAATAGGTATGTAAGTTATACGTAGATCATTTTATTTGCATGGTACTTGATCTCAGATTTGAATACATAACTTCGGGGTGAGTCACACCGGTCCGAAAAAGGATTTCTTACTTGATTCTTTTCAACGAATAATTGATTCAAATTCTTGATATGATACCGAGGTTTTCTATCATAGTATATGATTATGTAAGAAGTGTGGAGGTTTCTAATCGAGGAACCTGATCGGAGTTCGCACAAGGGAGATCGAGTGAGCGATACTAGTTCAAAAGTGAAGTTTATGTATTAGAGCCAGTGGTTTGAACAGATATTGCATATGGATGATTTATGTACAGCGTATGGGCTTAAGTATATTTTTATGATTTGTTCTAGGGGTTAGTAATGTTAGGGGAGCGACTTTCAATTTTGTCCTAAGGTAGCTTAGATAATCTTCTAAGCAATAACCAATGGCTGATGAGCGTAATAGTACGCTTAGGAAATTATCTATATCCTTGGATGATTGAGAAAGTTGTAAACGTAAGCAAAATTCTGAATCTTGTTTGTTTTTCATTTAAAATTTTAAATATTGAATAAGTGCCAGTTTATTTCTTTATGGAATTTGATTTGATTAATAGTATTATTTTATAAACTATGGTTTATAAAATTGTTTATTAGGACAAAAATCATGATGCCTTGAAAAGAATTTGATAAAGAAATATTTGATGAAGGTTATTCTTTCAGGATGTCTAAAAAGAGTTTTTGTGAAGTGGTTTTCAAATATTTTTGGTTATCATTAATGTCGGACGATTGGGAGTTTTCCAATTTGGAAGATTCGCTGGGTATATTTGTTTTCTTTAGTTGTTGTTTTAGGAAGAATTAGAATACCACTAGATGCTCCATGCCCTTTTGATTCTAGAGTTATACCATGCTTCGGTAGGAGGAGCCCCTTCCTTGTCATAATTGATTTTGATTTATTTTTCTTTTAAAGAATTTGAAAATACATTTTGAATATAAAAACCCGGGCATTTAATTTTAAATTTATTTTTTGAAAAGATCATATGCTTAGTATTTCATTAGAGAGTATTCTCTATACTTTTCTTCATTATGGTTATTATATTGGTTTGGTTGCATGTGGCTTTATATCACATTAGAGAGTTGCGTCATTATTATAAGTTGCATCATACTAACTTGTTGCATATGGTTTTTATCTTTTTTATGATGCTAGTGTATTGCTCTTTTGTCAGCATGATTCTCTTTCGATTATGTAAGTGCAAGGTAGGTACAGGGAAACAGGAGACTACTATTTCATTTCTTGGGCACTTGCATTTGCATCGAGAGAGTAGATTGCTTGCAATAATTAGAAAATCAAACGCAAAAAAATGCATGCAGTAGATTAAGATATTAGCAATTGATTAATGATTTTATGTCCCAGGTATAGAAGGCCACTTGGCTTCTGGTTTCTTTATTGATTTGGGCCAGTTGTGGAAATTCTAGCTTTTCCGGATCAGCGACGCAAAGGAGATGCTGCCGAAAATTTTCCATAAATAAAGGGCTTTAAGAGTTTAATAACTCATTTTAATTAATATTTTTTAAACCTTAAGGGTTTGGAGATATTTTCTTACTTTGGTAATTTCGAGGATGAAATTCTTTTAGGGGGGATAATGTAACATCTCGAAATTTTATCGCTTTGATTTTGAGTATTTAATTAATTTTAAATATTTAAATAATTGATTTTTAAACTTTAATAACTTGATTTCAAATATAAGGATTATTTAAATATTTGAATTGTGAATTAAATATTAATTAATAGGATTTAATAGCTTTATTTAACTCTTTTTAATAAATAAATAAATAATAATGGTGAACTCATTTTGTATTAATAATAAATAGTTCGAATAAATAACAAGAAAATCAGTTGTTAATAAAACGACTTGGTTTTTATTGATGTATTTATAAATTAATTTATGGGATTTTTTCATAATTTTTAATTTTGAAAATATTTAAATTATCGTTTGACGTATTTTTCGACAAACGATGGTATTTTCGAAATTTCATAGAATAAAATAATATGTGTATTTTATTGTTGATTTGGAGATCGTGTCGCATTTTGATGCACGATCGTATTTTTATTTCTGTCGTTCGTGGTTCTTACGCAAACGGAATATTATGTAGTGGAATATCGCGAAACCTTCTTTTCAAAACTTTTCAAACGTTAATAATGATGTGATGTTGACCTGGAAATATTGGTTTACTTAAAATTTTTGGTTTACTTATCTTTGAAGTAAGGTAAATTGGTTTTTTATAAAATCAAAACAAATTCAATACTTGCATTTTTCTTCATTTTCAATCTTTCCCTCCTCTCTTTTTTGTCATTCACTATTCATGGTAACAAGTAAATAAAGAATTTCACCATTTTCAAGCTTCAAAAATCAGCTTCTCCCAATCCATTGACAATTAGCTAAATCTTTCAACATTGAAGTTGTCGAGTCTTGTCTCTAGTATTTTTTAAAAATGATCGCCTGATTTTCGTCGAGTGCAGTGGTTGTGGTTACTTGATGACAGTATGTGATGAAAGTTGGTCATGAATTTCAAAATTTTAATTATCTTGATCCGAGTCGAGTTAGACGACACCGTATGTTGATTTGGCTTCATGGGGTGGTGTAGTGTTTTTGGTGTTTTTCAATGGTGGTCGATGACGATCAATAAAAACTAGCATTTTGGGTTGGCTTTGATACGGGCGGCGTTAGGCTTCGGCGTTGATTGCTTTGAGGTTCTTATGTGAAGTAGCATCTTACGACCGAAGTTTAGATGGTGCGGTGGAGACTAGGGTTTTGTGAATTTTCCTAGGTCGAGGGGTTTGGTTCGGTCGGATTTCGCTATAGGGGATCGAGTATTCGAAGTTTGGGTCAGTTGCGGAGAGATTTTGTAGTGAAGTTCATCGACGAAGTCCATTCGTCGATTCATCGAATGAAGTGGAAGATCTCGCATGTGTGTACAAAGATATGTGCGTGTATGTTTATGCAGGGAGAAAGAAAATTGGTTTAGGGAAGAAGAGATTAGTGGGGGTAATTTTTTTAATTAAGTGATTAGTGTAATTTAATTATTTAATTAAATCGATAACTTATAAAATCAATATCTTTCCCATACGAGGTCGGATTTAAACATGGCCAGTTGCATTGGACTATCAACGACATTATCTTCATATTGGATTTAGATTCATCGAAATTGGTGCCTATGAATTTTGAGTTATTTTAGATCAAACCGGAACGTGAAAGCGTCAACTGAAATTTTGGTGAGTAAACTCACCTTTAAATAAACTATATGATATTTATATTATTATAAATTATTGTTAAGTGCTTGGATAATTTTATTGTTGGTTGTTTGAATTGTTTGAATTCTCGTTCAAAAAGCGAATGACACATTACATGATTTACAAGAAATCCATCTGATTATATATTGTTGTTTGATCTCGCTTTATAGCAGATGACATAAATAACCATTTTGTTGCGGGGACAAAATGAAGTCAGGGTGTTTTCATAGCTAATAAGTGACGCAGCGGAAATACGAAAAAATTAGACGAAACGGTGAAAGTAGCAATCGGTGGATTGAAATATACTGAAATGCCCAAATTCATTGATCCAAAGATACCGAATTCTAGCTATCTCTGACACGTTGATCGCGCACGATACCGTGAAGAGAGATCTACAATTCTTCGAGCGTTGATCAAGCGCACTTGATTCCGCGAATTGGCTTCAACGAACGTTGATTCGAGCGCACTCGAATACCGTAAGTGGAGATAGGAGATTACACTCGACTACCAATTTAGATGAAAGCACAAAGCTAACAAACAAGAATTTTTATTCCAAAAGAACCAAGTTACAAATGACCCGACCATGCCTATTTATAGGCTACAACAAAACATGGTTCAACATTCAAAACACAAGTACACAACCTATATAGCCGCGACTCACGACCTACGACCTAACATAAGTCGTTAGCGACCTAACCATACACGGCCTATCAGTAGCGACCTAACAGACAACATATTACAACCCTTATGCGACTTAATCACAAACAAATACAACACGAGTTAACAACAGAACACGTAACGACCTAAATACAATGTTACATAAACGACATAACAATTGCAACAAACGAACTAGGAAGTTACAACACATAAACGACTCATCAAACAACACTCATCGACTTAAGAACTTCGACTTAAGAAAATGGCTCAGCGACATAAGCTTCAGCGGCACAAGAGCTTTGGCAACGACCTAAGGTAGGTCGTCCGCGACCTAAGAAACAATATAGTTGGAGCGCCTCAAGGAAACCACCTTCAACAACTTAAGGTATCTCAACGACCCAAAATCTCGCGACCTACTTCTGGGCGACCTAAAGCATACGAGCGACTTAATGTTTCCTGCGACCTTGGTTTCTGGAATAATTCACTAGGTCGTAGTTCTTTAGGTCGGAGCTCGATAACCTTGCTTTCTTGAACCATTAGCTCGTTACTCTTTACCCTGTTAAGTCGCACGCGACTTACGCATAACTCGTCCTTAGGTTGCTGGAGTGGCTTGGAGGCATTGTTAGGTCGCTGGCGAGTTAAACTTAACTCGTTATCCTTCCTAGGTCGTAGCTCGCTTGAGCGACCTATCCTGTTAACTCACGAATCCTCTCCACTAGGTCATATATACTCTAACTCGTTGGAGTTAGGTCGCAGATTCCTATGCTCCTCATGCTGGCCTGCATCATCCTCCCCGGGTTGAGAGAAATTCGTCCGTGAATTTAAAAGCTCTATCCCAACGGATGATTCACCTCCAAAATAAGGTACAAGATGTTTAATATTAAACACGTCAGAAGTGTACACATCCTCTGGCAGCTTCAACCTATAAGCGTTTTCATTGATCCGTTTCACAATCTTCACAGGACCAATCTTTCTAGCTTTAAGTTTATTATATGTTCTCACTGGGAAACGATCCTTTGTTAGTACAGCATATACTAAATCTCCTTCGTTAAATTCAACACTTCGTCGCTTTAGATCTGCAGATCGTTTATATTTCTCATATGTCTTCTCCAATCGTTCCTGAACGATTCTATGGCATTTCGTCAAACCATACACAAAATCAGCAGCTCGTGTTACTATTCCCTTCGGTTGCGGCACTATCGTTAAATCCAACGGTCCTTTTGGCAAGCTTGAATATAAAATCTGAAATGGACTGAAACCCGTACTACGATTTACTGCATGATTATGAGCAAACTATGCTTGACATAACTTCACATCCCAGCTCTTCAGATTATCCTTCACAAAACACCGCAATAAGTTTCTCAACGATCTGTTCACAACCTCCGTCTGTCCATCAGTTTGCGGATGATAAGCACTACTAAAATTCAGTTTTGTTCCCACCATCTTCCACAAGCTCAGCCAAAAATGACTCAAAAACCTGGTATCCCTGTCTAAAACAATAGATTCTGGTAAACCATGCAAGCGATAGATCTCTTTAAAGAACAACTGGTGTGACATGAACAACATCCGCCGTCTTCTTACAAGCAGTAAAATGTACCATCTTCGAAAAAGATCTACCACAACGTATATCGAGTCATTTCCCCTTTGAGTCCTCGGCAAACCCAACACGAAATCCATGCTAATGTCCACCCATGGTTTTGCTGGAATAGGTAATGGCATATACAAACCTGCATTTTTCGCTGTCCCTTTCGAAATTTGACAAACATGACATCTCTCCATAAATCTCTCTACCTCTTTTCTCATCGACGGCCAAAAATAAGATTGTGAAATTAACTATAAGGTGCGATCCTGTCCAACATGTCCTTCTTCATGTAACTCTTTGATAATCTTCATTCTCAAGCTGCCTTCTGGTATACATAATCGATTCCCCTTGAATAAAAATCCATCAACCAACACAAATTCATCAGTATTCCCATCCTTAACTTTCTCAACAAACTTCGTAAAGTAAGAATCTTCTTCAATCAACTCTGGCAATAGTTCAAACTCTGTCACTTCAACTTTCATTGTCGTCAACAAACGATTCCTCCTGCTCAATGCATCTGCTACACGATTCATCACCCCTGATTTGTGCTTAACAACAAAAGTAAACTGTTGTAAATACGCGACCCATGAAGCGTGCCTTGCTGAAATTTTATCCTGTCCTTACAAATGCTTCAAAGCTTCATGATCCGTATAGAGAACAAACTCCTTATGAAACATATAATGTCTCCAGTGCTTCACTGCTTGAACAATTGCGTAAAACTCAACATCATAAGCGCTATATCTCAATTTAGCTCTAGACAATTTCTCACTGAAATAAGCAACTGGTCTTCCCTTTTGACTCAAAACTCCACCAACCCCAACCTTCGATGCATCAGTATGTAATTCAAACAACAACTGAAAATCCGGTAAAACTAGAATTGTTGCTATCGTCAATAGTGTCTTGATCTTCTCAAAAGCAACCCCTGCTTCCCCTGACCATGCAAACTTCTTTCCTTTCATGCAATCGGTTATAGGTGCTATCACACTACTAAAATGTGGAATGAATCTTCGATAGAAAGATACCAATCCGTGAAAACTCCTCACTTCAGTAATTGTCTTCGGCTGTGGCCAACTCCTGACAGCTTCCACTTTATTTTCATCCACTTGAATACCTTCCTTTGACAAAACATACCCCAGAAATAAAACACTGCCCGTCATAAACACGCACTTCTTTGCTGCTGCATAGAACTGCTCTTGTCGTAGAATCAACAGTACTTCTCGCAAATGCTGGATGTGTTCTTCCATACTCCCACTATAGATTAAAATATCATCAAAGTAAACAACCACGAACTTCCCAATGACTGGTCTGAAAATCTGGTTCATCACTCTCATAAAAGTACTCGGAGCATTTGATAAGCCAAACGGCATAACCAACCATTCGTATAGACCTTCCCTGGTTTTAAAAGCAGTCTTCCACTCATCACCCGGTCTAATACGAATCTGATGGTATCCACTCTTCAAGTCAATCTTTGAAAACACAACAGCTCCACTCAACTGATCAATCAAATCATCGAACCTCGGCATAGGAAATCTGTATCTCACAGTGATCTTGTTTAAAGCCCGACTGTCTGTACACATCCTCCACGAACCATCCTTCTTCGGCACCAATAAAGCTGGCACTGCACAAGGACTCAAGCTCTCCTGAACACGCCCTTGTTCTAACAACTCCTCCACCTGCCTTCTCAGTTCTTCATGCTCCTTAGGACTCATCCTGTAATGTGGTCTGTGTGGTAATACTGCTCCTGGCACAAGATCGATTTGATGGTGGATATCCCTCAATGGTGGCAACTCCGTTGGCAACTCTTCAGGAAACATATCACTGAATTCTTCCAATACTGGCTTTACTTCCTCTGGGATTTCAACAGATTCAGTCGTTTCACGTCCAATCAACAAAAATACCTCTGGACTCTCCTCTACTTCTTCGACAAATTCTTTCAAAGTCAACAGAGTCTTCAGCTCCTCAATCTCTTCTGATTTGCTTTCTCTTTGTTGTCTCTTCTTCGGAACTAAAATAATCTTAACACCTTCAAACATAAAACTGTAGCTATTGGTCCAACCGTCATGCTGTACTGCTCGATCATACTGCCATGGTCTTCCCAAAAGCAAGTGACAAACATCCATTTCCATAATATCACACCAAATTTCATCTTTATATTTCTTCCCAATAGAAAATGGAACATGAACTCGCCTGTCCACCTTCACCTCTCCTCCTTTTCTCAACCATGCTAACTTGTAAGGATTTGGATGTTTCTTTGTTTTCAGCTTCGACTTTCTCACTGCTTCGGTAGAAATAATATTGTCACAACTTCCAACGTCAATCACAAATTTACAAACCTTCCCCAGAATAGTGCACATTGACTGAAAGATGTTACTCCTCAACCAACTAGACTCTTCTTCCTGCTTCGGTGTCAAACATAATCTCCTCATCATAAGATTACATCCTTCATTCCCGACGCGATATCCTGTTCATTTTCTTCAACTGGACTAGAATAATCCTCGCCAACATCCTCAGCTTCAACTTCAGCAATCATAGTTCGTCTCTTTGGCTTCGTACATTCATTACTCTTGTGACCCACTTCCTAGCAATTATAACATTTGAAACTGTTGTTGACCTTCGCCTTCGCAACTTCATTCAGAACTGGTTTTGCAACTGCTTTAGAAACATTGGAACTCCCACTAGCGTCCTTGCTTTGAAAATGTGAACTTGGAACCACACCACCTCCTCGTCTTCCCTGCTTCTCCCAAGCCAACGCTTTCTGATGTGCTTCTGCTACAGATCTAGGATCAAACATTTTCACCATATCTTGAATCTGCATCCTCAACCCTCCAACAAATCTAGCAGTCAGCTGTTCCTTTGTCTCCATAATGTCATTTCGAGCAATCAGTTGATAAAATTCATCAGCATAATCATTAACAGTCTTCGTCCCTTGCCTCAGATTCTGCAATCTCTGATACATGAGTGATTGATAATTGTAAGGCAAGAATGTAGCCTTCATTAACTTCTTCATCTTCTCCCATGTAACAATCTTTGACTTCCCCATTCTCTCCCGCGTAAGTTTAGTCTGCTGCCACCATGCTAAAGCTCTTCCCCTCAACCTAGTAGCAACCAATTTCACTCGACGATTCTCCGGGACTTCTTTGAAATCAAAGATCTCTTCAACATTAGACACCCAGTCCAAGAATTCTTCTGCAACCATTCCACCCTTGAATTCTGGAATTTCCATCTTCAGACCCGACTCCCAACGTCGATCATCCTCAACATCCCGATATACATTTTGTACTTGATCTCGATCTCGATGACGAATGCTATCTCTATCACCCCCTTCATTAAAATCAAATGTGTGTCTATATCGATCTCGACCATCAACATCCCTTCGATCATGCATGTCTCTTCTACTATGTCTCTCTTCATCTCTATATGGTTCATCTTCAAACTCATGTGGAGTTCTTCTCTCTTCATGATTATAATCATGGTGATCTCTTCTCGATGAAATTGACGTTTCTCTTCTTTCTCTAAAATATTATGGCGACACCCTTCTCGCTTCCGTAACCGATGGCGAAACTCTGTTTCCTCCATGGTTCGAGACTGGCGACCTTCTCCTTTGACTTTGATTCAAGTCATTCATCAATTTCTCTAACTTCCCAATACCTTCATCAAATTTCTCATTGATACGTTGTTCCATTTGCTCGGGTTCTTCCCTTCGATACAAGGCTTCAACATTTTGATGGCGGTGAGCTCTTCTCGGCGGCATGATTGAATCAAATAATCTTCAACACTTCTACACAAAGTGGTGCATGACCTATACTTAGCTCGGCTCAACCCTTCAATCACAAATCCAAACACTTTCCACACTTTGATCCAAAACGAAATGGATCAAAGGCTCCAAACTTGTTGCAACTTCACGATGAATACGATGAAAACAATCTTCAACAACTTCAAAAATCGGCTCCAAGTCTCGGCTTAGCTATGATTGGCTAAGTCTAGCTCTGATACCAAAGTGACGCAGCGGAAATACGAAAAAATTAGATGAAACGGTGAAAGTAGCAATCGGTGGATTGAAAGATACTGAAATGCCCAAATTCGTTGATCCAAAGATACCGAATTCTAGCTATCTCTGACACGTTGATCGCGCATGATACCGTGAAGAGAGATCTACAATTCTTCGAGCGTTGATCAAGCGCACTTGATTCCGCGAATTGGCTTCAACGAACGTTGATTCGAGCGCACTCGAATATCGTAAGTGGAGATAGGAGATTACACTCGACTACCAATTTAGATGAAAGCACAAAGCTAACAAACAAGAATTTTTATTCCAAAAGAACCAAGTTACAAATGACCCGACCATGCCTATTTATAGGCTACAACAAAACACGGTTCAACATTCAAAACACAAGTACACAACCTATATAGCCGCGACTCACGACCTACGACCTAACATAAGTCGTTAGCGACCTAACCATACACGGCCTATCAGTAGCGACCTAACAGACAACATATTACAACCCTTATGCGACTTAATCACAAACAAATACAACACGAGTTAACAACAGAACACGTAACGACCTAAATACAATGTTACATAAACGACATAACAATTGCAACAAACGAACTAGGAAGTTACAACACATAAACGACTCATCAAACAACACTCAGCGACTTAAGAACTTCGACTTAAGAAAATGGCTCAGCGACATAAGCTTCAACGGCACAAGAGCTTTGGGAACGACCTAAGGTAGGTCGTCCGCGACCTAAGAAACAATATAGTTGGAGCGCCTCAAGGAAACCACCTTCAACGACTTAAGGTATCTCAACGACCCAAAATCTCGCGACCTACTTCTGGGCGACCTAAAGCATACGGGCGACTTAATGTTTTCTGCGACCTTGGTTTCTGGGGTAATTCACTAGGTCGTAGTTCTTTAGGTCGGAGCTCGATAACCTTGCTTTCTTGAACCATTAGCTTGTTACTCTTTACCCTGTTAAGTCGCACGCGACTTACGCATAACTCGTCCTCATCATTAGGTCGCTGGAGTGGCTTGAAGGCATTGTTAGGTTGCTGGCGAGTTAAACTCAACTCGTTATCCTTCCTAGGTCGTAGCTCGCTTGAGCGACCTATCCTGTTAACTCGCGAATCCTCTCCACTAGGTCGTATATACTCTAACTCGTTGGAGTTAGGTCGCAGATTCCTATGCTCCTCATGCTGGTCTGCATCAATAAGTCTTTATGGGACACATTAAAGTGCATATATATATATATATATATATATATGATATTCCATAATTTCAAACCAAATTTAAACGTGATAACCATTTTAATAAATTAATTAAAATTGATTAAATTGTTAATTTAAACAATAATAATAATTGTGTTGAAAATATATTGATTTTAAATGAAATTATTATAAACAAATGAAAATGGATTTGTTAAAATTATATGTACATATCAAATTTGATTTTTAAATTGAATTTGAATATGGGTATTTAAAATGGAATTCAAAGGATAGTTATGTATATCTTAAATCATACTTTGATTTTAAAACATATTTTTATGATTTTATTTAGAATATAAAATTTGATTTATATTTATTTCTTTTAAAAGGAATTAATTTATATAAATTACAAATGTATTTAAAAAAATTGAAAATTAATTATAAAAACATTTAAAAACCTATTTTGTATGAGAATTACATGTGTAGATTTGTAAATTCCTCTAATGACATGTGTTAAGAAAATAATCATGTTTAGTGACAAGTGTCACATTTATAAATTATTTTCTTAAAATTTTAATAAAACAAAATTTAATCTATAAAGGTTATTTCATCTTCTTCATTTAAACTTTCCTATCTCATTTTCTAAAAGCAAGAAAAAAATCACTCCTTCATTTACAAATCTGAATTTCATCTATTTCCATTCTTTCAACAAAAAAAATTAAAACAAGAATTCAAGTTTTATTTCAAACTTCCAAATCCACAAGCAAAATATACAAAATCCTATAAAATCAAATTCTTGTAAAAAGCAAATTCAAAGCTCTCCTCAGTTTCAAATCTAAAGCTCTGATTGAATTCAAGTTGAAAGCAAACAAACAACTTCATCAGGCATTTCCAGTTGAAGATCTACAGTTCAACTTTTCCAGAATTTGAAATTTTTTTGGTCTTTGCTTGAAATAAGTTCAGGTGAGTAAACTTTTAATTAGAAAAGTTTAAGTAAAATAAATTTGTGTTTGTGAATTTCTGAGATGTTTGATGTCTTGCATGTATATATATTAGTGAAATATTTGTATATATGTTGTATTTAACTGTGCATGTTTAAACTGTCTGACTCTTCTCTGTTTTTCAAGTTACAGAGTAAAACTAAAACAAAATTCAAAATTTTCCTTAACAAATCACTGTTAGGCTTTGAGTTACAAACATAGTATGTTTATTTAAACAAAAATTAAAGTTTAAAATTTTATTCAAATAAAATTTGTTTGAATATCTTCTGAAAACAAGATGATACAGTAAATTTTTTAATAACATGATAAAATCAAGTATTGTAATTTGTTGATTCAATTTTATATCGTGAATCAACTCTGTGAAACATGATTTTTAAAGTATAAATCATGATTTTTAGATGGGTTTTGGGGCAGTATTTTGATGATGACCAGAAATTAGTTTTTGGGCAAATACTGGTGACTGGGTAGATTCTAAGGGTCGAGCCTTGGGTCGGAGTTGTAATGGTGATGGGTGAATCTGAGAAAAATAGTGGAAGAAGTGATCGATCGCTGTGGGAATGGAATTTGGGTGGATTAAGGTTTAACACAGTGATTTGGTCGCGTTCGAAAATGGGGTGACTGGGAACTTGTAGTGGATCGAGTGGCGTAAGATCGTGGGATTAGTAGTGTGGAGGGCTTACGGTGTTGTGGCCGAGATTTCATGATGAACGGTGGTCGAAGTCGATGGGTTCAGTGGTTTTTCTGATGACGTGCTGTTCCAGGTGATGTGCGAGCTACCTCGATTTCGACGAGGGTCGCGCGATGGCTGGTCAAGGGTCGAAAGCGTATCAGTGGTCGATGGGAAGTTTGCACGCGATGTCGCTGGTGGCGGCGGCGGCTTTAGTGCGTCGTGCACGTGCACGGTGTCAGTAGTTGTGTTAGAGAGGGATGGTGTTGGGGGTAACTCGAAGTGATGATCGTGTAGGGAAGGTTCTGGCTCGTGTTATGGCACGGGGTGATGCTGTAGTTTGCTCGTGCCTGGGTTCGTATGTGTTGCTTTCTTTCCAGTTTCTTGTAATTTAAGTTTTAACTTAAGTAAGTTTTAGAAAAGAAATGGAAGGAAGATGAGGAAGGGAACCCGAGTTTGGTCGGGTTGAACCCAAGCAAGTGATGTTTAAAGGTTTTTTCAAAACTTGTTTTAAAAATTTTAAATTCAAATTTTATTTAAACTATTTTATGATAATGTTAAACTATTTAATTTAAAGTAATTTATACTTTGATAACTAATTTTGAGATGATTTTGTATTCTTTAAATTTAACTTTTAAAAAGTAATTAAGTTAAACAAAATGGAAATGTTTTAAATATGTAATAATTTTAAGTAATTAATGAAATTGATTTGTTGAAAGTTAATTAAGTTTTTATGGCTAAAGATTATTTTAATTAATAAAGTAATTAAAGTGAAATTAATTAAAAATTTTAGATTAATTAATTTTTAAAGGTCTAATTAATTAGTTATGGATTAATTAATTGATAATTAAGAATTAAATTAAATTATTATTAATGGATAATTAGTTAAATAAATAAAGGTTAATTAATAAATGATTAGTGATTAATTAATTAATAAAAGATCAGTAATTAATTAGGTGATTAGTGATTAATTAATTAATAATTAAGAATTGATTAATTAAATGATTAGGGTTAATTAATTAAGTAATTAAACATTAGTTAATTATAAATAATTAAGGTTAATTATAAATAATAGTTAATTAATTAATGATTAAGGATTAAATAGTTAAATAATTAAGGTTAATTAAATTATAATTAATCAAGTAATTAAGATAAATTAATATATAATTTGTAATTAATTAAGCAATTAATTAAGATTAATTAATTGTTAAATAAGGATTTATTAGTAATCAATTAAGGAATGATTAATTTTTAATCAAGTTTTAATAATGAATAATTAGGGTTATTAATTAATAATTAAAGGATAAATTATTAATTAATTAAGGATTAATTAATTGATAATAAGATTAATTAAGAAGTGATTGATTGATTAAATGTTTGTGATTAACTAAATAATGATTGGTTAAGCAAGGTAAAATGATTAATTCTTAAGTAATTAATTTAATTTGAATTAATTAAATTAATTTTAATATGAATTAAATATATGCTTGCTTATGGATGATTGTTTGAATATCTGAATTTGGTTGATATCCGTTGGATGATAATTTGAGATATTCTGTGATGGGATATTGTATATATCTTTGTTAGATGATTGTTGTTATCTATGGATAATGCTGTGTGAATTCAATGTTTAAAATTGAATTGAATTGTTTAAATCTTTAAACAATGTGACCTTTAAAATGGCGTTTGGATTTCGATGAGACTGGGATCGGGAATCAAGTTTGATTTTCCGAAAACCACATCGATCTAAGTTAAACGTTAGGTCGTGACATCTCTAAGTGAAGATCGAGATGAAGTTTCAGAGCGCAAGGGTTATTTTCGTTAACTCTGAGGGTGATTCCAAAATGAGTGTAACGAAATAATGCCTTCGGTTTCGTTTGAACCCGGAACGAACTTGTATGGATTGAATGCTTTCAACACATCGTCAAGTGGACGATGAGCATTCTAAGAGACGTGTTCTATAAAGGTAATCGTAGCCTAAAGCCTCATCAACCGGGAATGGCCAAAACAGGGGAGGTGCAGCAAGGTTAAGTGGGTCATGCCCAAGTAGGACGAGATTTACCCCTGTCTAGAAGTCCCTTATTATTTCGGTTGTGTGGGCAGTTGTTTACCACAACTGCGGGGTTGTCTTGTTCGGGACTGTCCAGTACGGGATGGTTCCGGCCTTGTGTTGCAGGGGATTGGGAGTAATCCTCGGTACGGTGATCTAGTCCCCGTACTGTGACGGACGGTACCCCAGTAGCCTTGCCATTGATGGAAACCCATTTTCCCTACGAGACCCTACGATTTTGATTGTATTACCCACTTTTGTGGCTAGTAGCTGGAATTTAATGAATGTAACAATTTTGGCTATTTTCTATTTACTTGAAAACCCTAAACCCTATTATAATATCACTGGATTTCCTATCAAATGTTTTGGTTTGCATAAGGTAAAAACTTACCTGTGTTTATGTGTGGGAAGTCTTACGTGATACCTTTTGTTTTTAAATGATTTTAAAGTTAAACAACTTTAACCTGTTTACTCACACCAGACCCATGTCTGACCCGGAGTTTATTTTGTTTTTCATAAACTCTTGGGTACTCAAATTTTTATGAGTAGCCAAGTGATCAGGTTGGGATTGACTAATGTTTTGGAAGCTGGAGCTGGAGACCAGACGTACCTATCTATCCTTATCCGTTGTAGTGACATTTTGATGTTGTATGGTTTGGCAGACTCTTAGAAATGTCTAATGTAGTGAAGTCTTATTATTTTGTGTACTCTAATATGTGAAACTATGTAATGGATATGTGTAATATTATATTTTGTTCCGTTTCCGCTGTGAGATTCTGATGATTGTTGTTCTTTTCTTTCTATCTTTCTATTTCTATTTCTTTCTTTTCTTATCGATGATACGTCTTTTTGTGGATTGAAAGACAGGTTGTCACAATATATATATATATATATATATATATATATATATATGAGATTTACAAGGGAATTTTGTAGAGAGACCTTAAGGGCTTTCTCGCCAATATTGATTTATTTATATTCTTTTATTTGTATGATTTGTTGTGGGGCATAGGAAAGTTTGGGAAGTGACTTTCGATTTTATCTTAAGGTAGCTTAGATAATCTTCTAAGCAATAACTAAAGGCCGATAAGCATAATAGTGCGTCTAGAAAATTATCTATATCTTTGGATAATCGACAAAGTTGTAAACCTAAGAAAAATTCTAAATCTTGTTTGCTTGTCATTTAATATTTTAAATAATGATTAAGCGTCAGTTTAATATTTTATGAAATTTGCTTTGATTGACTATGGTTTATAATGTTGTTGTTTATTAGGACTTAAATCCCGATGCTTTTGAAAAAGTGATTTTGAAAGAATTTGAGAAAAAATACTAATGTTATTATTTTGAAATATTTGATGAAGTATTATTCATTTAGGATGTCTGAAAAGAGTTATTGCGAAGTGGTTTTTCAAATATTTTGGGTTATGACTAAAGTTGGGTGGTTAGAAGTTTTCCAATTTGGAAGATTCACCAGGTATATTTGTTTTCTCTAGTTGTTGTTTTAGAAGGAACATGATTAGCACTACATGCTCCGTGTTGTTTTGATTCTAGAGTTATACCATACTTCGGTAGAATGAGCCCCTTCTTGTCATAATTGATTTTGGTTTTGATTTATTCCTCTTTGGAGGAATTTGAAAATATAATCTGAATAAAAAACCTGGGCATTTAGTTCTAAGTTTATTTTTTGAAAAGATTGGATGCTTAGTATTTCATTATAGATTATTCTTTTTACTTTTGTTACTTATGGTTGTTATATTGCTTTGGTTGCATGTGGCTTTAAATCATAGTAGAGTTGTATCGTTATTATAAGTTGCATCATTTGACTTGTTGCATATGGTTTTTATGTTTATGTTTGAAGCATATTGCTCTTTTGTCAACATGGTTCTCTTTGGCTTATGTTAGCACAAGATAGGTATATGGAAACATGAGACTATTATTTAATTTCTTACATAGCTGCATTTGCATCGACATAATAAGTTGTTTGCAATAATAAAAGAATCAAACGCCAAAAAGAAGAAAATAGTAGGTTTAGAGATTGATGATCTTATGCCCTAGAAATTTTATGCCACTTGGTTTTTTTTCTTAATTGATTTGGGCCAGTTGTGACAAGTTGTAATTTTTTCGGATCAACCGTGCAAGGAAGGTGCTGTCGAAAATTTTCTATAAATAAAGGACTTTAAAAATTTAATAACACATTTTAATTAATAGTTTTTAAACCTTAAGGGTTTGGGGATATTTTTTTCCTATAGGAATTTCAAAGACTAAATTCTTTTAGATGAGAGAACGTAACATCCTGGACTTTTATTGTTTTGATTTTGAGTTTTAATTAATTTTAAATTTTACATAATTGGTTTTTAATGTTTAGTAACTTCAATTCAAATATAAAGATTATTTAAATATTTGAATTGGGATCAAAAATTAATTAAATGGATATAATTGCTTTATTTAACTCCTATTAATTAACAAATAATAATGGTGGACTCATTTTATAAATTTATTTAAAATGATAAATAGTTCAAATAAATAACAAGAAAATCAATTTTTAATAAAACAACTTGGTTTTTATTGATGTATTTTAATTTAATTGATGATATTTTTCCATAATTTTTAATTTGAAAAATATTCAAATTATCGTTTGACATATTTTTCGACAAACGATGGTATTTTTAAATTTCACAGAAATAAGTAATATATATATTTTATTGTTGATTTGGGGTCGTGTTGCATTTTGGTGCACGATCATATTTTTATTTATATCATTCATGGTTCATATGTGAACAGAAAAATGTGTAGCGGAATACCGTAAAACCTTCATTTCGTGACTTTTTAGTAATTAAATCAAAATTCAAATTATTCAGCTAACCTTGATGATGATGTGATGTTGACTTGGAAATTTTAGTTTATTTGAGAATTTTGTTTTACTTATGTTTGAAGTAATGTAAATTGATTTGTTTACAAAAATCAAAACAAACTCAACACTTACATTTTTCATCATTTTCAATCTTTCCTTCCTCTTTTTTTAGGTCACCATGTACAACAACCAGTAAATGAAAACTTTCACCATTTTCAAGCTTCAAAAATCATCTCCTCCCAACCCATTGACAATAAGCCAAATATTTCAACATGAAAGTTATTGGAGTCTAGTCGTTAGTATTTTTTTAAACATAATTGCTTGATTTTTCGTCAAGTGCTGTGGTCGTGGTTGCTCGATGAAAATAAGTGGCGAAAACTGGTCATGAACTTCAAAAATTTAATTTTCTTGACCCAAGTTGAGTTAAACGAGGCCGTAATGTTGTGTTGTCTTCGTGGGGGTGGTGTAGTTTTTTTTGATAAATTTTTGGTGTTGTTTGATAGTGGTCGATGATGATCAACGAAAACTAAGGTTTATAGTTGGTTTTGATTTAGGCCATGCTAGGCTTCGGCGTTGATTGCTTTGAGGTTCTTATGTGAAGTAGCATCTTACGGCCGAAGTTGAGGTGATGCGGTAGAGGTTAAGGTTTCGTGATTTTTCCCTAGTAAAGGGGTTTGGTTCGGTCGGATTTCGCTTGAGGGATTGAGTGTTTGAAGTATGGGTTGGTTGTGGAGATTTTGTAGTAGAGTTCATCGGCGAAGTCCGTTCGTTGATTCATCGACTGTAGTCGGAGACCTCGTGTGCATGTACAAATGTGTGCATGTGTGTATGTTTGTGCATGGAGAAGGAAAATTGGTTGGTAAAGAAGAGATTAGTGGGGGTACTTGTTTTTAATTAAGTAATTAATGTGATTTAAATATTTAATTAAACCAATAGCATATAAAATTAATATCTTGACCATACAAGGTCGGATTCGGACACGGTCAGTTGCGTTGTACTCGTATAGATGTTATCTTCGTATTGGAATTAGATTCTTTAAAATCAATGCTTATGGAATTTGGAGCCTAAAATTGAATGTAGATCAAACCGGAACACGAAAACGTCAACTGAAATTTAGGTAAACTTACTCCACTTTAAATAAACTATATGATATATATATGTTACTATAGATTATTAATAAATGCTTGGACGATAATCTATTATTAGTTATTTAAATTTTTTAAGTTCCCACTTTAGAAATAAAATGACACATTGCATGATTTATAGGAAACCCATATGATCATATAATGTAGTTTGATCCCGCTTGAAAGCAGATGACATAAATAATCATTTTGTTGCAGGGGACAAAAATAAAAAGTCGGAATGTTTTCATAGTGAGTAGGTCATTACGGGACACTTTGATTTGCATATAATATATATGAGATTTATGTAGGACTTTTATCCTAACGGTTTTCTCGCCAATATTGATTTATTTATATTCTTATATTGCTTAATTGATGTTTTTACACTTTGAAAATTGTTTAAACTATATATTCAAATATTTTGAGAATTTTAAAAATAAAGGGGAAGTATTGATTAAAATTTATAAAAGTTATAAATTTGATTAATTATCTTTCGGAATAATTATGTTGTTTTACATTTATAAAATATTATAAATTTGATTTGTTTTCCTTCGGGATAATTAATGTTGGTTTAAATTTATAAAAGTTTATAAATTTGATTTTTTTTCCTTCGAGATAATTGATGTTGCTTTAAATTTGTAAAAGGTTATAAATTTGATTTGTTTTTCTTAGGATAATTACTTTTTTTTGAAGTTATAAAAGATTATAAATTGGATTAATTTTCTTTTGATAAAATTAACATTGTCTTAAATTTATAAAAGCATTTTAAATTGATTTATTATCTTTCGGGATAATAAATGTTTTTTAAAAGTTATAAATAGATAAGAAAATATTTAAAATGGAATGTTTAAAAAATAAATCTAAGTGTAAATTGTTTTGGGTTTATAGTAAACGATGTTTTAATGACATTTGTTTTTGACTCTTCTTTTTAATAGACATAGAAGTATAATTTTCTCTTTAAAAAGAATAATTGAAAGAGTGTTGTTTTAAAATATTTTACAAATATTTTATGATGTGAAAATCGAGCATAAGTGTGAGTCGAATGTTTTAAATATTGGTTCATTAATTTCTACAAGTAATATCATTTTGCTATCTCCGATAGTTGATTCGTTAACATCGACTCTGCTATCTTCTTTGTGTTTCATCGATTCAAAATATATTGGGCAGTGACAACCTTAACGCATGTAACCACATATGTGTGTGTGTGATAGAGTTAGAGTATGCTCCATGGGCAATTTTATAATTAAAATATTAATTCTGTAATAAAATCTTGTTCGAAATAGAAGGTACATTTCTTTCTATTATATATTCGTCATAACGTGTTATGTTAATTATTTATATAATTTAAGTATATGTAATAGAAAATCCTTATATGATTTGTTTTGTGATAGTAATTATAGTGTAGTGCAATCATGAAAAATTTATCACAAGTGTATTACTTATTGTCAAATCATCATATTTCTTTAAATATTCATTGTCAAGATGTATTAAGAGGATATCGATATATCCGTTGAGACCATTATGTAACGCCCTTTAAATATTAGGCAGTGCATTACTTATGGCTGCGGGAGGCACCAAGTTATCATGTACTAATAGTTATTGGATAATTATGGAATGACTCACTCGATAGTTTTCTGTTAGTTAATTTAACAAAGGTTGAATAAAGAATATCGAAGTAATGATATTACATAGTTCTCTTGACTTGAGAATAATATTTGACTTTAGTATGGACACTTCACTTTGATTATAGTTAAATTATAGCACGATATCCCTCAAACAATCATATTTAGACCCGATATAAAAGATTAGAAGCGAAAAACTATTCAATTAAGAATTCATCTCCTCGGTTATATGAGGTTAGCTTCACGAACAACTGTAGTCAATGCATGTGAAAGTCTCTGGCCATAGTATTTTGGTTAATAATTATTATTGCTATCGAACCAAGGGCTTTTGTGTTTGGATTATACAAGTTGAATATGGACGATATTGGAATTTTGACCAAAACAAATTCCATAGGTCCTAATGTGATATAGTTTTGATAAAGAAAATTGGTATAAATAATCATTATTACCACAAACCGTTTAAAATAGTAAAATTAGATTTTTTACCGAATAATGTGTAAGCAATAAATTTAGCCAAAATGTAATACCACTAGCTAAGATGATGTGTAAATGTTAATATTCGAGTTGCTCGGTATTAATCGCTGAATGAATTTACACCTATGAGTCGCACAACCGCAATGTTGAATACTCTGAAATGCCACATAATTTGATAAAATTACCATTGTTATAAATTAATTAAATCAATTAATATTTATAAAATATTATTTGATTTTTTTGAATCTGTATTTAAACTTTTAAAGTGAATAAATATCGATTGAAAGTGGAAAATTATATGGGACCATTCGACCCATAAATGGTCGGTAATAAAAGGTGAGAGGTGAAGAGATTTTTATTGAAAAGTCAAGTTTTAAATGTGCAAAGAGAAGAGGTAACTTAGTAGATTCAGATCTCCTCTTTTTACTCCTTCAGTTACCTATATAAACCATCCATTCCCTCTCATTTTTAGTCTAGACTAAGCCTCCATTTTCCCCTTCTTGGCGGCAAGTCCAAAGGCTTCTCTCTCTCTCTCTCTCTCTTAATTTCTGAATCAAATTTAAATCAAAATAAATTCATTTCTAGTTAGTGGTGTTCTCTTCTTGTCTGTTGCAAATTTAAGAGGAGTCCGATCGAATCTAATAAGTTTTGATACAACATTCAAGGTGCACATTCAAGGCTACAACTATTGGTAAATCATTCTTTACTTTCTGTTTTGTATGCATTCATCTATGTCCATTTGCCGGTATAAACTGGGATATGTTTATCATGAATTTACACATACATACATGCACATGCACACACACACACACACACACACACAGATATATATATATATATATATATGTGTGTGTGTGTGTGTGCGTGCGCGTGTGTGTGTGCACGCGCGTGTATTTGCTATCTGATTTCATAAGTATATTCATATTCACTTAAATTGAAAATACACTTATATATACATTCAAATTATAATCATTTAATTTTTGGCCATTTAGAAAAAACATTTTCGAAAATTAAAATGATTTCAAAAACTACTATTAAATTGAATATGAACCTAGCAATTATGTATGCATTAATACATTCTGTATTCTTATTTTCAAAATTACACACACACACACACAATTACAAAATACTATTTATAATTTATAAATATTTTATAATCTTTAAATTAATATACATATTTATAATAATTTTTTTATAAATCCACATGGATTTGTAATTAAAAAAATTAAAATCAAAATGTAAATTTTGTTATAAATTTGTACAGATTTTACAATTACAAATATTATTCATTTGTTACACATAAACATGCAAGGATTTATATTATTGAAAAAATTATATTATTTTATAAAATGCTTCCATCTAAATAAAATTAAATTTTTTAACATATGTAGTTTAGTTAATATTATGGAAATAAATTTCAAAATTAAAATGAAAAGCTTTAAATGTTAGTAAAAATCCATCCCTTTTTATATTGTTATCCTACTTTTTAAGAAAAGTCGAAGCCAGTGAATGCTTGTGGGATGGATCTTATGTACGGAATGCAAGCATAAGTTCCAAAATTCAAATGAACTCCTAGGGTTGGTGCTGATCCTTATTGTACTATGTTAAATTACTACCACTTTTCGGATAAGCCAAGTAGCGAGAAGCCAAAAACTTGAAGTTATAAGTAGAACACTTAACTTGGTACCGATCCTTTGAGATATAAATAAGTCAGCATAGTTTAGTCAAGAGTGGAAGATAAAACAAAAGCAAAGCACAAGAAGACAAAAGCTACATGACTTTGCACTGATCCTTAAGTATCAGTATCGTTCCATCATTGCTAATGTTTTTTTGCCATGATCTCTTGCTTGGAGCTTCGGGCATGATATAGAGAAAGTGGGTAAGCTAATTTTGGCAATTTTGGTGATAGGTTCTGTCTATAAATAAATGAGGATATGCGAAGAATAAAAGATCTTCTCTTTCTAGTCTTTGTTATTTATTTTACGCCAAAACTCTGTCAAATCTTTGGCCGTGTTATTTGATACCGAGTCTGTAAGATCTTCAGTATAAAAACAAAGTATAATCAGTAACAAAGTTTATAGTGGACATGGGCTGTTGTTTTCGAACAAACAACTTTAATTGTTATGTGTTCTTATCTATTTTTAACGTCTTAAATCTTATAATTTTCACTTCTAATCGATTGGGTGTTTATCCCACTTTTTGTGCAAACATTTTGGTGCTTTCATCGTGAGTAACGTGATTCTCTGTTATAGATCTAACTTGAACTTTGGATTTGAATTATCAATAAGCTAGACCTAAAGATTTTGTGTTGGAGATCCGTGGTTATTTATACATGGAAGAAGTCTACCATTGGATCTAGAAATAATGGCACCTAGAAAAAGATAAGGAGAAATTAACCATATCAAGTACCATAATGAAGCAGAGAATGATGGCGCCAAAACATAGGGAGGAAACAAATCAACCCACTCCTATTGAGTACCAATTGCACCAGAGGTAGTGACAAGGGTAGAGGTGGATCGGATGATCTCCGAAATAATAAAAAGATGTTGGAAAGTCAAAATGCTATCTTTAAGGAGATGGAAAGAAGTATTGCTATAATGACTCAGCAACCTTAAAGGTGGAAGAAAATTTACAGAGATCATCATCTTCTGACTTAGAAGAAGAGAGTTCTTCTTCATCGGGAAGAAATCAGAGAGATGGTAGGCAGAGGATGAAATGAAGGATGTTGGGAAACAAAAAAAAGGAATTTGGAAAAGCTTCCATTAAAAGGTTACAACTCGGTATAATTTCATCACAACTCGATACCAATCGTTCTAGAAGAGTAATTCTTAGTGATTCAGAGGGCGAGCTTCACGAGGAGGTTGACATTGTCCCAGAAAAAGTGTTGATGGTCAAACTTGCTACGTTTAGATGAAAGCCACAGAACCATCAAAGAACAATGACAACGAAGGTCAGATGAATGGCTATCCTAGTGATATAGGAGCCAAGACATCATGAAACTAACCAATAATATTTGTGGAGTCAAACACTTAAGAAAGTTCCCAACCATCATCATCCAGTCGCCTAGAATAGGCCGGAGTACATAGCTGATGCGGTGAGAAGGCTACTGAATGAAAATCAGCACAGAAGTAATGATGATTGGGGTTCGTCGCCTAGTAGAACTCCATTCACTAAAATATATTGTAGGAAAAGTATACCAAAAAGTTTGTTATGATAAGGATGCCATCTTATAAAGGAATGACATATCCAAGAGAGGATATCTTGAATCATGAATGGCATATGGATGTCTTCCGAGCTACTAATGCGGTGAGATGTAGGCGCTTCCCTGCATTCTAAGAAGGGTTATCGACGATGTGGTTCACTCAGCTCGCACGGAGGTCCATATTTTCCTTTGACCAACTAGCAAGAAAGTTCATAGGGAAATTCAGTCTTCATACAGCTTAACCCAAGAATATGATGTCCTTATTGATCATTCATCAGAGTATCCGAGAGACTCTGAAAGAATTTTTTTAAAACGGTTCAATATCGCTTTAACTAGGTAAGTAACTAGAAAGAAGCGATTTTCTTGATCGCTTAGATCTTGGGCATTCACCCCCAACACGAAGTTTGGTAGATGGCTAAAAATAAAGCATCCACCTATTATGGAAGAGTTATATCATAAAGTGTCCCAGTTTCTGCCGTTGGAAGAGGCGGATTTGGCTGCTGGACCAGTTGGAGGTAGAATATTGAATGATGCAGTATAAAGCAACATTGTTATTAAGCAAACCTATGAGAGCGTCGAGAACATTGCTATGAATGTTGGCAACAATAATTTAAAGAGGAGGAACCAAGGCGCTGGTAGGAAGAAACCAAACACTAAGAAGCGTACAAGATATATGAGGCTCGAAGACTACACTCTATTGAATGACTCTGTTGAAAATGCATAGCATGTTATGTAAGGGACCGAGAATTATAGGAAGCTGCCTCGAAGAGAAGCACCTAAAGAAGAAAGGCGCTCGGGAATGAAATACATGGACACAATACTAATGAGTGCTGAAACCTGAAAGATACAATTGAAGACTTGATCAAGAAAAAGAAACCACAGCAGTGAGAGACCCGCTGGTTGGGAGAGATCGATAAACAATAGACCCTATGGGCAGATAGCTCAACGGGATCAAGCTAGGCCTAATGGAGAAGGATCTAGAAAACCCGAGAAGAGAATTTTGGTTCACCATTATTGGAGTACCTTATCCAGCGGAGAAAAGATGGAACGAAATGGAAAGATATGGCAATTCATTGAAGCATGTGGTTCCAGAAACCTGTTTTGCTATGGAGGATGAAACACCAACAAAACAACATAAAATGATGAATGGATATTTTCAAAAATAGGGATGTTGATGAGGTAAAAGCGCCAATGCTTTACCCCATAGTCATTACGGCCATTGTTGGGTCGACGACAGTGCACCAAGACTTGATTGATTATGGGAGCTCAGTTAACATTTTACGTAAAAAAAGTTTGATCAAACGAGGATTAATAAGTAGGATCTAAAGTCTTGTAAGTCTCATATTTAGGCCTTTTCCAAAGAGGCTAAGGAGACTGTGAGTTTTATTGATTTCTATGTTGAGCTGGGTGAAGCAAACCGCAATATGGTATGGGTACAAATGTTTATGGTGATTGACACGTATACAGCTTGTAATACTTTCTTGGGCTAACCGGCCCTTGCCAGTTTTAGAGTAGTGCTTACCTCATGGAGTCTAATGATGAAGTTCCCCACTGAAAATGGTGTAGGAGCTATTCAGTGTGATTAAAGCATCGACCATGCATGTTATACCGTAGAGCTTAGAGAGGCTAAGCGATGTGAGAAAGAAAATGGTGTAGAGACGAACTTTTACATCAAAACAGTTGATGTATAGCAACCACCTCCTAATCCTTGGCTTGGGTGCTATATTAAATTTTACAAATCTATGTATCCACAAAAAGAGCTAGAGGATGCAAGACCTGAACCAAAAGAGTTGACGATCATCCCGATCGATGAGGATGACCCAACTCGGGTCCTAAAGACTGGATCTCAGCTCGGCATAAAGATGAAGAAGAAGTTGGAGGGTTACTTTAGGCAAACCTAGATGTGATTACCTAGACACATACCGATGTGTATGGGATATCATTGGAGATAGCGTGCCATATGTTGAATGTGGACCCATGATACCATTCTATGAAGAGAAGATACGTAGCCTAGGTCCAAAGTGATTCGCTACATTAAATTAAGAAGTGGATAAGCTGAAACAAATGTCTTTATCTGTAATGCAATTACCCCAAATAGGTATCAAATCCCGTGCTGGTCAAGAAGCCAAATGGTCAAAGGCGGACATGCATTGATTATTCAGATT
Organism: Allium cepa; assembly: GCA_030765085.1. Lineage (NCBI taxonomy): Eukaryota > Viridiplantae > Streptophyta > Magnoliopsida > Asparagales > Amaryllidaceae > Allium > Allium cepa. The sequence goes on along the minus strand of CM060940.1, from coordinate 851,547,789 downwards.
TGAATAAAGTATGCCAAAAGGACAACTTCCCCTGGCCAAAATTAACTAGCTTGTTGATGGAATTATCGAAAATGAATTATTATCCTTTATGGATGCATATTCCGGCTATAATTAGATAGCGGTGCACGTTCCGGATCAGGAGAATATGAATTTCATTACTGATTTGGGACTGTATTATTATTGAGTAAAGCCGTTCGGTTTGGAGAACGCTTGAGCTACTTACCAGCGATTGGTAAATAAGATGTTTAAAGATTAGATATGATAGATGATGAAGGTCTATGTGGCTAAAAGTATGCTCATAAAGTCACAACGATCGTCGAATCACATGCACGACCTCTTGGAGATATTTGACATGCTCCGAAAGTATGAGATGAAGCTTAACCCACTAAAGTGCTCTTTCAGAGTTGCATCGCCAAGTTTTTATGTTTCCTAGTAAACTCAAGGAGCATCAAAGCTAATCCATAGTAAGTAAAAACATTAGAACATGTTAATTCCCCAAAAACAAGGAGGAAAATGCAATGCTTGAATGGAAAAGCCACCACATTCATAGATAAATGTGTATCATTCTTTGACGACTTCAAAAAAGAAAAGGGAAATATTGTCTGTACAAAGCAACATTTGAAAGATTTACAAAACCTATTAAATCACATGGAAAGATAGCCAATTTCATTAAAGCCTTTGGAAGGTGAAGATCAATTTTGTTTCTTGGCAGTATCTGCTCATGCACTGAGTGCATCCTTGGTAATTGAGGAGTGTTGAATCGAAAGGCCCGCATATTATACCGGTAAGCAATTCACTAAAGTTGAAAAGAATTATCCAAGGCTAGAGAAGCCGGCGTACTAATTGCTGATTGCTTCGAAGTGGCAACCATGCATCCAAGCTCACTCGATAAAAGTATCGACTGATCATCCTTTGAGGCAAGTGTTGATCGCCCCAATACATTGAGGAGACTATTGAAATGAAATGTCGAGCTAAGTCAATATGATATAAACTACCATCTAAGGAGGGAAATATGAGGACATGCATTAGTTATCTTATTATTGAGTCATCGTTTGAGATAGAAAAATGGAAAAAGATGTGGTCTGACTTGCCCAACGGAAGTTGTACATTGATGGAGCCTCCAATAAACATAGTTTTGGGGCAGGAGTAATCTTGGTAACCATGAAAGAACAAAAGATGCGTTATGAATTGAAGATAAAGTTCCAAACAAAGAATAATGAAGCTGAATATGAAGCATTGATTGCAGGACTCAATATAACAAAGGAATTGGAAGTCAGAACACTGCATATATTCAACGATTCTCGGTTGGTGGTCTACCAAGTTAAGAAGAAACTTTAGTTTAAGGTATACGGACATGACCATTACCTAACGAAGCCTCTGAACGACACTGTATACTAAAGATAATCCATTTCCTAGAGAAGATAATATGAAAGCCGATTCATTTTCCAAACTAGCCAGCTCTTGGGATGCGTAACTTATGGGACTCGTTCCAATGGAGGTTTTTTTGGCTCTAAGCGTTGAATAAATGGATGTCAATTGGAACTTGGAGGCCGAAGGTGAAAAGGAACCATGGATGACTCCGACTAAAGAGTGCATGCTAAAGAGAACTCTCCCACATAGAAAAAACGAATGGTAAAAACTCTACGCAAGGTTATATGATTTTTCATGTAGGAAGGAGTATTATATAGGAGATAATTCTCTGCTTACCTGCTATGATGTGTCAACAAAGAAGAAGCTAAAAAGATCTTTGTTGATGTGCATGAGTAAAGTTGTGGTGATCACACCGGGAGGTAGATTTTGGCACGGAATGTTGTTCACTATGGATAATTTTGGCCGATAATCAATCGGAACACGACTGATTACACTGGAAGGTGTGCTTGTGCCAAAGGTTTGTGAAGATATCAAAATCCCCATCCATAGAGCTTACACAAATGGTTAGGCCATGGCCATTTGCAATTTGATGAATTGACATAACTGGTGTGCTGCCAAAATCAAAAGGTGGAGCGAAGTATGCTATCATAGCGGTGGACTATTTCATAAAGTGGGCTAAAGCAAAACCACTAGCCATAATCATTACAAAGAAAGTGATAAACTTTATGCAAAGAATATTACATGCTGATTGGAATTCTATAGTAGATCATCACTAACAACAGAACCCAATTCGAAAATGCCGAATTCAAAGTTTTTTCAATGGGTATCGAATTGAAAAGAAATTCTTAGCAGTAGCTTACCATTAAGAAAATGGATAGGTAGAGGCTTAAACAAGATCATCAGATCCGTCTCGAAGAAGTGGTTGATGAAAGCCAAGGCTAACTGGGTCGATGAGTCGCCATTAGCATTATGGGCTTATCAAATGACCTATAAGTCTGCGACCGACCAAACTCCATTCACTTTGGCCTATGGATATAAGGTATGATTCCAATTTAATTGGAGGTCCATTCTCATTGAAGAATCCACTATGATCCCAAGATGAATGGGGAACTGATGCCGTTGACTTGGTTGATGAGAAACAAGAAGAGGTTGATCTGAGGGTAGCTACTTGATAGAAAAGAGTAGCATGACGATTCAATGCTAAGGTCAGGAACTGTACCTTCGAGATAGGTGATCTTATTTTGAATGAATCTTCCTTGATACAGCAATAATTGGTCTGAATTGGGAAGCCCCTTATGCAATCGAACAAATGCTTGGAGATGGAACTTTCAAGCTATCGACTATTGATGGGATCTCGATTCCACAAATGTGGAATAGTAAACACCTGAGATGCTATTCCACTTAGATCTATTTTTGTAAATAGATGATTAGGCTCTGATGTAATAAGGCAGAGTTTGCCATTCTTTTGTTCATAAACAGAATTGGCCTTTGGGATCAATGAAACCGTATTCTCAAAAGTCTAACTTTATGCCATGTTAATTACGGTAAAATTGAACTTTATTTGTTTCGAAAACCCATATGCCTAGGTACCCGGAGATAGGTACTAAGGAAATCCTTTGTACCACGATCGAGTCATTAGAGTATAATCATATTGGCGTCAATTAGACAATTTACCCCTACACATCTGATCTTTGACCAATGCTCCTATAGGCGAGGTATAAGATTGATGCCCGAAGATAGGAACCTAAAATACTGGATCTCAAAGATAGGAACCGATATGAAGTTACGCCTTCTTTGTAGGTATAACCATGCTTTTGGCTTAGCGACAAACTCTTGGCCAATGTTAAGCGAGAATGATTAATATATGGCCTTTAGAAGATTCTATAAAAGTGAATGACAAATTATCATTCCCCTCCTTGAAAAATATAAATATCTAATCTCTTCAAGAGTAGGCACCATTCCCAAGTGTTGAAGAAAGGTCATTTTGGTGCAATTCAATGAAGCGTAGCCATTTGGATGAAGTTGGGAGGGGCAAGCTTCATGAATTGAAGAAAGAGCCAAATGAAATGGTTAAATGGAGGAACATCCCTAGAAAGGAACTTGTAATGATTACAACCTTTATGGGCTTCTGGTGGGGGCATAGGCCTACTGAAAGGGCTCTGGAGTTAAGACTTCTTCAAAAGGGATACCATGGCAGTCACATAATCTTCTAGTATCCTCCTCGATCAAAGTAGACGTTAGAGAATTTGAAGGCTAGTCAAGAATCATGACACCCTATGAATTAGAATCAAAGGCAACCCCTATGTAGGATTTATCTTCCATGACAAAAAGGTCCACTTTTAAAGACTGCCTAGGCTAACAATAGAATGGTCGAGGTTTGGTAGGTGCCGAAGTAGATGTTGGAGTAGAAGTTAAAAGTGCCGTGGGTAGAGCAAACTCTAAAGTAGATGGAAGAGAACCCATGGCAGAGAGATGTAGGAGCATCTACGATTCATAACTTACTTGAAAACTTGATGCATGAGCAAGGAAAGGTTAAATTTAACTTTAATCTTCGTGTTGTGATTAAGCCTCGTGTATTTGATGTGTAGGACCCAATGTACGCCAACGTGTATTAACCAACCGGATCCCATACATTGACAGGGGCAGTGATGCATAGTTTAGTTTATGCAGTATGTGTCCTAAGTCCAGAGCATGGTGCAAAAGAACACTCGATATAGATATAATGCTCATGGTGAAAAATAATCTCCATCACACTATGAAACCGTTTTTCGGAGCAACATGGAGTTCTCCTTTGTAGGACATAAAGGTGAAGTGTTTGACCCAAAGTATTGATGCAAGAGCCGACCAGACATTGAGACACGTTCAACGCGACCGTTCCTTAAAACTGTGATGTCTTGGAAATTTAGGTAATATTTATTTAATAATTTCCATTAATAATTATTTCTAAAATGTGTAATATCGATTTAATAGTCTAATTATCTTTTCAAAAAAACTAATAATTGTTTAATTTGATAAATGTTATCTTTTCAAATTTTATAATGATAATAATTTAATTTAGAGATTTTATTCTTTTCAAAAATTAGTAACATATTTAATTGATAAAATTTATCTCTCTAAGCTAATTAGAAATATATTCTATTTTATAATGTATATATGAGTGTATACATTGTGAATAGGAAATTTGGGTTTAATTTAAATTTAATAAAAATTGTTTTTCAAATTTACAATATATATATGTATATATATTATGAATTGAAAGATTGTGATTGAATTTAATATAGAAACTTTTCAATAGCTTATTTAAAAATCTATCTTGTTTTCAAAAGTAATTAAAGTAAATATTTATTTTGTTAAAATATAATAGCTTAAATAATATATTATAATAAAATTCTAATTTGTTTTCTTTAAAAATTGGCTTTTGGAATAAATTTTGTTTATATATTAAAGTACAATAATTTAGTTTGAAACTTTGAAATAAGGTTTAATTTAATATTCTTTTCTTTTTAAATTTTCTTTCTTTTTAAATTTAGCTTGAAAATATATTTTTAAAATATATCAATGAACTAAGCATAGTTTATAATTAATAAAGATAATTTGTATATAAACATTAAAGCTAAATTGAAATAAACATTTAAACATGTTAGTATAATTAAGAAATCAATTTAAAAACATTTATAAAAATAAGTAATTATTATAATATTTGGAAATGTAACATGTGTAAGGATATTAGATCATACAAAAACACTTGGAATCATTCTAATAACTTAAGATAACAAGTGGCATTTTCTAGATTATTTTTGAAAACATTTTATTAATAAATGTATTTTAGTTCAAACCTTTCTTCTCTTCTAAAAAAAAACTGCTGAAACAGATTTTTAAAAGAAGTTTAATGCCAAAATCAAAATGTAAAATCAATTCAAAAACATGTAAGGCAAGTCTGCATTCAAAATTTTCAAAGCTGTAACAAAGTTTTATTTTCGATACAACCTGGAATAAAAAAAATTCAGCATTTAAATTTCCAGTAATCAAACAGCAAATTCAAAACAACAAGATGCAAATCAAAATTTAACTGTTCCTGGAAGCAAGAATGCAACATAATAATGTCCTCTGCTCTGCATGTTATGTGAGTAAATTAAACCTTAACTCTGATTAAATTCTTGTGCATGCAGTGATTTCTTAGGGAAAAGTAGGATAACTGTTTATATGTTTATCTGTCATGAATTTTATGTGTATATATATGGGTATAATGGATGTGAATGCAAAATGAACACTCTGTTCTTTTTACAGGATTAAGATTTAGAAGAATAAAATTCAAATCTCCTTCTGTAATTTTCTTTAGAATGTGAAACACAAATAAGATATGTGTGTTTATGCATAATCAAAGTTTTAAAATTCTATTTAAGCATTTTAAGTTGGAAACTATTTGGGAATTCCGAAAGAACGGCGAAAAAAACTAAAACATGTAAATTTCAAACATCTCAATCCTTTATTTCATTTATACAATCTGATTTTCCAGCTGAAATCATGATTTTTAAAAGTTAAACCAAAATTTTTAGAATTGAATCGTGTGAGTAATTCGTAGTGATGTGATAATGGGTTTCAGGCTATCATGGGTGGTCGGCGAGGTTAGGATTCTCGGGGTAGTAGTTGAAGCTAGCCTTGAGTGAACGATGTCGGCAACATTGACTTTTGTATTTTCGATTACCATGGAGACGACGAGAGTTCGAAGTAGGGTTTTAGTAGTTCGTTTGGCCGATGCCGAGGTTGGGCATTTGCGTCGTCATGATCAATCTAGAGGCTATCGGTTGTAGGTGAAAAGATGGAGGTGAGTGAGGCGAAGTTGTAACTGGAGTCTCGTGATCATCAGAGTCTGTGATGGTGATATGGGTGGCCGGTGGGTCGATTGTTCGAGTTCCAGTTGAGGATTAATGGTTCGTTTCTGATTTATGGCTTGATCGAGAGAACTGTAAGGTAGGAGTGTTTGAGAGGGTCATCGATGACCAGAAGGAGACGACGAAGTTGATCGAAAGGATGACGTTGACACGTGCACGTATATCCTCGAGTATCTGAAGCATGGCTGTGAATTTTGCTTTAGGGAAAATGATGGGTTATCTCGATGCCATCTTCGGGTTTCGTATGGTAGTAGGAGCAATGCGTTGATAGGGGAAAACTATGAAATCTCGAGTGATCATTCAGGAATATTTGGCCTTGGCTCGGGTTACTTGGCCTGGTGTTAAAAATAAAAGGAATTGAGTAAGAATCAAACCAGGGCGTTCGCAAGTTTTTAAAATAATGTAAAGTATTAACCTAGCTTTTCAAGAAATTTAAAATCTATAAAGTAAATGTGTTTTGAATTCAAATTGTTGAATTGAAATAAATTATGTTTATAGAATTGATAATAAATTAATTCATACGTATTTTTCAAATGTGATTTAATTAAGTAGATTTTTTAAGATAAGTGGTATTAATCTTGAGTAATTAAGGATTAATTGTTAAGGGTTAATTAATTGAGAATGAATAACGAATGGGATAATTACTTAATGAAGTAATTAGGGAATAATTAGTTACTTAAAGGATAATTACCCGATGTAAGTAATTAAAGAGGATTACTTGATAATGAGATTAAGTATAATTACTTAATGTAATTAATGGAGGGTAATTACTTAGTAAAGTAATTAATGAATAATTACTGGATGTAATTAATTAAGGGAAATTACTTGATGGATATTAATTAAAGGATAATTACTTGTAGGAAGTAATTAAGTGGTGATTACTCAGTGTAATTAAAGGATTAATTAATGAAATTAATTGAGGGGTTGATTTAATTAATATAGGTAATTAAAGGAAGTTAATTACTAAGGTGATAAATCAAGGTTGAGTAATGAATGTAATTAAAGTTAAAGATTAATTATTAAATGTAACTAGAAGAATAATTAATCAATGAAGGTAATTAAAGGTTACTTACTGTGAATGGTTAAGAATAATTAATTTGTGTAATTAATTAAGGGTTAATTTCTTAATGTAATTAAAGGATAATTAATCTAGGGTGATTAATTAAGACGATGATTAATTAATTGGTTTGTGATTAATTATTGTTGAATAAGCAAGATTAAAAGCGATCAAAGAAATTGATTTGATTTAATTAGGAATGGGTGACTAATTAATCTTGCTTATAAATGATTGGTTGATATTTCTGATATGAAATGTTTGAGGCTTGATATGTTTGTCTTGAATAGTGATTATGGTTATCTGTGGATGATGAATTGTTGTGTAAAAGAGTGACATCTTGTGATTAAAGGTTGATTTGTGTCTCACTTGAATAGTGTGGGTTAGGATGGCATTGAATTCGAAGAGAACGGAGTCGGGTATTTGCAAATACCCGAAACAACTTCGATTTATAATCTATAAAAATTCTGTACATATATGATATGTGGAATCAATAGGCTGAAATGTAATGATTTAAGTGAATTGGACCATTTTATCTAAGTTTTGGTACTAAGAAATTGAGATGTGAAATAAGTGATGTCTGTAACAACTTGTGAAATTGTAAACTGATACAAGTTACCCGGGTTTATATAAGTTGTATGCTTTTGTATTCCATGTTAGATGGGTTTACTCAAGCTGGTTTCCAGCCTGACGCGGGTGTTACTTTGATGTAATGCTTTGGTCAGACCAAGTATTACAGATTGTCAGGTAAGGACGTTCTGGAACTCAAGAGGCGAGCTGGATGGCAGGAACGTATGGAGTGTTTACCACTATAATATATTGTTGTATATCTAGGACATGTTATTTTAACTGTCCAGTGTTTGAATATATGTTGTAACTCTGATGTATTTAAAATGTAACTGACTGATACTGTTTCCTTTGTGTAAAGAATATTATTTGATATTATATTTTGATCCGCTGCGAATGTGAGGTTTCTGTGACTTGTTTCTGTTTCTTCTTCTTTCTCTTTTCTTCTTTTCCTAACTATTTGGAATGTTCTGGGTCGAAAATTCTGGGTCGTTTCAAAAACAATCCTATCCAAGCTACACAACCAATCCATATTTGACCAAAAATCGGTAGGAATCAAATACTTAATATCTATGCTTAGAAAACTTTCCCCAAGGTTGGTAAATTCTATAGCACACAAAAAAATTGAGTTTGAGAATTAGGAAACCCAAACCCAACACTAAACATATGAAAATGAAGAGGTAGTTGGAGTTCAACCCACGTTTTCTTGGAGCCGACCTTGGAAAATAAAAGTTCTCGTATTCAACTTTGACGTTGGCCATGGCTTAATGAAAGACAAAGAAGAAGAAGATGCGCGATATTGGAATCAAACATGGGTCGGCATGTATGTTTATGCGTTGACGATTATAAAACAGTGACAACCCACCTTAAAAGACTGTCGAAGTGAAGAGGAAGCGTTGAAATGAGGTCGAAATCCAAGAGTTAAGAAGAAGCTTTTGAGAATTGGGTTCGATAGATTGTTGGAGATCAATGTTGAAAAATGATTGAAAATGGTCGACGATGAAGCTAAGAATTGACAGTGGCATTGGCAAAGTGTGGAAGAAGATAAATAGCAAAAGCTAAGAATCAAAATCATGATAATAACAACAAATTGAAATTTAAGGCAAAAAATGATCAAGTGTAACTTAAATAGTAACACTTGAAAAATGATTAGTATCGAGTCAAGAGATTTTAATAAAAGAAAGAGAAAGAATGAGAAAGGATGGCAATGTACATGAAGAATGAACGAAGAAGGAAGATGAAATCCTACCAAACCAAATAAAAGAAGAAATTTTCAAAATTTCCAAAATCAAGTAAGAAGTCTCAGTGGGACACTTCGGCTCTTATATCATCTAAGGGATACCCATCAACAACTATGTTAAGCAATATACTGATCCAAAAAGAATGCATAGCTTTATGCAGACAGTTCACATGATGGAGATATTTCCTTAAAGTAGAGTTCGAGTCAATAGCTAGTCTTGACCTAAAACATTCCTTGTTAACACAAAGCATACTTTGGGAGGCAAATATTATTCTGCTTTTGAATCAAGCAATATCTTAATGAATCAAAGCCAACGAATGCTATAGGATAGATCTTAGGTAAGGAATGCAAGTATAAAAGCCAAAATTCAGGTGAAGTCCCAAGGGTCGGTGCTGATCCTTATTTTACTATGACAAAGTACTTAGCCACTTTTAGACAAGTCAAGTAGTAAGAAGCCAAAATATGAAGTTAAAAGTCAAAAACACAACTTGATACCGAGTTATTGTTAGTAACCTGGTATCGATCCTTTGCGATATAAATAAGTCAGCATAACTTAGTTAAGAAGTGGAAGATAATAACAAAAGTAAAACACAAGAAGACAAAAGCTACATAACATGGTACCAATCCATAATTATTTAATGGTTTTGGTCACGATCTCTTGCTTTGAGCTTCGGGCTTGAAGTGGAGAATGTAGGTGAGCTAATTTTTGCTATTTTGGTGATGGGTTTCATCTATAAATAGACGAGGAGGTGAAAAGGAAAAATGGTCTTCTTTCTCTAGTCTTGGTTTTTGGATTTTATGCCAAAACTCTGTCAAATCTTTACCCGAGTCATTTGATACTGAGTTGTAATATCTTCATTATAAAAGCAAAGTATAATCAGTAAGAAACTTGATAGTGGATGAAGGCTGTTTTTATTGCTGAACAACTCTAATTCTTGTGCATTCATTTCTCTTTTTGACCTCTTAAATATTATAATTTTCATTTGTAATAGAATAGGTATTTGTCCGTTTTTGGTGCAAACGCGCGTGCACACACATATATTTATGTGGGTGTATGTGTGTGTTTAGGGTGTGTGTATTCAATATATTAACATTTTGAAACTTGAATTAACATTCAATATAGTTTTTTTTCCTTTGATCTAGATCTAGTTTGAAATTAAAAATCTATCTTAAGGTTTTATAAATATTAATTTAAATTATTTTGAATTGGTCAACACTTTTAAATAAACATCATTAACTACGTAAATGATATATGTATACATATGTGTGTGTGTGTGTCTGTGTGTGTTTGTGTGTGGAAATGTGTATACATAAAAATAAATCAATTATGGACAACAAATATGTATATAAAGGGGTAAATGTGTCTATTGTAGTGTAAATCCTAGAATTTACGTACGAGCACACTAAATAATATACACATCTATATGTTGCACATGCACTATACACATATTTGTATATTTGATACACATGTACATTATGTATACTACATATAAATAAAATAAAACCTTTGTGTAAACTAATTAAATAAAATAAAGATTTTAGTTGAAATTATGAAAATTGGATCAGAATTAATTTATAATTAATATGCCAAGTAAGCTTTAAAATAGTTTTGAAATTCACTCATTTAACCTGCCACGTGCTGGCTTAATTCCATCAATGATATCAGAGTCCAATAGCTTATGTGGTAAAAATTAGCAGTATTAGGGCTAACTTATTAAAGCCTACCCATTTAATGGTGTCTAAAAAGGTAGTGTCTAAGGTTGGTTTGTTAGGTACCTATGTACCCTTCCCTTCCTAGGTACTAGACTGACATGAAGGATGAGGTAAGCCCAAAGGTTGTCCGTAATATAAAGGCCTGAATTGATTTTGAGCCTTGTGCTACTTTTCAAAATCTATTTTAAAATTAATGATAATATTTTTAAATTTAAGGATTAAATTCAAAATAAGTAAAAATAATAATAAATGTTAATCAAATAACAATATATAGATATATGTAAAGTTATCTTAAAGTGTTTAAGGTAATTAACATATATAATTTTTGAATTTGATTAAAATGTATTGAACTTATCTTAATTAAATAAATTAATTAAATGTTAATAAATAAATAATATAATATATATATATATTAAGGTATATGGGTATTACTATAAAGGTTATGATATACTATTTAAATTTGAAATGTTTAAAATGAATAAAATTAAATTAATTAAAATGTTCATTGATTATTATTTAACTAGTTAAGTAATATTTAATTAATAAAATTAGTGTAATAATTTTTGGTAATAAAAGTGATACTTTATTCATGCCAAACACTCATTGTAAAAAAGTTAATATAAGATTATACATAATATTATTACATAAGTTAATTAGAATTATAAGCTCCTATACTAGAATTAAACTTATACAATATGAATGTATAATAAAAGATGAAACGGTAATAAATCCAATTTAGATTTAAGGATTAAATACTTGTATAGTACGTATACCATGATTTCAAATATGTTTGACACTAGAATCGTGAAGGTATTTCATAAGAAGTATATTACTCCATAAGTCATTATTACTCAAATAAATATATTGAAGGTTATGAATCTTTAACACGAGTGTTATCCTCTACCATTTATATGTTAATAAATTACTTACATACTCTCTATTTGTTGAACAAACTCAAGCTTGAGATATATGTGTAGTATCATTAATATATTGACTAGACGAGGTAAGATAACTATATGTATTTATTGAGCAAACCCAAAGTACATATGTTATACTTAGGCCATCGCAAAATGATAGGTATGAGTGAATAATCTCTTTAAGTTTGTTGAGTAAACTCAAGGTCGAAATAAAATCAGGACAAATACCATGGCTTAGGAGTTGTGTACGATACAACCGATAAATTTTTCATCCATCATTTGTGTGCATTTGATTTGCTGAGCAAACTCAAGATCAGAATCCCAAGGCAAGCGAGTCCTAATAATCACTAGAGAAATCAAAAGTGTAACGACTCGTAATTTAATAACTTTGAATTTGAATATTTTAAATATTTTTAAATATTTAAATAATGGATTTTATAACTCAAATAAACCTCTTTTATGTAATAACTAATGATGGTATTGTTGTTTTAAAATTTAGTTTCCAAAAATAACTAGTTTGGAGAAAAATCGAAAATGTGTCCGAAAATCATTTTTTATTCAACTTTTCATTGTCCAAAAGTTGTCGAAATATGCTGTGTGCATAAGTCTACATGTGTACATATTTATATAAATCACATACGGAATGTTAGAGATAAAATGAGGTTAAATATTCACCATAAGTAAATAAGATAAAGTTGACTTTTATTTTAAAATTTTAAAAAGAAAAAAAATGTAAAAAGGAAACATCTTTTCAAGTGAAGTGGTGAAGTGATGGAATGTGGTGGAATGTGCTTATTAGTAATGTGTGGAATAAGGCAAGGGAGAGGATGGTGATGTGGCAAAAGGAATGTGGAGGGTAGTGTACTTTGAAAATCATTGAGAGTAGAAAGTAACTTCCTTAATCAATTTTATATAAACAATTTCCTTTTTTCCATTTTCATTTTCATTCTCCCATTTTCGAAAAACTTCCGATGTCCTAAGCTTTTCAAGCTATTCCATGGCTTCCAAAAAGTCTTAAAAATTTAAATATCTCATATTTTTCCCTTTTTCCTCAAGAAAAAATGTTAAAACTCCTAATTTTCCTCTCTACACCACATATACTCCACATCAAAGTCCAATACCACTCAAAGTATAAATGGCCGAGCCCATATTAACCATGGTCGAACCCAACTAGCCCTTTTTGGCTCCAAAAATTCTAGCTTTCACAAAGAAAAATCAAGTTCGAAAGTCTATTCAAGGCGTGGTGTTAGTTTGACTTGATTTCCATACTTTTTGGTAAGCAATATCTCACCTTTATAAACAAAAGTTTTAAATTTTATTATGATTGGTAATAATGCTTGTTAATTACTTCTGTTATATGTGTTAGAAAGTGATTGATTATTGGCTTGGTCACCGCTTTGAAAAGTTGACATCTTTTGTAGTTAATAAGTGACAGTAACGACCCAAAATTTTATAGCCTTGATTTGCAAATATTTATTAAATTAAAATAACATGACACTTTTAAATAATAACAAATGATGATAAAATATATTTGTAATGATCCAAGATTTTGCCACTTTGAAATATGCTATTTAGATATATTTTATACAATCAATAAATGGATTTTATTAGCAAATAAACCTACTATAATTATTTACAAACAAGGATAAAATAGTTTTCCAATATAAATAGTTCAAATAAAAATAGAAAATGTGATCGAAGAACGTTTTCTAAAATTTTGACTTTTCGGCACCGAATATATTATCGGGAAATGTTGTGTACACTAATGTACACATGTACACATTTATAAACTAAGGATTGATAAAATTTTGCAAATAATATACATGTATACATACATGAATACTTAATAAATTATACATATACATTCATGATATGAATAATTATGCATATTTATACACGCACACATGTTTAGATTACTTAATATAAAAATACTTAGTTATTTACCTCTTCTCCTTGCATATATATATATCACCATACATATTCATTCTCTTTCTTTACACCTCCATTCCATGTTCATCTCCATCCTCTTCATGTCTTCATAATTTCCATGGCTACTATGTCCATGTTAAAAGTTTAAAAAAATAATACCCTTTCTTCACTTCTAAACTCACTACATTCCCTCACATACTCTTCTCTACCAAAAACAAGCCCACATCCACCTAACCCATGCATGGTCGAGCCCTTAGTAGCCCAAGAAAAGCCTAATTTTCCTCTTGGTGAGCCATGTTGCACTCTATAAGCCCATACTAGGTCATATCTTTGAGCTAAGGTGGTTTGCTAGTGTTGTAGCCAAGTTTGGTGGAAGTTTAGTTTGATTTAGATAAATTACGATGAGTAAAGTTAGCACTTTTAAAACCAAATTTAGTTGCTTTATAAATGTGTATATTTATTGGTAAAATTAATGTTTCGTTGTGTAACATTGAAATTTGGTTTGGTTACGCTTAAGTATTACTTGGAAATGGATGTGATTTGGTTGTTTATGAATGTGCTTAGTAGTCAGAATATAGTTGATTATGAAAGTTGATTAATCATATTTGGTTGCAAGTTGGATCTTGTTGTATGTGTATCATAATATGTATATGTGATGTGGCAGTGTATTTTGTGATGATTTTGGGTTATATTGTTTATAACATGAGCAGTTAGTGCCTTGCTAACTAAAGGTGAGCATTTGAAATCTTTTTCCGAAAGTTTTGAAATTGGTTTTATAAGTCGAATTTTACAAAGTTTTAATCTTGTATTGTTTTCAAAAATCTACTCATATGTTTTAAAAGTGATAAGAGTTATGTTAAGTTTTGATAGTTAGAAAAAGAAAAAAAATCAAGTTTTAAAATTACGGGCCATGTAGCGATAATCGCTATACACGCAGTTCGCAAAAAACCAAACTATTTCCAAATCTCAAACTTGTTTCCACCTAGAAATTTTTTGAAAGGTTTTTTCTAACTTTTATATAAGTTTTAAAGTGTGAAAATAAATTTTTAAAGTTAATTTTTTTGAAAACCAAGTTTTGAAATTACGGGTCTGTATAGCGACAGCCGCTATACGCGTAGTTTGGAAAATCTAACTATTTTTCTAATCTAAACTTGTTTTAACTTAAAATCTTTTTAGAAAATATTTCTAACTTTAATTTAGTAATCAGAGAACAATTATTTATTTGTTTAATGCTTAATTAATTAATTAATTAGTTAATTAATCAATTAATTAATTAATAAAGGTAATTAGTACTTAATGATTTGTTAATAATGGTTTTCGGACTTAAATATTAATCAATTAAGTTAATCATGATTTGGTACTTATTTAAGGTTAATTATTAGTTAAGGGTTAATTAATTAATAATTAATTGATTAATTATTTGAGATAATTAATAATTAATTATTATTTCAAAAAGGGGTTTTATTTAATTAATCTTGATGAAAGTTAATTATGTTTTAACAAGATTTAATTAAGGTTTAATTACCTTAAATTAGATTTTAATTACTATTTAACCAGGATTCGATTCTCATTTATAAGGATTTTAATTTATTTAAAATCACTTTGAGTTGAAGTAATCAGTTTTGTTCTAAACCATTTTCTTTTCAAATTTGTTTTAAATCAAGGGATTTCTGTGTCGCTTACTTTTCAGTAACCCCATATGATTAGGAGAACTAAATGACATCTATTAGCAGAACAAAACATCATTTTGCTATTACAGTTAACTTGGACATTTACTTAAGATTGATTGATGGCTATGTGTCCGTCCCTTATGCCTGTTGTTATGTGATGCCTTGTTAAATGGACAAGTAAAACCAAATTAAAAGCACCATTGTGGTCATTAACCTTCGTTTGATTTTGTAAGGATAAACGTTTCATTTTCTTTTTGAAACAGTTTCAAAGTTATTCCAATTTGAAAAGATATGAAAAAATGATTTGACAATTGGTTTTACTAAAGATATTTTTAACTAATGGGAATGGTTTTCCATGTTATAAAAAGAATTTTTTATGAAGATTTTTATAAAGGAATTTGAAATTTTATAATGCGTTTTCGGGTAAATGGATTTGAGTTTTAGGCAAAGAAGATTTCATAAATAAGGGAGATTTATAAAATGTATTGCTTATTAAAGGAACCTAAATTTTATCAAGGTTATTTAGGAAGTTGTTTAAATAGAAAAGGTTTATAAAGAAGTTTTATAAATTATTTTAGGGTATTTATAAAAGAATTGTAAGAAAATGATTTGGATTTTCATAAAGGGGATTTGTAAAAATATTTGGATATTTATAAGAAATTTATATAAAAAGTTTTGGATATTTATAAAAGCAATTTATACAAATGATTTGAATATTTATAAAAGAGTTTTATAAGTGAATTTGGAAAATCGGAAAGTATTTTGAGATGGATTGGATTTCAAGTAGAAGAGATTTCATGAATGAAATAGATTTGATTAAAAATGATTTATCAAAATAAATAAAAGATGAATTTGAGATCTCGTTTATCTAAACTGACCTTTTAACAATTGTGGTATGGAACATCCGTTCCACACTTAACACCAAGGGAATAGTGTTTAGGGTTGTCCTTACCTCCAATTTAAACAACATTTGTTTAATCTCATTTAACATGAATTGGAAGTAAGAAGTTATTCACATATGTTTTGTGAATATACTTATGTCAAAGAGATAAGCATATGAATATTTTAGACAAACATTGTGAAAAGAGATTTATTAAAAAAAGAATTTTTTTGAGGCTTAGTGGTTACTATGGATAAAATAAATCTTAAATGGAATTGGTTGTTGTTTGTTAATTTGATAGCTAAATAACCGATTATCAAATCTAGATGTGTTTTGACGAAGGAGGTATGTCGGTATATTCGAGTTCCTGGATGAGGACTCGATTGCTCAGTGCATACTTCCAAAAGAACCTTAATTGAGTTAGCGAGAAATTATCGCTTAATTTGGAGACACCGGTCCTCGGATTTATCCGAACCACTCCAAAATAATAACGAATGATGTTAAATCATTTTGATATATGTGGTGGAGTTATATTATTCTTTCGGAGGGTGATTCCAAAATGGAAGATAGTAATATGGAATGTTTGTTCGATCTCGGCACAACTTGCATGGATGAATGTTGGAATCATATCACTGCCTGGAGAGCAGTGTTAGCATTCAAAGATAACATGCTAAAAGGAAGAAGGTAAAGACGTTACCTCACGAGCCTCACAAATCGAAAATGACAAAAACAGGGTATGCAGCAGAGCTATGTGGTCAGCTACCATTAGATGCTGCTATCCCATTCTAGACAGTCCATATTCGAGTGGTTCAAACACCATGGTGTTGAATATGCGCTTATATGTTTTTGTTTGATGATAATAAACATATATATTCATTTAAATGTATTTGGTAATGTACTATTTTATTTTTCATAGATTAAATAAACATTTGTTGAATAAAATAAATTACACAGAATTTGAATTCAAACAGAAATTTTATTCAAACAAATATTTATTACAATTTTGAACAGTACAAATTCAAGCTCTCACTATACATATACAATTTTGATTCTAATTACATCACAATTCAGTTTACATAAATTCCTCACTACATATCACTCACACTCGTAGTTTATCTTCAATTTCATTCCAGTTAGAATCCAGCATCTGAGCAATCTGCAAAAATATTCACTAACGCAGTAAAATTGAAAAAGAAATATTTTTGCAATATAAAATGAAATATGATTTTTGAAAATATGATTTGCCTCAGTTATTTGGGTTGTTCGTCATCATTCACATTTGAATTCATCACACACGAACAATGTGACATGCACAGTGTATCACTGCACATGCCACAAGGCCGTGCACATCGTTATACACTTGATAATACTACAGGGACATGTGAGCACAGGTCAAACCCAAATGTAAAGCCGGGTTCAACTCACGTGCAATATATTTAAAATCACGACACGAGTACAAGGTCAAACCCGAGTTTTTGAAACTGGATTCAACACAGGGCAATTCACAAGTCAAAAACAGAGCATCAAAACAATGTTGAAGTCATTCCAGCAAAATGACAGTACAAATAAGTGCACACTGGAAGTACAAGCACATGAAACATATATACAAGCAACTGAAGGCAACATGATCGACAGTACAATATCAAGTTCAAGCCAGACCAAGATAATGCAACAGTGACATGCACATCAACCAAAGTCAAGGCCATAAATGAAGATTACAGGTCTCAATATCAATGAAATACAAACTGTATCGAACATGATATAGTGACAATATGAAGACAACTACTTGACAAAGTAAACTGCAAGTGTCGACCAGATAGCAAGTCAAGTCAAAATGCATCATGCAAGCCATCAAGAATCAGTACACAACAAGCATGAATCAAGTTTAGTAAGGCAATGCACAAATGCAACGGACTCAAGTGAATGCAACTACATGACATGAATGCAACTACAGGAATTCAAAAAGACAGACAAACGATATAATGCAATCAACATGAAGCACTGCAACTCAAAGAGATAGTCAGACCAACAACTACATGCAGATGAACAGAACGTCAATTGAGTACATGAAGTTCGATCCACCAGTCAGTGCAGTGATACAATACAGACTTAAACAACAACAAAGAAACAAGTCTCGAACACTATGCAGTGTACATGAAAGCAACAAGTAAAGTGCATCAAGTACAATCCAGTCCAAATGCAACAAGCAACATCAATAAACCAAAGTGCAGACCAAACTAAGACACAGTGCAGAACAAGATTGCCACCAATATAACAGAAATGAAGACTGCAAGAATTTTGCAGTGATACAAAGTAGACATGAATGCAGCAACAAACCCAAATGAAGAACAACAGCTACATGAAGCAAACAGCATGAATGTCACAAGTATGAAACCACATTATGAACACAGTAATGTACATGAATACATGGAGACAAGATACACAAGTTCACATGTATGCAAATACCAGAGACAGTCTCACAAGACAGTAACATGCAGTTTTGTAGTGATACAAATACACAGCAGTCTCAAGTGATATGAATGCACAACAACATGAATAAAACCAGATGAAGTCAAAGTCAGCTAAGTAATTCACAGTGAAAGTCGAAAGATTAAAAATGCAGACACTTCAATAAGCTACGTGCAGTGTGCAAGTGCAAACTAAAATGAGAAAATGCAACAGTGAAGCCAGAACAAATGGAATGCAACAATGATTCACAGTGAAGTTGAAATCATGGAAGGATGCTAAAGTCAAGTCAGAGAAATTCACGAAAACAAACTTAAATTCAAGTGCGTATCTTTGAAATAGTCAAAGAAACTTAAAAAGGGAAAGTTTCTGCCGTTTGACACAAGAAGGATCGAACGTTCTCAAGTTAAAGCCGTGAGTATCAAGTCGAGAAAATATATCAGGAAAGCCGTGCGCATCAGGAAAGCAACAATTTTGGAAAGTATCGAATTGATACGAACAAACTCAAATGTCGAATTCATATAAATACCAAACCTAAGAATTCATCATAGGCATCGAGTTCAATCAAGCAATTTAACCAGCAACGAAAGAAAAAAATTACATACCGCAATTTATCGAACTCGGTCAACAAAGGAGCAGTTGCGAACGAGTAAAGCCACAAGAGAATCGATCATCAGAGAAAGCCCTAATTTTTCGCAAGAGGAAAAGCCCTAATTCAACAGAGCCGCCATAATTCTCACAAGCCAAAAGAAAAGGAACGGGCCAAAGCAGAAAAAAAAAAGAGGATCGGGTGAAAGAAAATTGGGCCGGCCTTTATTTTTGAAGGGGTTTTAGTTTATTATTTAGGCTTTATTTTTAAAAGGGGGTTTTAGTTTATATTCAAATAGGGTTTCAAGTTTAAAGTTGTTTTTTTATTTTGTTGTTTTTACTTTTCGAGTCAAAGAATTGGTAAATCACCACCTAGGTTGTAGGTAGTGTCAGATTGTCTAGTTAGAATTAGTTCAGTGAGCAGGGTGTGTAAGTTTGCAAAACTCTATAGGCGGGGGCATGGGTTTGCGAGTTTGCAAAACTCTATAGGCGGGAGCAGGGGTTGCGAGTTTATTAGAGTGTTTGTAAGATGGAGCAGGGTTTGCGAGTCTGTTAGAGTGTTTGTAAGCGCGAGACCGTTTAATTCTAATAGAAATCTGGGAATGCAGCAGCAGGCAGGGGTTGCCGAAGCTGTGTAAATTTTGTGTATGATTTACTTTTCAGCATATTTATTTCTGCAGTTTGTTTCTGTGTTTAAATTGAGAAAATTTGCTATAACCCTATTCACCCCTCCCTCTAGGGTTAATCTAGATCCTACACATGGTAGTATAAGGCCTTGGTGTCAAAAAGGGATGAGGTAATCCGGTTCGCCACATTAAAGGGGCAGCTGGCTCTGCATGGTAGGGGTACAAGAAGTTCTTGTCAGAATCCGGTGCATTTTCTAGGGGTGTACCACCGAAATGTAGTTCCTTACCTTGCCATAGCATGGAATCCAATCTCCAATACGTGCCTTTACGGTTTTTGATTTTAGAGCCTAGTATGCTGGAATTCAATATGGTAACAACTTCCGCTATTTTGATATGTATTTGTATCCTTAGACATTATTGTAATATCAATGAATTTTATATACAAATGTTTTGATTATCGTAAGGTATAAACTCGTACGTGCTTATATGTGCTTGGTATTTGTGAGATGCCATTGATTTAAAGTTTTTTATAATATTAAAGACTTATGGTTTATTCAAATCAAACCCATGTTTGACTCGAAGTTTATTTTCTTTTCTTAAACTCTTGAGTACTCAAATTTGAATGGGTAGCAAAGTAGTTTAGGTTTTTCCACAGATTTACCATGGAGTAGCTTGGAGCATGTGGCTTTATCGATAACTAGTTATTTTTCTTCATTCCACTATATTATATGTATGTTGAATTTGTTAGGTAGGGACAGATTGTTATAACTATCCTAAGGTAGAATTTATATTAGTATGAATCTGATGTAACATTTTTGAAATGATTTTGTAATATTTTTTGTTGAGTAATATATATTGTTCTGTGGCGTTGTGAGATTCTATGTTTTTAGTTTCTTCTGTTCTATCTTTCTTTCTTTAACCCCTAATGACCTGTCTTTTGGATGGCTAAATGATCGGCACACGAATATCATTGATGTATTAAGTTTCATCTTTGGTATTAAGTAAGGTGGATCATTACATTTAGTATTAGAGCTTAGTTTGAGCGAACACCTTTGCTTTGGTGTAAACTCATTATAGATAGTGTCAGTAATGCCCTAGAATGAGTCTGAGTGTAATATATATGAGTGCGTATTTATTAGTGAATAAAAATATTTTATATTGTGTTGTTTGACCGTTGAGTGGCTTAAGAATTCTGGTCGATGCGCACGATCAACGTTATCGATAAGGGTTTCCTAAACACTTGAACAAGTTAAATTGTAATAAACCGGATTTTTGGGTATTAGATAATTGGATAATTATTTGATTTAACTATTGAAATTACTAATTTACAAATTGAACAAATAAATATGACTCCTTTAAGATTATTTAAAATTGATAAATTGTTATTTTCAAATAACAATTATAATACTTAGTTTTTATAAACATAAATAGATTTTTATAGAAATAGAAATGTTTAGATTGAATATGTTATTGATTTTAAATTGGATTTTATAATTTGATTTGAATTTAAAGTTTTGAAATTCAAAAGAATAGATCTTTAAAAATATTTGGATTTAAAATATATGTATAAACTTTTAATTTTATATATAATTCGTTTTTTTTAAAGTAATTTATATATATATAGACAAGAAATTCAAATATACATTTATATAAGGATTAATAAAGTAAGTTAAAAGCTTTTATTAACATTTTTAAATTAAAATAAATGCTTAAAGGACAAATGTTATCATATTAAAGCTTAATAAAACATGTGTAATTTAAATAACTAATGTATATGATAAGTGTCATATTTCGTTTTTGATTTTTCCTTTTTATTTTAAAATAAATCATTTTTACTTATAAAACATGTTTTCCCCCTCTTCCTTTCTTTTTTTATCTTCTTTTCAAAATCTAAAAGCGCAAAGCATGCATGCAATCTTTCTCAAACCTATCATCCTCAAAATTAAAGCAAAGTTCAAAATCAAAGTCTGAACATCATTAAAGGCCTACAAGCATTTTTCTCAGTTTTGAATCTGAGACATCCTCACAAAAATTTCAATAGCATGCATGAAAGATTCAGTGACAAGCACATTCCAGTTTCAAGTTTTTAAATCAAAAGCAAAGACAATCAGGTTTTAAAATTAAAGATCAGACTAGATTCAAAACTGCAGTCTCAAGCTTTCAATTCCAGTTTCAAACTCCTCTGTTCATTCATTAACAGGTGAGTAAACTTGGTAAATCTGATAAATCTTGAACTAGTATGCGATGATCTTATAAGTATGATCTGAATTTTGTTGTGCATGCTTAAGCATATATATATATATATATATATATATATATATCTGTGTGTGTGTGTGTTGACAATTATACCTGACTGGAACATGAAATGTAAATCTCCGTTCAGATTTAAACAGTAAGTAACATCACTTTTAAAAATTTAAGTATATGAAATCTGTTTGCATGTTCATATCTGGAATTAGTATGTTGGTATGTATATATATTAGTGCATTTCTGCGTATATATGTGAATGTATGATGTGTACTTGGCTGTTTATCTGTGACTTAATTATTCTTTGTTTCAAAACTAAGAATTCAAACAAAATCCTTAATCTCTTAATCTAATCTCTGTTAGGACTTAGGATCTTAAAAAAAAATTGTTTGTTATATAATAGTATGGTTTAAATTTTTTATTTAAGTTAAAATAGATTTAAATTGCGCTGGAAAACCATAAGAATAGTATATGCTTAAGATAAGTGAAATCTAAAACATCTTAAATTATCCATTCAGGTTTATAACCTGAATTCTTATCTAAAATCATGATTTTTAAAACTAAAATCACAATTTTTAGAAGTAGACTGAATGAGAAATTTGGGTTTTATCAAAAATTGGGTTCTGGGTGATTTCTGATGATCTCTGTGTTCTGGGAGATCGGGGTTCTCACCGGTGGTAGGGGAACGATCGGGGAGGTCGGCAAGAATGGCAGGAGGGTATTCCAGGCATTGTGGCGACGGTGGTTGGCCAGAGATGGTTCTAAACCTAGTTTTGTTGAGGATCGGGATTTGCTTCACCTCGAACTCTCTGGTGGATCGAGTGCCACCAGATTCGGGGGAATGGATGTAGAGGTGTTGACGAGTTCATGGGCAGAATTTCAGGCACCCCGGTGGTCGGAGCAAGGGGTTCGAAGGTTTTCCAAGTTTGGCTTCTAGTTCCAGTTTTGGGTTTGAAGCTCGGTTTTGATTTCGAGTAGTTTTTGGATGTTCTGATGATCGAGTACGTATGTGTGGATGATTGCCAATGTGAGGAGGTTGTCGTGGATGATCGAAAGTGGCGGCATCGCTGGTGCATGTGCACGGTGCACATTGTTTTTGCTCTGGTGAAGTCTGGGTTGAGCAGTGAAGTGGAACTCGAGTTTTCTCAAGTAAACTTCGGATGAGGCTCGAAGCAAGGAGGGTTTCGACTCGAAGCTATTGAGTGTTGGGTTTGAGTTAGTGTTTTGTTACCGGTTTAAAAACCTGGCATTGCTTTAATTTTTTTTAAAAATAGATTTAAAAATATAAAGCAGGATTTAAACTGAGTTTTAAATCAAAGTTTGAAGTGTGGATTCAAATTTACTTTTGTATACTAGTTTGAAATAAATAAAATTTTAAACGATCAAATGTATGAACAAGTTTAAATGTTTAAGGTATAAAGTATATTTTAAAATGTTTTGAATTTAAATGAATTTGATTTTAAAACTCTTATAAATCTCTTTTATAAGATAAGTGTTCTTTAACATTTGATTTAAAAAAAAAGTTTGTAAATTTGTTTAAATTTTGTTAAAGATTAAATTTGTTAATCATTTTAAACCTTAAATTTGAAATGAAATTTGAAAGTAGATTTTAAAATGAAATATTTTAAATGCATATGTTAATGGAATTAAGTCATTAATAAAAGAATGATTTATCTTAAAAATAATTTAGGTTTAATGATTAATGTTGATTAAGTCAATTAATTAATTAATGATTAGTATTAATTAATTAATAATTACGGGCTGTTAGTTAGTAAATTAAGGCTTAAATAGTTAAGTAATTAAGGTTTAAGTTAATTAATTTAGGGATAATTATTTTGTAATTAAGAAATCATTAATTGGATAAGATTAGACTATTAATTAATGATTTAAGATTAATTAAATTTTAATTAATAATAATTAATTTAAGTTAAGTTTAATTACTTAAGAAAAGTAATTAAAGAATTGTTAATAGTTAATGAAGATCATTAACTTGGGATTATTAAATAATTAATTTATGTGATTAATTTTTAATAATTAATTAGATTAATTAATTAGAGATAATCATTTGTGGAAATTGTTTAAGTATAATTACTTAATGTATAATTACTTAGTGAAGTAATTAGTGATGATAATCACATGATGTAATTAATTGTAGTTTGGAAATAGTTTTGGGTTGGAATGGTTAAGAATAATCGATCTATGCGATCAATTAAAGTTTAATTACTTAATGTAATTAAAATTAAATCAAGAAGGATTAATTAAGATGAATGATTATTGGATGATTAATTAATTGGTTTGTAAATAATTAATAAGCAGAATTTAAAAGTAATTAAAGTAATTAATTTAATTTAATTGAGGTTAGTTAAATTAATTAAAGATGGTTTGGTTGATTCATCTTGCTTATGAATGATTGAATGATATTGTGTGCCTTATATTAGATGATATCTATGGTAAGTGATGTGTGATGTTATGTGATAAAATATATTGGGATCAACAGTGACATCCTGTATTTAAAGTTGAATTGTTTCATTTTAATAACTTGGTTAAGATGATATTCGATTCGAAGAGACCGGAGTCGGGTATTAGTAAATACCCGAAACCACTTCGATTCTTATAGATTAATATAGGAAATCAATAGGCTGGAACGGAATGATTTAAATGAATTGGACCATTTAATCTAAGTTTTGGTACTTAAGATTGATGTGTGAAAAAAAGTAACGTCTATAACAAATTGTGAATTTGTAAATTGATATGAGTTACCCCGGGTTTTATGTAAGATTTATGCTGTTTAATTCCATGTTAGTTGGGTTTACTCACGCTGGTTTCCAGCCTGACCCGGGTGTTACTTTGGTGTAATGCTCGGGTCAGACCGAGTATTACAGATTTTCAGGTAAGGACGTTCTGGAGCTTAGGAGTCAAGCGGGATGGCAGGAACGTATAGAATATTTCTTTTGTATTATATTATTGTATATCTGAGGTATGGTCATTGTGTATATTCATTGTCTGTATATATGTGTAACTCTGATGTATAAATATATAATCGACGGAATATTATTCTTTTGTAAATTGTTATTATTTATTATTATATTTTATCCGCTGCGAATGTGAGATGTTGGTGCTTCTGATCTTCTTCTTCTTCTATCTCTTTCTTCTTTTTTCATAACTATCTGTAAATTTCGGGTTCGGAAATTTTGGGTCGTTATAGTTTGGTATCAGAGCAGAAGATTAAGCGAGAACCTTGGCTCTGGTGGGATTACTCATTAAGGATAGGGTCAACGGTACCCTAGAATGAGTTGGGTGTGTATGTATATATATATATGATAGCGTACTTGTTATTTTTATATAATGGTTTTAAAGGTAAAGGACTTTTATGTAAGATTATATATATAAGATAATAATTGGTTATAGGATATTGAAATTAAATAAGAATTTAAGTGGTAAATATATTTATCCAAATAGGAATTGAATAGAATGAACCATTCAAATAAGTAAAATTAAATTGGTTTCAAACCAAATTTAAAATAAAATGGTTATTGTATCAAATATTCGGATGTTTGTTTCCTAATAATGATAAAGAAAAATGAAATGTTTTAGGGAAGTAAATTTTTTGGGTAAGTATGAATTATAAATTGGAACTGAAGATGATCTGAATTGTGAAGCTTTAAATCTAGGTCCAGAAATTTGAAAATTGTTTCAAAGTGATAAAGAAATTATAGTTAATATTATTTAATATATTTGAATGAAAGGGTCCAATTTCAAACAAGAGTTGTTTGAAAATTTAAAGAAATTTGTTTTGAATTAAAAACCAAAGGTGGTTTAAAATTTAAGGATAACTTGGTGTGTAAAGGAAATAATATGTATATATGAGGAATATACATAATATCAAAGATGTTTGAAATAAACTCTAATGTTAAGTTTTAAATTTTTATTTGAAATGAGATGTGATACCCAAAGTGATAAATTTTTGAACTTAATAAGTGGGAAGGTTATTAATGTGAAGTTTAAAATTTGAATTGGGAGTTTGTGTGATCTCATGATGGGTTTGAGATCTGGAATTTGAAAATGGATGGATGTTTTAAAATGATTTGAATGATACCATCCTGTTGTTATTAATAATCCTTAAGCTGAAACTGGATTTGCTTAAATAAATAAAGAAATGGGGTATGGTAATATATTCATTTTAAAGATAATATGGAATTTGGATTCCGTATTAGATGGTTTAAAGATATAAGTTGATTTGACTTGATTTAAGAGATTAAATCAACATTTAAAAATTTAACTCGAATTTATGTAATTCGGGTTGGTTTAAATTTGGAATTTGAATTGAATTATTTCAAATTGAATTTGATTTGAATTAATTGGAATTGTGATTGAAGATGGATAAGTTTAAAAATTCAAATGGAAAATTTGAGTTGATTTGAATGAAATTGAAGTTTAATGAGTTCAAATTCAAATGGGATTTGGGATTAATTCAAACAGGAATTGAGATGATTTGAAATTGAAGTGGGTTCAATTTGATAATAATCCAAATTGATTTGTATAATTTGGAATTGTAATTAAAGTTGAATAGGTTTAAAATTCAAATGGAATTTTATTTGAAGTTGAATAGAAATTGAGAATTAATTCAACTTGGATTGGGGACAAATCAAGTCCAATGGAAATTGGAGTTATTTAAATTGGAATTGGGTCAATTTAAATGGAGGTGGAAATTTAAATTGAATTGATAAGGATGAAGATTGGGAATTGAACAGTTTGACTCTGGAATATTTTCAAAATAAATTGTTTTAATATAAATCTATTTTCCAAACTATTTACCATACAACCTTTCTTTTTAAAGACTAAAACTATATTATACTTGTTTTACAATTATTTTTGGAACTATTAAGCAATTTTTCAACTGATTTATGAAATAATTATTGTTTTTCAACCACTTTATAACTAATTATTATTTTATAGTTATTTTGCAATTATTTAAAATTTCTATAACTATTTGACTATTTTCCAACTATTTTACAATTTTACAAATTAATAATTATTTTTCAACTACTTATCTATTTTAAAAAATTTCAAGCTATTTTCAAAATATAAATTGGTCAGAGTGCAAACTGTTTATGATTAAAGAGTGCAAACTGTTTATGATTAAATACCCAATTAAGATAAGAATAGAGGTGTTAATCCAAATGGAATTGAAACAAATGTGAATAAGTAAATAGGAATTTGAGGAAATGTGAATAGAAAAAGAGATTGTTTTGGCTAATAACCAATGAAGATAAATACGTAGGATGTACGTATACTATTCTATTCGCATAGTGGTTTGATCCAGATTCGAGCACAGAATTCCGAGATAGTTATATCGATCCGAGTTGGAATTTTCCATTCGATTTTTGAAGGCGAACCTGAATATGGATTGTTGATTGGTTCTGGATATTCTCTATCATAGTTATGACTATGCAAGGAGAATGATGGTTTTTGATCAAGAAACCAGATCTGTGTCCGCACTTGGAATTCGAGTGGATGATACTAGTTCGAAAGTGAAATTATGTGATCGAGTGAGCGATCAGATTGGTATAGCGTACGGATGATATGTGTACATCGTACGAGTTTAAATTAAATTGATACTGGGAATTTGTGGATAAGAAATGTGAAATGGTTTTTGAAATGAAGGGTATATTTTGTAAAATATATGATGAAGTAAAAGTGGAAATTGGATATTTCTATGGTAGAAATTTACTTTATGGAAGTAAGTAAGTGACTTTATAGAGTAATCAAATTTGAATATTTGATTTTGAATAAACAAAGTTATACGACTTTGTTATATAAGATAAATCTCCCCTTGTTGAATCTATATCTAGAAGAGAAAGGATTTTGAAAGTGCTTGAAGTATAAAAGGAGTTTTATACAAGTTTGAAATGATCCTAAGATTTTTAAAGTTATATATACATACATATATATAAAGGATCTTATGAGGATTTTGGGAAAAGGTTTTGGGAACCTTTGGATTTGGAAAGGCTTTTGATTTTTGGGTAAAATCAATATTGAAATTTGGAAAGCCTAATTTGAGAATTATCGATTTTGAGATAATCGATTTTGTGTAAAGGAGCTTTGTGTGAGATTATACTAGGTGTATGATTTGAAAGATACTATGTGTATAGTATAAAGTGTTTTGATGATGGCTTTGGGGAAAAGGCGCTCCCTTGAAATGAACTTATCAGGAGTGCCACCGGGTGGTGCTGCCTTGAGCCCCAAGAGGAGGGTGGGTTCTAAAGTTGATCCTACGAGGAGTCCGAACAAAACTAGTTCCTGAGGATTATGAGTAGTGTATACCATAGCGAAAGTCGTGTGTGCCGCTGAGAGCCAACTGTCTGCGTTTGATTTTATATCGGTAGACTGCGACCTATGATAACATAGCGAAAGTTGTGTGTGCCGCTGAGAGCCAACAGTCTGCGTTTGATTTTATATCGGTAGACTGCGACCTATGTAGGAGTGGAGAAGTTTCATTTTGACAGCGAAAATCGTATGCGCCGCTGAGAGTCAACAGTTACATGGACTTTTGCTGCGATGGCAACGTAACCCTGGAATGTAACTGCGATCTGTTGTTGGTTCCATGGCGTAATCGAGGGTCGCGGAGTGCCTACAGTTACATGGACTTTTGCTGCGATGGCAACGTAACCCTGGATGAAACTACGACCATGGATGAGGGTGATGATTTCCAGAGCATTCTCACCAAAGATATTCTCTCTATTTTCAAAAACGTTTTCTATATTTTCAATAAAATTATTTTCTAAAGTATTTTCACTGGGTGTTGAAAATGGGTCTGCTAAGTACTTATAGATTTTCAGTTCTACGCCTGATCAACGTATGACCGAATTTCTATGAGAACAAAGACGGACTTGTGGAAACATCGAAGTTATAAAAGTAAACTATTTTGGTAATATTATATAGATTTTAAATGTTTTAAAAATGATCAAAAGTGATTTAACTAATATTAAGTATTTTAATAAATTCTGGCTTCGTTCCTTTTCGGGGACGAAAAGATTCAAGGGGGGAGGAATGTGATAAACCGGATTTTTGGGCATTAGATAATTGGATAATTATCTGATTTAACTATTGAAATTACTAATTTATAAATTGAACAAATAAATATGAAAATCTCCTTTAAAATTATTTAAAATTGATAAATTGTTATTTTCAAATAATAATTACAATACTTAGTTTTTATAAACATAAATAGTTTTTTATAGAAATAGAAATGTTTAGATTGAATATGTTATTGATTTTAAATTGGATTTTATAATTTGTTTGAATTTGAATTTAATGCTTTGAAATTCAAAAGAATAGATATTTAAAAATATTTGGATTTAAAATATATGTATAAACTTTTAATTTTATATATAATTTTTTTTTTAATTTTTTTAAAAAGTAATATATATATATATATAAGAAATTCAAATATACATTTATATAAGGATTAATAAAGTAAGTTAAAAGCTTTTATTAACATTTTTAAATTAAAATAAAGGCTTAAAGGACAAATGTTATCATACTAAAGCTTAATAAAACATGTGTAATTCAAAAAACTAATGTATATGACAAGTGTCATATTTTGTTTTTGATTTTTCCTTTTTATTTTAAAATAAATCATTTTTACTTATAAAACATGTTTTCCTCCTCTTCTTTTCTTTTTTTATCTTCTTTTCAAAATCTGAAAAATCAAAGCATGCATGCATTCTTTCTCAAACCTATCATCCTCAAAATTAAAGCAAAGTTCAAAATCAAAGTCTGAACATCATCAAAGGCCTACAAGCATTTTTCTCTGTTTTGAATCTGAGACATCCTCACACAAATTTCAATAGCATGCATGCAAGATTCAGTGACAAGCACATTCCAGTTTCAAGTTTTTAAATCAAAAGCAAAGACACTCAGGTTTTAAAATCAAAGATCAGACTAGATTCAAAACTGCAGTCTCAAGCTTTCAATTCCAGTTTCAAACTCCTCTATTCATTCATTAACAGGTGAGTAAACTTGGTAAATCTGATAAATCTTGAACTATTATGCGATGATCTTACAAGTATGATCTGAATTTTGTTGTGCATGCTGTTTAAAAATGATTTTAATCATATATATATATGTGTGTGTGTGTGTGTGTGTCTGTGTGTGTGTGTGTTAATAATTATACCTGACTGGAACATGAAATGTAAATCTCTGTTTAGATTTAAACAGTGAGTAACATCACTTTTAAAAATTTAAGTATATGAAATCTATTTGCATGTTTATATCTGGAATTAGTATGTTGGTATGTATATATATTAGTGCATTTCTGTGTATATGTGAATGTATGATGTGTACTTGGCTGTTTATCTGTGACTTAATTATTCTTTGTTTCAAAACTAAGAATTCAAACAAAATCCTTTATCTCTTAATCTAATCTCTGTTAGGAGTGAGGATCTTTAAAAAAAATTGTTTGTTGTATAATAGAGTATGATGTAAAAATTTTATTTAAGTTAAAATAGATTTAAATTGCTCTGGAAAACCATAAGAACAGTATATGCTTAAGATAAGTGAAATCTAAAACATCTTAAATTATCAATTCAGGTTTATAACCTGAATTCTTATCTAAAATCATGATTTTTGAAACTAAAATCACAATTTTTAGAAGTAGATTGAATGAGAAATTTGGGTTTGATCAAAAATTGGATTCTGGGTGATTTCTGATGATCTCAGTGTTCTGGGAAATCGGGGTACTCACTGGTGGTGGGGGAACGATCGGAATGGTCGGCAAGAATGGCAGGAGGGTGTTCCAAGCATTGTGGCGACGGTGGTTGGCCAGAGATGGTTCTAAATCTAGTTTTGTTGAGGGTCGGGATTTGCTTCACCTCGAACTCTCTGGTAGATCGAGTGCCACCAGATTCGAGGGAATGGATGTAGAGGTGTTGACGAGTTCATAGGCAGAATTTCAGGCACCCTGGTGGTAGGAGCAAGGGGTTCGAAGGTTTTCCAAGTTTGGCCTCTAGTTCCAGTTTTGGGTTTGAAGCTCGATTTTGATTTCGAGTTGTTTTTGGATGTTCTGATGATCGGGTACGTATGTGTGGATGATTGCCGATGTGAGGAGGTTGTCGTGGATGATCGAAAGTGGCGGCATCGATGGTGCATGTGCACGGTGCATATTTTTTTTTGCTCTGGTGAAGTCTGGGTTGAGCAGTGAAGTGGGACTCGAGTTTTCTCAAGTAAACTTCGAATGAGGCTCGAAGCAAGGAGGGTTTCGACTCGAAGCTATTGAGTGTTGGGCTCGGGTCAGTGTTTTGTTACAGGTTTAAAAACCTGGCAGTGCTTTAATTTTCTTTTTAAAAATAAATTTAAAAATATAAAGCAGGATTTAAACTGAGTTTTAAATCAAAGTTTGAAGTGTGGATTCAAATTTACTTTTGTATACTAGTTTGAAATAAATAAAATTTTAAACGATCGAATGTTTGAACAAGTTTAAATGTTTAAGGTATAAAGTATATTTTAAATTGTTTTGAATTTAAATGAATTTGATTTTAAAACTCTTATAAATCTCTTTTATAAGATAAGTGTTCTTTAACATTTGATTTTAAAAAAAAGATTGTTAATTTGTTTAAATTTTGTTAAAGATTAAATTTGTTAATCATTTTAAACCTTAAATTTGAAATGAAATTTGAAAGTAGATTTTAAAATGAAATATTTTAAATGCATATGTTAATGGGTAAGTCATTAATAAAAGAATGATTTATCTTAAAAATAATTTAGGTTTAATGATTAATGTTGATTAAGTCAATTAATTAATTAATGATTAGTATTAATTAATTAGTAATTACGGACTGTTAGTTAGTAAATTAAGGCTTAATTAGTTAAGTAATTAAGGTTTAAGTTAATTAGTTCAGGGATAATTAGTTTGTAATTAAGAAATCCTTAATTGGATAAGATTAGACTATTAATTTATGGTTAAGATTAATTAAATTTTAATTAATAATAATTAATTTAAGTTAAGTTTAATTACTTAAGAAAAGTAATTAAAGAATTGTTAATAGTTAATGAAGATCATTAACTTAGGATTATTAAATAATTAATTTATGTGATTAATTTTTAATAATTAATTAGATTAATTGATTAGAGATAATCATTTGTGGAAATTGTTTAAGTATAATTACTTAATGTATAATTACTTAGTGAAGTAATTAGTGATGATAATCACAGGATGTATTTAGTTGTAGTTTGGAAATAGTTTTGGGTTGGAATGGTTAAGAATAATTGATCTATGCGATCAATAAAAGTTTAATTACTTAACGTAATTAAAATTAAATCAAGAAGGATTAATTAAGATGAATGATTATTGGATGATTAATTAAGTGGTTTGTAAATAATTAATAAGCAGAATTTAAAAGTAATTAAAGTAATTAATTTAATTTAATTGAGGTTATTAAATTAATTAAAGATGGTTTGGTTGATTCATCTTGCTTATGAATGATTAAATAATATTGTGTGCCTTATGTTAGATGATATCTATGGTAAGTAATGTGTGATGCTATGTGATAAAATATGTTGGGATCAACAGTGACATCCTGTATTTAAATTTGAATTGTTTCATTTTAATAACTTGGTTAAGATGATATTGGATTCTAAGAGACCGGAGTCGGGTATTAGTAAATACCCGAAACCACTTCGATTCTTATAGATTAATATAGGAAATCAATAGGCTGGAATGGAATGATTTAAGTGAATTGGACCATTTAATCTATGTTTTGGTACTTAAGAATTGATGTGTGAAAAAAAGTAACGTCTATAACAAATTGTGAATTTGTAAATTGATACGAGTTACCCCGGGTTTTATGTAAGATTTATGCTGTTTAATTCCATGTTAGTTGGGTTTACTCACGCTGGTTTCCAGCCTGACCCGGGTGTTACTTTAGTGTAATGCTCGGGTCAGACCGAGTATTACAGATTTTCAAGTAAGGACGTTCTGAAGCTCAGGAGTCGAGCGAGATGGTAGGAACGTATAGAATGTTTCTTTTGTATTATATTATTGTATATCTGAGGTATGGTGATTGTGTATATTCAGTGTCTGTATATATGTGTGACTCTGACGCATAAAAATGTAATCGATGGAATATTATTCTTTTGTAAACTGTTATTGTTTATTATTATATTTTATCCGCTGCGAATGTGAGATATTGGTGCTTCTGATCTACTTCTTCTTCTTCTATCTCTTTCTTCTTTTTTCATAACTATCTGTAAATTTCAGGTCGTTACATAAATTAACATTATATTGTTATAATTTTGATAAATGAAATAATTTTATCTAGGAATGTATTTTCTATATATGAAAAGGGATGATTTTCAAAATTTATGTAGTTATCTTTGAGGAGAGTGGGTTAGGAGTATTGTTACAATGTCAGATTTAATTGTAGATTTCCTTTTTCCATCATAGGTTGGGTAGATAAAATTTGTAGTGACATTGAATTGAACATCTTGTGATTTAATTTTCACAATTTTACCATAAGGCGTTCGACGATATGTAGGGTTAAAAAAACTGAATTTTGATAAACATGTTTATTAAAAGAAAATCTTCAGATAGTTTTATAAGATGAATTAAGAGAGATGATTTTACAAATTAGAACTATTAAATGTGTTTTAAAAATGAAAAGGCTTTTGAGAACGATAAATCCCGGTGGTTTTGATAAATTCCAAATGATTTTAGAAAATAGTAGTAATCTTTCTTAAGGATATTTTAAGATATAGATATTCTAAAATAAAGTTTGAGAGTAAGGTTTTCTTTAAACAGTTTGAGAATAAGTTTTGATCTGTTTTGTGATGATCAGAATAATATTCTAGGTGACATTCTAATGTTTGCATAGGTAGATATGATGGTGCACTTAGTAAATTATCATCTTTGTCATTGTACAATCAGGACGAGGTCAAATCCGAATGAATCCAAAGCAAGTGAATGATTTTGTTAAAAACTATTTATTTATAAATAGTATTTTTTTTGAGAAGAAATTAGGGAAAATTAAAAATATTTTTATTTACTAGTTCGAGTGTCTCAGAAATGACTAAGAATGGGTAAGAGATGCGTTCGGATGGAAAATACTTCTCTTGGGTATTTCCCTTCTTAGTAAAGGGGTATATGGTGCTATTTGGCAGCGCCCAATTCCTTGACATCGTTTTGGAGTTACTCAGGCTATATGTATATTTTCAAATGGTTTTTGAAATAAAAACTGGGTATTGCGTTCTTAGGTACCTTAAAGGAAGAGTTTTCAAAATAAAAAGATATTTTGAAGGCGGATTAATAAATTAGTTTTTAATTAGGTTAAATTTAATTGAGAGGTTGATTTTTTCGACTTAGTTTCAAGACCCAAATTATTTTTGGCCTACATCTAATAGTCAAAAAATAAATAGAATTAAAAATCAAATGTTTATATATACTCTTAGGAGGTAAAATAGTATTATATAAGTGAATAAATTTAAAAATTAATTCTTATGGAGTATGGTGGGAGGGAAGAAAGTAGTTAGATAGTAAGAATCGTTAGATAAGTACGTAGGTTGTATGAAGATCATTTCTCCATTTCACATAGTTCTCGATCCTAGATTCGAGTATATAAATGGAGGTGTTTTACACCATTCCGAATAAGGATTTATCACTCGATTTTGACGACGACCGTTGATGAGGTTCTTATATGGAACTAAAGGTTTTCTCATAGTTTATGGTTATGCAAGGAGAACATATAGTTCTAACTTAAGAGGCCTGATCAATGTCCGCACTAGAAAGTTGGGTGAGCGAACTAGTTTGGAAGTAAAGTTAAGCATTCGAGTGAATGATCAAATCAGATTTTACATATGGATGATCTATGTACATCATACGAACTGATGAATAGTTTAAGCGTTTATGGGAATTAGTACCGTGGTACAATTTCGTGGACGTAATTCTTTTAAGGGGGAAGAGTGTAACGATCAAGATTTTTACCGCCTTGATTTGCGAATATTTAATAGATTTTAAATATTCAAATAATAGGTTTTATAAATTAAAAATAATATGAATCTTTTAAATAATAACACATGATGATAAAATAGATTTGTAACAACATAAGATTTTTCCACTTTGAAATAGGCTATTTAAATATATTTTATATAATAAATAAATCGATTTTTATTAGTAAATAAACCTATTTTAATTATTTGCTAATGTTGATAAAATAGTTTTAAAAAATTGTTTACCAATGTAGATGTTCAAATAAAAA
Organism: Allium cepa; assembly: GCA_030765085.1. Taxonomy (NCBI): domain Eukaryota; kingdom Viridiplantae; phylum Streptophyta; class Magnoliopsida; order Asparagales; family Amaryllidaceae; genus Allium; species Allium cepa. Next base: position 851,512,379 of record CM060940.1, on the reverse strand, counting down.
TAGAAAATGTGATCGAAGAACGTTTTTTGAAATTTCGACACAGAAAAATTTATCGGAAAACGCTGTGCACACTAGTGTACACATGCACACACTTATAAACTTGGGTTTGATTAAAAAAATTCAAAAAATATACATGCATATACATGTATACATACATGAATACTTAATAATATATACATATATGTTCATGATATGACTAATTATACATACTTATGTACACATATATATAATAACCTAAGTTAGTACCTAAACATCACCTAAATCACCTTGGTCAGTACATGAAGGTATGGAGAGGAGGGGGACATGTGGAGAGGGGATGGTGGAGATGTATGGTGTTACATGACATATTTGAGTTATTTAATAAATTTTTTTTTGTTATTTACCTCTTCTCCTTGCCTATATGTACCATCATACATATTCATTCTCTTACTTTACATCTCCATTCTGTATTCATCTGCATCCTCTTCATGTTGTCATAATTTCTATGGCTACTAATTCCATATTAAAAGTTTGAAAAAAGTCTTTCTTCACTTCTAAACTCAATACCTTCCTCACATACTCTTCCCTACCAAAAACAAGCTTACATCAACCTAATTCATGCATGACCGAGCCCTTACTAGCCCAGGCCGAGCCTAATTTTCCTCTTGGCCAAGCCATGTTGCACCCTATAAGCCCACACTAGGTCATATCTCGGAGGTAAGTGGTTTGCTAGTGTTGTAGCCAAGTTTCCTGGAAGTTTAGTTTGATTTAGATGAGTTACAGTGAGTAAAGTTAGCACTTTTAAAACTAAATGTATTTACTTTATAAATGAGCATATTTATTTCTAAAATTGATGGTTTGTTGTGTAACATTGAAGTTTCGTTTGATTATGCTTAAATATGCTAGAAAATGTATGCGATATGTATTGTATGTGAATGTGCTTAGTAGTCGTAATATAGTTGATTATGAAAGCTGATTAATCATATTTTATTGCAAGTTGGATCTTATTGTATGTGTATCGCAAACACATATATGTGATGTGGTAGTGTAATTTGTGATGATATTGGGTTATGTTGTTTATAACATGAAAAGTTAGTGCCTTGTTAACTAAAGGCAAATGTTTGAAATCCTTTTTTGAAAGTCTTGAAATTGGTTTTATAAGTTGAATTTTATAAAGTTTTAACCTTTGTTTTGTTATCAAAATTCTACTTGTATATTTTAAAAGTGATAAGAGTTTAAAGTTAAGTTTTTATAGTTAGAAAAAGGAAAAAAAAATAAAGTTTTGAAATTACGAATCATATAGAGATAGCCGCTATGCGCATAATTCGCAGAAACCAAACTATATCCAAATCCGAAAATTGTTTCCATCTAGAAATTTTTGAAAGGTTTTTTCTAACTTTTTTATAAGTTTTAAAGTGTGAAATAATTTTTTGAAGTTAATTTTCTTAAAAACCAAGTTTTGAAATTACGGGTCCGTATAGCGATGGTCGCTATACGTGCAGTTCGAAAAATCTAATTATTTTTCTAATCTAAACTTGCTTTAACTTAAAATATTTTTAGAAAATGTTTTCTAAATTTAATTTAGTAATTAGAGAACAATTATTTAATTAATTATCTATTTAATGATTATTTAATCTAGTTATTAATTAATAAAGTAATTAACACTTAATCTGAAGTTAATAATGATTTTACTTAACTAAGGTTAATTATTAATTAATTAATTATTAAGGTTAATAAATTATTAATTATTTATCTATTTGAGATAACTATTGATTAATTATTATTTCAAAAGGGGTTTTATTTAATTAATTTTGATTAAAGTTAATTATGTTTTAATAAGATTTGATTAAGGTTTAATTACCTTCAATTAGAGTTTATTTACTATTTAACAAGGATTTGATTCTCATTTACAAGGGTTTTAATTTATTTATATCGCTTTGAGTGTAAGTAATCAGGTTTGTTTTAAACTGTTTTCTTATCAAATTTGTTTTAAGTCAAGGGGTTTCTTTCTCGCTTACCCTTAAGTAACCCCATATGATTAGGAGTAATAAATAATATCTATTAGCATAACTAAACACCATTCTGCTATAAGGTTAACTTAGACATTTACTTAAGATTGATTGATGGCTATAGGTTGGTCCCTTATATACATGTTGTTTTACGATGCTCTATGAGAATGGATAATTAAAACCAAATTAAAAGCACCATTGTGGTTGTTAAGCCTCCATTTGATTTTGTAAGGATAAATATTTTATTTTATTTTTGAAATGATTTTAAAGTTATTTCGATTTGAACAAGATAGTAAAGAATGATTTGACTAATGGTTTTACTAATGATGTTTTAACTAATGGGAATGGTTTTCCATGTTTTAAAAAGAAGTTTTTATGAAGAATTTTATAAAGGAATTTGGAAATTTATAATATGTTTTGGGTAAATGGATTTAATTTTTAAGCAAAGAAGATTTCATAAATAAGGAAAATTTATAAAATGGATTGCTTGTTAAAGGAAGCTAAATTTGATTAAGATTATTTAGGAAGTTGCTTAAATAGGAAAGTTTATAAAGAAGTTTTATAAATGATTTTGGGGTATCTGTAAAAGAACTTTAGAAAAGGATATGATTTTCATAAAGAGAGTTTATAAAAAGTTTTGGCTATTTATAAAAGCAATTTATATAAATGATTTTGAATATTTACAAACAGGTTTTATTAATGAATTTGGGAAGTTGGAAAGTAATTCGAAATGGATTGGATTTCAAGTAAAAAGATTTCATAAATGAAATGGATTTGATTAAAAATGATTTATCGAAAGAAATATAAGAAGAATTTGAGATCTGGTTTCTCTAAACCGACCATTTAACAATGGTGGTATGGAACATTCATTCCACACCTAACGCTGAGGGAATTGTGTTTAGGGTTGTCCTTACCTCCAACTTAAACAACATTTGTTAAATCCTATTTAACATGAATTGGAAGTAAGAAGTTATTCACAAATTTTTTATGGACATACTTATGCCAGTGCGATACATATATGAATGTTTTAGACAAATTTTGAAAGGAGATTTATTAAACAAAGATTTGTATCGAGGCTTAGTGGTTGCTGTGGATAAATAAATCTCAAATGGAATTGGTTTTTGTTTGTTTATTTGATAGTTAAATATTATTAAATATGGACCTGTTTTGACTAAGGTAGTATGTCGTTATATTTGAGTTCCCCGACGAGGATTCGATTGCTTAGTGCATACTTCCAAAAGAACTGGAATTGAGTTAGCCGGAAATTATTGTTTAGTTTTGGAGACAACGGTCCTGGATTTATCCAAACCTCTCCAAACTAATAACGAACGATGTTAAATCATTTTGAAGTATGCTGTGGAGTTAGTCTATTCTTCCTGAGGGTTATTCCAAAATGGAAGATAGTAATGTGGGATGTTTGTTCGACCTTGGAACAACTTGCTTGGATGAATGCTTACATTGTATCTCTGGCTGGAGGGCAGTGTTAGCATTCCAAAACGATCTGCTATAAGGAAGAAGGTAAAGAAGTGAACTTATGAGCCCCACAAATCGGGAAATGGCAAAAACTGGGTATGTAGCAGAGCTTTGTGGTCAGCTACCATTAGGAGCCGCCATCCCATTCTATGTTGTCCATATTCGAGTTGTTTTGTGCGCAAACACTATGCTAGTATAAGACCTCAGTGTCAAAAAGAGATGAGGTAATCCGATGCGCTATGTCAAAGGGGAAGCCGACTTTATGTAATAGGGGTACAAGAAGTTCTTGTCAGAATCCAGTGCATTTTTTAGGGGTGTACCATCGGAAGGTAGGTCCTTATTTACCATAGTATGGAAACCGATTTCCAATATGTGACTTTACGGTTTTTGATTTTAGAGCCAATATGCTGGAATTTAATATGGTAACAATTTTAGCTATTTTGATATGTATTTGAATCCTTATACATTATTATAATATCATTGGATTTTATATACAAGTGTTTTGGTTATCGTAAGATAAAAACTCGTCCATGTTTATATAAGGAACGGTCTTATGAGATGCCTTTGATTTAAAGGTTTCTATAAAGTTAAAGATCTATGCTTTACTCACACCAGACCCATGTTTGACCCGGATTTTATTTTCTTTTCCTAAACTCTTGGACGCTCAAATTTGAATGGCAGCCAAGTAGTTCTTTTTTTTTCGGTAGATTTACCTTGAGGAGCTTGGAGCAGGTGGCTTCATCGATAACTAGTTATTTTTCTTGATTTTGCTGTATTATATGTGGATTGAATATATTAGGTAGGGACAGGCTGTTATAACTGTCCTAGGGTAGAATTTGTATTAGTATGATTCTTATGTAACATTTTTTAAATGACTTTGTTATATGTTATGTTGAGTAATATATATTGTTCCGCTGCGTTATGAGATTCTATGTTATTTGATTTCTTCTGTTCTATCTTTCTTTCTTTCACCCTTAATGACCTATCTTTCATATGACTAAATGATCGGCACATGAATACCGAGGATGTATTAAGTGTCATCTTTGGTAGTAAGTAAGGCGGATCATTACAGTGATTATAGGTGATGCTCTTTATATATGGTATAGTTGTTATTTATCTTTTATATATGCCCATACTCAAGTTATGTGATGCTTTGATAAATAAATGATATATGAAGGTGTACAGAAGTGTCCATATAGCGACTATCACTATATCAGCACTTTTGTAAAACACCATCTCGTTTTGAAATCATTTGATTTGACCTTGTGTTTGGGTTATACAAAGTTAATTAATTATTCTAATAATGATGTGATTAAAGTTAATAAATCATTTTATTAACTAGTGTGTGGCCCATGCTACACACCCTGAAAGATGCAGAAGGTAGTAGTTTGTTTTAATGGTTCTCTTTCCTTTATTGAGATTGATGTGTATATGTTGGTGAAGTTATGTTTTTCTTGTAATTGTCGCTCTAACCATTCTAGAATTTCACAAACCTTGATAATAATTTAGTTGTTTAGTTTGTGCATGTTATAAAATCCAATTTGTGTTTAAAAGTGTAAGTAGTAAGAGCATAAATGGTCGAAACAAATGCTAAAAGGATTAGGTAAATTAGATGTTGTTTGTTCAGTAGTTTTATTCATATGTTTAGTTTTGAACGAAGTAAACATTTATAAAAATAATGAGGTGGCAGTGGATAGAGTAGGCAGATAAATCATTCGATGGTTTATTTCTTTGTACCTACTGAAATGTATCTCTGCTTGAAGCATTCCATAACAGAGTGGTTTCATTATATACTTGTCACACAGTGAATATTCATTTATATGAGTAATCATTGAATATTCATTTGCACGAGTAATCTGTGTTACTATGTACAACCCTCATGTTAGTAATACACGTAAGAGGATAAATAAATAACTATGTTTAATATTCAACTAATTGACTAAAGGTAGACACTAATTTTGAGAAATAATGATATAGTGCGATAATAATGGAGGTGACATTATGATAAAGGTTTATAATCGGTGATTGTTTTATATAGCAGGAAATGTGGTAGTTATATAAATAGAGATTGATCTAAATTTTACATCATTGGCCAAATGGAGGAAAATACAGACAACAGACTACTTCCTAGTTAACATTTTTTTTAATTGAAACTGAAAACAAAGCTATAAAGATTGTAATAATAAAACAAACATGACACTTCAAAGACTGTAGAACTTAGTAGACATAAGTGGCATGTCATAGCGGTCAATCGTCTCCATTACCGCTTCTTCCTTTACTTCTACGCAGTTCTTCCGCGAAACATTTTCTTATTAAGTTTCTTTTTTGGATCAACCTGAAAAGAAGATTAATATTTTAATTAAGGTGAATAGAGTTAGTACACAAACATTTTCTATGATAAAACGGATCTTGAAACCGGAACTTCTACGTAAGAAAATTTTCTGGTGTAAAGTATCATTATAACCCTTGCTAGCATTTATTTATGCATATATGGTTGGCTAATATCAACAAACTGAATCGAAAATACTCCATCAACCGATTAATTATGCAACCGACTGGTCCGACCATCATCTAGGTCGCATAATTTTTTCCCACACCCTAATATCCCTAGTTTATCCCTCTTATGTATGTCCCGTATCTCTTCTCTTTCGTCCGTTCTAGCAATATTCAAAACATACCCAACCAGATTTGCATCGATTTAATGTACATAATATAACTAAAATTGCTTATACCATAAACATAACATTTTACCCCTTTCCAAAATTTATATAGGCATATACAATTGGCCACTATCAATGAATTCACAATATTTACTGCTAGAATAGTTGGTATTTAATGTAGTTAATGCAGTATAATAACAAATTGCTAATACCGTAAACACAAAAATCAGCCCGTGCCAACATAAAAAGCTCTAGCAAATAGTCATGAATGTTGCTAAACCATACATACATACATACATACATATACATACATACACATACATACATACATACATACATACATACATACATACATACATACATACATACATACATACATATATATATATATATATATTTATATATATATATTCGAAACATATGTTTATATGCACAGTTATATAAATCATTTTAGTTAATATAACTTTCATGTAGCAACAATGTTTATATTTGTTTCTTTCTTAATATCAAGATCAAAAACAATATGCACTGAGTCACACTATTTGAAATTCAAACTATAATTTTACCTTTATAATCAAAATTTATTAACTGGTATCTTATCTAATATAACATGTAGGTATTTTATTTAACTTGTTAAACAGTTTTTTTGTTAGTCATACATTACACAAAGTTTATAACTCATTTATAGTATTAATTCTAAGAAGACTATTATGTAGTGAATGATTCTTCAGTATTTTACTCTATTGTTAGGAAATATGATAATTTTGGAAAATGGATATCATCCGAAAAATGATCAATTTGGGACATCAAATGTTCAAATCGAAAATAGCTTAATATTGAGCACAAATGATACCATTTAAAAAGAATTTACACGCTAATTTGTCAAATGAACCAGTGTATACTAATATATCAATTAAACCGATTAGACAATGGAAAAATTATGGAAAAATATATTTACAGTTATCATAAACAATAGTGCTTCCGTACAGTGAAAATTCTTAATGCAAAGGCATTATGTAATATTATATTTTGAACTGCATTCCATAACCAGGCTTTGTATAGAATATCCCTATTTTTGATGTTATTACAAGAAAAGTCCTTATAGCAACGATTCTATAAATTAGGTCCATGTTTTTTCTACATTAGAAAGCGCAAACTAGGTTGCTGTTTCCTGTTAGAAAGTGCAAGTTAACTTACGCTTTTCAAAAAATTTATAATTTTCGAAAAAATTTCAAAATCAAACTGCAAGATATCTTAAATTTTCTATCAGAAAATTGCAACATCAAGTGTTTTCTATTTTCCAAAAATAGGGACCAAATTTTTATATTCATTTTTGCAGACACTTTTCTTATAACAAAATCAAAAACATAGACCTGTAGCTCTTTTCTTGTTCCCATAAATCTATATGTAATCCAACCAATTATATCACCTTGAATCTATTCAAAGAAAATAAAAATAGAAACAATAATGACATTAAAACATACACAGATTTATAGTAACATGAATTCATTAATGAAGTGAGCATATATAACATCATTTTATCGGTAAGTTGAGGTTTGTAGATGGATGGAGGTACATTGATACACTATTAAATGGAGGCACAAACTATTCATCATTAAATAATGAAATTAACATTACCATATCAACTTTCCTATTATTAGCTGATATATTTGAAATTTTACATAACTTCCTCTTATAATAAAACTTTACGTAACTTCCACTTCCAATAAAACTTTACATAACTTCCTCTTCCCATAAAACTCACCTCTACCCAGTTTCTTCTTCTTTTAATTATGTGATTGCTCTCCATTTTCTTCTTCAATCTACAAAGTGTTTACACATTTACGGGAAAAAAATCATAAACTTAGCACAAAAAAGTGAGTATACAATGAAATTTTTGTACCTACTGTGCAGTGTATACACGTAGTCACACCCCTTATTTTGGTTTTAGTATTTTTATTAATAATTGCAAATTTTATAATATGTAGAATGTATTAATGTGCTTCTACTAAATCCTGTCGGGGAAACATCAAATTTTTAAAGTAAAAGTTTAATTTAAACATGAATTTTTTTCACATTGAAAAATCTAAAATTCATTTTACCTTAGGATTTCGTAGTTGGTGCAAAACTTTGAATTTCAAGTTTATATTCAATTTTATCTTATATGAGGCCCTGATTTATTAAAACAACCAAAATTTAATTCTAAATTCAAGAGACCCCTAGATTATTAAAATGAAATCAAATTTTACATTTTTAATTGTAAAACAGAATTTAATATAAAGCATAATGTTTCAGTATGACAGATAAACAATAAAGAAAGTAAAATTTGTTATTGAAATAGTTATTTCCAATGAGGATGAATACTAATTTGCAGGATGCACATATAATTTGGTGCATATGACTCATTAAACATTTTACTTCTTGCAGTATGAACAAAAAGTTCAAATATTGAATAGTTTATTGAAATGTTTAGCGACCATTTGTTAAAAAAAATGCTGGTATACTGTCATAATAATGAACAAAAATCATTATATATATAGTTATCAATGAAGAAATAAGAATCATATTCGATGGCGTATTATAGCAAAATTAATCACTTAAGTCCACCCGAGAGTCTGGGACTGCGTAATCCTAAGGACCTTTGCGCGGCATTTGCTTGTAAGTTGTGGTACAGGTTTGGGGCTAACGACTCTTTGTGGGCGTCGTTCCTTCGTGCTAAGTACCACAGGCTTGCGGGCACTAATTTCTCTGGCTCTCCGTCCTACGTTAGTGAGACCTGGAAGCACATGCAGTCGGTTAAGCCGATCTCTGACTCTCATGGCGGCTTCTCGGGTTGGGATGGCGGTTCATTCTCCGTTCGGAAAGCTTGGACTTCGGTTAGAATTCCAAGTCCTTTTCGACCTTTGTTTTACTTCATTTGGGATTCTCGAATTCCCCCCAAGGTTTCTCTATTGATGTGGCGTATCCTTCACAATGGGTTGCCACTTGACGAGAATCTCCAAAAGATCGGCATCCCCTTCGTCTCCCGTTGTAGATGCTGTAGCAATGGGAACTCGGAATCCTTGAACCATTTGTTTTTTGTTGGTCTCTCAGCCAGAGCGTGCTGGAATTACATCGGTAACCTTATTGGAGTTCGTGATTTTGCCACATCTCCTTCTGATCTTCAGTCAACCTGGTGGGCTGGGGTCTCTGGTAAATCTCTTCGTTCGATTTTGTTCAGATTGCTTCCCTGTCTGATCTGTTGGCACCTATGGTGCGCGCGGAATAAGGCAACCTTTGAAAGTACCCCTATGGATCCTCCGTCTATTATTCGGTGTGTCAGGAATGATGTCTTGCTGGCCTTCCGTGGTAGACCTTTCAGGGGACCCGTGGGCTCCCGCTCTAGGAGACTAGTGGGTGTTCTTTCTATTTCGTTAGTCCTGTCTACAGCTAGACTAGGCATTGGTTGAATCCTGTAGATGGGTGGATGACTCTCCCCCCTCGCTCCCGATTCCCCCCTTTTTCTCATGTGGTTGCTAGATTCTCAGGTCCAGGTGTCTGTGGACTCTTCTACGGCCCGTGGTCCTCTTTGCTTGGCTATGGATGGTTTCTCTTGGAGTTGCTTGGGTTGTGGTCGCCCTGTTCTATAGGCTTTTCCGTGATCTTCCCCTGTTCATTGGTTTTGGAGATGTTCGAGTGGTCTTGGTTCTTGTTTGTCTTGGTTCTTCGTCTGTCGCTGTTTTGGTGATGGGCTATCTGTTTCCTTCTGTCTTTGTTTCCGTTGTTTTTTTTCGCTTTTATTTTTTCCGACATGTTAGTTTTGGCTATCTATCGTTACCTGCCAGGCTTGTTGGCAGCTTTTGGTGCTTGTTCTATATATTTATATTTTCATTAAAAAAAAGTCCACCCGAGAGAACTTTTCATTTTTTTATCCTATTTGAAGTGCATCATAACCATTCTGGTCTAAGTTGTGTATCAAATTACCAATGACTTATATGAACTAAACATATTGAATAACAACATGATCAACATGGAAATTGTAAATTTGGTAACTAAAATCTTTTCAGTAAGAAAAGTTTCAGTAGCAGTCTTGGTAGCTCCTATGGAAGTCTACTGAATTAGAATGGACGCTAAGTTGGGCAGAAGATAGTAACGATAGTTATTTATATTACACTATAACATATTTATCAAATGTAATTCCTTAAAGCAGTGTCATCTTTGTTAGTCAATCCAATTTTTGTACTACGAAAAAAAACAATGTAATGAAATTGGTAGGTCCCGTGCAAATCACAAAAATTGTGAGATTTTGTATAAATATTTCAAATCCGTTTGCTTTAATTCAATGGTTACAAAAGTAAAACATCCTTTTTGTTTCCTTTTAAGCATTATAAAATGATGTAGCACTACAAACTCTAACATGGAAGTCAAATTTGACATCAAATTTACATGGTCATTTTTACTTTATAAGTAAGCAGTAAAATGTAATTACTGGGTTGGATAATCAAAAAGGTGACAAATGTGTGTATTTATAATGAATTGCGGTTTATACGTTAAAATATCTTATATCTTAAGACCAATTCATCATTTATAATTTATATAGTTACTTGAAATAAATAATATAGGGATAAGAAAGGATGTTCTCTATGAGGTGAAAAAATGCAAACTGGACAATAAACATATAATATCACACTCACCGAAACATGCTTGATTTGAGAGATGAACATGACCCGGTACATCTATTTTAGTCAAGCGTGCTACCAAAATTTTATCATCATGATTTAATTAATTAAATTATGAATTATATAATAAACGATGGTAATAATAGTAAACATAAAGATTTTCTTATATTTGTCTTAGTCATAATGCTGTAGTTTGTGATCAACTTAATAATGGGCAACTTAATAATGGGAAGAGAGATGGGAGATAGTAGACGTGAACAGAAACTTTCATCTTTCATAATGTATGCATGATTTGAAAATACATTAAGAAGTATCATAAGGATATTACAGTTGCCAACATGAGACATGTTTTCTGTGTAGAAATGTGGTAAGAAAAATTATTGTGATTGTTCATTTATTAAATTCAAATCATTTATCCATTAAAATCAAAAGTGCCATTAATATAAGGATTTCTGTTGCAAAAATGTAAAATTTGTTATAATATATGTATATTATGAAGTGAATATGCTTATACATTGTTTTGTTTAGTCCCACATCGTGGGATAAGTTCAGTCCTTACCTCTGAAGCCCTTATATAAAGTAGGCTATGTAATGTAAATAGATATCTATTCTCAGAAGTGAATAATATATCTTTTGTCTCTCTCCAACGGCTTCTATTTTTCTTCATTCCATAACACGTTATCAGCACGACGTTTTATTTTTAAGATTTTCTTTATGCATTTGAGATCTATTTCTTTTCTCTTGGGATCTAATTTTATTTCGTAGATCAAATTTCGTTTTGTAAACATTAGTTTTGATCTCATTTCTTTTTCCTAGATCTCATTTTGTATATCTTATAATTTGATCTAATTATGTGAATCTAATATTATTTATTTGTATAGATCTAACTTTGTAGACTTCATTTTCAAATCTCATTTGTAGACTTATTAAATTGATTTTATTTGTAGATGTTATTATGTTGATCTCAATATGATCTAATTTTTCTAACCTAATTCTATTATAGATCTATAACATTTATATTTTATATATCGTTACTTTTCTTTTCGATCCACGGCCTTGATATGGTATAATGATTGATTTTAGATCTCACTGATCTTTCATTATTTTTAATTGATATTCTTTGTCATGAAGGGTTTTATATAAAAATTTCTGACAAATTAATGTTGATTATCAAATATCGACATGAAATAGTCTTGATATTTGTAGCGTGTATAATTGTATATATTATTGCTGATTTAATAATACAGAGAGGGTTGAGTTGCAGGAGAAGCAAACAGATTAATTTCCAATGACTCCAGTAATGAGAATTGAATCAATGGTACTTATGTTTTTGACTTGTTCCATTTTTCATTCGTCGATGTATAAAACACGTTTCCTTTTAGTGGAAACACGCACTTTTGCTCTTGCTATGAGATTTCCGGTTTCATTCACGCATTGAGTGAAACAAAGTTCCGTGATGTTCATATTTTCATTTAGAAATAATTTAGAATTTATATGATTATATCTGTTTTTTTTGATTAGGAATTAACCATATTCAGATGAGGTATTCCATTATGTTCAGCTTACAAAGTTCTATTAAATTGATTCTTTATTCTTTATAAAAGCTGTGCATATATTATGGACAATATATTCCATTTCTAGCATTTGATTTGAATTATACGGCTAATGATAATAATTACCATACCATCTTGTTTTATTTGGTACTTGACATTCATTGAAGTATAAATAAAATAAAATAAAATGGTTAGTCCACTATTTGATCAATGAAATTAAGCAACACAAGAAACAAAGTTTCATCAGGTTTCTATTTTATTGTATGGTACAAGTCATGCCATTTTTTTCTCTTAATCATGCCACAATAATGGTAAATTGTATACATTTTTTTTAATCATAAATGCATTAAATGTTGTCGTCATGGTAATAAATTAAATTACCATATCATCATAAATGCACTGGCTACAGTAAATTAAATGATGTTGTATTTTTATGTTTGGAATAAGAATAGACATATGGTTTATTATATGGTGTATTCATTTTGGCAAACAATGCTTGATATAATGAAAGAAATAAGTTTGAACAACAACCTGAAGTTGTGCAAAGATTTTCTTTTCCAACCAGAAGTTGTATAACTCAAAGTCCAAGACCTGAAGTCTTGAATTATGAAAAGATTTTCTGACAATGTTTTAGAGATTATTTATATTTATACTGCAAAATCTAACATCCCAGAAGAGATGTTATAGGAATTTTATTTTAAAATTATGTGAAAGGATTGTCTAGTAATACTAACCTGAAGTTAGATCATTTCTTCGAAGATAAAGGAAATTTCATTAATGATGAAAATCTAAGTGCGGTAATAAATGATATGGTCGAATTGACCAATAATAGCAGCCTGAAGTCTACTATGTGGATTTTATTTTATTTCAATTCAATAAATCAATTTGAAGTTGGTAAAACCCAAGTTTTGATAATCTTTGGGTGTGTTTGCCCAAACTATATATTTGAAGAAGTACATTTTAATATTCTCCAGAAGAGATAATCCATATGACATACTCTTGAAGAGATGTTTTATGATTTTTATATTTCAAAATCCAAACATCCTAGAAGAGATGTTGTAGAATTATGTCAATTATGTAGAAAAAGATATTGATTATTGATGACATCCCAAAAACAATGCATATAAAGTATCTTTTGAAGTGATATGTACCACTCTAGAAGCGGTGTTTATGAAATATCCTCAGAAGTGATATTATATCATCGTATAGCACTATAAAAGAATTGCCTATAAAATATTGTCAAATGTGATAATAAATTATCCAAAATTCAATCGTCTATTGTCATGGACCCGTAGCTCCATTAGACAAATAGTGATATGTAACTTTTTACTTTTCAGAACTTACGATGAATCAAATATTCTATGCACAACTATTCTTGAAGAAATATCTTTAGATATGCTCCTGAAGAGATAATCTATATGTCGTATCATAATTTTCACTAAAGCTACATAAATACGGTCTTGAACAAATCGGTATGTGCAACCATTATAATTTCTTATTTTTATAACATTTCAAGGGTTCAGAAGATACTCTTATTTATGTTGTAAATATATCTATTTTACTGAACTCTCTAGAGGAGATGTTTATATATAATTATAAGTTAGTATATATTTTCTAATAAACAATCATAATTAATGTTCAATGGTAATATTAGAGATATAATCAAGGAATAATGATATAATTTTTTTTAGTAATAACAATAATTTATTCAAAAAAAAAGAATAATGATATTGTATACCAATGTTACACTCCAGAAGTAGTGGTTTTTTCTCTTGCATCTTACTTTTAGTTGGTGAATCTAATTTTGTCACTGTATTTGAAGTTTGATATGCCATTTTAAAAGCAATTACAACAAAAATCTCCAGCATGGATATTTTATGCTACTGTAAAAGTAGTAATTATGTAATATGTATAAAATAAACAGTGTATATTGATATAGCATTCAAATAGTGCATATATATATATATATATATATATATATATATATATATATATCTAGAAGAGAAAGTTCACTCCAGAAGTGGTGATACTAACGTATCTCTAGAAGAGATTTATAAATTTGAAAATGATAACATATCTCTAGAAGAGATTTATTTATATATTTGGTAATTTTATTAAACCAAATAAGTGTACATAAATTTGATTATAAAGGATCCTAATTTAGCTTAGATTAATCCTAAAAGTTTGAGAGCTAAGAGGAAATCTGTATCTGTAACATTCCAAGTATCTAGAAGATACTATTATTATTTTTGCTGTAATTTTTTTTACAGAACTCTCAGTAGAGATGTGTAGAAATGTCTATATGCAATTAAAAATTACTCCTTGATAAGTAATCATAATTAGTGTTCAAAACTGATATTTGAGATATAATTAAGGAATAAAACATAACAACTTGAAGTTGTGTGTATATTTTGTTCGAACCAGAAGTTCGATATGGTTTCAAACCAAATGTTTTGAACATTATCATGTGGTTTTGACAGGTTTGCATTGACATTGATTTATAAATAGAAATTAATAGTTTTGATCCTTGTAATAGTTTGTTCCAAAAATCACTAATTCAAATGAGAAAGAATATGAAAATTTTACAATATACATGTGATACGTGGACGCACGTATACATCCATATATGTAAATATTTAGCTAACAACCTGAAGTTTGTTATAAGCTATTATTTAGTGATTATGCATAGATATTATTTAGTGATTTAAAATTCAATCAACATAAATGCTGAATGACCTGAAGTCATGTATGTATTCAAATGATCTACACAATAAGTAAATTCCTCCAATAGCTTAGATCAATGAATGAGAACAAACTCTAATAATCAATATCAATTGAATGCATCTTATCAATGAATAAAAGAATTATCCTCCTATTATTAATATGTATGGTGTATTTGCTAGTAGCAATATCATAATGGATCAAAATGAGAATCCAAAGATGATTATTATTTATTGTGACAATGTTTGTCAACATTGAGGGGGAGGATAAAGGGATACAAGCTCATTTTGATCATCAATGTTAAATATTTTTTAAAATATACAATGATGCAAAATATTAAGTAACTTGAATAAATTATCAGTAATATCCCTAGTAGACTTTCTCCAATATAGATTTGAATCCCTGAAGGATCAAAATTTGTAAACCACATTTGAAAAATGGTTCAAAAGTCAGTTCAAAATATTTTTGGAGTAAGTAACAAAGATGCCAAATAAAGGAGGTGAGTGTTCTTGAAGAAACACTTAAGGATGCTCTGAAAGAGATCCATGACATGATTCTCAAATAACCCTAAAAGTGGGTTAGGTACCTAAAGCATGATAATTAAAGAGATCTCAATAAATCATGTCTAGAACTGACAAGAAATAATCATCGATGATAAATTTATAAATAATAAAGCACTTATGTTTATAAATGGATTAAAGATCCTGGATTAGAGAAAAACATGATTAGCCATCATGAAATTCTCCTTAATAAGAAATCTGAATTTGTAGTCCGCAAAGTACCAAAAGTACTTGAAATGCTTAATATACCCCGAAGGTATAAATATGGTTTAAAATCATATTAAATAATGAAAGTATATAAATTCCTGAAGAATATAAATAACTTTCATTGTTATAAATAATGCAAAGAACAAGGAGAGTAAATTTCAACCTACTTTTAAGTATTGTTGTAATGAAAATCTTGATATAATTCATGATGAGTAGATTACTTCCTATTTCTAAGTATCATTGTAATGAAACTCTTAATATCCATTGAAGTGATAGTTGCGATATGAAAATACTTATTAAAGTAGACAAATTTCTGAAGAATTTCTATAACTTTTATAGTTATAAAGAATGAAAAAGACATGATGTCAGGACCCGATTCTTCGACTTCCGAAAATTCAACATCGATACTCACTTTATCGACTGCCGAGTAATCGAAGGCCGGAAAACCGAAAACTGAGGGTTTTAAAAAGAATTTAAGAAAAGAAAAAGAGAGAAGAAGAGATAAGAAGATAGAAAATAGGGGGAAAGAGAACAGAGAGGATGGAAAATAGAAAATAGAAAAAAAACGGAACAGAAAGAAAACAATAGAACAACATCAGAATCTCACAATTCACAGCGGAACAACATATAATAATAAATGAATAATCTTTAAACAAAGAACTATATCAGTTATTACATTACATACTTTACATTTCATTACATCATATCATCAGAGTGTATAACATCATACAACATCATCAGTGCAGCGGAAAAAGAAATACTATATAAACTAGTAATACGCCATGCCATCCAGCTTGCCTTCAGCAACTCCAGAATATCCAGAATATCCTGATAAACCTAACTCTTGACTGCCCGTGTGGAAATTGGTGGGCACCCAGAGTTTAGGAAGGAAAACAATAAACTCCGAGTCAGTCATGTGACTGGTGTGAGAACTCAAAACAGTTTATTTATCTTTAAAATCAAAATAGAGGAATATTTTTAAATCAATTAGCAATGCTTTTTAAAAGTGAGACTACCATAAGGCCTCCCGCACACACACACAATGCAAACGCAGACTCGGAGGAGATTTCTCCTTATGATAGTCAAAGATGCTTGATACGCATTAAAAAGAATATTTGATATTATTACTAGTGCATAGTGTAGGAAAAATTCATTTCGAAAGTAGAATATAAATCTTAGCCAACATAGACATTTCGAACTATGCCTACTATAGCTACCATCCAAACAGTGGGGCGCCACCATAAGTGAATGATAGGTTCTACAACTAATACCGTACAAGATCGATTGTTTCTTTGGATTTCCAACGAATGATCAGGCCAAGGAACTTCCCATTGCCACATGAGAATGCCTCTGGATGGACATCCCCGAGAACCAAACCGGATCTCTACCAACACAAGGCCGGGTTACCCCTAACTGAGTAACAACTGACCGAATATGCCATCCCCCGGTCCTTTGGGACCTTTTAACCGAGCGCTCGCAATCAATTCACACAATCATAACAAAGTGTTTTCAACATGAGTAAGTATCTGGGCTCCATACCATGATACCACCCTTTTCCAGAAGGAAATGCACACATCCTAAAGGGCGCTACCCCTCATAACCTTGCTGCTTCTTTCCTGTTTTGACCATTCACGGGGTGTGAGGCTCGACGAAGTCACGTCCACAAAAACATACTTTATACAAAAGCCATGCTTTGGGTCAACAAATGATCATAGAAATGATCACCAGGATAGACGATCAAATAA
Source organism: Allium cepa (assembly GCA_030765085.1). Classification (NCBI taxonomy): domain Eukaryota; kingdom Viridiplantae; phylum Streptophyta; class Magnoliopsida; order Asparagales; family Amaryllidaceae; genus Allium; species Allium cepa. The sequence continues at coordinate 851,494,814 of CM060940.1, read as the reverse complement.
ACGATCCTATCACAAATAATCAACACAATGATCATTTACAGCAACACTCAGCATGTCACATTACCAAATTGGGAATAAATCGCTGATAACCTTCAACTACATAACCTCTGAGCACGTACGTCTCAGAGAAGGGTGTTAAGCTAAAAGAATAAATTCTTCGCCACCAACAGAAATATATTTGAAAGAAATCGGCTTTATATCTCAATCTGTAACGTCAGGCATACAATCCATACAAGTCTGTTCTGGGTTCGAACAAAACCGAAGGCACTTCTTACGAAGCCCTTGCAATCCGGGTATTCACAATCCCGATCGAATTTCCCATCACTTAGGAGATCTCTATACCAGGAGCTACCCAGTGCAGAGACAATCGATAGGTCATCCTATCGCTTTCGCAAATACTCGGTCTTCAACACCGATCTTCAATGCAATTCACAACGACGTATCACATATTCGGAATGGGTTATACGACCCCATGGTCCTTTCCCGGTTAACCCTAATAGTGAGCGCTTATTCAAAAATAAGTGTGGCATTCACATTCAAACAAATCACATCAAATACCCATTCAAAGGGAAATATTGATAGTCGGTTATTGCACTATCAATCGATATGCACACATCACCAGTTTCCAAATAATTTTCCAAATTATTTATTTTTCAAAATATCTTCACTAGATATATAATTTCAATACTTCAAAAATAAATCAATATTTATTTTTAATCAAATTCCACTTTCTTTTATAAATTCCATAATGAATTTCCATTTCAAAATATCTATGAATATACGATTTCAATTATTCATTTCAATTTATCTTCAAAAAGATAAATTCTCAAAGTATTCACTTTATATTGGAAAACATTTCCATACTTATTTATTCATAAGTAATTCACAGATTTTATTTATTTTCAACACTTGGAAAATATTCAATATACTTCAATCGAGATTAAGTATATATTCCTTTCTTTAAGGAAATCATTCTCTTAAACATATTTATTTGGGCCAAAACGAATGTTGCGTAAAACATCGTTACGACAACCCAAAATCACTAGTATAGGGACTCGAATTTTTAAGATAGATATATAAATCCCAATACTATACAAAACATTTCCTTTCGGAAATCATTTACTATAACAACAGTGTTATAGTCCACTATTTCCTTTTATTTCTCGAAAACGTCTATTTCAACAATAAATGTTGAAATCTATGGTTTCGAATCTCAACACATTTTAAAACATCGTTAGATCGTTTTAATTTTATTTAAAACATCAAGTCTAAAATAATTTCTTTAACATATTATTCACTATTCAAAAACGTGAATATACTTGTTAACAAATTTCATCCTTTCTATTTATTTTATTTTAAAGGATTATTCACAGTCAAAAATGTGAATATAACTCCATTAATAGGTTACAACAATTTACTTATCAAAATAAGTTGTTTGCGAATTTATAAAACAACGTTTCTAAATTCCTTTATTAACCTATTCCAGTTTATAACTCAATTATAAACTAAAAGTCCATATTATAAGTTAAATGCTTATAAAACGATTATTTTACAAAATCGTTCTTTTAAAGACTTTCCAAATCATAAATCTTATAACTTATAAGATTCATTTATTTAACCAAATCTATTCTTCAAATAACTTCACAAATTTATAAATCTTACTATTTATAAATTTCATTTATAACTTCACCATTTATAATTTTATAAATTCCATTCACTTATGCAATCCATTTTCACTTCATTCAAACACTTATAAAAACTCGTTTTATAATTCAAATGTTTTTAATTTATTAATATCAATTTATAAATCCTTTATAAAATCAATTTATACTATTATTTTAAAACATCTTTAATCTCTTTTATAATTTCGCCATTCTCTTGATTTATAAAATAATTAAATTTTATAAATCTTATATTTAAACTTTTCACAATAAATTCTAAAATCCCGATTAAACTATTTTATAAAATCATTAGCACTTATTTCTCAAAAATCAGCTTTTAACTATATTTCACAAAAACCAAAATTTTATAACTTTGAAAATTATAACGTTTATTTATTCAACATGGATAAATTCCAAAAATATAGTATATTTTCAAAAAATCACTTTTAAAAATCATTTTTAAATTTTCAAAGTTTGGTCCAATGATGCTACATACCAAATAGCCAATCACGACAACAACGATATCATATATCGATATGATAATCAACGAATATCAAAATATCCATAATCAAATAAATACTGTTGAGGAATCCAGTTGGATCCCTCCAACCTGTTTTCCTGCATCCACAAACATTAGCACAATACCAATTTCGCTCCAGTACGAAATTATCGCGGTATATGGGATTTAAAATATTATCCGCTTAATAGACGGCGCAATAGGGCCTCATCCGCTAAACAAAAAATGCGGGAAATCAATAACTCCAATATATACATATGCCAATATATATATATATTGCTATTATATATAATACCAATTTCACTGTTTATGAAATATTCGCGGTATATGTTTTTAATAAATAACATCCGCTTACTAACGGCGTATAATGTCTATTTTAACAATCAATAGATATCAATCAACATTCTGACATGCATTCAAATATTTTAAATCTAACTATTTAAAATAAAATCGAAACTGATTCGATTGAGTGAGAAGTTCTCACCTTGGTTTCAATTCCGTTTTAGCGATTTATTTCGAATAAAATTAAACGGACGTTTAATTTTACCCAAAATTCTCACTAACTCCAAACGACTCCAATCCAATTTCTTCGCGTAGTGCTCGTCCATACGATTCCAATGCAACTGGTTTCGCGCGTTTTCGACCTCGTATGAAAAAGTTACAAATATTTGAAGTTGCACGAGTTTTTATATAAACAATTGCAACATATAATTTACTTTTTATAAACCTAAATCAATCTTGGCCTTAGGATCCTTCATCATGCAATCACCACCGCACCTTGCTTTCTTCCTCTCCCCTTCATTCACGTACGCCACCTACAGGTTGTTGCCGCACACCCAAACCCATTATCAAATACTAGGGTTTAATTTTGCAACACCCATACTCAACTAAACTTCATCAAATTACTGCCATGTCGAAGCCCTTCGCGAGAGCTACCTCCACCACCAACAGAATGAAGCTCGGCCACCTGTACACGCACGCGCACGTCCATGAACAGCCCACGCACGCACCCCCTAGCTCCCCCTACGCGACACTAAACCCCATCATATCCGTATGGATTGAAAGATCTCGCCTTGCTCTTCATCTTTGTAGTTGATCACTTTGGCTAAAACTTCACGGATTGGAAGTAATTAAGGGATGAATTTCGACAATTTCTGGCCTTCCATTATAAAAGAGGCGGCTAGGGCAAATAGATTAGGGTTTTAGTATTTTCTTTTTATTTTTTTTAAATGAAGGGTGGGGCTATTTATAAGAAAATCGATCGACACTATTCATCCCGGAAATTCCGAACTCCGATTTACGCGCCGTAACCAGCGTTTCTAGGGTTTATCCCGCGTTCCGGACACAATGGAACAGGTTTCGAAAGCTAATTCGGACATCTGTGCGAGTTATGGCTATAAACGTTCAATTTAAATTAAACCGATTTAAATCGATTTCTAGGCGTTTTAATTCGTACCGGACAAACGGTAAATCCAATTGACACGAAATTTGAAACCTTACAATAATATCACATTACGGATCCGATGAAACTGGTTTCGTCGAAATCCGAGACTTTTTGAAAAATGGCTATTTTAACTCGCTAAATTAAAATTAAAAATAATTCGATGCGTTTCGAGCTGTCACGATCAAACGGTAACTCCGATTGACACGAAAATTGAAATCCGGTAATAACTAACTATTACTGATCCAATGGAACTGGTTTCGTTCAATTCTGAGACTGTTCAAAAATTGACTATTTTCACTAGTCGATTTTAATAATAAAATATTCAATTTTCACAAATTAACTTTTAATTCGATTTTAAAAGTTCTAAAATATCATTCTAACTTTAATATGATAAAATAAAATTTTACAAATCATTTTCGATCATATTTAACTCAATTTTCAATTATTTCCATAATTTAACATATTAAATTATTGATTTAATTATTCAATTAAATCCAATTATTCAAATAAAAATTTATTTGACTTATAAATTCACTTCTTAATATTTAAAATTAATTAAATATTCAAATTTTAATAAATTTAAATTCTGGGTCGTTACACATGAAGTGTAGATTACAAATTTCTTCTAAGTATTGTTGTAATGAAAATCTTGATACATCAAGATGAGTAGATTACTTCCTGCTTTCTAGTAATGTTATAATGAAATTTTTAATATTCATGAAAAATGTATAGTTGCAATGCACAAAACTAATTTGAAGCAAAAAAAAAATGAAAGCACAAGAAGTGTGTTTCATAAAAGTAGCATACAAACGCATAAAATGCAAACCACTTGAGATATAACATTTAAAATGCAAACCATATTTGGAAGGAACAATCTTAGAAAATTTGATTGTGTCGAAGGAAACTATTAATAAATTTGTATTATTAATGAGATTCATATTTATAGATCCAGAAGTATCTATAACCAATTTGAGTTATCGAAAGACGAATATGAATTCAAAGGAAAATTTTAAATCCGGGGGAGCATCCATAAGTATTTTATAATGCACTCTTTTTCCTTAACTAAGATTTTTCCCACTGGGTTTTTATTAGTAAGGTTTTAAAGAGGCATTATCTTGATCCAGAAATATCAACTCCCTGTAACATTTGAAATAAGTTATAATGTACTCTTTTTCCTTATTTAAGATTTTTCCCACTGTGTTTTTCTTATTAAGGTTTTAATGAGGCATTATCTTGATCTAGAAGAATCAAACGTTCTTTTCAAGAAATAACATCTCAAATATGTTATTTAAGTTAAATTATATTTTTATCCTTGACTAAGGTTTTTCCCATCGGGTTTTCCTTTGTAAGATTTTTACTGAAGTATTAAATTGATCCAGAAGTATCAAACTCTATCTGATGTAGTAAATTATTGAAATATGACATACTATATTGTACTCTTTTTCCTTCACTAAGATTTTTCCCATAGGGTTTTACTTAGTAAGGTTTTAATAAGGCATTAGTTTGATCCAGAACTATAAAGCTTTATTTAAAGAAATAAGAAAATAAAATATGTCATTGTACTCTTTTTCCTTCACTAAGATTTTTCCCATTGGGTTTTTCTTAGTAAGGTTTTAATGAGGCATTATTTTGATCCTGGAGTATCAAACTCTTATAAGAAATATCATTTTTAGTATGATATTTATGATTTCACAAATTGCATTATTTTCCTCGTTCAAGGTTTTTTCCCACTGGGTTTTTCTAATAGAGGTTTTTAATGAGGCAAATCTATATCGATTGAAATGATAAATGCAAGCAAGATAATAATGAGGGGGAGCAATCATCATACACGTTTCGAAACGGAAATTTTCAAATTATCCGAGCATTCAAGATTTTAAAGACGCATATTCAAGGGGGAGTGTTATAATATATGTATATTATGAAGTGAATATGCTTGTACATTGTTTTGTTTAGTCCCACATCGTGGGATAAGTTCAGTCCTTACCTCTGAAGCCCCTATATAAAGTAGGCTATGTAATGTAAATAGATATCTATTCTCAAAAGTGAATAATATATCTTTTATCTCTCTCCAATGGCTTTTATGTTTCTTCATTCTATAACAAAATTCGTTTAATAGTACCGATGTCAAAGCTGTAATTATATATAATTTTCTTTATTGCTAAAATTTACATAATAAATTACATATTATACCTTAATTTCTCTAATTTTCAATAAAGCATCATTCTGGAAATGAACTTTTCTTCCGTTACTTCAGAAAAAACATATACTCCTTCCCTGGGAAACATTCATAAAAGCATATAAAATGATAGGCACGAGTGAATAATCTCTTTAAGTTTGTTGAGCAAACTTAAGGTCGAAATAAGATCAGGTTAAACACCATGGGTTAGGAGGTGTATATGATACAACCGATAAGTTTATTACCCATCACTTGTGTGCGTTCAATTTGTTGAGCAAACTCATGGTCAGAATCCCAAGACAAGTGAGTCCTAATAAGCACTAGAGAGATCTAAAGTTTAACGACCCGTAATTTAATCACTTTGAATTTGATTATTTAAAATATTTTTAAACATTCAAATATTGGATTTTGTAACTAAACAACCCTCGTTTAAAGTAATAACTAATGACGGTGATGTTGTTTTAAAATTTAGTTTACAAAATTAATTAGTTCCGAGAAAAATTGAAAATGTGACTGAAAATTATTTTTCGAATTTTTGACTTTTCATTGTATAAAAATTATCGGAATATGTTGTGTGCACAAGTATACATGAGTATACATTTGTATAAATCACATATTAAATGGTTAGAGATAAAATGAGGTTAAATATTTACCATAAGTAAATAAGGTAAAGTTGACTTTTAAAAACTTAAAAAGAAAAAGATGTAAAAAGTAAACATCTTTTCAAGTGGTGTGGTGAAGTGATGAAATGTGGTGGGGTGTGCTTGTTGGTGACGTGTAGAACAAGGCAAGGGAGAGGATTGTGATGTGGCAAATGGAATGTGGAGGGTAGTGTACTTTGACAATCATTAAGGGTAGAAATGTAGTTTCCTTAATCAATTTTATAAATAAACAATTTCTCCTTTTCCATTTTCATTTTCATTCTCTCATTTTCAAAAACATTTATCCACTTTTCTAAGCTTTCCAAGCTCTTTCATGGCTTCCAAAAAGTCTTAAATTTTTTAAAATCACATCCTTTTCTCTTTTTCTCTGAGAAAAATTGTTAAAACTCCTTGTTTTCCTCTCTACACCTTATATGCCCCACATCAAAAGCCCAATACCAGTCAAATCATACATGGACGAGCCCATATTGACCATGGTCGAACCCAACTAGCCCTTTTAAGCTTTAAAAATTCAAGCTATCACAAAGAAAAACCAAGTTCGATGTCGATTCAAGGTGTGATGTTAGTTTGACTTGATTTGACTGTTTTTTGGTGAGAAAAATCTCATATTTATAAACTAAAATTTTAAACTTTGTTATGGTTGATAATAATGGTTGTTAATTACTTGTGTTATATGTGTTGGAAAGTGAGTGATTGTTGGCTTAGTTACCGCTTTAAAAAGTTGACATCTTTTGTAGTTAGTAAGCGACTTGAGATTTGTTGAAAAAGTTTAAGTGAATGATATAAGTGATGCCCTCTATATGTCATAAAGTTTTTATTTGTCTTTGTATATATGCCCATTCCTAAGTTATTTGATGCTTAGATAAATAAATGACATACGAAAGTGTTTACGGAAGTGTCCGTATAGCGATTATCACTGTATCAGCACTTTTGAAAAACACCATCTCTTTTTGAAATCTTTTGATTTGACCTTGTGCTAGGGTTTTACAAAGTTAATTAATTATTCTAATAATGATGTAATTAAAGTTAACAAACCATTTTGTTAATGATATTTAAAATTAATTAATCATTTTAAATAATGATGATTAAGGTTAATTAATTATTTATTTAATGATGTTTTAAGATTAATTAATCATTTTGTTAATAATATTTAAATTTTATTAATCATTTTAACTAATTATATTTAAGGTTCATTAATCATTTAAATAATGATGTATTAAAGTAATTAATCATTTTATTGATGATGCTTTAAGATTAATTAATCCCTTTAATAACGATGTTTTAATGATAATTAATCATTTTAATAGTGATGGTTAAAAATTAATTAATCATTAGTATAATGTTGTTTTAAAGTTAACCAACCATTTTAATAATGATTTTTAAGTTTAATTACTTATTCTAATATGGTATTTTAAAGTTGATTAGTCACTCCAATAATAACGATTAAGGTTAATTAACCATTCCAGATAATGATATTAGAAGTAATTAATCATGTTTAACTTAATAAATCATTTTAAATAATGATAATTGAAGTAATCAATCATAGTTAAAGTAAATAAACCGATTTCAATAATGTTGTTTAAGCTTAATTTCTGAAATGTGAAATCCCAACATAGATTTGGTTTTTAAAGTTAAAAGGTATGATTCGGTTATAGAAAGGATAATAAATTTAATTTTCTATAATTCGATATCGCTTATATGGAAAGGATTTTGTCATGCTCTTAACACTAAATGTCGAGGTATAAACTACTTGTAACCACCCACCTTTTTGGACGGTTAAATCGACAATAAACCACATATGTCAGTCGAACCATTCAAAAGGGAGGATTGTTATAGGGTAAATAAGAAAAAGCGGAGAAAGAAAGAAAAGCAAAATGCAGAATCTCATAGCATAATGACAAGACATAATAATAAAATAAACAGTTCATGAAGCTGTTTATAAATAACATTTGATTACACTTTTACAAACGGATCAGAGTTACATATTCAATGGAAATAAATAAATAAATAATTCAGCGGATCAACATGATGCAGTGGAATATGTATAATAAAAATAGTAGTACAAAATATTCGTATTCATCCTCCAGAAATAAAGTCTTCAATACATTGAAAAGCTCAGACTGACCTGAGTGTAATGAAAAGACAAAACACTCAAGACAGAACTAAAAGATCTTATGCAAGTAAAATCAACAGTAAATAAATATGAGTGTAACGGCTCAAGAGATGCTTACGAGGTTTGACATCTCCTATCCAGTGTCTAACGTGAGTGCAATAACTTAGAGATTCGTGGGATTACCATCTCCTAAGGATCCGTTAAACTATCTATTATATAGTACAATACGCTATTATAATATTTCTACAGTAAAGTATTAGAATAGCGTAAAGACATTACCCATATCTCCCTTAACACATTTTATATATTCCCGTAGTCTATATAATCCGTAAGCTCCAAGAAACCCGTGGTTTACCCAAAAGGCACTCCATTAGTACGGTACAAAACAAACTCGTACTAGATGCGATAAGGCATGTGACAAGGCACCTAAGGCAATGGCCAGGGTAGGATACTATCGTTTTGCGGATCCGGACTAGTGGTAATGCATAGCAGCTACTACCTCCCACCACGAAACACACTCCCAAATCAAATCGACGGGTGGCTACCAAATCAATCACAAAGTCATAATATGGTATCAAAGAAATGTGTCCGATTAGAGGTGCGACCTCACTTGGCCCGGCATGGATCCTGTTTTAGCCATATAAAGCCGACTCATGGGAGTCGAGGCTACGATAATACCTCATACTGAATCATTCACCAAACCATTCTACTTCATTTTGGAATTTTCACCACGTATACAGTTGTTAAAGTGGTTTTTGGTTTTGGCGGAGAGTGGCAATATCCGATCCCGGTTTCTTTAACAACTAAACACTTATTGCACACCGGATGGTTCTTTTACATTTTCAAAACCGATTCATAACTGATATCAAAATATCATATTCAATTCAAACCATATCACTTTTCGAAATCATATTTATTTTCAAAATCATATTCACCTTCAAAATCAAATCACATTTGAAATCGTATTACTTCTAAAATCATATTTTCTTTCAAAATCGTACTTCCAAAACAGGTTAAACCTTCATTTCAAAATCACCATATTCAATCAAATATGTCATTTAAATCCCATCTTAGTTTATAACATCGTTTAACCATATTCGCTTTTGAATCAAGAATCTGAATATAAACACTTCTACTTTACTTAATCTGAAATTAAGAAAATAGTATAGATAGTTATGCATAGTTTAAACAGTTTAACATATTTAAAATAAATTTTTAAATAGTTAAATTACTCTAAAATAGTAAAAATACTAGATTAAAAATAGTTTAAATGGATTTATGATTGTTTAAATAGAATTAAAATAGATTTAAAATAGATTAAAATGGTTAATTAGTTTAAAATAGTTTAAAATAGATTAAATTGGATTAAATAGATTAATATAGATTAATATAGATTAAAATAGTTTAAATTGATCAAAATAGTTTGAAATAGTTTAAAATAGATTAAATTAGTTTAATAGTTTGTAAATCTTAATAATCAGGATTTTAAGATAATATATTTTTAAACAGTTTATATTAAAATGGTAAATTTCGAATTAATATCAAATTAAACTATTTCTTTCATTTAACACATCTGGACCATGTCCAGTTTTCAAATCAACAGACTAAATTTTGTCCTTCAATTCAAATTCTCATTTAAAACATTTAATGAATATTGATTTCAAATCCAAGTTCGAACAATAAATCCAAACTATTTCAAATTTAGTAGATTTCAAAGTTACATTTTCAAACGTTTTCAATGACTCAATTTCGATAAATTTCATTTAAACTTCAAATCTAACTTTAAAATTTCAAATTAAACCAATTCCAATTTCACATTTAAAACTTGGATTTTCAAAAATGATTCAGTTTATATAAATCAAATTTTATTCAAATATCATTTAACTAAATTCAAAATTTAAGGATATTTATCGTTTCAATCCGTAAATATTTAATATTTACGGATATATATCATTTCAACCCGCAATCCCGAATAAAATTCAAAATCTAAAATCGCTCGGGTTTATCATTTCAACTCATAACGATTTTTTCCTAATCTATAGATCATTTGGGTATGTATCATTTCAACCCATAGTGATTTTTTCTAATAATAAACTAAGGGAACTTACAGTGTTAAAACAATATAAAAATATAACATCCATTCATCCATTATCAACAATCAAACATCCATCACAATCACCAATCAATCAACCAATAAATAAGATCAATTAACTGATTATCGTCAACAGGTATTCAATTGACAATTAAATTAAATATTAAATTAATTGACGATTAAATGCAATAAAAGTCATATTTAACTAGAATGACTAATTAAATATACCAAACATCAACCAATCAATTTATAATCACATCATAAATTTAACTTAACTAGCATAAGATAATTTAGTAGCTGTGAGTGAGTTAAAACACTCATTTTCATTCCACATCGATTTGAAATCCAATTATAGCCCGAAATTTGAACAGTCTCAGAATTCGTCCAAACTAGTTCCAAAATATTTGGAATTTTGATACGACGCAGCGGGACAAATCGCATGAATCCACCTCTTACGTAAAAGGTATAACAATCAGAACATTTGAAAATTAAAATTAAATAATACAAAAACAACTCACTCACCTAATCCACATCAGCATACGACATCCACATCTTCACGCGAGATACCCTATTCGAACGAAAGTCCTAACACACTGGAAGCCGCCGCCACTGCCTACACGAAGCTGCACGTCGCCTGGACCTTGTTCTCGTAGACCGCCGTCCTACCCTAAGGCCACAACCCCCAGCGACCATCCTCTCGTCAATCGTTCGAGCAAACATGCGCCGCCTCCGACCATGAGTTTTGTACCCTAGTCAAATTTTTGCAGGTGATCTGACCATCCAATCGCCAACCAAAATGCATGGATGAGCTCCCCACACAAATCTCCACAGCCGGTACCCTCGATTCGATGATCGGTCAAAGATGATCACCCTCCCATTTGAAAGACTGAGACTAATCTCTCTAATTCTGGACACATGAAGATCCAAATTGAAAAACAAATTGCAGATCTAGTTTGCGCTCGTTGAGAGCTTCGAATCGGTATATAATATGATAGGGTTTTGAGAAGTTGATCATCGAAATTGATTTTTGATTTGAGTTTGAATTTAGGAATTTAGGTTTCTGCCATTTGAGAAGGATGAGCATACAAATGTATTTGTACGTATAGGAATAGGAAATGAAAAACAATTAGGGTTTATAACAGCCTATATATAGGCAGATCTGAATTAGAAATGAATGGACTAGATCGAATTGATCGAAACGACTACGCGACTCAAAAAGCCCGTTCGGACCCTGAAACGAAAATGTCGCATCCCATATAAAATAGATGTTTTTGATATTTTTAAACTTAATGGAACAAAACTCAAGTCCTAATTACATCGTATGAAGAAGTTAGCTTTAAAATTAACATATTTCAAATTGAATTCAATTAATTGATTACTACGCGTTCCGAGTCCGTACGATCAAACCTCAAGTACGGATCAAACGGCAAGTCCGATCGCTATGAAACTTGAAAATTTATAATAATTCACTGTTACGGATCAAATGAAGCTAGTTTCATCGAAATCCGAGATAGTGGCCAAAATGGTGCTTTCACGTTAATTAAATAAATTGTTATTAAATTAATAAAATCATTTTTCAACTCAATTTTTATAATTAACAAATTTATCATTTTTAATTACATAGAAATTAAAAATCTTAAAACCAATTTCAATGTCAAAATTCAATGTTAATTATTGCACTAATTTCAGTGTTTTATTTCAATTGCAATAAACCCATTAATCAAAATTTAAAATCCCAATAAAATAATTTATCTTGATTTCACTCTTATTATTAAATCAATTATTGCCTTATGAATATAATTGACGTTACTATACATTTTATTACATTCACGTTTTACAGTTACCGTCTTAACTCATATTAACGTAATATTTAATTACATTTAATTGCAACTGGTTTCAAATTTAATTCATCGGATTAAATAAATGGTTAATCAATAACAATCGTCATCTTTTACTAAATTTAATCACATTTATAAGTTTATTATCTCAAACAAATGTTATAACTACTTATACAACACTGTTTTTATCCAATTACAATTAATTACATATTATTTTCATCAATTAATACAACATTTGGTTTATTTCCTTATTTGCAATTATAACCAAATTTTATGTTTACAATTATTTCAATTAATTGAAATTGCATTAAAATAATTATCAGTTGGCTTAAATTAACATTATTAAATTTCATTCTAGTTATTATTCTAATTAATAAATCACAAATTTCAATTTCTCCCAAAATTAAACACCAACATCTTATTAAATTAAATATTTTTAATTATCAAAAATTATGAGTCGTTACACTCTCCCCCACTCAAAAATTTTCATCCTCAAAAAGGGAAAGAAGGAATTAAGCAACTGATATATTTTATTTAAAGTATTCAATTTATAAATAATAAATTTACATAATTAAATAATTTAAATATAATGTGTCAATTTATAAACAATTAAATCCTTTCTTATTCAAGTTCAATAAAAGTTTGAAAAACATTTTCATTTTCATAAAAAATTTCTAAGTCTAAAATTCATGGAAAATTTTGACAGTCTCCTTTTGTATGGAGAGGTCAGGGAGAAATAATAATATCAATAATAACAAAATATATGTCATATTTCAAAATAAAATATGCCAAACCACGAGAAAACAATATAATATCGCTATAAAACCGTAATCCGAAAACGAACTTATTTGCCGGGCAAACAACGCTCAATTTATGAAACCAAAAGCAGTGGCAATTGCTTCCATAAACCTATATTTCACTTATATAATCCAAAAGAGTTAGAACTATGTAAAAGAGAAATATTTAAGTTGTTTTAATTAATAACAAATAGATCATCACAACATTCAATAATCACTTGCAATCAAACCATACAATCATCCCATGCAATAAAAGTAATCAATCATACATCCATAGCAACCAAAAAATTGTTTGTTTGGGTTCAAAAACTTTTAGCCGTATAAAATGATAAATAAACTACCAAGTATACCATACACTCAATAGTCTTAGATAAAACTCAATATTTATACATCTTTATACAGTTAGAAGTATCCTTTTCCAATCATCCCATAAGCCAAAATAAACAAGAATTCCAATTATTATTTAAGTTTATTCTTTTTAATCTTGTTTCACCATTTACCGTTTATTTTTTTTTCATTCATACAATGCTATGTTACCATTTATTTTCATTCATTACTTACAAAATTTCATTTCTACTTTATTCATACAATGCCATTTTCTATTAAATTACATTCATTTGCTTACATATACTCTTTTCATTCAATTATTTGAATAATCCATGAATTCATTATTTTAGTATTACGTACTTTTCATTGTAGGTTAATTCACATTTATTATTTAATGATATATTTGATTTCCAGTAATAAAACATTTCATATTTAAGTATTTCCACCTTTAATTTACATTTACTCTTTCCTTTTATAACATCAATTGAATATTATGTCTATTTCTTAATCATTTCAACATTGGCAGAAGGTATAATCATTTACTTATTATAGGATTCACCTTTACTATTTAGTCTGATTATAATTAGCTTAAAATGTTAACTTAAGTCTATAATTATTTACTTATAGTATTCACTTTTTTATAATTTTAATTAGTATTACTTCAAATTATTAACTTAAGTTCGTAACATTTCATAACATCAAAATTCTTGTTTATAGAAATAATTCTATTGAACACTTTCATTTTTCAAGTTTTACTTGTATAATATTCTATTACATATTCTTATTAACATTTCAACTTATAATATTTTGGTAATTGAATATTACATAAGTTCATCTTAGTCATTTAGTTAACAAAATTGTTCAAGAGTTATATTTTCTTATTCTTCTCATATCTACAAGTTACAAATTTCCATTTTCCCTATATATTCCTTAGATCACTTAGCGTCAAATTCCTATTTTTCTAATTTCAGTAGTTTCCAATTATTAATAGTCAAGATGTCACTCATAACAATAATTAAAATTTCTAATTTGCAGAAAACTTAAAAACTAAATACCGGGTTCCATTTCAATCAATTTAAAATAATATATATAATCGTATCTTTTATGTTTATCAAATTATATTTGGAAATTAAAATTAAGATTTGTTTATCAAGACAAATGTGTCGTAAACCGTTACAACGGTCTTACCACTTTGAAACTCAAAAATAAACGTCGATGATGCATGCAGTCAATACCGAAATTATTTTCCAATGACAGAGAAGGGAGTACAAAACTTATTTCTTTCCAAAATTCCTTTAAGACATTTCTTCCAAATCATATAGAATTATTTATATCATAAAATACTTCCAAATAATACTAATATTATACTCCAAAATCTTTGAAAACAAATTTTTGAAATCCTAGAACTTAAGTTCTCAAATTTCAATTTATAATCACTTTATTTGTAAATCCCATTTTACAATCAATATTTATAAAATTTCAACCCCTACAAACATATCACTTCCAACTATATTATTTATAAAATTTATTTATATACAAAATATAATACCAGGTAAAAATATTTCATTTACCTATATTTCAAAACAATATTGTGTCGGTCTACCCTATTAAGTGTTTAGAAATCCCTATCAATACCACAGCGTCCTATGTACAGACTGAATTTATAAATACTAAACAGAACAAATTAACACAATACAAAACATTTTATAACACTAACAAATACGCTCTCTTATATACGTACACTCAATGACTCATTCTAGGGTATTACTACCCTATATCTAATGAGTTATACCCCACAAAGCTAAGGTTATCGATAAACCAAAGCTCCGATACCAAATGCAACGACCTACCATTTTGGATGGTTTAAATCGACAATAAACCACACATGTCATACTTAAACCATTCAAAAAGGAGGATTGTTATGGGGTAAATAAGAAAAAGCAGAGAAAGAAAGAAAAACAAAACAGAGAATCTCACAACGGAATGATAAAATATAATAATCAAACAAATATTTCATGAAGCTGTTTACAAATAACATTTGATTGCACTTTTACAATACAAATCAGAGTTACACATACAGAAGAAATAAATAAATAAATAATGCAGTGGACCAACACGATACAATGAAGTACGTATAATAAATAATAATAGGATAAAATCTTCGTCTTCATCCTCCAGAAATAAGGTCTTCAATACACTGAAAAGCTCAAACTAACCCGAGCGTAATGAAAATACAAAACACTCGAGTAAGAACTAAAAGATCTTATGTAAGTTAAATCAACAGTAAATAAATATGAGTGTAAGCTTTCAGAGATGTCTACGGGGTTTAACATCTCCGATCCAGTGTCTAATGTGACTGTAATAACATAGAGATGCTCAGAATTACCATCTCCAAAGGATCCATTAAACTATCTACTATGTAGTACAATTCACTATTGTAATATGTCTACAGTAAAGTAAAGTATTAAAATAGCGTTAAGGCGTTACCCATATCCCCCTTAACACATTTTATATATTCCCATAGTCTATACAATACCATAAGATCTAGCAAACCGGTGGTTTACCCAGAGGGCACTCCATAAGTACGGTATAAAAAAAACTCGTAGTGGGCGCGATAAGGCATGTGATAAGGCAAGCGAGACAATGCCCAAGATAGAATACTACCGTTTTGTAGATTCGGACTGGTGATAAGGCATAGCAGCTACTACCGCCTATCTCAGAACACACTCCCAAATCAAATCGAGGTGCGGCCACCAAATCAATCCCAAGGTCATAATAGGGCATCGAAGAAATGTGTCCGATCAGAGGTGCAACCTTATTTGGCCCGACATGGATCCTGTATTAGCCACATCAAGATGACTCATGGGAGTCAAGGCTACGATAATACCTCATGCAGAATTGTTCACCAAACCATCCTACTTCATTCTGGAATCTCCACCATGTACACAGTTGTTAAAGTGGTTTTCGGTATTGGCAGAGAGAATGACAATATCTGATCCTGGTCTCTTTAACAACTAAACACTTATTTCATACCGGACGGTTCTTTTACATTTTCAAAACCAATTCATATCTGCTATCAAAATATCATATTCAACTCAAACTATATCAATTTTCGAAATCATATTGACTTTCAAAATCATATTCACCTTCGAAATCATATCACCTTTGAAATCACATCACTTCCAAAATCATATTTTCTTTCAAAATCATACTTCCAAAATAGGTTAAACCATTATTTCAAAATCATCATATTCAATCAAATATGTCATTTATATCCCACTTAGGTTCTAACATCATTTAACCGTATTCGCTTTTAAACCAAGGATTTGAATATAAACACTTCCGCTTTACTTAGTCTGAAAGTTAGAAAATAGTTTAGATAGTTATACATGGTTTAAACAGTTTAACATGGTCAAAATAATTTTTTAAATAGTTAAACTACTCTAAAATAAAAAAAATAGATTAAAAATAGTTTAAATGGATTTAAGATAGTTTAAAAAGATTTAAAGTAGATTTAACAGATTTAAAATATATTAAATAGATTTAAAATAGATTAAAATGGGTTAATTAGTTTAAAATAGGTTAAAATAAATTAAATTGGATTAAATAGATTAAAATAAATTAAAATAGTTTAAATTGGTTAAGAGATAGTTTAAAATATATAAAATTAGTTTAATAGTTTGCAAATCTTAATAATCAGGATTTTAAGCTAATATATTTTTAAACAATTTATATTAAAATGGTAAATTTAACATTAATATCAAACCATTTTTTTCATTTCAACACATCTGGACGGTGTCCAGTTTTCAAATCAACAAACTAAATTTTGTCCTTCAATTCAAATTCTCATTTAAAACATTTAATCAGTGTCAATTTCAAATCCAAGTTCGAACAATAAATCCAAATTATTTCAAATTTAGTAGATTTCAAAGTTATATTTTCAAACGTTTTCAATAACTCAATTTCGATGAATTTCATTTATACTTCAAATCTAACTTTAAAATTTCAAACTAAACCAATTCCAATTTCACATTTAAAACTCAGATTTTCAAAAATAATCCAGTTTATATAAATCAAATTTTCTTCAAATATCATTTAAATAAATTCAAAATTTAGGGATTTAAAATCATTTGATTTAACCAATCCGGTGTCTTTATATAATTTTCTACCCTATGGGCAAGTGATACGGATATTTGTCATTTTAATCCGCAAATATTTTATATTTATGGGTCTATATCTTTCAACCTGCAATCCTGAATAAAATTCAAAATCTATAAAATTGCTTGGTTTATCATTTCATACCATAATGATTTTTCTCTAATCTATAGATCCTTTGGGTATGTATTTTTTTTAGAAACTAGGGAAACCTATTCAATTACTATCGACATGCGATTCTTGATCAGTAAACCTAGGGAATAGATGGCTGGCCCGCCACAACCACTATTCCAAGTAAGCCAGACCTTTCGGTCAGCAAGGTGCAGAGGGTGGAAAATGAACCTCAAACCTTCCATGTGAAAGACGTATCTCCACCCACACCTCCCAAGTAGGACTCGAACCTCAAACCTCTCATCTGGGAGGCATATCACACCACCACCAGAACCTCAAACCTTTCATCGGGTATGTACCATTTCAACCCATAATGATTTTTCCTAATAATAAACTAAGGGAACTTGCAGTGTTAAAAAAATATAAAAATATAACATCTAGTCATCCAATATCAACAATCAACCATCCGTCACAATCATCATTCAATTAACCAATAAATAAAGTCAATTAACAGATTATCATCAGCAGGTATTTAATTGACAATTAAATTCAATTTTGAATTGAATGATGATTAAATGCAATAAAAGTCATATTTAACTGGCACGACTATTTAAATATACCAAACATCAACCAGTTAATTTCTAATCACATCATAAATTTAATTTAACTAACATAAGATAATTTATTAGTTGTGAGTGGGTTAAAACACTCACTTTTGATTTCAAATCGATTTGAAATCCAATTATAGCCCAAAATTTTAACAGTCTCAGAATTCATCCAAACCTATTACAAAATTTCCCAAATTTCGATACGATCGCAACTAGACAAACTGCGTGAGAATCCGACCTCGTACATAAAAGATACGACAATCAGAACATTTGGAAATTAAAACTAAAATTAAATAATACAAAAACAACTCACCTATCTAATACACGTCAGCATACAACCTCCTCATCTTCACACGAGATACCCTGTTCAAACCAAAATCCTAACGCACTGGAAAGCCGCCACCACCATCACCTGCACGAAGCCGCACATCGCTTGGACCTTGTTTTGGTCGACCACCGTCCTCCCTTAAGGCCACGACCCCAAGCAGCCATGCCCTCATCCATCGTTCGAGGAACCAGAAGCCACAGCCGACCATGGGTTTTAAACCCTGTTCAAATTTTTTCAAGTGATCTAACAATCCAATCACTGACCAAAATGCATGGATGAGCTTCCCACGCGAATCTCCACGGCCCGGTACCCTCGATTCCAGGCTTGGTCAACGATGATCATCCTCCCATTTGAATGTTCGAGACTAATCCCTATATTTCTGAGCACACAAAGACCCAGATTGAAAAATAAACTGCAGATCTAGCTTGCATTCATCGAGAGCTTCGAATCGGTATATAATGTGATTGGGTTTCAAGAAGTTGATCATCGAAATTGATTTTTAATTTGACTTTGAATTCAGGAATTTGGTTTTCTTCCATTTGAGAAGGAGGGGCATATAGATGGAGTTCTACGTACAATAATAGGAAATGAGAAACAATTAGGGTTTATAACAGTCTATGTATAGGCAGATCTAAATTAGAAACAAATGGACCAGATCGAATTGATCGAAACGACTATGCGACCTAAAAAACCCGTTCTGACCCTGAAACGAAAATGGGTCATCCCATATATCAAATAAATGTTTTCGATATTTTTAAACATAATGGAACATGTTTCAGGTCCTAATTAAATCATATGAAGAAGCTAGCTTTAAAATTAGCTTATTTCAAATTGAATTCAGTTAAAATGATTTCTACGCGTTTTGAGTCCGTACAATCAAACAACAAAATCTGATCGCTACGAAACTTGAAACCTTACAATAATTCACTGCTACGAATTCGATGAAACTGGTTTCATCGAAATCCAAAACAGTGGCTAAAATGGCTATTTTCACGTTAATTAAAAAATTATTATTAAATTAACTAAATCACTTTTCAATTCAAATTTTATAATTAACAAAATTTACCATTTCTAATTACATATAAATGAACATTCTTTTTAAAACCAATTTCCCATATCAAATTCAATGTTAATTATTGCACTAATTTCAGTGTTTAATTTCAATTGCAATAAACCCATTAATTAAAATTTAAAAACCCAATAAATTCATTTATCTTGATTTCATTCTTATTATTAAATCAATTATTGCCTTATGAATATAATTGATATTACTATACATCTTATTACATTCACATTTTGTAGTTATCGTTTTACTCATATTAAAGTAATATTTAATTACATTTAATTGCAATTGGTTTCAAATTTAATTCAACAGATTAAATAAATGGGTAACCATTAATAATTGTCATATTTTACTTAATTTAATCACATTTATAAGTTTATTATCTACAAACATATGTTATAACTACTTACACAACACTAATTTTATCCAATTATAATTAATTACATATTATTTCACCAATTGATAAAACGTTTGATTTATTTCCTTATTTGCAATTTATAACCAAATTTTATGTCTACAATTATTTCAATTAATTGAAATTGTGTTAAAATAATTATTAATTGTCTTGAATTAACATTATTAAATTTCATTCTAGTTATTGTTCTCATTAATAAATCACAAATTTTAATTTCTCTCAGTATTAAACACCAACATCTTATTAAATTAAATATTTTTAATTGTAAAAAATTACAGGTCACTACACTCATCCCTATATCAAAAGTTAAAAAGGTCATCAAAGCAATGCCAAGCGGTAACACTACCTTCACTTGTCCGACTTCATTTTCAACCAAGAAATAATACAAGTTTGAAATCGACGAGCAGTGATAAGAATATGATATTTAATTTCCATATACGATCATTTTAAGTATTCTTGGTAGTTGATGTATTGACCATCGATTCAGCTTTCTTCTTTGTGTATCATCAACTTAAGACAATTTGTTGCTCATTTGAGCATTAACATTCTTTGTTGGAAATGACTAAAACCACAGAGAGAGTGGATGTCAGGCTATGTGGGGTTGCTCCTATTAGGGTATTATCACATCTACTCAAGATTAGTTTCGGTTATATGCACACTAAGACATGGAATACTCGGATTCTTGGTAAGGTTGGCGAGGTCTGGCTTGTACATTTCTGAGAGAGTCATAAAGAAAATGACTCCCTCAAGTATAATTTCTAAAGTTATGTTTCTGTAAGGAGGGCTCACCCTCATAGTCATTATTGAAAAATTTCCCTTTCCTTGCCTTTGATTCAAACCTTTGACATTGTTTTCTTAATTACATCAAGAAGTGCCTGGAGCCCTTCTCGATGTTTAATTACATGTGTAACAACCCGCATATTTTACGATTTCATATTTAAATTTGTTATTTATATATAGTGTCGTTGATTTAATTTAAAGTTCGAAACGTGACTTTTTGCAAACAGTCGAATCTGGACTCAAGACCACTTTCATTGAGTTCAAAATGACGTTTACAACTTGTTTGAATATAAACATCGATATTTCGGAGTTGATTAGGATTTTGGTATTTTTTTTGGACTTTAGGTTGTGTTTTAGCCCACTAACCCAATAAGAGAACCCAAACTCCTTTACCAAATACCCTAACTCCTCCCTTCTTCATTCATTCCACTCATAATTTCCTAATACACTCAAGCCCTAGGAAAAATGATGGGAGGAGGAAATCAAAATTCCTAATCTCTAGTTCTCTTAGGAAATTCAAGTTCCAAAATCAAGGAGAAGCTTAGGTCAGCATACTCTTCATCTTCCCTATCTGAATTCTTCTTTAATTCTTGAGTTTTCCTATAATCTAACTTAGGAAAAACTTTACATTTGATCTTAGATTGAAGTTCTTGAAGTGTAGTTGAAGATAGATTGATCTTGCTTTGTTTTAGAACTTCTCATTCCGTGTTTTTGAGTTTAAAAGTGAGTTCTTGAACTCATATCTATGTCTATAGCTTTCATTATTGTTGGGTATGTATTCCTAACATCTATTTCATGTTCAATTACTTTTGAGTTGAATTGGTTTGGTGACTTTTCCAATTTTGGTACTTTGAAGTCAAAATCTATGAAAATGCTATTATGGATATTTGGACATGTTGTTTGGAGTGTATTGAAGAGCCTGTAGGGCTGGGTTATCAGATGTCTAAGCTGTTGATTTAGCCATCAATGGCCTAGGCAAATTTTGCCCTGAGCTTCAGCTCAAACGTCTAGGAAAACACTAAGACATTTGAGGCAAAGGAATAAAAATTCCATACCTACAGCTTAGACATCTGAGGTTATTCCCAGACATCTGAGCGATCTGCAAGAAATTTCCAGACCTTCAGCTTAGACGTTTGGGAAAACCCCTAGACGTCTGACGCTGTTAAATTAAGCCAATTTGCCTATTTTTATGTGGGTTTCCATTTTAATCAATTTTAGATGATCCAAATTGTTCTTGTCATTCATTACCGACTTTGACGATTTCTTTTCTGGATTTTGGGTGTTTCCATTTGACGGATTTGATATCGATTTCCATGATTCTGATTCACATTATTGAAATGTGGACTTTGATGATATATTGTTTTTACAATCGTTTCTATGATTTGTCACTTTAAAATACAAAGGTTTCTTTACTGGCAGTAATTACTCAAACACTTTCACAAAAATGATTTAAACATTACTTTTAATACAAAGCTTGTTTTTAAAACCGTTTTCGAATCTATTAGTATATACAAACCTTTCACTCATTCCTACGAGAAATCCAATTAAACGCTTAGCAAAACAAGTTGTATGAAATGCTTGTGTTTACTTCATCGGTTAATTCATAGATTTGTTCGATTCAAATCTTGTGACAATTTTTGAGTGGAAATCTACAATTTGTTCGTAAATATTTAAATCAAACCAGTGGTTATGAGAGATGAAGCTAAACTCATTTATTTACTAGCTTGGTGTAATTTACACTTTTATTGATCAATGATGATTATTTTATGGTTTTGACTTGCGATGTGCAATGTCTCTTAGTCTGCACGGGGGACTGTACCCCGTTCTGTGGAGTTTCGGCTCAATTTGCTGAGGTAGCAACCCATAATCTTTTGACCATTCGTGGAGCAATCAACTCAACAAGTCTGCGCATGAGGCGTATCTTTTTGGGTGCGTTGATGTTCAGCTCATTCGTCCTCATGGGGGGACTATACCCCATATTTTATGGGTTAGCGGTCCATGGGATAGCGTCCTGTTTATGATACACGTGTTGGTGATTTTTTATGCTCCCGTTTGTGATAGGCCTCCCCCTTCTTTTGTGTTTTCTAGATTTCTAATTATTGATTTCTAGAATTTGTGTTTCACCTCTGATTTGCATTGATAAGCTCTATCAATATTTATGGTTTGGTGAATAAAAAAATACGACATTCTTTTTGGTGTTTGAGAAAATTTGAGATATTGTATGATTTTTATTGTTATCATATATAATTTTCATATCTCTTATCCTATCTCATCTTAAATGATAATTATAGCTAAACTCATCCATTTATTATTTTTCTTCTTAAATAATACTAGGGTTAGACCGAGGTGTTTCAGGTGCTTCCACTTGACTTCTTAGCAGAGACTAGCTTCTGACTTTCGGATAACTATTTTAGCTTAGTAGTTTTTGTTTTTATACATTCGAGATAGAGACTCCTTGATGTATACTTATTCATTTCTGTAACACATGTACCTATTCTTTTGGCATGTAGTGGATCTTGTATGACCACTACTATGATATTCACTTCTATGTGTCATATTCATATCTATTTCTGCCTTGATGATATGAATATATGCCACTGATTTATGTTATACTTATTTTATATTTATTTTCGAATGCCGCATAGCCACTGTGTAGTAGCTTTGAGTTTGTATTTGATATGTCAGATTTCCTCTTGATAAAATGGTGACAAAATATCTGACATATCGGTACTCGCACAAAGCAATTACACCGATGGTCGCTCCTCAACAGCCTTATTCTTCGTACTAATTGACGGCATTACACAGTAGTTCCTTGGTTAGTGTAAGTATAGAGGTGGGGTTTCACAGCTTGGTATCGGAGACAAACTTCGAAACAATGTAGAATAATCTAGCAAGGATCATTGTCCTAAATCTCTCTTAGGAATCGTGCCTTAGGATTTAATTCGAGTCTTTGGACCCGTTCAACCCTATTTGCTTTATGATGACTTGTTTTATCAATCATGTTTGTTTGATATTCGTTCTGAGATTAACATTTTTCCTCTTATTTCTTTCTTTCTTTCTTTCTTTCTTAGAGAAGAGAAATAGTTAGACCTGGTCGTCCTAGCGCTGGTCAATCTAGTGCTACTCCTCAGGATGGCGTTTTCATGTCTGCCAACAGCTTTTGGATCTTGTAAAGAATGCCCAAGCTGCCGTATCCATTTCTGCACCTATTCATCCTAAATCCGGGTTTGCACGCTTGTGTAGTGATTGCACAAATTTGGGTAAAAAGCCATTCAAAGGTTCCAAAAGCATTATAGAAGTCCAAGCTTTGCTTAGAGCATGCGATCACATCTTTTCTTGCATGAATCTTGTGGATCTACATCGAGTCCAAGTGGCTTCTAGCAAGCTCCAGGAGAGAGCATTCGATTGGTATGAGCTTTTGATTTCGAAAATTGTCGAAGCGGTTCTTACTTGGGAGCAATTCCGAAAAAGGTTTGAGTCAAAGTTTGTGCCGAAAGCTGATAAGGTAACTTTAGCCCAACGTTTTATTGACCTTATTCAAGGTGAATCTTCTATGACGGATTATGTCGCATCATTTGAATCTCTCTCTAAATATGGGGTCGAGTATATTAATACCCCATTGAAGAAGAATCAAAGATTTATCTATGGTTTGAATAGGAACCTCAAAAAGGCTTTACTTTTGAAACTAGAAGGCCTTTCGATCAGCTAGTAGATATCGCTCTTCGACTTGAAGATGCCGATAAAGAAAGTGATGTTGAAGTTGTGGGTGCCAAGAAGAACTTCAACAACAACAAGAAGAGGTATCCCGATAATAAGTTCAAACCTAATCCTAACAAGAAAGGGAAGCCAATAACTTCGGTAGCAAACACTCCTACCTCTAATCGTGGAGAATGCTACAATTGTGCTTCTATGTACCATTATGAAAATAGGTATCCGAAACCCATTTATAGTCGCTAGTGTAAAAGTTCGGGTCATCTTATATCTTCATGTCCTAAACTTCAAAGCAAGAAATAGGGAAATTGAATGTTGTGCAGGCTTCTAGTGGCCATTCTTTTGGTCAAGGTATTTCTCATTATGTCCTTGATGGCATTACTATGTTCCATGATCATCCTATTCGATTTCTCTTTGATACGAGTGCATCTCACTCTTTTATGTCAAAGGAACTTGTTGATACTTTGTCATTAAATGTTATAGGCTTGATGACTTTACTGAGAATTCCAAATGCAGTTGGTGGATCTGCAATACTCAGTTTATTTTGTAAAGATGTCAAGGTTATTTTATGCGATTATACTTTCCGAGCAGATTTTCATGCTATGTGCTACTTAGGTTTCAGAATGATTTTAGGAATGGATTGGCTCAACTGTTATGAAGCCCACATATTATGTCTCGAGAGGACTATCCATCTTCGACATCTCCAATCTGTTAAGCAGTTTTCTATTGTTATTAATGGTTCAGATTCTAATTCGGTAGCATCCTTATGTTCTCTAAATCCACATGATGACAATAATGATGATGAAGAAGATGTTATTTCCCTCATTCACGTTGTTCGTGAATATCCCAATATATTTGACCTTGTTTTAGGTTTAACCCCTAAGTGAGCAATTGAGTTCAGAAGTAATCTAATCCCTAGGGCTCTACCTATCACTCGTCCTCCTTATTGTATGTCCAATAAGGAAAATGAGGAGATGCATAAACAATTACCCGAATGAGAAGCAAAACAGTTTATTCTTTCTAGTTCGTCTCCTTAGGGAGCTTCAAATATCTTTGTAAAGAAGTCCGATGCTAGTCGTATTGGTTTGGGAGCCGTTCTCATGCAAAGGGAACGTATTATCGCTTATGCATCTAGGTAATTAAAGCCTGCTGAGACAAGATATGCCGCTCATGATTTAGAGCTCGCGGCTATTATTTTCGCCCTTAGAATTTGAAGTTATTATCTTTTGGAAGAGAAATTTGTTCTCTACATCGATCATAAATCTTTGAAGTATTTATATTCTTGAAAGAAACTTAATTTGCGTCAACAACGTTGGCTCGAATTCCTTACATCTTATGATCTTGATATTCTCTGTACTCCCAGAAAGGGAAATCATGTTGCCGATGCCCTTTGTCGTAAGCAACAAGCGGTTGGTTCCATGATGATATCCGAATGGAATGATCTCGAGACTTTGTCCACTTATGAGATTTGAGATCGTGAATCCGATTCATGTTCATCTCTTGTTTTATATAGCCTTGAGGCTCATCCACCTCTTTTAGACGATATTCTTGAAGCTCTAAAGCATGATCCCGAATTGGCTCATCTTAGCCAAAGTTGTAGGGATAGAAATGTTGATGGTTTGAAAGACTTTGAAATCGATGCTCGTGGGGGCATTTGAAAATTTGGTACAGTTATTGTGCCAAATATTAGTGATCTTTGTAAGGACATTTTAGAAGATTCTCATCGTTCTAAATTTACCATTCATCCCGGTAGTAGTAAAATGTACGCGGACATGGAACGACTTTATTATTGGGATGGAATGAAATCTAATATTGATAACTTTATTAAGCATTGCATGACTTGCCAACTCGTAAAGGCCGAGCATCATAGGTCCGGTCGAGTATTGCAACCTTTAGACATTCCCATTTGGAAGTGGGATCAAATTTCCATTGACTTTATTGACGGTCTTCCCCATTGTCGTTCGGGTCATGACAGTTTATAGCGTGATTGTAGATAGACTTACAAAATCCACCCATTTTATTCCCGTTCGGTCCAATCGGACCGTAACTCTTTTGGCCGAACTTTATGTCAAAGTAATTTTTAAATTGCATGGAGTTCCTACTTCTATTGTTAGTGAACGTGATCCATTATTTACTACTGGATTTTGGAAGGGTCTTCAAAAAGCTTTGGGAACGAAGCTTTATTTTAGCACCACTTATCATCCTCAATCTGATAGACAAATAGCCCATGTGAATTAAACTCTTGAAGATCTCCTTCGTGCATGCGTTCTTGATTTTGGTGGAAGTTGGGAAGATCATATTTCCCTTTTCAAGTTTTCTTTCAATAATAGCTTCCAATCTGATATTAGTGTGGCATCTTTCGAGGCACTCTATGGAAGGCCACGCCCACCTCCTTCGCGTTGGTTTGAAGCCGGTGAGAAGCTGGTTTTAGGTCCAGATTTTATTCGTGATGCCACAGAAAAGATCGACTTTATTCGTCATAGGATGAAAGAAGCTCAAAGTAGACAAAAATCCTATATTGATAACCGAAGGAGGAATTTATAATTTTCTGTAGGAGATTTGGTGTTCATTCGTGTTTCACCTATGAAGGGTGTTGAGCATTTCATTCGATCGAAAAAATTAGTACCTCGGTATATTAGCCCATTTTCCATCACCGAACGCATTGGTTCCATGGCTTATTGTCTTTCATTACTGGCTCGGTTTTCTGCTATTTATGATGTATTCCATGCTTCTCAACTATGCAAATGCCTTAGAGATTCTGATTCTATTCTTGAGTTTGGTGTTATTGAAAAAATTGAAGTTTCACCTAATTTGACTTATTAGCAACATCCTATCGTATCATTGATATGAAGGTTAAACTCCTTCGTAATAAAGATGTTCCGCTTGTGAAAGTTCAATGGTCTGCAAATCCTAAGGATTGTTCTTGAGAATTCAGAGAATTCATCGAGCAAACACATCCCGATTTACTCTCTCGTGCTCCTTAAGGTGAACTTCTCATTTTAATCTTCCTTTTGTGTTATTATGTCACAAATTGGTTGTTACTTTTTGTTTCCTTCTTAAATATTGCAAGGATTCAATTTCTATAAGGATGGGAGTCTATAACAACCCGCACATTTTACGATTTCATATTTAAATATAGCGTCGTTGATTTAATTTAAAGTCCGAAATATGACTTTTTGTAAACATTTAAATCCAAACTCGAGACCACTTTCATTGAGCTAGAAATGACGTTTACAACTTGTTTGAGTATAAACATTGGTATGTTTGGAGTTTTTTAGGATTTTGGTATTTTTTTGGCAGTGGGTTGTGTTCTAGCCCACTAACCCAATAAGAGAACCCAAACTCCTCTACCAAATACCCTAACTCCTCTCCTCTTCGTTCATTCCTCTCGTAATTTCCTAATACACTCAAGCCCTAGGAAAAATGGTGGGAGGAGGAAATCAAAATTCCTAAGCCTTAGTTCTCTTAGGAAATTCAAATTCAAGTTCCAAAATCAAGGAGAAGCTTAGGTAAGCATGCTCTTCATCTTCTCCATCTCAATTCCTCTTCAATTCCTGATTTTTCCTATAACCTAACTTAGGAAAAACTTTTCATTTGATCATAGATTTAAGGTTCTTGAAGTGAAGTTAAAGGGAGATTGATCTTGCTTTGTTTTAGAGCTTCTCATTCCTTGTTTTTGAGTTTAAAGGTGAGTTGTTGAATTCACATATATGTCTATAGCTTTCACTGTTATTAGGTATGAATTCCTAACATCTATTTCATGTTCAGTTGCTTTTGAATTGAATTGGTTTGGTGAATTTTCCAATTTTGGTACTTTGAAGTAAAAATCTATGAAAATCCTGCTATGGATGTTTGGACATATTGTTTGGAGTGTATTGAAGAGCATATAGGGCTAGGTTGTCATTTGCATAAATCCATAGCCACTATCGCTCATTCGATTGCATCCCAGTTGATTTAGCCATCAATGGTCTAGGCAAATTTTTCCTTGAGCTTCAGCTCAGACGTTTGGGAAAACACTCAGACGTCTGAGGCAAAGGAATAAAAATTTCAGACCTACAGCTCAGACGTCTGAGGTTATTCCCAGACATATGAGCGACCTGGAAGAAATTTCTAGACCTTTAGCTCAGACGTCTGGGAAAACCCCGAGACGTCCGGCGCTGTTAAATTCAGCCAATTTGCCTTTTTTATATGGGTTTCCGTTTTAATCAATTTTAGATGATCCGAATGGTTGTTGTCATTCATTACCGACTTTGACGATTTCTTTCCTGGATTTTTGGTGTTTCCATTTGGTGGATTTGATATCGATTTCCGTGATATTGATTCACATTATTGAAATATGGATTTTGGTGATAGATTGTTTTTACAATCGTTTCTATGATTTGTCACTTTAAAATACAAAGGTTTCTGTACTAGTAGTAAATATTCAAACTCGTTCACAAAATGATTTCAACATTACTTTAATACAAAGATCGTTTTTAAAATCGTTTTCCAATCTATCAGTATATACAAACCTTTACCTCATTCCTTCGAGAAATCCAACTAAATGACATAGCAAAACAAGTGGCATGAAACGCTTGCGTTTACTTCGTCGATTAATTGTTATACTTGTTCGATTGAAATCTTGTGATAATTTGAGTGGAAATCTACAATTTATTCATAAATATTTAATTGAAGCCAGTGGTTATGGAACATGAAGCTAAAATCATTTATGTACTAGATTGGTGTAATTTACTCTTTTATTGATCAATGATGATCATTTTGTGATTTAGACTTGCGATGTGCAATGTCTCTTAGTCCATGTGGGGGACCGAACCCCATTCTGTGGAGTTTTGGCTCAATTTGGTGAGGGTAGTGACGTATATTCTTTTGACCATTCATGGAGGAATCGGCTCAATAAGTATGTGCATGAGGCATATCTTTTAGGGTGTGTCAATATTCGGCTCATTCGTCCTCAAGGAGGGATCGTACCCCGTATTTTATGGGTTAGTGACCCATGGGATAGCATCCTATTTGTGATACACGTGTTGGTGAGTTTTCTTGCTCCAGTTTGTGATAGGCCTCCTCCCTTCTTTTGTATTTTCTGGATTTCTAATTATTGATTTCTAGAATTTGTGTTTCACCAATTTTTATGATGCGCATTAATAAGCTCTATCAATATTTGTAGTTTGGTGAATAAAAATAAAGAATATGACATTCTTTTTGGTGTTTGAGAAAATTTAAGATATTGTATAATTTTTGTTGTTATCATATATATATATATATATATATATATATATTTGTCATATCGCTTATCCTATCTCATCTTACATGATAATTGTAGCTAGACCGATCTGTTTATTATTTTTCTTCTTAAATAATACTCGAGTCAGACCTAGGGGTTTCAGGTGCTTCCGCTTGAATTCTTAGCAGGGACTAGCTTTTGACTTTTGGCTAACTATTTTAGCTTAGTAGCTTTTGTTTTTATACATTTGAAATAGAGACTCCTTTATGTATACTTATTCTTTTTTGTAGCACATGTACCAATTCTTTTGGCATGTAGTGGATCTTGTGTGACCACTATTATGATGTTCACTTCTATGAGTTATATTCATATATATTTCCGCCTTAGTGATATGAAAATATGCGACTGATTTATATTATGCTTATTTTATACATTTTTCGAAGGCCACATAGCTACTGTGTAGTAGCTTTGAGTTTGTATTTGATATGTCTGATTTTCTCTTGAAATGAAATGCATGACATACTATCTGACATATCGGTACTCGCACAATTACACATATGGTCGTTCCTTAACAGCCTTATTCTTCGTACTAATTGATGGCATTACCTAATAGTGTCCTTGGTAACATGAGTATAGATGTAGGGCGTCAAAAACTTGTGTCCATTCTCTAAGTTTGAATTTTTGATCTTGTTTAGACCTATTCTTTCGAGTTTGGGTTCTATTCTAAATTGTTTCTAATACTTGTGGTTGGATGTCCTTATTGTGAGGGAAAACCCATTCCGTAGATGGGGGCATGGTCTCATGTATTTTGTTTATTTCCACCCTCTGTTTAGAGTTTTGCTCATACCATACTTATTGTCTGACCCAAATTGTTTGGTTTTCCTAAACTCTTGGGTACTCAAATATTTTTGAGTACTCCAAGAGTATTAGACTACTTTGAGATCTTTTTAAGATGATGGATGAGCAGGAGGCTCCTTGTCTATTTCCATTCTTATGTTAATTATGTGTGTATTTTGGTTTAGGAACTGTAAAGGCAGGGTGCATAACTACCTGGGCCGATAGTAGTAGTACTTTTGTGTAACTTTGATAACTCTATGTTAAAGAGTAACCTTATGTATTATATTGTTGTTTTATTATTTAACCATTTCGTTGTGAGATTTTTTGTTCTATTCTTTTATTTTACCCCACGATAACTTGTCTTTTCTATGCTTGGGTAACGGCACACGAACACTGAGGATGTGTTAAGTGTCGTTCTTAGGGGTCGGAAAGGTGGGTCATCAAAAAAAGTTGTTTTGTTTCTTCTTAGGGTTTTGAGCTAGTGGTAGCCTTATTAGAAAAATGAAAAGTTAATATTTAACCTTTCTAATATTGTAAGAATGTCTGCTGTGTATAAACTAAATGAATCCACTTCGATAAATTTATGCGATTAATATAATTGGTAAAATGCTTATCTATTAAAATATGTAGATGAACCGAATTAAAATTGACAAATAAAAATATAAATTATACTTTTCAACAATTTTTTTGCATGTTTTCAATTTAAGACTCATGCAAGCGCCCAATTATACGACAACCAAATACGTTATAACTTGGCCACTTACGTGTTTATTCTCTCAAGACTGTGTATCATCTTCTATGAGTTTTGAATTCTAAAAGAAATATAACAATATATATATATATATATTTGATTCACGTACAATCATATATAAATGTTATATGGTGAATGGTCACAATTTATAATGTACGAAAGCTTGATGAAATTAGTTCATTCGAAAGAAGAAAGTAAACAATAGTGCGAGATCATGTATTCAATATGATTGATTACAATAAGGATCATGTTGTGTTAGGTATAACACTAGGCCAACAGCTACACGATGGATCTAAGAATTCAATCACTGGAAGAATGTCAGTTCGATTAGTTTACATAAAGTGGAATTTATTGATATCCTTAAATATTAAGGATGACCAAATGCACTTTTGTAAAGAGCTCGTTTGGGTCTTGTATTAAGGCTTTTCTTTTGAATGGTTCAACCATTCTAAAAGGAAAGCAAATGTACGAGTGTGGATATAACTTAAGGCACGGTTGGGATGAAAAGTGTGAATGGCCACTTCTACTGCATGATAAGACATCATAAATGAGAATTGTATAAAACAATAATTACTACTTAACTTGGAATAAGAAATATAATTTCTACTCTAAAATGTATTTTCATACAGAAAATTAATTTCTATAAGATTTATTCATTTGAGTTTCAGATATTTGTTCTAAAAACTCTCGACTGTAAACTGGTTACAATAAATGAAATAACTAGCCCATGTTAAGTGGTTGAATGAAGCTTCATATTTCATGCGTTATTATAGTAATGGTGGAAATAGTGGAAGCATATCATATTACACTTCTGGGCAATAACATCAAGTTCTGAATTTGTTTTCGTAAACATACCAAATATTATTTATGAAATAATAACTATTTTCAGTATTTATTGAAAATAAATATAGTTCTGTTTCAATATAAATATTTTAAATATTCATTGTAAAATAAAAATATAATAGTGATATTTGTTTTCATGAAAAATATGATGCACTGGAAAATATTGAAGCATCTAAAATTTTACAATTATTTTGGAATTATGGAGCAACCCATATATTTTTTATTAGAAATAATTCTTTAATCATATGATTATGAAACATATGGTACTGATGAGTCATATCTCAAAAGATTTAGCGCGAAGCGCCCATTTAGTGGGAGTGATACAAGAGTTAGCGAACTAATCAAATTGACACATATAGATGAATGCAATCATAAGCCTACTGATACCAGAATAGTTCTACATACTTTGTTAAAGTTCACCAATGAATTATCATAAAAATGAACATGTGGTTTGATGCACATATAGTATGTATATAATTAGGTCATAGGATATAGAACAGAAGTAAGTAATGCAACCTGAAAAACTAAATAATATAATTCGATTTGATCAAATTGGTGATCATGTTAGAAAAAGTTCAAAATGTACCTAAAATGAATAAAATTTCATTCTCAAAAGTCACTCCTCCTTATGATACACGATGTATCGATGAGGAGTAAATGGACTTAGTTGGATAAAATACGACTAATGGTGAGTGAAGTTGAGTAAACTTATTTCCAAGAGATCGTGTACATAGGAACAGGTATTTAAGGTTAAAATTAATTTCATCTAAAGCATATTTTATGAAATCATATAAGATTAAAATTTATTAGAAACCCCTACATATCCTAGGTCAATGAGTTAACAGGTTGTATGAATCAAGAAGCTGCACGTAATACTTGTTTATGGGGGAACTTGTGTAGACTACCCCAAAAGGAGTATGGGATCGATCATCGTTGAATGACCAATTTATGTTTCTGAACATAAATTTTGTAAACTTAACCCATATCAGCTTTATAAATAATGCAATTCATAAAATGTTTATGAGTACATATTCCATTGCACTAAGAAACAATTGTTGCCTTAAGAAACACTAACTTCATAGCAAAGGAATTTCTTTTCAAATTATTGGTAGTAAAAATGGATTTGAATACAATCCAAAGATAAAACTAATTACGAGTAAATGAAATTAACAAAACCTAATTGAGCACAACACATTAGAATGTATAATAAATTTCCTCGTACATCAAAAGAAATCGTAAGTTTCTTCTCAAATAGATTTTGCTCAGTTATTAATAAAACCATTAAGAGTATTGACTCTACCACATGGATGATGTGAAAATCTTGAATAGATTCCAAGTACAGTACCAAAATATGATTTTGAAAGTTCAACCCGAAGAGATATGATCCATCTTCCATATATGTGTTTTAAAGAAGAAGACCAATGCGCTTGGAAAATAGAGATAAATATTGGTAACAATAACATCATAAATTTAATTTCTTGAAATTCGCCAAACAGATTCATTATTTGACATGCTTTAATTTGGGTGTTACTCGTAAAATTAACTCCTATTATGATTTTTATTTTTGGTACATATGTTGAAGTAGGAAATTCTAAATAACGATTTAGAATATACTATTTATACCAAAAACCGATAAGCCTTGAAGTCAGCGTGAGCAATATTGAGTTTGTGAATTGTGGATATGATCCAAGAACTAATATGAAAATTTCGTTCAATGAGAATCAGAGTTGAACATGTATTTTGATAGAAATGTCAAATAATTTGATTTTCAATCGAAAGGCAGAGGAAGTATGTGTCTATATGATATAACATTAAAAAGTATGTAGATATTTCTTAACTATAATAAAACAACATACCACTGATTGATAACGATGTACCTTTTGTTAAAATCAGTTCTAGTTTGGTTGTTTAATTCTCGATGTAGGATTTGAAAGACATCTTGATGTTAGAAATGTCAAAAATGATATTCCAAATGATATGCACAAACACAATATTAAATATATAATACAGAGTACGCAAGATGGACTTCTTGACTTTATTTTTCATCAGTCTAGAAATTACACCACAAAAAGAAAAGATCACGTACTAATCGTCCGTTCAAGAGCTAAAATAAGCATTTAATGGATAAATGAAACAAGATATAGGGTGGTTCTGCAGAGCTTCCTACGTACATTATGAATTCCTCTTATTATACGACTCTCTTATAATTACAGGGAGTTACAATGATACAATAAGATAAAAGGGGCAGCTTAAGGCTAATGTTGCCACTAATCTTGAGGGCTAGTTGAGCTTAGAACTGTGAATGGTGTGCTACTTTGAGAATCTGCTGCTTGATGCTAAGCTGAGGATATGGAATCGTGAGTGGATGATGGATCCTACGAATAAATCGACCTTCGTGGGTAGCGACCAACCTTTGAATAGTCGGCCCTTGGCAGGTGGCGACTAACCTTTGAATATTCGACCCATGATGGGTGGTGACCAACCTTTGAATAGTCGAACCATGGCAAGTGATGACCAACTTTTGAATAGTTGACCCTTTGTAGGTGGTGAAGAACCTTTGAAAAGTCGACCATTGGTGGGTGATGACCAACCTTTGAACAGTCGAACCTTGGTGGGTGTTGACCAACATTGAATAGTCGATCCTTGGTGGGTGGCAATCAACTACTTTAAAGTCTCCATGCATGGGTAATTTATAATTGTTGAAACTATTGACGAGACAACTGAGATGATGTCGTAAAACTGGTTAGAACGGAAGTGCAACATAGATCTGATTAAATGGGTTTGATGATAAACAACTGGCGAAGTGAAGGAATCAGCAACCGTGGTTAACATTAACAGGAAATACCTTATAATATACATGCCCTACTCTTACTATTTAAGTAATGTTCATGCACGGTGGCAGCATATTACACATCATGCTCAGTGTCAGAAGAGGACACACTTAGTCGTACTTCTTTATCGTCTTTGCCTATATGCAGCTGTGGCGAAGCTGACCTGACAGGCCAACCTTTTCTCAAAGTTGTGAAGGGGGTAGGAAATTGCTCGGAGTAGTGCTAAAGGAGTTGGCAGAGCCGAGTAGGTCTAGTTGCACTACTCATAATGTTACAGAGGACTAACAACAAGGTTTCTTGCAAGGGGCTGCATCGGAGCCGGTTTAGCAATAGGCCATGCCCGAGGCAATCTAGAGACGCGTCGATCGATGGATGGATGAGGGAGTGGCTTGAGTGTATGGGCTAATTGAGAGCTAGCCAGTTATAAGTGAGGGACAGATGTTAGAGATCGAGCCGAGTAGTGTAGATACCTTACTTTGCTTGATAAGCTAGTTATTATTGTTGCTTCTAGGTGCACTAGCTAGGGGCCGACCTCAAGTGTTATGGAAAGGATGGATAACAAAGGCTCAATCTAGATAGTAGTCCAAGGAGACTTGTTGACCTATTAAATTTTTGAGCAACATTGTTTCCCCCAACCCTATGCCATGAGCGGGCGTGGGCTTGTAAAATCTAGAAGACTCCATCGATCGATGATTCTGTTATGCAATTAATGCATTATCCAAGTGGCCTTGCACCATTAGTCATGACGGTTCTGCTTCTCAAGATGCAACAGAAAGGTGTATTTTTGCCCACATGCATGGTATGACACAACAATAATCATCTCTGAATGGTCAAGGTTTATTTTACCCTTTCGATTACAGCAGCTGCGATTGAAGAAGAGGCCTACAAGTACCCCCTTCCCCTACCACTTTAGAATCACGGAGCTTTGGCCATGTAATTTCTTTTGTAGATTTGAACTTTGCATGGTTTTTTCTAGGTAAAAAAACTGTTAGCTTTCACCACGTGCTTCTTTCGCATTGCTCTTGAGTGTTTGGCTTTTGTCAATCTTAATTGGAATTTTCTCGAATTTAGCAGGGTTTAGAAAGGAGATATCTTTCCTAGGTGCTGAGTTGTGTTTCTTGATGGCAGTACGGACCGCTGCTTTAGATGGACCTTGCCTTTGGTTGGGATACAAACCCCTTAGCCAAAGTTCTGACGTTGATCAAATATCATTCTCGAGCTATGGATCCGAGAGGGGCTAGGGTGCTTCCTTACTTTGATGATTCTATTTTCCCGACCTAAGATCAGTTTGGATGCTTCTACACCTTTTGGAAGAAGTAGGGGTCGGTGCCTCTAATTCAGATGTCACCACTGAGGTCATGGTATGCTCGTAAGCGAGGTCACTTGGGAGCTCTTTGGGATCTCTTTTGAGATTCGATGTTGAAGGCATTGGTGGTGGCAGCACATTCCTTTAACAAGTAACTGATCATTTCCCCTACCTGGTGCTTTCTGGGCGATGATAAGAATGTGGGCTGACCTTCCATCGGCGTGCGGCTTCTTTGCTTTTTTTCTACTTTTAACTAGTTAGCAAGTAAAAGCTATAGTAAGCCTAGCAGAGCGAGCATTGTGGCCCAGCACACTGTTGAACTAAATAAACAAATTCTTTTTTGCAAACTTTTTATTTGAGAAACAAGATAAAATTATTTATTTTTTCTTTTACTTGTAGGGTAACGTGTCTCGAATAGCTAGCTTTCTTTTGCGATGGTCCGACCATAATTTTTTGATTATCTCTGGGTATGTTGAGGGATATGAGAGCCAGCATTGTCGTGCTGCCTGGGTGCTTATTAGGTGCTAAGGCTAGTGTGTTACAGTTGAGCCTCATTCTGTTGCCCTGTCGATGGGTAATCCCTGCTCGAGCCAAAGTACTTGGGGACTTGGAGGTTCTCTTGGATTTTGCGCTACTTGAGGCATTCCTATATTTTTTCAATAAAAAATCCATTTAAAGAATGCTAAGTTGAAGGTTGTCATGCGATGGGCTGATCCTGTTGTTCGCTCATACAAGTCGGGTGTTTACTAAGCATCGAATGGTGGGTGGTGCTGGCACTTAGTGGGAGTGCATGTTGGCTCATGGGTTATCCTAGGTGACAAGTAGTCATGTGCATAGAGGTGGATGGGTCTTGGCTCGAACCGGAGTGTTCGACGCATGAGGTTCTGCAAGGTGACACATCGCCTGTTGCTTAGAGGACTACAGGTCCCGGATCGACTGAGGGTGCATAGTTGGCTTGAGAACTATTTCATGATATAGTGGTAATGGTGAGATAGGCGGTTGGTGCCAACGTTCATAAGAACGTAGTTTGTAGTAATAGTGGTATGCCCTATAATTTAACCCAAGTGTAAGTGGGAGATTGATTTAGTGGTATGCCTTAGAGGCAATTATGTAACATTTTACATATATCTAACTCCATAAGCAATCTTATTTGAAATAGAATGTGTTTTTGTTTTTTTGTTTCTGTTATATACTTGTAATAATGTGTTATAAGTAATTGACTATTCAGTTTAAGTATATTTAACAGAAATTCCACAAATGGTGTATTTTGTGATAGTCACACAAGTTGTTGTAATCATGAGCAATTTATTACACTATAATAAACGTTCCATTTTAAATATTCATAGTCAAGATGTATCGAGACTGGATATTGATGCATCTGTTGAGGCTAGAATACGTAACGCTCTCTAAATGTGCAATGTATTATTCACGGCTGTTAGGGCAACAAGGCTTACGTACTGATTGTTATTGGATAACTGTGGAATAACTCACTCGATAGTTTTTGGTTAATATAACTAAAGTCAAAAATAAAATATCAATGTGATAATATTATACAATTCTCTTACTTGAGAATACTATTGAGCTTCAATGTGGAAACTCTGCTTTGGTTATAGTTAAATTGTCACACCACATCCATCGAACGACTATAGTTGGATTGAGTGAAAGCATTGGAAGTGAGACACTATTCAGTAGAGAATTCATCTCTTCTGCTATATAAAATTTGGACCACGGTCAACTTAATTCAACTCAAAGCTAATGACTTTAGCCAAAGCAATTCGATTAATATATTTGTTAATAACGAACAAAGGACTTTGTGTTTGGACTATAAAGTTGAATATGGATGATACTGGAATTCTGACCATTATCGAATTATATGAGTCCTAATGTGATATAGTTTTGATGAAGAGAAGTGATGTAAATAATTATCACTACTAGATAACGCTTAAAATAAGTAAATAGGATTTTATCAAAGCTATATATATAAGCAATAACTTTTGCCATAATGTCATACCACTACCTAAAGTGACGTATGAACGTTAATATTTGAATTGTTCTATATTAATCGTTGATCGA
The DNA here is from genome assembly GCA_030765085.1 of Allium cepa. Taxonomy (NCBI): domain Eukaryota; kingdom Viridiplantae; phylum Streptophyta; class Magnoliopsida; order Asparagales; family Amaryllidaceae; genus Allium; species Allium cepa. Next base: position 851,456,154 of record CM060940.1, on the reverse strand, counting down.
ATTTACACCTAAAAGTTACATAACCGAAATGTTGAATACGCCAAATGCTACCTAATTTAATTAATTATAATTATTATAAATTTAGTAAATATTTATTAAATATTAATGATAAAATTTTATTTGATTTTTTTTGAAAATAGTGAATATATAAAATTTGTATATACACGTATCGATATACAATATTGATGTATGTTTAAATTGGATTTAAGTGTATTTTATTTAATGGGCTTGAAATGAGATGGTAGCCTATATATAGGGTAGGTGTATCTGGTCATAGATAGTGGGAAATAGGGGTGGAATTAGATCAAATGGAGTTTGAAAAGGTAGAGAGATTTGTGGATACAAACCCACTTTTTGCACCATGTTCTATCTTTTATTTAAACTCCTTAAACCCCTTATTTGCACAGCTTTTTTTGCTTGCTCTCCTCTACACCACTTATGGTCAAAAACTCCTTCCCTCCTTCTCCATTATTTCAAGAATTAAACAACATAAATTCCATTAAAACAAGGCATTAATGTGTAGCTCTTTTGGTCGGGCAACGCTTTTTGGAAGAGCTTGGATTCAGATCCAAAGGAGTTCGATCGATTTAGCATTCAAGTTGTTACTACTAGGCTATAGTCAAGGTAACATTTTTATTTACATATTTACATATATTTATTTGACATATATTCATATGTATACATGCTTAGACTAGATCTTTCAATCACGAATCTTTATATATGTTTGAAATCATTCTAGGATATGAATATATAATATATGTTGTAAAAAAATTATATATATAAATACACATATACTTTCAACCAGAGAAAGGTACAAAAAAATATTTTTATAATTTTAAAATCTATTTAAACTATTTTAAATGAAATTTAATTTTTAAATTTATATAACCATATGATTATATGCATATAAATCAATTATCAAATTAATTACATGAAAATTCAAAAAAATTATATATACATATATTTATTAAACTTGAATAATACACACGCACACATACACAGATATATTCTACATGTATACCACATTAAGTTAATTCTAATACACAAACGCACACAAAAACAAATTCACATAAAATAAAATATGTTATAAAAGTTATTTTCGAAACAATTTTTTTTATAATTATTATATGGAAATTTATGTTTAAAAAATGATAAATCTGTAAGGATTTAATTAAAATATTATATTAATCTATCAACCTATGATTAGGCCAAAATATTATTTAAAATATATAATATTATATTATATTATAAACAATTTAAATACTATTTTAATTTATATGTTTGTATGTATGTATGCTTTAAAAAAGAAAGGATTTTTTATTTTCGTATATGTACACATATTAAAATATAAAAGATTTTAAATAATGAAAATTAAAGATATTTTAAATCTAGACACATTTTTAAATTTTGAAATTTGAAATTTAATTTAACAACTATATATATATTACGTTATGCAAATTTAAATATGTGTGCATATATATTAGTAATAATAATAATTACTCATTGAAATATTATATATACACATATATTTATGCATAAACATAATTTTACATATCCCATCAATATATGTAAGTGTGTGTGCACACACATATGTGCACATGCATGCGCGCGCGCACACACAGATATATATATATATATATGTATATGTATGTATGAATGTATATTAGACATCACATATGTATATGGAGGGGCTGACATGTCTATTGCGATGTAAATCCTAAAACTCAAATATAGGCATGTTAAACCATGTACAATATATATGTTGCACATGCACGCATATGTACATGTGTATATGATACAGAAGTAAACATTATATTATACAAATATAACATTAAAATAAACCTTTATTTATAAATAAAATAAAATAATGATTTTATTTAAAATTAATTTAAATCTGGTTGGGATAAATTTAGACTTCACCGGCCTAATAAGATCTAAAATGGAATAATTTTTTTGAAATTTACCCATTTACTGCACTGTGTGCTGGCCCAATTCCAACTGGGTTTGGCTTAGTAAAGGATTTGAGGTTTGGTTTCAAAAATATGTAAGCATGTATAATTGTTGAATAAATTTTGTATGAAAAAGTTTTGTTTATATTTATGTGTATTAATTAAATTAAATAGGTTGTTGATAATGAAATCAGTGATATCTGGTATAAAACTCTTAAATTTGGTCCACCGACAAAATATAGGGAATGCAAAATCTTGTACGTAAATGAAAATTTTCACACATTAAAGTTTAGGGCCAGTAAAACAACTTGCAACAGTAAGGCAATTGTTAAAGGTGATGAACATGATGATGATGATTTACATGATTATTTTGGAGTGTTACTAGAAATAATTGATTTTGCTTATTCTATAATACCGGAGCTTAAAACATTTTTTTCCAAAGCTGATTTGTCTGATACTACTCCTAGTATAAGAGTACATCATATACATAAATAGTGTCCTCATGTTGAGGTAAACCATAAAAGGCAATATAAAGGAAACAATCTATTTGTGCTAGTAATGCAAGTAACACAAGTTTATTATGTGTCTAATCCTACCGTGAACAACAAAAACGACTAGTGAATAATCATTCAAACAAAACCAAGACGCTCATTTAATGGGGACATGATCATAATGAATGATCGGCTATACCAAAATGATCCATAGGACAACCAAATGCTCTAAATAATAGAGATACTAATGATACATGGCCACCTAATAATGAAGTATATGACAAAGTTGAACTAGATGAAGATGTCGAGGTTAGTGATGAATTCGAAGTTAATTGTAACGACCTAGAATTTAATCGCTATTTAAATGAATATTCAATTATATTTTTAAATAATAAATAAATGAATTTTTATTAACAAATAAAATTATTTTAAATAATAAATAATGATGACAAAATCATTTTCAAAATATTACTAATATATATAGTTCATAGAGAAATAGAAAATCATTATTAAAAAATACACCATTGTGATGATATATATGTATATGTACATATATATGTTTGTATATGTTTACGTATATTACATATAGATATATTTAAATCAAACCATGGACAACAAAGGCATATATAAAAGGATAAATGGGTCTATTGCGGTGTAAAACCCACCATATATTTATGGTCACGTTAGTCATGTACACTGTTTGTATGTTGCACTTACACATTTTGCCCTTCAGTATATTTTGGATATATTCATTATGCATGCCAAGTATAAATATGGTCATATACATCAATTAATAAACCAAACAATTTAATTAAATAGAAAGAAATGAAATGTTACTCTCTTTTAAATAGAGCAAAATCTTTCCACTATTAATTGAACAAGTTTAAGAGAAGGAAATGAAAATTTCCTTCTCTAAGTTAACTTTAACAAGCAAGTGTTACACACACATGCACACAAGAATGTGTTTTTTAGATGAAAGATTGATCCTCTGATGAGAAGATCACTCATATTTTTATTAACTACGTAACTAAAAACCATACAGGAGTCTGAATGAATTATCTGGTACAAAATGTCGGAACATCACCGTGATGATCAACAAAAAGAGTATGGTATGAGTGATCAAAAGGAATATATTTACAATCATTTGAAATAAAAAAGGAAAATAGTAAAAGTTGATGCTACTGGATGTTATTTCAAGGAATTCTGCTGCAGGATAGATGATAAAGCAGTCTAAGGAGATTTGCTAAACATAATGCTTCAGGCTTGCAAGAAATGTTGACTAAAAGGGACATAAGTGTACGTATGATATGCTCTATTTTATATAAATATCATATTGATTAAAATTTAAATAAACCTAAGACTCTCTTTGCAAACAAAATAAACAAAATAAGACGTTATTCAAAACTTTATTGTTTGGATCTAATAAATATTTGAGACTTCATAGGCCCAACAGATTCAAAAATAGAATTTTTTTTGAAACCAATCTATTTTACCCACTTTCAAAGTGCCTGGTTCCTTCAATAATAAAGATATTTAATTTCTATTATATACTTTGTTATATTATGACATAATTAATTGAGTAATTAATTTAAAGTATATAACTAGAAAACCCTCGAATAATATGTCATGTGATAACTGTTATAAAAGAAAATCATTACAATGTAAAATAACATATTATTTTAAGTATTCATGATCAATATGTTTTGTGATAGGATATCGATACTTCCATTAAGATTAGAGGACGAAATACTTTCCAAATTTTGGGTGGTGTATTACTTATGGCTGCTGGGGGCACCAAGGGGCCACGTACTAATAACTAGTGGATAATTATGAAATGACTCACTCACGATTTTTCTGTTGGTTTAGTATAACTAACGTCAAACATAGAATATCATTACGATGATTTTACGCGGTTCTTTCAAATTGAAATACTATTGAACTTCCATATGGATACTCCATTTGATTATGATTAATTTATGGCATGACATCCATCGAACGACTACAGTTGAGTTTGAATTGAAGCATTATGATTGAAATATTATTCAATAGAGAATTAATCTCCTTAGTTATATGAGATTAGTATCACGATCAACTATTGTTAACTCAAAATCACAGTCTCTGGCTAGCATGGTATGGTTAATAAAAATTATTATTATTGAATCAAGGACTTAGTGTTTAGACAACCAAATTAAATATAGACGATATTGAAATTTTGACCAAAACCCAAATTTCATAAGTCTTAAAGTGATATAGTTGTGATGAAATAATCCTTTAAATAATCATTATTAAAGGGCACCGCTTGAAATTGTAAAATAGGATTTTACCGATAAGATGTATAAGCAAAAATTCAACCAAACTATCATGCCTCTAACTCAGGTTATGCGTGAACGTTAATATTTGAATTATTAATAGTAATCGTCAACTAAATTTACACATGCCAATGACACGACTGCATTGATAGATTCTTTAAAATACCACACGGTTTAATTGATTTATAATGATCATAAATTAATTAGTATTTATGAAATATTAATTATATATTTATTTAATGTATTTGGTGCTATTTGTATTTTCGTGGTATCATTGGTAATTAAATAGGTATGTATAAATTGGCTATACATGTACCAATCAATATTTACCGATACGTTGTTAAATTTAATTTAAATATGTTTAATTGCTTAATTGGTTTAGATAGTTTTTAATGCTTATATGGCCTCATATATGGTTGACCATGGGAGAGATAAGGGAAGGGTTCAAGTTTAATTTTTCGATTTTAAATTGGTAAGGGGAGACCGAGTAAACCAAGGAGAAAAGTTCTTCACTCTCATTATGAAAACTACACAACTCCTCGTGTTTCAGATACTTTTGAGCCCACATCTCCTTCTCCAACCGAAAATAAAATCACTATCATCTAGGCTACGACTACTTCCATCCAATCAATATTAAAATAAAATTAAAGGTGGTCTTGTAAGCTATTATAAAGCTAGGATCTAGAACCGAGATCAGATCTAGAACCCAGATCAGGTCTAGAACTATCTAATGACCAAAGTGCAAATCTAAGTGTAACATCCCCCATATTGAGGACCGAAACTAAGCGCTACAAATGTTGCAGTCATCTATAGTATTAATCTCCGATGACCAAATGCGGGTGCGTTAATGGTATCCATAATATCAGAAGTATAAGAATATGAAATAGTTTTAAGCATAATATAAAAGCAAAGTTTCACATTTCATTTCAAAGTCATAATTTCACATTCGGTACATAATCCCAAACATTGCCTAGGTTTAGACAAAATATAATTATTACAAAATATGCCAAGAGTGACATATGAAGATGCCCATTGGTTAATCAGAGTTAATAAATAGTCAGATACATCTACCATCAGTATATTTATACATCAACTGACATAACACACAGATAATAGTAATAGTAGACTCCTACGTAGCTAGCTTTGCCTCATGTACGTCTCCAGAAGTTTTATTTGCCAAAACCTACAAATATCCTTTAAAAGCCTAGTGTGAATAATAAAATACGAGACCACACAACCAAGCGGAACGGTTTTTCCCCTCACTAAAATCCTTTAAAAATATATTCTTTTCAAATTAATTTCTACAAGCAAACTGGTTAAAATAAACAATATAAATGATTATGTGCATGCGTGCTACATAGGTTATCATGACTATCCGTCATACCAGTTGACTATCCATCCCAATGTTCAGTTTTCACAGGGTAACTACCAACCTACATGTCTAACTCGGGCCTACTAGATATACCAAATTTTCTAACTAACTGTTAGAAGAAAACTGGATGGTCTGTTTAAATACACTTATCCTAGTGTTTGCCTAACTGTCTGTCAATCTCATAGTTTTGCTAGGCTTACTATGAACCTAATGGTTTTGCAGGCCAACTTATAATTTATATTATCTTTATGTATTCCTTTCTGTGCATACACCTACTTTTAGTCTTAACCTTGACAAAGCCCTACGTGCTAGAATTTTGGACTTATATCAGCCACGGGAGAATAGCTGAAGTATAGGGTGCTACTCTATACTAATCCCATCTGTTTTTTAGTCTCTAAATCAATTCATCCTATCACAATCTATCCAAAAGTGATAAGAATAATAATTTCTTTAGTAAAATTTTGGCTAAATACCATTTCTATATCCTTGAAAACATTTTCTTTATAAATGATTTAACCCTTGAAATAATATCTTAAAAACAAGGAAAATTATAGCCCTTTACCTTATCCCAAAACATTATGCATGATATATGCTTTTATAAAATGATACTGGTGAATCTCTAAATCAATTGGAAGTTAACTCACTTCAAAACCATAGGCTTAAGCCAAAACAGTATGACACCTTTACATTGATAAAACGTGGCAAGGTACAGCCGATGAAAATCTTCGCCCTTCAAAATATGTTAAAGTCCTCTATTTATAAAACATAAGGGTATACAGTCAAAGTCATTCACTTTATATAGCATATTTTTAAAACCTTAAAGGAATAGGTTCGACACAGATAAGCCTTGGCATCACTGCCCTAAGAAAATAGTGGCTTCATTAGAGCCGAAGTGATAAAACGTGGCACTATATCGCCATCTTCAAGAATAGGTTATAAGGATTGAGGTCGACAATCATTAAGTTTGAAGTAATAAAATGTGGTATCATGTGTAGCCGATATAAAACAGTTGCATCATCGCCCTTATATAAAACACAGCCTCAGTAAGGTCAAAGTAGATGAAATGTGAGATCATTGCCTTGTAGAAAATAAACGGCCTCACTAGAGCTGAAGACAATATAAGTGCTAAGAAAGCAATAGATCGGCGACGCTATAGGTATGAGGCATCATATACTTATGTCTTTATAAAGTGCAACACTATAGCAAAACATACGACAAGGTCAACATCGATGGTGAGGATACCGACTTCGAACCTCATCACCCTTAGCGGATTCACTTCATACCCACAGCAATTGATATCTTATGCATTACAATTGGTTTTCAAAGTCATAGCAGTGATGAAGTGGAATGGAAACGTCGTCATTTCCGACTTGGCATTTTCGTAATTAATATTAAAACTCTTTAGTTACTAATAAAAGTAAGTTTCTTTTCTACCAACCCCTATTTTTTGTCAAAATTTTATTGGTTAATAAATACTTTATCATAATTGATTTTAGAAATCCGCCCATCATCAAAATTTGACATTCCAAAAAGATTTTCATTCTACAACTTTTATATTAATTTTTTAACGTAATACTTACGCTTTTCCAACTTAAATAATTCACAATAAATCATAGACACTTGGGAAAAATCACCAAAAATCACAATAAATCATATTTGCCATATTATTTATCATATAAAAATTTCAAGACGAAAAATATACTTTAATTATTTTAAATAATTAAACCTGAGATATCTCATCTTCTAATTTTAGAAAATTCACCAAATATTCTCATTGAACCAGAAAATTATGAAATTAAAAACCCACTTCTTAAGTAACGTTTCTAACATTATATTTATATCTCAAGTCATATGAGTATTATATGATAGGTTTTACAACTCAACTTATCAAATAATTTCATAAATAATTTGAATAAATTCACCAATAAGCATATAATCATTCAAACTATCATAGCATGACATCATATAAACAAAAGAACCGAATTTATGCTTAAAACCAATGATAATACTTAAAACATGAGATGCATAACTATTATTCACCTCGAATGGTTAAAGAAGGTTGATACTTGAATTTTATTTTATTCCCTTAAGCTTTCTACTTGTTTTCCTAGCTTTCCTCCCTCTTGAATCCTCTAGCAATGACCGACCTAAGCTTTAATTTGCTTGTATAAGTGTAAAATGAATGAGTGAGAAAGAAGGTGAGGGTTTGTATTAGGAATGGTAACCCTTTTCCCTATTTTACTCTTCTCATGAATTCCTCCTTCCTATTAATATTCTAATTAATTACAATAGTTCATTTAATTAAGGCACGACCCATACTATTTATTAAATCTCAATCTCCTTAACGTTTTACATTATTTAATTTATTAAATTAAATATTCTAAATAATGTTAATCAAAATTAGGATTATCACACCGAGGCCACATCTATAAGGTAATCTCCTATTGTTTACAATTTCATATTATCAAGATAATGTTGATTTAGATCATCGTTGAATGAATTTATATACACATATGTTGTCCTAAACACACATACATATGCATTGTAAAAGCGCACATTCGCACACACACACAGCATATATATATATATATATATATATATATATATATATATATATATAGATACATACATACATACATACATACATACATATATATATATACATATATGTGTGTGTGTGTGCGTGTGCGTGTGTGTGTAGTTTCACTATTTTATGTATAAAATGAAATTAATTTTTTCATTACATAAGTATTTATGAATTTTTTTATTTATTAAATATTAAAAGCAATTTTAATTAATAAAGCTTGTATAAAATACATCTATTAATTTATAAATAAGCATATATATTTAAAACCATTTTAAATTAAATTTGAAGCTATAATACTTTCAATAGCAAAAAATACATCGAAACATGTATTAATTTATTTGTAAAATAAAACTGTATATTGATATAACTAAAACGTTTATTGAATTTTATGATAGTTCATTACAATCATATAGGTTTAATTTTGCTAATGTATTCTTACTACATATGAAAGTGGGAGCAAATGAGTTAAAAGATTTCAGTACTGTTTCATTATTAAACCGTTCTTTTAAACTGATTTATAAGGTTTTAGCTAATATGTTAAATACTAAAATGAATGAATGAATTGATATTACTCAAGATACTTTTATCAGAGGAGAAATATTACGGTTATGGTAATGGTAGTTCAAGAATTTGTTAATTATAATTGCAAAAGTGATATCACATGTGCACTTTTAATACTTGATTTTCAAAAGCTTTTGACTCAATTGATTAAGTTTTTTCTTAAGCATTTATTATTGCTAGGGATTCCAATGTTAGATAGTTGGGTTTGATTATGACTCTACATAAAATTGAAAATTCAAGGATTATGGTTAATTATGTTTTAGGAAATAAAATTTGAAATCAAAATATGGACTTAGGCAAGATGACCATTGGTTACCCTTTTTTTTAATTTAGATGTTGACGTTTTCACTAGGATTATCAAGCTAGCTGCAACCAATAATGGGATTTTAAGACAAGCACCATTGTCCAAGTGGTAAATTTATTCGGCTTGGTGCAGGATGTCACAAGTTCGAAACTTGCTTTCGAACGTTTATTTGACATGGGATATGTTGTCCCATTGATTTTTTGTATATAAAGTACCAGTTCAATAATAATAATAATAATAATGGGATTTTGAATAATGTTGGAAATTAGATTACGAGTAATAGTTATTTCGTTCTGCGTTTTGCAATGGTACCACGCTATTTACATCTTATTTTTCTAGATTAAACGCTTAAGTTTATTTTATATAGTTTAGAGTTATTTCTAGTTTATAGATTAATCTTGACAAGAGTTCCATGTTTGTATTGAATGATATAAATAAGATAGAGAATCAAGTTGGGTGTATACTGAATTGTAGAATTGTGCAATTTCTTATAATTAGGATTTTTAATAAGGCCACTAAACTCAAACACGATGAACGGATAATAATAGTTGATAAAATTGATAAAATACTTTCTAAATGGAATGGTAAATTTTTATCAAGGGAATGTTGGGTAGTTCTTATCAACTCTATTTTATCAGTATTACCCATATACCGGATGTTGTTTTAAAAAACCAAGAATGTGTAATTGATATTATTAGGAGAGATTTTTTACGGAATGGATATAATCCTAATAATAGTTCAAAGTGTTTATTTAAATGGGAAATGGCGTGTAAATCTAAAGAAGAGGGAGGGTTCGGTATTACTAATTTAAATTCCATTTTATTAGGAAAATGGATATGGAAATTTGCCAATAATAATGAAAATTTAATTTGGAAATAAATAATTTCAATGCAATGGTGGTAAATATAATCTACATCATATTTCTATAAATAACACAAATAATTTTTCACATTTTTTGAAATCGGTAGTGTAAAATAATTATGATAGTTATAAATTTGGAATTAATAATGTGGTATATTCGAGAAATAACACTTCATTTTGGCATGATTATGAGATATTAGTTATTCCCTTAAAGTGGAATATAATGAACTTTATGGGATTTGTATTTCAAAATTGTCTTGATTTTAAAAATATATAGATCAAATTTAAATTTACCATGGGAATTTAGTTTTAATCATGCACTAGTTAGAAATATGTTATCTTGGTTTGCTTTATTGTATGCTAATACAATCTTACAATATTAATAATGAAACTAACATTAAAATATGGTGATCGGATAAGAGTAAAATTTATACACCACATTCCTTTGTATAAATTTCTAAATTTTTTGGGAACAAAGTAGAACATATTTAAATATATTTGGAAAGGTAATATTCTTCGTAGAGCAAAAATATATGTGTGGTTAATTGTACATGGTAAATTAAATACAGGTAAACATTTTAAAAGGAAAAATATAGTTAATGATAATAAATGTTTTTTATATAGTACGAAAATGGGAAATATTTCACATTTATATTTTGAGTGTCATACCACTAATTTTATCCTTGTAAATTGCCTTAACATGTTTTATTTTAATATAACAAATAGTTATATTAATTGTGAATTATAATTGTATAGTCTTAGATTATATTATTTTGGATTTCATAGATTAGTATTTGATATTATTTTTACTGTAGTTTGTTAGTATATATGGTTTGAAAGGACTCAAAGAGTTCTTATCGATATAAATACTCCTATGGAAAATTTAATATATATAATTATCTTATTTGTTTTAATTGGATTTCAAATCCTAGCTATAAAATAGATAACAATATTAGTTTCAATGTATATCATAAAAATGCTAAAATCTCGTGTTAATTAAGTTAAGGAAAATTTAGTCGCTAAAAGTAGAAACAATAATAGCATTATAAATACCTTTTTGATTAATGTATGTGCTAATGAATTTTACGATGTAATTATTTCAACAAAAACTAGCTAGACTATAAAATATCGATGTTTAGAATTTATCACTCATTTCATAAATATAAATATCTATTATGTTCAATTGCATAATATTCTTTATTATACTCTTTTATTTATTATTTAGTTCATATTTAGTTTTTTTATTTTTAACTCTCAGCATATATATGTATATGTAATATATTTATATACGTATATATGTGTCTTGATCTAATATTTGGTGAGCTTTTATTTTTAGTTTAGATATATCAATGCTGTGACGACCAGGAATTTTTGAGCATTTGAAATTGGAATATCTAATTGATTTTAGATATTTGAAAGATTTATTTTAACATGAATCCCAAACTCACTATTTATTTGATAATTAAATTATTGAATTTAATAATTGAAAATTGGGTGAAATATTGAATCTTCAGTTTTTAACTTGTTAAAAATAATTTAAAGGCTTATAAATTTATATTAATAATACTGAAGATGAATGAACTTTTAAAATTGAATTTAATAATGATTTGTTCAGTTAAAAATATATCTTTTAAATTGACGTTTAAAAATAGCCTTCTGAGGCACAGTCTCGGAATTCGACAAAACCAGTTACATTAGATCCGTAATATTGTATTATTATCTTTAAATTTTCGTAATGTTTGAAGTGATCGTTTGGCCATACGATAAGTAAACGCGCTGAAATTAAATCAAAATTTAATATAATAATGTGGTCCAAAAAGCTATCTTCTTCATAAGATCGAATTTGGACTCGAAACCTTTTCCATTACATTCGAAATAGGGGTTTAACATTATAAACGCCTAGCGGCATGCCTCGATAGGAAATCAAAATTTCATGTTACATTTATCGAGACAATTTAAATTAAATTAAAATTATATTTATATTCTGGTCAAAATTCCTTTCACGTGCAAACTTTTTCCCTCTTACCAATTACTGTAGCAAGCCTATTCGAGCATGCAAATGAATTCAAATCGTGTTTCCTTTTTTATTCTCGCAATTGTTCCTTTTTGCAGAAGCTTCAGCCGAAAGAAAAAGGAGGGAAAAAAGGGTAAACGAAGCTTCCTAGTTCAAGTCATCCTCCCTCTTTTGTTTTTTTGCCTAAATGAAATTGATTTTCGTTCCTCTTTAATATACTTCCTTTCCAGAATCGAGAAGGGCTCATTCAAAATCAAAAAAAAAGAAATGACTACTTTTTTCTCGAATTGAATCAAAGTCTGCAATTGATTTAGGGTTCGCACGCGATTAAATCGCGTGACGATTTTGAACATGGATTGATCGATTAGGGTGGAGTGGAGTTGGACGACCGTAAGGGTGGAGGCTCGCGTGTGATGGGATGTGATCGCGAGGGCGTGTAAGGTCGAGTGGGAAGCTCGAAGTCGCGATTTTGTGGCCGCGATGCAATGTTGTTTTGGTAGAAGGTGGCGGTCGCGTTTCGAGCAAGGTGGGAGGCAGAAGAAGATTGGTTGGCGATCGCGAGGAGGTGCAGGTGAAGGCAGAGGGGATGCAGCAACTAGTTAAGGCCGCGTGGTGGTGTGGGAGGTCGCAAGGCGAGCGCTTGGAGGAGTTTGGCAGGAGATGGTTGAGCAAGCTAAGGTTTGTCGCGAGCTCGAGCGAGATGGTGAAGGCCGAGAGGGTTTCTGGAAATTTTTTTTAACCAAGTCATTTTACTAAATCGAATTTTAGCTTTGAAGAAAAAAAAATTAGTCGGAGAAAAAATATATATATAGATAGGATGTTGGAAGATGTAGAAATTTATATAACGAATTGATTTTTATTCCAATATATATAGTTTTGAAAAGAAAATAAAAATCAATTAGCTATACTTACTTTTTAAATCTACAAGCTTATTTTAAAATTATGTATTTAAAGTGATTAGTTTAGTTAATTATTCTGTCAAATTATCTTAATTTACTAAAAGACTTTTCAAAGAAAAAAATATTTGTTAAATTTAATTGTTAGTCAAATAAATGGTAATAAATTGTTCAGTCAAGTCAAAAGTGTTAATAAACCGAATAAATGTTTATACAAGGTCAAAATCTGAAAAGAAGCAAGACGGATTGGAAGTGGATTGCAAATTAAAAGTAAAGGTGAGTTAATCTCACTCATCTGGGTTAATTTAAATTTAAATGGTTAAATTTAAATAATTGGTTGAATGATTGAATTGTTTTGATGTGCTATATTATATATAGTATATATTGGAGTGATTGATATTCCGTGATGAATATTATTGATAATTGGAATATTGAATGCTGTGGTTTGCTTGAATATTTCGGTACACTAAGTCATCACAATATATATATATATATATATATATATATATATAATTGGATTTTTTTGAAGAAATATAAGAGTAAATTTTTGGAAGTGAAATAATTATAGAATAAAAATAAGAATGATTTAGAAAGATATAAAAGTGATTTTTAAAAACTGAAGTTAAATTGTAAAGTAGAGATTTAAAACGAGTTTTAAATCAAAGTTAAATATGGAATTCAAGTTGTGAATCTCAGGTTTTAAACAAATAAAGTTTTAAATTTAAATTGTTTTAACAACTTAAATGTTAAAGTGCATTTTTAAAGTGATTCGAATTTAAAAATGAATTTGGTTTTAAATTCCTTTAAATTTATTTATAAAATGAGTAATTTATTTATATAATGAAGTAAATAAAAAGGTAGTTAATTACTGGTTGAGATTAATCAGAAGTGATTAATATTTGTGGTTTAATTAATGATTAATCACTTAATGTAATTAAATTAGATTTGGATAAATTAAAATGTAATTAGAAATCATCAATTTATATAATTAATGATGTAATTAAAGGTTGATTGATTAAGATTAATTAATCAATAATAAGTGATTTATGAGAACTTAATTAATATAAGTAATTAAGGATTAATGTAATTAATTATAGTTAATTAAATTGTGAAGTAATTGAGTATTAATTACTGTTTTTGGTTAAGAATAATAAATTTTTATAATTAGTTAAGGCTAATTACTTGAATGTAATTGAAGGATGATTAATCCTGGGTGATTAATTAAGATGGAATAATTAAGGAATAATTAATTAATTGATTTGAAATTAACTAATGTCAAGTGAAGGAATCTAAGTGATTGAGGTTAGTCATTCAATTCGAAGTGATTAAATTTATTTTGGAAGTGATCAAGTTTGCTTACGGATGATTGAATGGTATTGGATGCCTTGAATGAGTTGATATCTCTGGTATGAATTGTTTTGTAGTATCATATGTTTAGGCGGACATGATATTATGGTTATCTATCAATGATGAATTATTGTGTAAAGGGACATCCTGTATTTTAAAGTTTGAAGTGTATTTCATTTGGATACATTGGATTAGGATGACACGAGACTCGAAGAGATCGGGGTCGGGTATTAGGAAATACCCGAAACCACTTCGAATTTTTATAGATTGATATGTGAAATCAATAGGCTGGAATGAAATGATTTAAGAGAATTGGACTATTTGATCTAAATTTTCGTACTTGGAAAAGTGATGTGTGAAATAAGTGATGTCTATAACAAATTGTGAATTTGTAAATTTGGTACGAGTTACCCTGGGTTTTATATAAGTTGTATGCTTTGTATTCCATGTTAGATGGGTTTATTCACGCTGGTTTCCAGCCTGATCCGGGTGTTACTTTGAAGTAATGCTCAGATCAGACCGAGTATTACATATTTTCAGGTAAGGACGTTCTGAAGTTCAGGAGGTAAGTTGGACGGCAAGAACGTATGGAGTGTCTCCGTTGTAATATATTGTTGTATATATCTGAGTCTTGTTGATTGTCTGTATATATGTGTAACTTTGATGTATTATAAATGTATTTGACAGATACAGAATTCTTTTGTAAACTGTTATTATTTGATATTATATTTTGATCCGCTGCGAATGTGAGAATCTTTGTTGTGTTTCTTCTTCTTCCATCTCTTTCTTCTTTCCCTACCTATTTGGAATTTTCGGGATTGAAAATTCCAGGTCGTTACAAATGCTTTGATGGATCTAGCATATTTCATTAACATTGATGGATAGTTGATATTGGAGCCTATTTAGAATTAGCTTAGTGCTTTTTTTTATATTTTATTTTTATTATCATTTTGTTTACATTATGGATTTTAGTCATTAGGACTGAGGGAGTTTTATTACATTTTGTATTGCAAGGTGCTTTTGGTACCTAATAAGCTTAGTGACAGCGTCATTTTTGAGTGTAGAATAAAATACATGAGTGCCCTCCTCCTTGAATAGAGAATCGCTCTTCTTTTCTAAAAATTAAAAATTTGTATAGTTTTTTCGAAAATATATGTACATATATATTAATATATATATATATATACACACACATTCATAATTAATGTTTTTTTATAAAATATTTTTTGATTTGTTATATATTTTTTTATTCCTGAAAGCACTTTATTATATATATATATATTGTATTTAACTAACAAATGATTTTGTGTTAAATTAAATAAATATATATTTAAAAAATATTTTTGTAAATTATACCATATTTAAAGTATTATAATTTTATTTTGAATCTAAATATATATATATATATATTAAATTGTAGGTTTATAACTGGTTTTAAATTCTTTTACTAAGTAAACAATTAGATATTTTGTAAAGTTCTTAATCGTTGACCTAGTAAAAAATATTCGAATGTTGGTTAATTTTTTTTGAAATTGTTACTATATTTATATATAACATAAAATAATGTCTTGGATAACCAATGTGCATATAAAGGATCAATGTGTCCATTACCGTGTTAATCCTAATACTTATACACATGCATATTAACCATACATGTTATATATTATGTTGCACATGCCCAGTACAACACATGAGTAAATTTGGGTATTCTTAGACTAAACTCAAATTTGAATTCTAAATAAATCCATAATTCAATCAAATTAGTAAATAAAATAAAGTGAAATAATATTTTATTTAAATAATCTTGTAAATTAGACAAAAAATCAATTAGACTTCATAGGCCCAATAATGATCCAAAATGAAAATATTTTTGAAATTCACTCATTTAACCCACTGCGATTTGGTCCAATTCCTTTTGTGGTATCAGTGTGGAATAGCATTGCGACGACCCGCAAATCCGTACCCCTTGAGTCCACACTATTCTACAACAATCAACTCAAGTTGTACAGAAATATGAACCATTTGGGTTAAAGAAGAAGAGGTAGAAGAGGAAAAATAGAAAACAATATCAGAACCTAACCATCGCAGCGGAATAAAATATAATAGATAATAAATAATCTTTACTCAAAATCAAATATATCTGTTTACATATATTACATCATTAGAGTACATCAATCACATCTCACATCAATAACATACAATGGATATACAACAACTCAAACAGCGGAATATATATATATATATATATATATATATATATATATATATATAAACAAGTACGAGAGCACGTATCGACATCCAGCTCGTCTCCTGAGCTCCACAGCATCATCCTGTATCCTATAATACTCGGTCTGACCCGAGCATTACAGTTAAATAATACCCGAGTCAGTCTGGATTACCAGCATGAGAAAATCACACCCAGTTGATTATTAAAGTTTCAAAAATCCTTTTGAAAACAAAAGCATCTCGTAAGACCACGCCACAAATAAACATGTCGGGTTTTTACCTTACGATAGCTAAAACAATTTTTATAGAAATCCTCTGATATTATAATAGGGTCTATTTACAAATACTTATAAAATAGCCGAAATTGTTACATGATTAAATTCCAGCTACTAGCCACAGAGTGGGTAATACAAACAAAACTCGTACAAGGCTCGTAGGGAGAATGGATTTCCAACTAATGAATAGGCACTGGGGTACCACCTGTCACAGTACGGGGCCTAGATCACTGTACCGAGGAGTACGCCCGCTCCCCTGCAACACAAGGCCGGGACTAACCCTTACTGGATAATCCCGACTGAGATCACCCTGCGGTTGAGATCAGCAACCGCCCGCTAAGCCGAAATAAAAAGGGACATCTAGACTGGAATGACCTCACCCTGCTTGGGTGTTACCCACCTAGCCTTGCTGCATAACCCCTGATTTTCAGTCATTCCCATTTGATGAGGCTTGAGGCTAAGCGTTGCCTTTTTAGAACATATCCCTTAGAATGCCCATCGTCCACCTGACGATGTTTCGCAAGCATTCATCCATACAAGTCCGTCCCGGGTTCGGACGGAACCGAAGGCACTATTCCTACTACATTCATTTTGTAAATATCCTCAGGATTAGTAGCGACTAGCCCTTGCACTTCACTGCTCCATCTTCGAATCCAAAATCGTTTACACGAAACATACAAACCGGATCGAAGTGGTTTTCGAAAAATAAATCTCGATCCCGGTCTCTTCGAAACGATCAACGCAGTTGGCCAATATTGATAGTCGGTTATTTAACTATCAATTAATATTCACAAACATCCATCAAAAATAAATAATTTCCCAAATTATTTATTAACCTCGAAATATCTTCACAAGATATGTTTCTATTTTCAACCCTTTGAAAACAGTTTCAAAACCATCTTTCTTTTCAGAATAAACTTTCCCAAATATTTTCTCTCTCCTCTGAAATCACCAAGCACAAAACTAGATTTCTAAAATAATTTAAAACACTTTACTTTGAAATATACTTTAAAAAATTTACTTTAAAACTACTTCAATGATTTGTTAAAAATACATACTATATGAATTTTTGAAAATAAGGTTACTTAATAAATATAAAACTAGATTTATACTTTAAAAACATAATATTAAGTCATTCTTTAAATAATTACTACTATAATAGATTAAGAGAAAATACTTACTTTAGAATTTAAATATTAGATATAAGAAATTTTCCAAAACTTGCTTTTTAAAACAACTTTTAAACTTTTAACTTATATTTAAAAATTTACTTTGAAAACGTTCTCGGTTATCCAGAGAGAAATTTCCAATCTCAATCACTTAAATCAATTTTCCAAATTGATTCCCAATTTATTCCATTTGAAATAAATTTCTTTACTTATCAGTTCATTTGAAAATTCATTAATTATGGACTTTATTATTTTCAGTTTGATTTTGAAATCCTTTAGCTGAAATATACAAATTTCATGTTATTCCTAATTTCTTTTTAATTCTTCTTAAATAATTTAAATCCTAAAAATAAATGTTTTGTTCTTTTAAACAATAACATTGAAGTTTAAGTTTCATTAACTTTCTGTTTATTTAAATTTTCCTTCCCATACCCAAGATTTATTTATTAAAATTTTAAAGTCACTTTATTTTCTTTCCAGTTCATTCATAAATTTATTCAACTTTCCTATAATTATTTTACTTACAATTTCACTTCTTTTATATTCATTCCCAAACTCAAATTATATATTTGGTAATTCATTATTGCCCGATTATAACAATCAAGCCATAGCATTCAATATCCACATAATTCATTACAGAATATTAAATATTCAGAACAGAGAATATTAAATAATTAAATAAAGTTGAGGGGTCCAGTTGGATCCCTCCAACCTGTTTTCCCTGCATCCACAGATGTTAGCACAATATAGATATCAATCCCAACATATACCATATTATAGTACATCAATCAATTCAACCATTCAACAATTATTTAAATTTAATCATTTAAATTTAAATTTAACTGAATGAGATTAACTCACCTTTGCATTTGTTTGGCAATCCAATCCAAACCCGCTTGTTTTTTTTTCCACCTTTCAGACCTTGTATAACATTATAAGGTTTGTTAATATTTGAGTTGGCCGAACAATTAATTACTATTTTTACTATATTTTTTTGTTTTTTACTTTAAGTTAATAATTTGGTTTTTAACCTAATAATTTATTAACTAAAAAGAATTCTAATCTTAACCAATAATTAAATTTTAAACTAATTTTCCTTTAACAATTTCTATGAAGCTAAAATAATTAAATAAACTAATTAAACAAGTTAATTACCTTAGCATATATCGTAAAGGTTAAACAGTAGGCTTAATGTGTATATTTGTGTTATTATATATATATATATATATATTTAAAAAACTTATCTATATACATTTATACTCTGATAATATAAAAATCCTTTAAACCTAAGTATATATACTAAATTAAACACAACTGTTTCCTATATCTTCTAACTGTAAAACATTATTATCCTTTCAAAAAAAAACAGTGATGAACTTAAAAATAATAACTGTCCAAAATAATAACAGTGATTACCTTATCACAAACTCGATCTCGACTAGCCCAATATTACCTTCGCTACCCTACGATGGCATGACCATACGATGATCAACATCCCAAGCTCACATCGAAGGCCAAAAATCGAGGAACTCGAACCCTAGCAGAGCCATCGTGCTCAAAAACGAACCCACCCATACGCCGACCATTGACGTCGCTCTCCACAAGCTTGCTCGAGCTTCCCCGAGAGCGCGTCGCCACCATCCCCAAATTGACCGCGAGCTTTGCAGAACGTCCCCAATCGAACAACTCCAAGCCACGTTGCTGCCACGCGTTGAAGTCGCCATTAGTCGCGACACTGACGCTCGCGACTTCGATCGGTTTAAGCTAAAACATGATAAGAGAACTCGTACTAATTTGAGGAGGGTTCGAAAAATTTGAAGAGGAGAGAGGGCCTTGATTTAAAATCAGCCATTTTTTTTTCGATTTTTAATCTCCTTTGTTTTAGACAGAGGAGTAGGCCCCCTTTTGATTTTGATCGAAAATGAATCCTTTTTTTTTAGATTTGAGAAGAATGGCTCGGCTGTAGACATTAAAGAGGAAGAGAGACACGATGATGTTGTTATGTACGAGAGGAGACAACGATTTGAAGGAAAGGCGACCAATTGAGAATGAATTTCGGCTGAGTAAAAAAAAGAAAGCGTGTTTAAGAACGCACCGATGATATTCATTTGATCATCTAGAGTTTTATTAAATTTCCAACGCGTTAACTTATCGTATGCTCACACAACTTCTCCGACCAATACGAAATTTGAAATCCGATAATAATTCAATATTACGAACCCAATGGAACTGGTTTCGTCGAATTCCGAGACTGTGCGTCGGAAGGTTATTTTTAAATTCAATTTTAAACAATAAAATTTTAAAACTGAACAAATCAGTGTTAAATTCAATTTTAACACTTCAATCATCCTCAGTATTATCAATATAAATTTTTTGAGCCTTCAAATTATTTTTAATAGGCTTAAAACTCCAAATTCAACAATTTACCCAACTTCACTTATTTAATTTAATAATTCAATTATCAAATAATTAGTGATATTCGTAATTCAAACTAAAATTACTCTATTGAATATTAAAAATCAATTAAATATTCCGATTTTAAATGCTCAAAATTCCGGGTTGTCACATTCCTCCACCTTTAAAAGAATTTCGTCCCCGAAATGACTAATTAGGAAGAATGGTCCAATACCCGTTTATCTTTCCTCAAAACTTATAATTCAACATCCTACCAACGATCTTTTATATAAAAGACCCATTATCTTTCTTACTAACTTCCCAACTTTTCCTTAGTTTCCAAATAACTTTACTTATTCAACTATTCAAATTTAATTTAAATCCAAATTTTGAATTATCAAAATTTTCTCAAAATTTTTCTAGCTCTCTAAATTTCCGAAAAATTTCGCCAGCGTCTCCTTTGCGTGGCTAGCTCGGTACTACTACAAAATGGCTCTACGGCCTCCCCAAATCCAAAAATAAAACAAAAGGCCAAGTGTCTCAATCCAAAATCCCAATCCAATTTCATACCAGAATTTAAATACATACCTTTTCATCAAGCATTTCAAATTTATTTCTTGAAGTCAAAATCAATTCTCTTTTCCCTTTATATTACCTGCATATCTTACATAGCAATATATCCCATCACAACCTCCGAAAACATTTTATCGACTTTCTTACAAATGTCAATATCTATTAATTCAAATGTTAACTTAGATTATATTTGTAGTTTCGATTTTCATTTAAGAATTCATTGTTCCCTCTTAAGTTTAGTATAAGCATTTTATATGTTTTCTATACTTACTTTCATCTTACCACATCAGTTTATATCTATTTCTAATTAAATTGATTCTATTATTCCCATATGAATTCAATTTATCTTCCACTCTGAATATTGAAATTTTATTTTCTATTTATAACTAATTCATGTCATTATTTTAATTAGTTTCATTCACTAACTTATTTCAATTTCTAGTTAGAAATCGGTTTGTCGTTAATAAATTTTCCGAAAATTTTCAAAATTTTCTAACTCCCAAAATTTCGGAAATTTTTTGACAGAGTCTCCTTTGTACGGAGGAGCTTTTGCAATTTGACAAAAGAGATAAATATATATACATCGACCCACACGGTCGGAAAAACCAAAAACAGTTCATATTTCCTATTTTAATTGTGTAGGCGTACCTTATTTAGCATTTTAAGCAAGCGGCTTAATATTTTTAGCAAAAAGCACAACCAAATCCAGCCACACGGCTTCCATGTACCTGTGCTTACTCAATTTAAACATGTAAGTGCCAAATATATGCAGTTTACTATATTTCACTTAGTTGCAATAGTTACAACATAAGAATTCTAAAAGAAATTCACACCAAACATTTTTCCGTAAGCAATTTATATAGTTTCCATGCTAATTCAACTGTTTCAATTTATCTATAACCATTTTCATTCAATTCGAATGGTTTTCAATCCATTCGTATACAATCTTCATCAATTTAAATGGTTTAAAACTCAATCACTTACATTTAATTTATTTTTAAGCGAACTGAACTCATTTTTAATTCAATTTCCCTCAAAATCAATTTATTTTACCCCTACCAATTTATAGAATTTTAATTACTTCCATTTACATCAAATGACAATTTATTCCATGCAATTCGCGAGATCTATGTGAATAAATAAGTATTTATGTTTATAACCAATTTAAATGGATTTCAACTCAATTTATACTTAATGCTATTCCATTTTCAATTTATTCACAATCCATATATTTCATTGCATTTCAGATTTAAATCCATTTACTTGCATTTCATTTTATTAACCAAACTAGTTCATTTAAAACCATTAACAACTTAGATTCATCTTCATTACTAATTAAATTTCTTTTTATTTTAAATTCATTCATGACCATTCATTTAACTCGACCCATTCCAAGCTTGCACATTACTAACCATTCCCGAATTAATTCAAACTAAGCTTCATTTAATGGTCTTCCAATTCTACTCGTAGTCGAGCTTCTAATTATTCTCAACTTAAGTTAATTTATTCGATTTATTTCACTTCAAACTTAAGTTCACTTCCATTTTTTTCTTATTTATTCCATCCATTTATTTATTCAATATAAGTAGTTTATCCACTCAATCTATTATGAATTTCCATTACCTTAAATATTATTTTCAACCCACCAAGTTCTATTTCAACCCAAATTTATATTTACCTGATTCAAATTCAATCCAATATCATTAAACTTGGTTTAAGTTGAATTAAATTCACTCTCTTCGATTTATTCAGCTTAAGTCAATTTACTTTAATTTATTCAAATTTATACTTAAGCTCATTTTCATTTTACAAGTAAATTTTTCACTTTTATTACTCAACTTAACTCGATTGATTACAAAGCCATATCCAATTTATTTTCACACATTTGGATTTTATTCACAATACAAACCATTATTATTTTAATCCAATTTCATTTTTATTCGATACCTTTCTAATTATATTTAATTTGTTAACATATCATATTAAATTTTAATTAATAACTCAAGTTCTGAATCCACTATCCATTTCAATTTACCACCGAATTTTATGAACTCACAGTTCAATTTCGTTAACTAATTTATTATCCAATTAGTCTCTTCCTCCAACTCATAATCCAGAACTTGATTTTAATCTCAAAATCTCTTCATTTAATTTCTTAAATTCAAATTTATTTTATAATTCAAGTTTGGATTCTCTTTTCATTTTTCAATTCATCAAAATATTAATTTTGGGCTTTGTACTCCATTTTCAATTTTATAAGTCACAACTTATATTTCATACAATCACATTCATTTAGGCTTGATTGTATTCATCTTTTATTTTTAGCTCGATTTTTACACTTATTTATAGTCCAAGCATGTTTTTACTCCATGCATTTTAATTCTTTTACAAGTCATTCTAAATTTATTTATTTCAATCCAATCCTTATTCGTCTTATTTTCCATTTGTTCAGGTAAGTATCTAATTTCATTTTAGAACTCAATTGAACTTTTATTCAAATTCAATTTTATTTTAACTCAGTTTTATTTAATCTCAATTCGATTTCAACTTAATTCGAATATAACCATATATCATTTTCAGCCTATTTAATCAATTTCAACCCAGTTAAGTTTTGTTCTCCAATCCAAGTTAATTTCATTTTTAACCTTTCTCTTTAAATTTAAATTCCAACATTCAAAACTCATATTTCCTTCCTGATTTAAAAATCATCTCAATTTATAAGCTTACAACCCATCTTATCAGGATTTTTAAACACCCGGCTTTGGTTTCAAATTTATTTTGAAATCTTCAAGCTTCTCAAATCACATTTCTCAAAAGTCAAACCAATCCTGGTTTTTTTTTATTTCCAACAAATTTCCTTTGAGATTTTCAAAAACAACTAGCTTTTCTGAACAAATCAATTTGGAAGCAATTCTTCACCTAGAAATTCGAAAATGAATACTGATGATGCGGCCGTCATCATCAGAATTGTTTTCCAATAATCCAAGTGATTTCAATTGTATTTCACTTTCAAAATCCATTTTAAAACAAATTTCCTTTCGGAAGTATCTCCAAAACAATTGTGCTATTATTCATCTTCAAATACTTTGACAAACACTTCCAAATTTCCGGGATTTAAATTTCCAAATCCTGCTTTAAATCAATTTTACTACAATTTTATTTGCATAGCTTATGCTCATACAAATTCTTATCTTGTTATATTTTAATTTATAATGCACATTTACAATTCAATTTATAAATTTCATTTTATAATGAATTAATTTCCTTAAACTTTGATTATATTTTCAATTTCTAGTTAAATTCACTTAACAATGATAATAATTTAATATTATCATTTCTAACACCCAAGCAACCATATATTAGCTAAATAGTTTACCAAAACTTTCTTTATATCAAAATATGTTTTTGGGTATAATTATTTCGTTTACCCACATTTAAAACAATATCGTGTCAATTGTTCTATTTAAGTGTTTAGAAACCCCTTCAATACAGTTGCGCATACTGTGTCGATGAAGGTTCATATGCCACTCAATAGATCAATCAACGCAATATTAAAACAATTTATATTCACTAACAAATACGCGCTCATATTTATTTATACGCCCAAACTCATTCTAGAGCACTATAGACTCTATTTTATGAGTAATTCCCACCAGAGCCAAGGTTATCACCAACCTAAGCTCTGATACCAAGTGTGATGACCCGCAAATCCGTACCCCTTGAGTCAACACTACTCTACAACAATCAACTCAAGTTGTACAGAAATACGAACCATTTGGGTTAAAGAAGAAGAGGTAGAAGAGGAAAAATAGAAAACAATATCAGAATCTAACCATCGCAGCGGAATAAAATATAATAGATAATAAATAATCTTTGCTCAAAATCAAATATATCTGTTTACATATATTACATCATCAGAGTACATCAATCACATCTCACATCAATAACATACAATGGATATACAACAACTCAAACAGCGGAATATATATATATATATATATATATATATATATATATATATATATATATATAAACAAGTACGAGAGTACGTATCGACATCCAGCTCGTCTCCTGAGCTCCACAGCATCATCCTGTATCCTATAATACTCGGTCTGACCCGAGCATTACAGTTAAATAATACCCGAGTCAGTCTGGATTACCAGCGTGAGAAAATCACACCCAATTGATTATTAAAGTTTCAAAAATCCTTTTGAAAACAAAAGCATCTCATAAGACCACGCCACAAATAAACATGTCGGGTTTTTACCTTACGATATCTAAAACAATTTTTATAGAAATCCTCTGATATTATAATAGGGTCTATTTACAAATACTTATAAAATAGCCGAAATTGTTACATGATTAAATTCCAGCTACTAGCCATAGAGTGGGTAATACAAACAAAACTCGTACAAGGCTCGTAGGGAGAATGGATTTCCAACTAATGACTAGGCACTAGGGTACCACCTGTCACAGTACGGGGCCAAGATCACCGTACCGAGGAGTACGCCCGCTCCCCTGCAACACAAGGCCGGGACTACCCCTTGCTGGATAATCCCGAGTGAGATCACCCCACGGTTGGGATCAGCAACCGCCCATTAAGCCGAAATAAAAAGGGACATCTAGACTGGAATGACCTCACCCTGCTTGGGTGCTACCCACCTAGCCTTGCCGCGTAACCCCTGATTTTCAGTCATTCCCATTTGATGAGGCTTGAGGCTAAGCGTTACCTTTTTAGAACATATCCCTTAGAATGCCCATCGTCCACCTGACGATGTTTCGCAAGCATTCATCCATACAAGTCCGTCCCGGGTTCGGACGGAACCGAAGGCACTATTCCTACTACATCCATTTTGGAAATATCCTCATGATTACTAGCGACTAGCCCTTGCACTTCACTGCTTCATCTTCGAATCCAAAATTGTTTACACGAAACATACAAACCGGATCGAAGTGGTTTTCGAGAAATAAATCTCGATCCCGGTCTCTTCGAAACGATCAACGCAGTTGGCCAATATTGATAGTCGGTTATTTAACTATCAATTAATATTCACAAACATCCATCAAAAATAAATAATTTCCCAAATTATTTATTAACCTCGAAATATCTTCACAAGATATGTTTCTATTTTCAACCCTTCGAAAACAGTTTCGAAACCATCTTTCTTTTCAGAATAAACTTTCCCAAATATTTTCTATCTCCTTTGAAATCACCAAGCACAGAACTAGATTTCTAAAATAATTTAAAACACTTTACTTTGAAATATACTTTAAAACATTTACTTTAAAACTACTTCAATGATTTGTTAAAAATACATACTATACGAATTTTTGAAAATAAGGTTACTTAATAAATATAAAACTAGATTTATACTTTAAAAACATAATATTAAGTCATTCTTTAAATAATTACTACTATAATAGATTAAGAGAAAATACTTACTTTAGAATTTAAATATTAGATATAAGAAATTTTTCAAAACTTGCTTTTTAAAACAACTTTTAAACTTTTAACTTATATTTAAAAATTTACTTTGAAAACGTTCTCGGTTATCCAGAGAGAAATTTCGAATCTCAATCACTTAAATCAATTTTCCAAATTGATTCCCAATTTATTCCATTTGAAATAAATTTCTTTACTTATCAGTTCATTTCAAAATTCATTAATTATGGACTTTATTATTTTCAGTTTGATTTTTAAATCCTTTAGCTGAAATATACAAATTTCATGTTATTCCCAATTTCTTTTTAATTCTTCTTAAATAATTTAAATCCTAAAAATAAATGTTTTGTTCTTTTAAACAATAACATTGAAGTTTAAGTTTCATTAACTTTCTGTTTATTTAAATTTTTCTTCCCATACCCAAGATTTATTTATTAAAATTTTAAAGTCACTTTATTTTCTTTCCAGTTCATTCATAAATTTATTCAACTTTCCTATAATTATTTTACTTACAATTTCACTTCTTTTATATTCATTCCCAAACTCAAATTATATATCTGGTAATTCATTATTGCCCGATTATAACAATCAAGCCATAACATTCAATATCCACATAATTCATTACAGAATATTAAATATTCAGAACGGAGAATATTAAATAATTAAATAAAGTTGAGGGGTCCAGTTGGATCTCTCCAACCTGTTTTCCCTGCATCCATAGATGTTAGCACAATATAAATATCAATCCCAACATATACCATACTATAGTACATCAATCAATTCAACCATTCAACAATTATTTAAATTTAATCATTTAAATTTAAATTTAATTGAGTGAGATTAACTCACCTTTGCATTTGTTTGGCAATCCAATCCAAACCCACTTGTTTTTTTTTCACCTTTCAGACCTTGTATAACATTATAAGGTTTGTTAATATTTGAATTGACTGAACAATTAATTACTATTTTTACTATTTTTTTTACTTTAAGTTAATAATTTGGTTTTTAACCTAATAATTTATTAACTAAAAAGAATTCTAATCTTAACCAATAATTAAATTTTAAACTAATTTTCCTTTAACAATTTCTATGAAGTTAAAATAATTAAATAAACTAATTAAACAAGTTAATTACCTTAGCATATATCCTAAAGGTTAAACAGTAGGCTTAATGTGTATATTTGTGTTATTATATATATATATATATATATATATTTTAAAAAAAAACTTATCTATATACATTTATACTCTGATAATATAAAAATCCTTTAAACCTAAGTATATATACTAAACTAAACACAACTGTTTCCTATATCTTCTAACTGTAAAACATTATTCTCCTTTCAAAAAAAAATAAGAACAGTGATGAACTTAAAAATAATAACTGTCCAAAATAATAACAGTGATTACCTTATTACAAAATCGATCTCGACTAGCCCAAAATTACCTTCGCAACCCTACGATGGCGACGACCATACGATGATCAACATCCCAAGCTCACATCGAAGTCCAAAAATCGAGGAACTCGAACCCTAGTAGAGCCATCGTGCTCAAAAACGAAGCCACCCATACGCCAACCATCGACGTCGCTCTCCACAAACTTGCTCGAGCTTCCCCGAGAGCGCGTCGCCACCATCCCCAAATTGACCGCGAGCTATGCAGAACGTCCCCAATCGAACAGCTCCAAGCCACGTCGCTGCCACGCGTTGAAGTCGCCATTCGTCGCGACACTGACGCTCGCGACTTCGATCGGTCTAAGCTAAAACATGATAGGAGAACTCGTACTGATTTGAGGAGGGTTCGAAAAATTTAAAGAGGAGAGAGGGCCTTGATTTAAAATCAGCCATTTTTTTTTCGATTTTTAATCTCCTTTGTTTTAGACAGAGGAGTCGGCCCCCTTTTGATTTTGATCGAAAATGAATCGTTTTTTTTTTAGATTTGAGAAGAATGGTTCGGCTGTAGACATTAAAGAGGAAGAGAGACACGATGATGTTGTTATGTACGAGAGGAGACAACGATTTGAAGGAAAGGCGACCAATTGAGAAGGAATTTCGGCTGAGTAAAAAAAAGAAAGCGTTTTTAAGAACGCACCGATGATATTCATTTGATCAACTAAAGTTTTATTAAATTTCCAACGTGTTAACTTATCGTATGCTCACACAACTTCTCCGACCAATACGAAATTTGAAATCCGATAATAATTCAATATTACGGACCCAATGGAACTGGTTTCGTCGAATTCCGAGACTGTGCGTCGGAAGGTTATTTTTAAATTCAATTTTAAACAATAAAATTTAAAACTGAACAAATCAGTGTTAAATTCAATTTTAACACTTCTATCATCCTCAGTATTATCAATATAAATTTTTCGAGCCTTCAAATTATTTTTAATAGGCTTAAAACTCTAGATTCAACAATTTACCCAACTTCACTTATTTAATTTAATAATTCAATTATCAAATAATTAGTGATATTCGTAATTCAAACTAAAATTAATCTATTGAATATTAAAAATCATTAAATATTCCGATTTTAAATGCTCAAAAATTCCGGGTTGTCACAAGCATATATGGTCTAAATTAGCAATATTAGGGCTTACTTATTGAAGACTATTTGGTAGGGTGTCTAGAAAGGTAGTGTCTTAGGTTGGGTTTGGGTAATCAAGTACTCTGCCCGACTTGTCTACTGCCCCAACCTAAATGATGAGGTAAGCCAAAAAGTTACCCAAATACAAAGGCTCGATGATTTTAGGCCTTAGGGTACATTTCAAAATCTTGTTTGAAAACTTAAATGATATTTTAATTTTAAAAATTAATATTAAAATATAAATAAAGTTTTATAAATTTTATAAATTATTTTCAAACTTGTTATCTTAATTAATTAAAAGTTATTTAATTAAACTATTTCATTAGAAGTTGATTGATTAAATTAAAACATATATAATTATATATATGTAGTTATCCTAAAATTTTAAAGTAAATAATAATAAACTTTTTGAAATTAATAAATTTTATTTTAAATGAAATTGTTTTAATGAATTAGATGTTAATTAATTAATAAACGACATGTAATATTTGTTTATATATAATTATTACGAATTTTATAGTCTATATTTATTTAAGATTTTTTTTTCTAAGCATATAGGGTTGACTGGACCATACCAGCTAGTCCCTCAAAGAAGGGAAAAAAGAAATTAGTTCAATAGACTGAAAATAAAAATAAAAGAGAAGAAACAAGAATCACAAATAAAACAAAGAACTAAAAAGTAAACCAAAAAAAAGAAAGCCCACCAAACCTTAAGAGGACTAGGCTTCCAATAACCTTTCCTTCAATTCAAAACTACAGCAAGCGAAACCCTATGTCGCCTTCTTTTGCATAAGAGAAAAAGTGCCACTTCTGTCATTCTTTCTCTATTGGAAACTCGAGAGCTCCTTTCCCTCCAAATTACATTTATGAACACCTTAAGGACAATCAAGGGACAAATGGTGCAAGAATTCTTTCATTTTCTAGCTTTGTAAATAAGACTCTACTCCTGTTTGTTGTCCCAAACCGGGTTATGCACACCACCTTTAGTTAGCATTTTCCTCCATGATTGTAACACCTCATAAAAATCAATAATAAATAAATTAATTAAATAAGATAAGGCTAAAAATGAAAATTTTGCAAAAGTTAGAATTTGACTTCGAAAGTTATGCCATTGTGTTTGTGACAGAATTATGAACAATTTTTATAAAAATATATTGAAAAATAGAGCTCAAACGGAAAAGTTATTGATGTTTAAAGTTTTCAAATTCAAAATAATTTAAATGAATTCAAATTCAAAGAATTAAATAATTCCTAAATTTGAAATTTGAAAGTTAACAATAATTAGACTTAGAGTTAAGTAATCGTAAAAAGTTAATGTTGTCGTTAAATTATAATTAAGGAAGTAAATAAATTAACAATGGCAAAAAATACGATGTTCCTAAAATGAGGACCGATCGACCCTTGATCCATGACCAGTCAATCGACAATCGACCATTGGTAGAGGGCGATCGACGGTCTATACTTGTGGCGGCTAGGGTTTTGCAGCATTGAACGTTCGACTTATATTTTTTCAAACCGACTCAAAATCTGATGGTTCTGGTGCATTCTAACTACTATAAATAGAAGTCTAGCCCCTTCACTTTTGTTCATAAATTGTTCTAAGAACCTAACATAGCTCCGTTAGTTCCTCTCTTCAAAAATTCAAAAAAAAAATCAATTAGGGTTTCAGGTAAGAAATCATATATATCTATTTTTGTCTACTGTTTGTCTTTTCTATCTATTCTCCTCCAAACCTAAAATTTATTGAATCTAACTTATATAAAAATCCCTTGCTGTATATATCAAAAAGAAGAGATCTAAAAGAGTTTATTGAAGTTGTGTCAAGTCCAAAAGAAAGAAAAGACAAGGACCAACTGTGAGTGGAAATCTTAGCTTTTCTATTTTAATTGTATAGTCTAGATTTGAATATGCCTTTGGGAGTTTTGGTTTACGAAAGTATCATATTATAAATCCCCAAAACTTCCACAATGCAAAATTCCTATTCTAGGTTGCAATCTCAATTGTGAGTCAATTTGTAATTTTGGTGATTTTAACTTCTATTCCGCTTCTTTTTGTTCCTTAGAATTTGATTAAGGGATTTGATTAGGAAATAGTGTGTAAGGTATGAATTTTTGTTCATAGTATATACCGCCTATTTCTACAGATTAAACAGAATTTTCCCTTGTCTATTTTCATGTAAAAGAAGTTGAATAAAGCATAAAAATAGCCGAAGTCGTAAGTTTCTATTATTGGTTTATTATTTCATTATTTTAATATAATAGGTTGAGTTTTATATTACGTAGGAGTCTATTGATTGGATTTTTAGATGTTGGATTTATGTTATATGAATAATATGGAAATGAGACTTGTCTGGTTTTGAAAGAGTTGACATTTAAACATTATTTAGGGCGTAAACATTGCACACTTACAAATTCCTACTCGAGTGTGTGCGTGTGTATATATATTAGTATATAATAACATATAATTATAATATATTACTTACATAGTTAATTAGGTTATGAATTATTGTTAAATCCCCCTAAAGAAAGTAATTAATGGTAGATGCAAAATAATAAGTTTTCTTATAAGGCCTCAATTATGGATACAGTGAGATGTGTGATAATATATGTAGAGAGTGTTATGAATTATGACTAAGTTATAGAGATACGTGGTCAGTCAAAAGCACCCAGAAGTCTACCCATCTAATCTGGTTACCAGCAATGTGACTTTGGAGCGGATGTGGGACATCACCTATAATAAGTAACTACGGATGATGCGAGGTTAGACCCAAATTCTATAGGGTAAATCTTCCTAGCTAATCTGCCTATCAGCACCTATGAATAGTGGACTAATGTAAGACATCACCGTTGTGGTGGTTTCATAATATGAAGGGTTTGCTTTAGGGTTTGAATGTATTAAGTGGTTGTGTGAGGGCCTGCCTCTTACCAATGTAGGAAGTAATAACTGGTCGGGATTGTGGGTCAGGCAACATAGAAGATATCTCGGGGGAAGGTCCCGCTTCAATAAGAAGCATTTAGTGGCTGAAGAGATTAAGTGCAATGTCAGCTAGATAGTTACAAATGAGGAGTCTATTTTGGGACTGGTAATAAATGACAGGGACCTTCCTTAAATAAGGTAGTAAATGGTCATAGTTTTCCTAGTTCTCATTAAAAGGTATTGAGTGACTTGGGTACCATCTCTTACATTTATAGGGCATTATGGATGATATATTTAGGTTATCTGGTTGATAGCAAAATGGTTGTAGGCTTATATTTGGAAAACCTTTTTATTTAAAAAGCCTTTGAGCTTATATTTGAAAAGACTTATGATGTAGGAAGAATGCATAAGACATATTCCTATTTTTATCATTCTGCCCAAGTACTAAAATAGTAAGGTTCAAGATTTTTATTTACCAGACATAGGTTGTTTTGACTCCCTCGTCATTACAACACATGTTACGAAAGGAGGTTATAGTCTAGTTAGAGATGACGATGATAGGAGCTTGTAGCGGTAGTCTATTTATCTATTTATATTATTTTCTGATATAACCATTTATAGATAATAATGTATTTTGAACATGTTGTATCTCAATTATGTAATGATTATTATTGACATTATGTTATGGTTCTATGACATTTGGAATTTTAAATAAAATGGGTATTGTTTATGTTATTATATTTTATCCTTCTATTGTGAGATCTTGAATGTGTAGATAAATAGCTATATATTTTTCTTTTTACCAAACAACAACAAACTTTGGTATGGGTCTATTTTCAATGGGCCATTTTTGGATTAGAGTTTAGGTCCGTTTCAGGGCAGGTTGTTACATTGGGTATCAGAGCCTAGGTTACCCGATCAACATGGAAAAGTATACGTATGAGAGACGTACTGGTTATTTTTGGAAGAATTTTTCCAAAAACCCCTATTTTATATAAATTATGAACATATGTATACACACTAGGAAAATCTTTAGTTCAACGTATAATACTACTTAGGAAATTATAATTAAAAGCTCAACCTATAAATAGTTGATACGGCTGATAATCATTCTTCTTCTATGGCTACGAATCCTGCCCAAGGAAGACCCGTCATTCGACGGATGCCCGAAAGGTTAAAAGAATAACTCAAAAAAGAGGTTAAGTCCTTGTTCCTCAGTAGGCTGCACTAGCAGCACCCGCTGGCTCGCCTGCCGACACAACACCTCGTCCAATTGATTTTCCCATAATGTGTGAGGATCTTATGAATATGGAAGGAAGACTATATTCTGGAAGGAAAGCTTCCTGGAGATAAAGACATCGATAAACGACCAAGAAAGGATATTTGGGGGCGAGGTTGGGAAGACCAATTGAAGCGGAGGGTGGCAGCTTGGCATCTTAAGGAAGACGCCTTAGATTGGCGGAATATGATGGTTGAAGAGGGTGTTGATTGAATCATTACTTGGGATGAATTTAAGAACCGATTTGAGACACGATTTATGTCAAGTAAAGAAGTGAGCTCGAAGTTAGAAGGGTTATACACCTTAGGTAGGGAGACTCCACTATAAAGGAGTATATTAGAAATTTACAAAACTACCCGGTTTGAAATGAGTATAATAGATACAACTATGACATAGGCCACAAAGTTTGTCAAGGGCCTAAACTCCCTACATATGGAATTATTGTTGACTCAAATACCTACTGGCGCTTCATACGAGACACTAGTGGAGATTGCTTTACTACAACCGGCTAATTATAAGGAGAACGAGGTGGAGAAGGAGAAGGCATGACCTACATAGAATCAAAAAGGAGGAAAGAAAGGAAATTTTTAGGCAAAAAGAAATCGAAAGGAAGGTTTAAGAATTAAGACAAGGTGTGTAAGAGAGGCCAAAAGAAAGGGCATCTCACTAAGGATTGTAGGGTGAATTTGTTAAAGGAAGCTTTCAAGGGAAAGTATTACCACTGCCATGAAGAGGGGCACTACAAGAATAAGTGTCCAAAGATGATGAATGATGGGCAGAGTGTGTAGGTCTACGCAATAGAGGATGTCCTTGTTTCGAGTAGACTACCATCGAGAGACCAAGGGAAGGAAGATATGGAAGGTGTAACTCTTATTTTAGGGAATAAAATTCATACCCTATCTGACTTCGGAGCATTGTATTCTTCATAGCCAGGAATGTGATTAACTCCTTAAATCTTCAAATCCAAACAGTCACCAACCCAATAGTAGTCTTGAATCCTATTGGGGGAACGGTACATCTTTTCTCAATTTGCAAACAAGACATGTGTGACGCTGATTTCATATGTCATTGCACTTTCTAAATTTAGAGGAAATGTGGGCTTATTTTGGGAATGAATTGTTTGTCGCACTACGGGGCAATCTTAGAATCTGATAAATGAGTGGTATGGCTAAAGAGTTGTTATGGGTAGGACATAGACGTTTGGTGCACACCCCAGAGTTCAGCAGAGTTAAGCTATGTATACTCGATGAACCTATCGCAAAATGAAATTTCTTCCACACCCGTAGTTCGAGAATTCTCTGATAACTTTGAAGAAGTTTTAGGTCTCCTAACTCAGAGGGAGATTGAATTTAGGATTGATCTAAGAAGGATGCAATACTAGTCGCTATGCAATTAAGACACATGTACCCAAGGAAAGGTGAGAATTAGATACGTAGATTTCGAAGCTACTACAGAAAGGATTCGTTCGACGAAGTACCTCAGAATTGGGAGCCCATGTTGTCTTTTTCACCAAGGAAGATGGTGCATTAAGGCTATGTGTTGACTATCGTGAACTCAACAAGTTGAAAAAGAAGGATAGGTATCCCTTACCTAGGATAGACGATTTGTTTGATCATCTTATAGGAGCTAAAATTTTCTTCCAATTGGACTTGGCAACTGGATTACATTAATTGAGGACTATAGAGGATTGCAAAACAAAGACCGCATTTTGCACATCAGATAGACTTTATGAATGGTAAGTGATGCCTTTTGGACTAACCAACGCACCTACATACTTTGTAGATTTGATGAGTAGGGTGTTGAGGGGATAGTTGAATAAATTTGTCGTAGTTTTTATTGATGATATCCAAGTATTTTCCAAGAGTGAGGGAGAGCATGGAAATCACTTAAGGGAGATATTAGGAACCTTGAGGAGGCACCAACTTAAAGCCAAATTCTCAAAGTGCCACTTTTGGAAGAAGGAAATGATATTTCTTAGGCATATTGCTTTTTATCATGGATTTGTGGTGGATCCCACTAAAGTGGAAGCTGTTCAAAGTCGAAAGATTCCAAAGGATGCCATGGAGGATAGGAGTTTTCTAGGTTAGAAGGTTATTATAGGAAATTTTAAAGGATTTTGCAAAATAGCAGTTCCTTTAGCTCGCTTAACCAAGAAAATCTAGTCTTTGCATGGGATGAAATATGCACTAAAGCATTTGAGAATCTAAAGGAACTATTGACAAGTGCACCAATACTCATCATCCCTGATGGAGCAAAATCTTTTCAGGTTTACACATACGCATGTGACACAAAAATAGGAGCTGTTTTTATGCAAGAAGGGACATTGGTAGCTTATGTTAGTAGGTAATTTAAGGACCTTGAAAAGAGATGGCATGTTCATGACTTGAATTTGTTAGCCTTTTTTTCGCATTGAAGATGTGGAGGCACTATCTTTTGGGGGAAAGATTTGAGTTGTTTACTAACCATTAATCACTCAAATAACTATTTTCCCAAGAATATTTAAATCTTAGGCATCAAAGGTTGATGGATTCTATAGCATCTTATAATTTTAGGATACACCCCTGGAAAAGGGAATTTTGCCGCCGATGCTCTTGTCTGGAAGCATGCTACCTTGGGTGCTATACATGAGTGGAGGCAATTGGAGTTCCTGTCGAATTTCAATTTCTAACCACGAACAGAACCCACTCAAAACTATTTGGTAGCAATGGAGGTTAGGCAGCCGTTGATGGACCGCATTAGAATTGAACAAAAGAAGGATGAGGAGATAGTTGACATCTTGGACAAGCTAAGTAGAGGAGAACAATTTTCGTATGTCAGTAGATATACATTTGATGAAAAGAGATGTTTAAGGAGAGATGGATGTTGTTAGGTTCCAAAGTTTAAAAGTATGTTAGAGGAAGTACTTATGGAGTGTAACCATTCAAGGATAACTATTCAACTAGGAGGAGATAAGATGTATCGGGATATGAAATGGATTTTCTATTGGCCAAAGATGAAGAAGAGAGAAGTTGAATTTATTTCTAGCTGAGCAAGGGAAGCACATAGGACTGTCGCCGTTAGAAATCCAAACTTGGAAATGGAAACATACATTGATGTACTTTATGGATGGGTTGCTTATGAGTCAAATAGGCAATGAAGCAATTTGGGTTGCAGTGGATAAATTCACGAAGAGCACCCATTTTATTCCTATTAGGAGCAATAGCACCATGGCGTGTCTAGCACAAATTTATTTTAAGGAGGTGGTTCAACTTCATGGAACTCTGGTTGGCATGGTTAGTGATAGAGACCTCTTATTTACTAGCAAGTTTTGAAGGAGTCTGTAGACTGCTATTGGAGCACCATTGAATCTTAGTATCGCTGACCACCCGCAGACAGATGGACAAACTAAAAATGTGAATATGATTTTGGAGGACTTATTGTGATCTTGCTGAAAGTAACCGTGGATCGTGCTATATGGAATTATATTATACTAGAGCGGAAATAAACAATAGCAATGTAAAGTAGTAAACATAAAACAAGCACACCAGGAATTTTTATACTGGTTCGAACTTCCCATTCTACGTCCAGTCCCATACTCCTTTCTAGAATTTCACTAACAACAATCCTCACTTTACCCGGAGGAATAGGTTTATACAACCCTTGAACAGCCGAACAAGGGACTTGAGCAGCAGAACAGGATTTCGCCTCAACAGCCAAAGAGGACTTCAACTTATACAGAATGTATGTGACACAATGTGTTCTTCATAACACGAATTTGTCTCTTGATAGTACAAATTTCCTATAATCTTTCCCTTTTATGATATATGTGTAAATGCGTG
Organism: Allium cepa; assembly: GCA_030765085.1. Lineage (NCBI taxonomy): Eukaryota > Viridiplantae > Streptophyta > Magnoliopsida > Asparagales > Amaryllidaceae > Allium > Allium cepa. The sequence continues at coordinate 851,418,785 of CM060940.1, read as the reverse complement.
AAGATTAAGGAAGTAGGAAATAATTTTGAATGATGTTGAAGGCACAAAAGTATTAGAATCAAGAATTTCAAGAATAGAATAATAATTAATAGAATTGGTGTAATTAAAACTTGATTCTAATGTGTTTATATAGATAATAAATAGTTGTAATTGTTCATGAAGAGTTATCATCAAGAGTTATGATTATCTGTTGGATTAAAGATCGCAACTCTTCATGAATGGAAATGTCTTTTCAAAAAAAGTAGCCGTTGTAAATATTCAGACGTCTGAAATGAAAAATTCAGACTTCTGAAATGCAACGAAATCAAAACACAAAGAAAATAGGCAAAAAAATTGTCATATTCAGACGTTTTATTTATAACCTTCAGACGTCTGAATATTGAAGGTTACAACATTCAAACTTCCAGAACCAGACGTCTGAATTGAAGCATTCAGATGTCTAAATGTAACAAAAAAGTGAGATTTTCTTTTAAATCAAATATATGAAATGTTAATGTAGTGTATATCATATAGGAGAGATTTTAACATATTCTAGACATAGACTCGATACATACTTAAGAGTCGAAGCTCATTTGAATCCGGTCTTTGATTGATTCCTATAAAAAACAGGTTAGTATACAATAATGACATATATAGTTGTTATAGTCAAAATATCATAATTACGAAATATCGTAAATACAAAGCTCCCACATTCTCCCCCTTTTTGACGATGACAACTATATACACACACAATATAAGCATATATAACAAGAATTAGAGTTACATTTACTCCTCCTTACTATAAGCTCCCCCTTAATATAAACTCCCCCTGTATATCTCCCCCTTTGACATCGACAAAAAAAGGAAGTTTAAAATATAAACAAGGAATAGGAGAACAGGGAAGCATCAGAATCATCATAAAATACAAGAAGCCAAAAAATAGTAGCATATGTTTAAGTTACATTCCAAAAGAAGAAGTAGCATATGTTTAAGTTACATTCCAAAATAAGAAGTAGCATATGTTTAAGTTACATACCAAAATAAACATCAGGAATTTAAAAAACAAACAGTGCAAAAAGATTTGTTATGAGATATTAAAGTGAAAGTTCCATACAACCACCAATTTAGAAAGATGAACTAGGACGATCATCACCTTCTTCATCATCGTCATCATCATCTTCATCATTGTTAGTACCGGAGCTAGATGACCATTGAAAGGGTGTGGGATTAAAGACCTCGACAGAAGTGGAAGATGAGCAACTAATACGTTACCAAATTTTGTTTAGGAAGCCACGAATAGAATTAAACTTCTTATTGATTTGCTTTTCTAATCTATCAATCTTGGTATTGAGCTTAGCCTGATTTTGAGAAATTGTAACAAAGGTTGTTTAGGTGTTGATTCAAGGGAAAGCACTTCTATGTTATCATCATCATGCTCGGGAGCTTGTGGAGAAATGTGGTGATGAGGTTGAGGTATATTTTGATCCCGGTTTGTGATCCATTCTTGGAAAGAAATAAAGTTAAGGTTTTGTGGACGCTTAGGGAATTTCATCAGACCTAAGGTTTTGGATCCTAACTCCTTTATAGGTGAAAATTCTGATTCCGAAAAAGTTACTCCATAATTTCTAAGAATTTTCATTATATATGCACCATAATGAAAGGTTTTATAACGACGACGACGATTAACATCCATAAACTCCTCAAGAATAACACGACCCCAATTTATAGATTGTTCCGAATATATGGTATACAAAGCTTGGAAGTTGCATTTGTTGATAACTTCGTAACTTCTGGTTCTCGGTAAGACGGAATGAATTAAAGCTCGATGAAGAATACGGGCTTGTGGCCGGAGTTGGACAGAGGTAAGCCTAGTGATATCGTCGTAAAGAAATCTATGAGAGACTTCATTTCTATGATCCAAAGAGAGTGAAACTTCAATTTCATCCAAATCTATTCCAGATGAAGGACGTTGCAAAATATCTCCAAGACGAACTAAGGGAAGATAGATTTTAACACTACAAACCAAAGTCCAAATACAGTCCTCTCTATTATGGGGATGATGATGGTCTAAGTTCATATTGGCATAAAATAATTTAACTAAAAGATGATTTATCTTAACATTATTTGCAAAAAAGGATAAGAGAGATTCTAACCCACTTGAGCGAGCAATTTGTTGAATTCTGTAGGGTTCAAATTTGTCAAACTTAACAAAAGCTCTCGGGAAGAAACCAGATCTATCCATTTGAGCAAATCTTTTCTTTGCTTCATCATTCCATAACCATTGATCTATATTTGGTGTAAATGAAGAGCTTGGTGCCCTTGGACGTTTTTTTCTTGGAGGCATTGGAGATTTTTGTTAACAAAATTTTGAAGATGAAGAGATAAAAAAATGGAGTTTTGGAGGATAGAGAGGTGCTGGTTCGGATGAAGTAGGAGATGAAGTAGAAGATGAAAGTAATTAAGGTGGTTGGTGGATGGATAAATTTAAAAAACCCCTTGAATTTTTAATCGCCAGTTGGATTCAGACGTCTGGAATTTCAATTTCAGACGTCTGAAATTGTAAAATTTTAAACAGAAGAAAAACAGTGCAATTTGAGGTACTTTCAGACGTTTGAAATAGAGTATTCAGACGTCTGAACATTGTTGAAGAAAAATTCTTCAACAATGTTCAGACCTCTGAAACATCTATTTCAGACGTCTGAAATATGTATTTCAGACATTGTTACACATATTTTTGACAAAGACATTGTTACGTATATTTGTGATATATAATAATTTTTGAATAATTTACAAAATATAAATATGATTATTCAACAACAACAAATATAGATGAAAGAAATTATTTATCCGAATCACTCGGAGTCTTGCACTCTTCCGGTTCTATCTTGGTTATCTCTGTGTATGGTCGTATTGGAGACCAATAATGTTGACGTTCCCAAGAATTTGGAGAAACCGGAGGACGCTGTGGACTCGACTCCCATCGATTCGAAGTAGATCTTTCTTTGGAGATGTACCGCAGAATTTTAATGCCACTTGTTCAATAAAACTAAGTCGTTTGGCGTTAAATTTCTGTTCGTAATACATCTCTCACTGCAAATCCAACTGTTATTTTTGGTAATGATGAATGTCGAATACTTTTCTTTGGTTGATGGAGAACCGAAGAAAAGAAACCGTCGGGATTTCTTCTTTTCTGGCGTATAACCAGAATGTTTGCATGAAGGACGAAGTCTATCCTGTTCACGTGGTGTTGGAGTCGCCAAAATTTCGATAGAAGATGTAGAATAACTTGAGGGAGAATTGTCCGAGTCGGAGTTGTTGTTGGATGCCATTGAGAGAAGGAGGATAAATATGATGAATTCCATTGCTAATATTCTTTTTGGTAATTAGGAAGACAGAGATAGAATGAATAAATAGAAGTGAAAAGTTTAAATATAGAATTTTTGTTAAAGTAATGAGTGGCTGAAAATCTATGGTTAGTAATATTCATACGTTTAAAAAGAAAAGAGAATAAGAGGTGCGAAAGAAAGTAAGTATAAATATGTTAGAAGCATAGCTTTGCGCCTTCACTGGAATAAACAATCAGGGTCATCGACTGTGTATAATAGCATATTACATGTTACTAGCTTCTGTTTATGTAATTTAGTTTGGTAATCTTTTCTGGTATCATCCCACATTAAAAAGTATTCATTGGTCTTATTCTGACAAGGACAAGAAACGAAATTATGAACTAAAGAATAAGAAACAAATATTAATATCAGCCCAACGAAAGTTAGTAACAGTTAACTGTTTGCAAGAAATTATGAAACAAAGTTAGGAATCTTAATATCTCATGAAAAAAATCATAGATTTTTATGAGAGACAATACCAAGCTCTTGTCTTAGTTTGATAAAAACATTTTCTAAAAGAGGTTTTGTAAAAATATCAGCCAACTGATTTTCAAAAGAAACAAAATCTAAATTGATTGTTCCTTTTTAAACATTGTCACGAAGAAAATGATGACGAATGTCTATATGTTTTGTTCTTGAATGATTGATAGGATTTTTAGACAAGTTAATAGCACTAAAGTTGTCATAATATACAGTTGAATTTGTTAAGCTTATATTGAAATCTCTAAGTGTTTGTTGCATATAGATTTCTTGAGTACAAGCCAAAGCGGCAGAAATATATTCTGCTTCACATGTAGAAAGAGAAACACAGTTTTGTTTCTTACTAAACCAAGATACAAGTGATTTTCCAATAAAATGGCACGTACCACTTGTACTTTTTCGATCTGTTCGAGAGCCACCAAAATCAGCATCAATATATGAAACTAATTCGAATGGACATTCTTTAGGATAGAATAGACTGAAATCTTTTGTGTTTGTAAGATAACGTAATATACGTTTACTGCTCTTAATGTGATTCCTTTGGATTGGCTTGGAATCTAGCACACAAATAGACACTTATCATTATGTCAGGACGACTTGCAGTTAAATATAGTAATGATCCAATCATACTTCGGTATAGTTTCTAATCAACACTTTTGCCATTGTCATCTTTTTCAAGATGTGTCGTTGTACTCATTGGAGTTGGTTTGGCAGAAGTATTTTCCATTCCGAAACGTTTGATTAAATTATTACAATATTTTTCTTGATTAATGAATATGCCATTTTGAAGTTGTTTAATTTGTAAACCAAGAAAATATGTTAATTCTCCTATATGAGACATTTCAAATTCCTTGGTCATTATGTCGGAGAAGTCCTGACACAATTGGTCAGTAGTAGAACCAAAAATGATATCATCAACATAAATTTGAACTATAAAATATCCTTTTTCGAATGTTTAATAAAAAGTGTTTGATCAACTTTTCCAATTTCAAATCCTGAAGAAATTAGACAAGTCTTTAATCGATCATACCAAGCACACGATGCTTGTTTTAAACCATAAACAGCTTTCTTAAGTTTATAAACATGATTAGGAAATTTCTCATGAATAAATAAGGGAGGTTGTTCAACATACACGTTTTCTTTTATATAACCATTCGGAAAAGCACTTTTAACGTCCATTTGATAAAGTTTGAAATTGTGAAAACATGCATAGGCCATTAAGATTCGTATTGCTTCTAGTTTTGCAACCGGAGCAAACATTTCTTCGTAGTCAATTCCATCTTCTTGATTATATCCTTGTGTGACTAACCTTGCTTTATTTCTAGTGATGTTACCTTGTTCATCTGCTTTGTTCTTATAGACCCATTTTGTTCCAGTAACAGTTTGATCACTTGGTCTACGAACTAATTACCAAACTTCATTGCATTCAAACTGGTTTAGTTCTTCTTGCATTGCAATTATCCAGTAGTCGTCTGTGGAAGCTTCTTTGGGATTCATTGGTTCGATATTAGAAAGGAATGCTACGTGGGCCATTTGATTTAGTTAAATTCTAGTTCGTACATTTGAATTAATTTCTCAAATAATATTTTGAACAGGATGATCCCGTAATATTTTTGGAGGAGATCTTAATTCATCATTATTATCAACAATGTTTTCATCAATTTCTAAATTTGTAGATTCCGTATTTGTAATGTTATCCGAAAAATCTTCATCATCTTCAATACTTGGTTTTTGTAGAAAATTTTCATCGAAAGATACGTGTAAAGTTTCTTCAATAGTATTTGATCTTTTATTAAATACGCGATAAGCTTTGCTACGATCTGAATATCCTAGAAAGATTCCTTCATCGGATTTCGCATCGAATTTACCAAGCTGTTCTTTTGTATTTAATATAAAACATTTTGAACCAAAAACTTTAAAATAAGAAATCTTTGGTTTTCTTCCAGTAAAAAGTTCATAAGAAGTGTTTTCCGTTAGAGGTCGAATGGAAATACATATTTCAGACGTCTGAATATTGTTGAAGAATTTTTTCTTCGCTTCTGCCCAAAAATGTTTTGGAAGAGTGCTTCCATTTAACAAAGTTCGTGCACATTCTTGTAAAGTTCTGTTTTTACGTTCTACAACTCCATTTTGTTGCGGAGTTCTAGAAAACGAAAAATTATGAAAAATTCCTTTATTTTTACAAAAATGGTCAAAGACTTCGTTTTCAAATTCTCCTCCATGATCACTTCTTATATTCTTTATCTTCAAACCTTTTAAATTTTGAATTCGTTTGACAAAATTTTTAGAATGCTCAAACGTATCACTTTTGTTTTTCATAAAAATGGCCCAAGTATAACTAGAAAAATCATCTACTATTACAAACACATATTTATTATGGTTTAAGGATTGAACTTGAGTTGGCCCAAATAAATCCATGTGTAGTAATTCAAGTGGTTGTAATGTAGAGATAACTTTCTTAAATTTAAAAGATGATTTGGACAATTTTCCTAATTGACATGCATCACAAATCTGATTAATTATGAAGTTCATTTTTGGTAATCCTCTGACTAAATCATTAAAGTTTTTTTTATAGTTTTGAAGTTGATATGACAGAATCTTTTGTGCCATAGCCAAGGATCATTTTCATTAGCTATTAAGCACATATCTGAATCGTGATTGATTTTCATATTCAGACCATAGATATTTCTGTCTCTGTTTCCTTCAAATATAAGATTTTGGTTTTTATCAAAAATGCTACACTTATCTTCAGAAAAAGAGATTTTGAAACCTTTGTCACATAACTGACTGAAACTTAAAAGATTGTGCTTTAAATTTTTGACTAGTAAGACATTAGAAATAAGAGGTAAATTAGATGTACCGACATTGCTGACGTCGCATTTTCTAATGATATATCCTTTGGAATTGTCTCCTAAAGTGACTGAGCCTCCATTTGAGTAAGTAATGTTTGATAACATATTCTTGTCTCCAGTCATATGTTTTGAGCAACCGCTGTCGAGTATCCATTTTCCTCTCTTTTTAAGTGGGTCCTGCAAAAATAATAATAATATTGGTACCCACTTTGTGATAGGGACCTAAGAGTTAGGTCTTAGGAAACCAAACCCAAGTGGGTTCAGTATCCCCCTTACAAATATAATTTTTATTTTTATGAACAGTTTCAAAAAAGGTATTTATATATTTATTCCTAATTAAACTATTGTCTGTTTTAGGAATCCATATTTTTATGGTTTTAAAATTATTTTTCCTTTATGGATAAGTATTAGCATTAGAAATATTTCTCCTATTTTCCTTTTAAGGTGGAGATTTTGATTTCTTAGTGTATCCTAGTCCCTTCTTATTAGAAGTGGATTGAGAATTTTCAATGATATTGGATAGATTTTCTGTACCTTTATTAAAGTTAGAAATATTTCTAGTAATACTATCTAACTTGGTTTTGAGGCAAGTATTATCTAATTCTATCATTTTGGTCTTAGTTTTTAGCTCATGATTTTCAGAGACAAGAGAGTCATTCTTTTCTTTTTGAATTTCAATTTCTTGACTCAATAAAGTAAGTTGAGAGTTATCATTAGAGAAGAAATCTTGAAGTTTTCCAAGTTCTTCTTCTAATATTTTTTTCATTATTAAGCATATCTCTCTCGAACTCTGCTTTTCTTTGATTTTCTAGAGCCTGTTTATATTTTCTTTTGATGCTTTTTAAGGTATCAAGGAGTTCTGAATTAATTTCAATCATATCATCAAAAGTAAGATCATTTACCTCACTTTCTGTAGCCATGAAACAGACACTTGCTTGTTCTTTCTCACTATCACTGCTGCTTTCTGAAGAAGAAGAATCCGAGTCATCCCATGTTACTAAAAATGCTTTTCTTTTAGACTTATCCTTTCGATTCTTATTGTGATATGTCTTCTTTTGTTATGGACAGTCTTTTTGCATGTGTTCTTTCTTATGGCAATTAAAGCATTCTAGTATTGATGAAGATGGCTTATTGTTGTTGAAGTTTCTTTTTCCGTTGTTTCGATTTCCTTTTCGGTACTTTAAAAACTTTTTAAAGTTTTTAGCAATGAATGCTAAGTCTTCTTTATCCGAGTCTGATTCTTCTTTTTCAGCATGGAATGCCATATTCTTTTTGTCTTGTGCTTATACTCTTTTAGCCTGCAAATTCACTTCATAGGACATTAGATTTCCTATCAACTCTTCTGGTTTCATGGTAGACGGATCATTAGCTTCTTCAATAGCTAAGACTTTTCTTTCCCATTCATCCGTTAAAGAGTTAAGGATTTTTGAAATAATATCGAAGTCAGAATACTTTTCTCCAAGTCCTAGTAAAGAGTGATATATATCTTGAAATCTAGAGTACATATCGTTTATAGATTCATCCTGCTTCATTCTAAAATTTTGAAATTGACTTTTAAGTATGGATATTTTGCTTTGTTTAACCTTGTTAGTCCCTTAATTAGTAACTTTAAGTGTTCTCTATATTTCATAAGCAGTTGTGCACATGCTAACACGGTTAAACTCATTTCTATCTAAAGCACAAAATAACATATTCATAGATTTGGAATTTGGATTAGCATCTAGTTTTTGTGTGTTTGACCATGTAGAGTATTCTTTCATAGGAATGTTATACTCTGTTTGAGTGATATTCCATGAGTCAAAACCACTTGTTGCATATAAATACGCATACGAGTTGCCCAATAGTTGTAATTCATGCCATTGAATAGTGGAGGTCGTGTAATAGATTGACCTTCATTAAAACTAGTGTTAGTGACAGTGTTAATAGTGCCGGTGTTGTTTTCCATCTTAGCAAATTATCAGATAATTGTGTAACGGTTATAAGAAACCTTGCTTTGATACCAATGAAAGTTACCGTGGATCGTGCTATATGAAATTATATTATACTAGTGCGGAAATAAACAATAGCAATGTAAAGTAAGTAAAAATAAAACAAGCACACCTGGAATTTTTATACTGGTTCGAACTTCCCGTTCTACGTCCAGTCCCAGACTCCTTTCTGGAATTTCACTAACAACAATCCTCACTTAACCCGGAGGAATAGGTTTATACAACCCTTGAACAGCCGAACAAGGGACCTGAGCAGCAGAACAGGATTTCGCCTCAACAACTGAAGAGGACTTCAACTTATACAGAATGTATGTGACACAATGTGTTCTTAATAACATGAATTTGTCTCTTGATAGTACAAATTTCCTTTAATCTTTCTCCTTTATGATATATGTGTAAATGCATGAAGATTAAGGAAGTAGGAAATAAATTTGAATGATCTTGAAGGCACAAAAGTATTAGAATCAAGAATTTCAAGAATAGAATACTAATCAATAGAAATGGTGTAATTAAAACTTGATTCTAATGTGTTTATATAGATAATAAATAGTTGCAATTGTTCATGAAGAGTTATCATCAAGAGTTATGATTATCTGTTGGATTAAAGATCGCAACTCTTCATGAATGGAAATGTCTTTTCAAAAAAAGTAGCCGTTGTAAATATTTAGACTGAAATTAAAAATTTAGACTTCTGAAATGCAACGAAATCAAAACAGAAAGAAAATAGGCAAAAAATTGTTATATTCAAACGTCTAATTTATAACTTTCAGACGTCTGAATATTATAGGTAACAACATTCAAACTTCCAAAACCAGACGTCTGAATTGAAGCATTCAGACGTCTGAATGTAACAAAAAAGTGAGATTTTCTTTTAAAGCAAATATATTAAATGTTAATGTAGTGTATATCATATAGGAGAGATTTTAACATATTCTAGACACAGACTCGATACATACTTAAGAGTCGAAGCTCATTTGAATCCGGTCTTTGATTGATTCCTGTAAAAAACAAGTTAGTATACAATAATGACATATATATTTGTTATAGTCAAAATATCGTAAATACAAAGTTCCAACACTTGCATCCTAGACTTCAAAGGACAACGGAAGTATCAACTACCTTTAGTGGAATTCGCTTATAACAATAGTTACCAATCGATGATTGGTACGGCAGCCTTTAAAGCGCTTTATGGGAGGCCATACTAATCGCAAAATTGTTGGTGGGAAACCACCGAATTTTTTTTAATTGGACCAACTTTAATTCATGAAACTTCAAAAAAGGTAGTGTTGATTAGGAAACATATGAACGCAGCGCAAGATCGCCAAAAATCCTACGCAGATAAGAGAAGGAAAAAATTGGAGTTTTAGGTTAGAGATGTGGTATTTATTAAAGTTCCCTCTCTTAGAAAAGTCGTGAGATTTGGGAAATCTGAAAATTTGGCACCAAGATTTGTTGGGCCTTTTCGAGTTTTAGAAAGAATAGGAAGGTTGGCTTATCATGTGGAGCTTCCTGATAAATTGGCAGGAGTCCACGACGTTTTTCATGTTTCGCACTTGAGAGGATGCCTTCATGACATAACCATTATAGTAGAGCCTAATCAATTGGGATATTGAGACAGAGCCTATAGCATCTCGTACCATCACGCACATTATGGAGCATGGAACTAGAAAACTCCGCAAGAAAAAAAATAAGTTGGTTCGAGTACAACGGTGAGACACTCCGGTGGAAAACACATGGGAGATCGAAGAGAAGATGAGAATCTCTCATCTTGAGCTTTTCACCGGTAAATTTTTCTCTCCAAAGTTAGGTTTTGGTGGCATCGTGGTTGCTAGATTAGATGGTAGAAGATGGTTGTTACACTTTTTACCGTCACTTTACAGTCATATAGAAATTTATGCATGTTTAGGGTGTTTTGCATACATACTTATATGTCACGGTCATAAACTAATGCTAGAATTGAGCTCACTTATAGCATGTCCGCACACATAATCACATTGCACTTTTATCCAGTAGATGGTTGTATAGATAACTTAGCTCTATAATTTGGATATTTATTATGCGTTATGTTATTCCCCCCTTGGAAAGATTTCAGGGATGAATTCCTTTTTAAAGAGGGGAGAATGTAACACCCTATAAAAAAATAAATTAATTAAATAAGATAAGGTTAAAAAATGTAAATTTTGCAAAAGTCAGAATTTAACCCCGAACGTTATTTCGTTGTGTTCGTAGTGGAATTCTGATAAATTTTCATATAAATTATGTTGAAAACGGAGCTCAAACGGAAAAGTTGTGGACATTTGAAGTTTTTGGATTGAAAATCATTTAAATGAATTCAAATTCAAATAATTAAATAATTCTTAAGTTTGAAAGTTAACAGTAATAGACTTAGGGGTTAAGTAATCGTTAAAAATTAACATTAACGTTAAATTATAATTAAGGAAGTAAATAAATTAAAAACGGCAAAATAATATAACGTTCCAAACATAGGGACAAATCGACCGTGACACATGACCGATCGATCGGTGAGTACTGGTAGCGGCTAGGTTTGCAGTAACGAACGTATCAGATTATATTATTTTAAACCGACTTAAATGCGACGATTCTGGTGCATTCCAACCACTAAAAATAGGAGCCTCGCCCCCTCACTTTTATTTACAAATTATTCTGGGAACCTAGCATACCTTTGTAGGTTCGTCTTTTCATAGGTTTGGAAAACTCCATTAGGGTCTCTGGTAAAAAATCCTATATATCTATTTTTTGTCAATTATTTATCTTCTTAATCTATTCTCCTCCAAACCTCTAATTTTTTGGATCAAACGTATATGCCAATCCTTTGTTGTGTATATCAAAAAGAAGAGATCTGAAAGTGTTCATTAAAGGCATGTCAAATCCAAAAGAAGACAAGGCAAAAGACCGACTAGAAGGGGAAACCTTAGCTTTTCAATTTTAGTAATTGATTAGCATAGTCCGCATTTGAATATGTCTTGCAGAGTTTTGGTTTATGAAAACATCATATTATAAATCCCCAAAACTTCCTTAATGCGAAATGTAAATTCTATGTTGAAATCTCAATTTTTTATATTAAAATAAAGGAAATTGTGTAGATTTGTAATTTTTTTGATTTTACCTTCTATTCCACTTTTTATTTTATTTTTCACTTTGGTTCCGATTAAGGGATTTGATTAGGAAATGGTGTACAAGGTAAGTATTCTTGTTTGTAGTTTACGCCGCCTATTTCTATAGATTGAATAGAACTTTGCCTTGTCTATTTTCATATAAAAGAAGTTGAATAGTGTGTAACAATAATTGAAGTTGTAAGTGTCTATATTTGGTTTATTCATTATTTTAATATAATAAGTTAAGTTTGAGTTATATTTTGTATACAAGTCAGTTGATTGGATTTTTGGGTATTGGATTTAAGGTATATGAATAATATGGAAATAAAACCTATATATTTATGTATGTATGTGTGTGTATGCACGCGTGTGTGTTTGTATGTATATGTATTAGCGTAAAATAACATACAATTTTAACATATTAATTGCGTAGTTAATTATTAATTATTGTTAAATCCCCCTAAGGAAAGTAAGTAATGGTAGAGGTGAAATAAGAAGTGTTCTTATAAGGCCTCAATTATGGATATGGTGAAATGTGTGATATTATGTGTAGAGAGTGTGATGAACTATGACTGGGATGCGAGGTTAGTCAAAAGCACACCAAAGTCTGCCCAACTAATTAGGTTACTAGCAGTGTGACTTTAGGATGGAAGTGAGATATCGCATATAATAAGTAACTATGGATGATGTGAGGTTAGTCCCAAATTCTGTAGAGTTAATCTACCCAGCTAATCTGGCTGCCAGTACCTACGAATGGTCAGACTAATGTGAGACATCACGGTGGGGTATGTATCATAATACAAGGGCCCACTTTAAGGATTAAAGGTATTAAGTGGATGTGTGAGGGCTCGCCTATTCTCAATATATGTAGTAGTAAATGGTCAATATTATGAGTTAGGCACGGTAGTGGATATCTCGGGAAAGGGCCCGCTTTAATAGGACGCTAAGTGGCTGAAGAGATTCCATGCAATATCAGATGGATAGTTATTAGCGAGGAGTCCACCTTGGTTTAAATATTAAATGATGGGTGCCTGCCTCAGATAAGGTATTAAATAGTTGGAGTCTGCCTAGTTCGTATTAAAAGGTATTAAATGACTTGGGGTACTATCTCTTACATTAGTAGGACATCATGGATGATAGATATGGGTTATTGGGTTGATAGAAAATTGGTTATGGGCTTATCTTAGGAATGTATTTTTATTTGGAAAAGCCTTTGAACTTATATTTGGAAAGATTTGTGATGTAGGAAGAACATGTAAGACATATTCATATTTAGATTATACTGCCGAAGTACTATGATAGCAAGTCTCGAGATTTTTATTCACTGGACATTTTGTTCTGACTCCCTCCTCAATGCAACACAAGTTTGAGAAGGAGCCGATGATCTAGATGGAGATAACGATGATATGAGCTTGTGGTAGTAGTCTATTTATCTATTTTGTCATTTTCTGATGTACCTATTTAAAGATAATAATGTATTTTGAACATGTTGTATCTCAGTTATGTCATTATTATTATTGACATTATGTTATGGTTTTATGACATTTGGAATTTTAAATAAAATGGGTATTATTTACGTTATTATATTTTATCCTTCCGTTATAGGATTCTGAATGTGTGGATAAACAGCTCTATATTGTTCTTTTTACCAACCACCAAACAATTTTGGAATGGTCTAACTTTTAATGGGCCTTTTTTGGGTTGGAATTTAGGTCCGTTTCAGGAAGGGTTGTTAAAATAATTCATGTATATTTACACAGTTGAAAAACAAGTGCAAATTATCTTCATGCTTATCATTGTGGAAATACAACTTTACATTACCGAGATTCCTTGAACCTCTAAATCTCTAAAATTATAGGGACCAGTTTCTTAGAAAATGTATGCTTTAATGCCCTAAAAGCCCAAATTTTCTTCTTCTATTATGAGTGTTGTCAAAATGTATACTAAAGGCAGCAACATTCCACACTTTCAATTTCCTTATACCTAACCCTCTACGAGAAACATTTCTTTCCACCCTTAAAAAACCTATAGGGACCCATTTCTTAGAAAACATATTGCTTGATCATAAGAAGTGGTTCACAGCTTGCCTAATTTTATTTATGAGATTCTTAGGCAAGATAAACATTCTAGACCAATAAACAATCATAGACAATATTATTCAACTAAATAAAGCATGTCTACCCACTAGTGTCAAAATTTTGTTAGCCTAATAATTCATGGTAGTAGATATTTTTTCATATAGAGGAAGGCATTGCCTAAAAGAAACACCTCTAACAGCAAGAGGAACGCCCAAATATGAGGTTTTAGTACCCATAGGTTGCATGGAACTGGCCACCTGTAACTAGATAGCTTTATAATGGGGTAGCCCAGCTATAAGGATGTTTGTTGTACCAACATTAATTTTAAGTCCAATCAAGGAATAAAAGATATTCAAAATTCCAGTAATGGTATAAATAGATTGTCTAGATGGCTTGGTAAATATGAGAAAGTCATCAACAAAATATGGGAGGAAATTTAAGGATCTCATTAGGGTGTAGTTGGAAAATTTTGTTTTTAATAGCCTTGACAATCGACTGGGTTAAAACGTCCATAACCAAAATAAATAAATATGACGACATAGGTTCCTCTAGTCTAATTCCATGAGTGCCCTTGAAGTAGCCTACCAGATCGCAATTAAGAACTAAGGAATTACATGGAGTAGAAATACAAGCATATATCCATTTGATAATGTGCCTAGAAAACCCCATTTTAGCCATGATAACCATTATGCTTTCCCACTGGACTGAGTCATATGCCTTCTTAATATATATCTTTATCATTGCTCTAGGAAACATAGCAACTCTATTATACCATTAAGAATATCATGTGATAACAACATGTTATCTAGTATAGATCTATAAGGGAGAAAAGTTGTTTGATTAGGTGAAATGATGGTAGGAAGGACCATTTTCAACTTAGCTACAATAATCTTAGAGATACATTTGTAGACTAGATTACAACGAGCAATCGATTTGAAGTTTGTAACACATGAAGGATTATCGATCTTAGGGATCAAGGCTAAATTGGTAGCATTAACTCCTTTTAGTATTTTACTGTGCTTGAAAAAGTTCTTTACAGCCTTTATTAAATCAGTACAAGTAATATCCCAACAAGCAGTATAGAAGCAAGCATTGAAACCATTGGGACCACCACATGATTTTTTATTCATCCAGAAAATACTATTTTTTATTTCATCGGTAGTTGCTTCACAACACAAGAATGTAAAATCATCAAGACTAACTTTAGGAAGATGAATAGTATTGAGGCACTGCAATTGAGGAACATAGGCTTTAGAGTTTCCTAGTAGGTTTGTATAAAAATCCAAGAATGCATTTTCAACATCACTTTGGTTAATGCATACCTGATGTACATTAGCCTTAGCTTATTTTGTCTTAACATTAGCATGATAAAATTGGGTGTTTCTTTCCCCTTGCTTATGCTATTTAATTCTCAACTCCTATCCTTTAATGTCACACTCCATAGCTAAAGCTTTATTTAATTTCTTCATTAACTCATGCTCCAACAAGGACAACATTGCATTATTAGTTGATCAAGCATTTGTAACCAAGTCTACTTAAGAATCTTTGCAAGCATACTGGTCATCTCGTCCCCTCTACAATATTTATCTATGGAGAAAACCTTCAAAGCATCCTTAGTAGCCTTCAATTTTTTTTGAAATACATACATAGGGTTACCATAACAAACTTTAGGCTAAGCATGTCCAATAGTAGTTAAAAAGGTAGGATCTTCAACTCAAAAATTTAAAAATTGTTTTTGTTTTAATGGCTTCCTTGCCAAAGGAAATAAGTAAACAAGACTGATCAGAAAGCATGAGGGAAGGATAGTATGTGATAAATGAGGCCAATTGATGAGGGTAGAGAATTTGAAAAATATATGATCACGTCCACTCATAGTTCCTACACCACTTCTACTTTTGTTATTTTATGGAAATTTGGACCTGAAGTTTGAGCGTTAATCAATGAAGAATTTGCTATCATTTTGTTTAAAGGAGAAATCTTTCTTTAAGATTAGGGAGAACCATTTGTCCTATCACAGGGTCCCAACATGCTGTTGAAGTCACCAAGGAAAAACCAGGGATGTGTTTCTTTCTTGAAATGGGGTATGTAGTCAAGCATCTATAGTCTCATCAAAGGAGAATTATAACCATATACAGAGGCTATATACATTGAGGTGGAAGAAGGGGAATGAAAAACATAGGGATAAACGAATTGAGCATGGAATAAAATTGGAGTTGGCTGGAAGAAAACAAGGTCATAAATGACAAGAATTCGACTATAGGGAGATTAATCACGATTATGGAAAAAAGTTTAAGGAGGATCAATGTAGTTAGCGGTTTTAGTGGTTAAAGAGAGGTTGAGTTTAGAAAGGACTTTGATATTGTGAGATAAAATGAGAATTTTTCCCCGATCAATCTTATTTTCATTATAGGCACCTTAGTGTTCCAAGCAAATATATTTCTCAACATAATGTAAATTGTTGGGGGTTTGAGGAAGATAATATAGTACTCCTATTGGAAAAGTTGGACACATTTGTGTTGTCAAGGATTGAATCTCCAAAAGAGGTAGAAATCCCTTCATCTAGAAAAGAACATGCCTTTTGTGTTTCTTGGGTTTCTTTTTAATTTTCTTAGAATTTTTTGGATTTGTTGAAAGATGAGGATTGGAGGAGGTTGAACTTACTGGTCAGACTGATGGAGTTTCACTTTTTGGTCATCCAAGAGGAGGAGGCAGGTATGAATTAATATCAAAACCAGAAGAATTCAGTATATTCATTATTGTTAATGAATTACTTCGTTAACCCCAAAAATGTAAGGAGAGTGAAACTTGGTAGTGGGAAATGCATGACAATCCTAGGCTAGTTAGTTAGGAAGGCACATGCTCCATGTTGAGTCCATATAAATCTCAAAATCGTGAGTGCTTAGGAATTCAAATCAAGTTATGATCAAAATCATAAGTGCTTAAATTCGAAACAAGTCATGACTCAAGAAATCTTCATTGATATGCTATGAAATTACTTAATGTACAAGGCCTTATTTGCTAAGGAAGTAAAAAAGTGTGTTTCTTCATTCAATATGATATGCGATTGTACATGCACAAGCCCTTAGTTACAAAAGGTTTTGCAAGATTACGATTGGCACCAAAAATTGCCAAATTGATTTAGGGTTACTAAGTTTTAAAAGTAAGAAATGGGAGAAAGAATTAATCGCCCTTTTCTTCATGCCCCTAGGTCCGTATTTATACGAATTGAATGGTGCAACATACATAGCTTTCAGCATACATAGCTTTCGGCATCATCACACATAGTAATGGCGTACGATATTAATTTTTAATTTAATGGTCTTCGGCATTTCTTTATATGTTAATGAGTTATGTCATTATTGGTAGCTGGTGAGCTTCGACATTCACCTTGTGTTGATCGTTCATCATCAATTCTTACGCCATCCCTTATTGAATTGGTGACATGCGACATGCTTTTGTATACCGTTAGTAAGCACAACTTCATATATATGTTTTCGGAGGCTCAAAAACCCACATTTGGCATTGGCTACTGATGTCAAGTGGCATCAATAAGATACGGTATTGATGATACATGATGCTTTTGTATCATCGATGACTTACGACATGCTGCCTTGTGCATTACCTTGGTTAATGAAGTGCGATATCAATAAGACAAGACATTGCTGATAGGAGGCATTATAGAGAGACAGATATTATGAGTGGTGGCATCCTCCTGATGATTCACGATATCGCATGGCATATGTTATCCTTTTTCCATTCAATGGCATGCGACATGCCTTTGTGCACTATTGATATGCGGCAATTTCCTTTATTGGTGAAGAGCGGCATTGATGACATCCTCAATTACATTGATGACATGTGATATGATTTCCTTCGACATCATCACTTTCTTCATGATAGGCATAATAGATGGTATGCGATACTATTGTAGGCTTACGTACTGAGGGAGTGTGGCATTCCATATCGCATTGACGATGTGTGATATTTTTTAAGGCGCATTTTGGATGCGTCATTCCTTGTTTTAAGCTTTGGTTTACCTTCAACATCGACTATCTCCTTTCGTATGCTTCCTTACGATATCATTATTGTCGACGTGCTTGATTTCGATATTCTCCCATAACTTTGGTATTTGTTTGCGGTAACATTTCCCTTTAGTATGAAGGAAACATTGACTTTTCAATTTATTGCCTCGATATTGGAGCTTGCTGCCCTTGGTATTCTTTTCTAGATCTTAACTGTCCATTTAAATCTGCTCAAATGGTGATTGTAATACTTCTTCCTCTTCCTTATAAATATTAGAGCTTCTTCATCATTTCCCCTTTTACCTGTAACTCAAAGCTCAAGCAAGAATTTTAAGATATTCAAAATTACTTAAAGATCTTCATCTTTCAGCATTCAAATTCATATCAAGGTATAATTTCCATTTAAATTAATTAAGTCAACAAGCTAAATTAGAAAATTTTATTATTGTTAACGTTTTGTTTGGGGTTTTTTGATAACAAATTGACGATTGTAGTTTATCAATTAGAATTTTGTTGTTAATTTTCAAATTATTAATTTATTTATAAATTTGTTTCGCTTATGAATTGGTTTTAACTTCGAATTACCATGTTGTTGGGGGAACTTAATAGGTTAATTAAAGATAGGAGATATGACTTAGAAATCCAGGGGCTTCTAGTTTGATTTCAAAATGAATATTTTATGATGAACCCGAAACCAGTTACTAGCATGTCCGATTTCGAAGTTAATGCCTTATGAAATCGATCTGAGGCTCGACATCAAATAATTTCACCTTCTTTTTATTTATTTATTTATTTATTATCATCTCAATAATAAGCTTAAAGTCTAGAAGTTCTTAAAATGTGAAATCCCTATTATGTCGGCAAACACCCAAGGGTGTGACAACCATATATGTGTTTAATATCAATTTAAATGATTGTCGTATGAATTCGATATCCTTACTGTGTGTTATTATTTCTTTTTTCAATAACTATTTTCAATGATTTCGTTTAAATTATATACGATATCACTAACATTTGTTACAGTTGCTGCATGGCACATTCATGAACTTGTTATGTATATGATACTTTATAAAAATATTTTAGACCATTTCGACATCATTCATTGACTTCAGATATTTCCCATTTTGATATCAGATTACTGTTACAACATCATTTTATAATTTTTTATGACGACCTTTAATACAACATTCGTTAAATGATTTCGACATTCTATTCAAGATACGTTTAGGATAAATTTTCAATCAGATTTCTCTTTTGTAACTATAAATTTACATTCTTACCATGGATTTAACAATTGTGTAAACATTCTTTTTTCTATAAATTTCCAATTTTTATACAAATTCAACATGGATTACTCAATGGTTAAGGACTTGTCGCAAACGCAATGGTTAAGCATGAACTTTATAACACTTTGTGTCATATTTAGGTAATTTATAATCAATTTTCTACTTTTGTTTTAACATATAATTGCCTATTTTATATCTTAACATTCTAAATTTCATAAAATATTTAATACTTCCCTAACTTTGTATAATTTCACCTGGCAGACAAATGGAAGGCAAGAAAGCAAGAAAGAAGAAAATTAAGAGCAATAAGTCAACCCCTTATCCCAAGAAAGGAGATTATGACCTCAACAATCATACATTACTACTCGGGAAGAAGTGGACACTATCCTTCTATTATTCGAGGCTAAGGATATAGAAGCTAGGCCTATCAGTCCCTTTAGCAGGATAGATAACCCTCTAGTCGCTACGCGGCTGCACCATTTCACATCAAGCCGCTCCGTTTGAAAACTCTTAGCATCATTCGGGTCATGTGGCAACATGCCTGAAGCTTGCCCTTGGACAATATTGCTCCGAGTAGAGCTTGTGAAAACTCGAAACTTGCTATGGGTCGTGTATTTGGAAATTTGAAGTTGGCTCAGCATCGAGTATATGAAGATTTGAAGCGTGCTCCGGGTCGAGCCGTATTTCGACTCGAGAAATATATCTATATGTAGTCGGCCGATGCATTAGATTCAAGATCCTATTAATTTAACAAAGCTAGCTTCGAGAGTGGATCCGCTATCATCTATAACTGTGCACTTGATTATGTGTTAGGAAATTCGATACGATTTTGAGAATTGTTCAAGTTAGCAATCACCTGGTGCTCGTCCCGGTCCAGTTCGATGATCAGCCGAAGAGTGCATCATGGTCGGATCGCAACTTACCCAAAGCACGCCCGAGGATGACCTTGAATCGAGTCAGGCATGTTAAAACTTAGAGCATGCTTCGGGTCATGCTGCTTCTTACCCAAAGCACGCCTGAGGAAGTCCTTGCTTCGATTCATGAGATGGAAAATTATGACCATGCTTCGGGGCACATGGCCACTTTCCCGAAGCAAGCCCCAGGAAGTCCTTCCTTCGATTCGAGCATGTGAAAACTCTTAGCATCATTTTGAGTCATGCGGTAACATACCGAAGCTTGCCCATGGACAATATTGCTCCAAATCGAGCTTGTGAAAACTTGGAACTTGCTTTGGGTCGTGATTTGAAAATTTGAAGTTGGCTCAGGATCGAGCATACGAACATTTGAAGCGTGCTTCAGGTCGAGCCACAAGTCGACTCGAGAAATATGTCTTTGTGCAGTTGGTTGCCACGGTCGATGTAATGAATTCAAGATCCCATTAATTTAGCTAAGCTAGCTTCGAGTGGAGCCGCTATCATCTATAAATGTGTACTCGGTCGAATGTTAGGAAATTTGATAGAATTTTGGAAATTGTTTAAGTTGCCAATCGCCCGACGCTTGCCCCTTTCCAGTCCGATGTTCAATCGAAGTGCGCATCGGGGTCAGAAAGCAAATTACCCGAAGCATGCCCAAGGATGGCCTTGCATCGAGTCAGGCATGTGAAAACTCGGAGCATTCATGCTGCTACTTAAATGAAGCATGCCCAAGGAAGTCCTTGCTTCAAGTCGAGCATGTCAGAACTCTTAGATTGCTTTGGGTCATGCGTCCACTTACCCGACGCACGCTCGAGGAAGTCCATGCTTTGAGTCGAGCTTGTAAAAACTTGGAAATTGCTTCGGTTCGAGCATTTGGAAATTTGAAACTGGCTCAAGATCGATCATACGAACATTTTAAGCATGCTTCGAGTTGAGCGGCAAGTTGACCCAAAGTATACCCGATGTGCGCTTTGAGTCAGAGCATCGTTTACCCAAAGTATTCTAGCAGCCGACCTTGCTTCAAGTCAAGCATGTGAAAACTCGGATCCTGCTTCGAGCCATATTGCTAGTTACCCGTAACTCGCCTTGTGATATGGGTACTTCGAGTTAGACATGTGAAAACTAATGGCTTGCTACAAGTCGAGAAGCAATGTCACCCGAGAAAGCTATTTTCCTAAATTTTCCTACATAGTAAAAACTCACCTTGTGATATGCATGCTCTACATCGAGCTACTCCACGGCGAGCTATGGCATGACTATGCTACTTCTCGTTGAGCTTCTCAATACGTTGTTTACCTTCACAACTATTCATATCCAGCACTCAGGATTTCTGCCTTTTCCTGATTTTCTTTTGTGATTCCTGGAGCGCTTAATATTTCTCCAATCCAATTGACTCCCAACTCATATACATGCTTGAGCTACATAGAAGTTGTTTCTCCAGAAGTTAAAATTCGAGAAGCTAAAATTCTCTTTTTGGGTGCTAAAATTCTCTATACCTTGGTCACCCCTGTAAGGATACGATGAAGGAGTGGGAGAATCAATTCTTCTACATTAGATGTTATTCCCCTAAGATTGAGGGAACTTTCTCCATTTTTAGTAAGTTTCCATTCTTTATAATTCGTGTAATATCTATCATTCTCTTATGGTGAATGCGTTCTTTAAGATTTCGCTTCTAAGCAACCAAGCTCTACTGTCGATAACACTTCAAATCCCTGACTATAGCATCCAAGAGCATGGGCGATAGACTCACACTTTTGTGGAAGTGAATCTCTATGAATATACCTGATTTTGGAAAACCGTATAATACTTGGAGAATCTTCAAAGATAAAGGGGAATGCTTAAGGGAAACGATCATTGGTTATCGGTAATCAGAATGCTTTTCTGTTTCCTCTCCAATTCAACTTGAATCTTCTGGTAAGGTTTTTCATTATAATTTTTATGGAATCTTTGATGTTATTATCTTGTAAACTTCTGTCTTTGATTTAGGATCATTTGCTCTCATTACTTCTCCCTAAAAGAAGTAGGCCAAAGATGATGCTTTTGCCAAATCGAGTAAACCTGCTCTTATTAAGGATTCTATTACCAAGGCGGTAGAAGGGCATAAAGGGAAAGTAAGCAGCGGTTCTCTTTCTAATATTCCACCTCCTCCCCTGGGTAAAAAACCTAAGCTTGTAGGTGATTATACTCCTGCAGTTGTGGCTAAGGAGGCATATATGAATATTGATTCAATCCCCGATATTGCAAATTTAGACTCTTTTAGGCATAAGGTTTAAAAGTCAACTGAAGTGGCTCACTCTCTGGATCCTCTTCTTAGCATTTCTCTTCCTAATTCCTTAATGGCTCTTTGTTGTATATATGATAAGCTTGGATTGTTTCCTACTTTGAATGACTCTCTTCCTTCAGAGGATCGGGCTCAGACTCCTATAGCGAGGTTTGATGATCTTCTTCGATTAGCTACCAAAACCTTCTTTGACCTCTCTTTGGCCACCGCAACCTTCAATTTATTCTAAGAATCATCTTTTTACTACTATCAGACTTCTCTTATCACTATCCATTTCCTTTCGTTTGGTTAATCTAAACTTTTAGGTCCATATTTCTTGTTCTGACTTAGGTTTGTTATCTATTTCAGGCAGCCAAGCTTATATTCTTCCTCTAAGAGGCTTCTCATGGGCCCTCTAATGAAGTGGCTGAACTTAAGGAGCAGATCATTTCACGTAACACTAGTATAATCGATATTACTACAGCAAGGGTTGAAGCTATTTCTAAAAAAGATAAACTCGCCTCCTCTCTTGACGAGGAAAAGAAAACCAAACAATTATTGGAGGAAGAAGTGAAAGCAGATCTCAAGAAGGCAAACAAAGAGAAGGCGATCTGCTGATGAGAATAAATCTTCAAAGGACAAGTTAAGAAGGAAAAGTGATATCTTGACCTACTCAAACTACATTATCAAGAACGCTAAGAAGAAAGTCACCTTTTTTCTCCGATAACGCTCATACTACATTACTAACAAATCTTATAAGAATGCTTTGTTCGTAGCATATGGCGACAACATTCAAAAATGTCTAGATATAGATTTTCCTTCCCTCTCGAATTGGACTGAAAAAATAAAAATAAAGTTTAGCCTCATGACAGGAAGAGCTCAGGGGTCACGTCAAGAAGAGTTTCCTACCAAAGAGAAGGTTAATGCTAGCAAGTTGTTATCGTTTGACGACCCTTTACCTCAAGAGGAGACAGATTCTAGCAAAGAAGAAGATGATGGCAATGATAGCCATGATGATGATGATGGAGGTGATGGTAATGATAAGGGTCCTAAAGAACCAAAAGATGGGGAGATGGATCACGTGGTCTTAACTTAGACTTGACAGACCATAACACAGACTCTACCAAACTTACTAATCCTTGGTATGCTACAATGAAGGATACTTTCCTAAAAGATAGTGCTCCCCCATCCATCATCAAAAAGAGAAGATTCAAACTCCAACATCTCAAGTTTCAACTTCCAAGTATGGAGTTCTTTATTTAAATGCTTAAAATTACTAGGTATCTTTTGTTAATAAGCTTATTACTTTAGTTTAGGAAAAAGAAGAAATACTATTATGAAACTTTATACGAAAAGCGTCAGTGGAAGGTGCATCGATTGCATAAAGAAGTTGATAGATTAGTTGATGAACTGAATAAACTATCTAACAAGTACTAGCGCCTCTCTGCTAGTGCTGCATTGTTAAAGTTCTTTAAGGAAAAGCAGGCTGCCCCTTGCTTAAAAAGTGTTCTCCTTCATGGGGACCGAACTATGAGAGAGAATGTAGAATTAATGGCCCCCTTCTGGATGCTCATCGATGATAGGGAGGCCTTAATAGATTTTCCCTATAAAATTTATTCTAGGAATCTCCTTACCGACTTGATTTCTTAGCGGAAAGAAGTGGAGGCTCGATAGATATCTCCATAAAAGATACTCAGATGATTATAAAAGCGACTCTCATCCTAGGACTTTTTGGAATTTTCCTAGGGTTGCTACCGTTCCCCTCTCTCTTAATATCCTTCCGTCCGAGAAGATTAAGTGTAGTAAGGAGAGATTTATTTTTGAATTTCATAAGGGATCAATATTGTATGAACATATGATTGTATGATTGTAATGTGTAATGTAAGTAGTTTATAAACTTTATCGCTTTTGTTTCTTTGCTTTTAGTTTTTTTTTCTTATATTATATAGATTAAGGAATCCTCAAGTAGTCTTGTTTCCATGAAAACCTTGAGTAAATTTATCAAGTTAATGAGGGATTTTGAAGAGAAGTCCTTAACTCTCAGAACATCTTAGTTAGCAAAACATTCAATTCCTAGAGATCTACAAGAAATTTTTACACGATTCCCTCACTTCCATTTTCATTTATTAGATGATGAAAAGGATAAACTACTTAATGAAATTCGAGCTAATCCCGCTAAATTGCTATGTGGTCAATCCATCCCTTCAGCTGGAAAGTATGACTATCATCAGTTCCTTCTATTTAATCCCTTGGAAGGGATTAATGCTTCTTTTAACTCTACCCTTACCATGACTATCGAGTCACTTAAAAAGGCTCAAATTGCTGTCTCAAAACATTAAGAATTTAATGTATAAATTAATAAGGTTGATGTGGTTTTGAATTTCCTTAAGTTGTAAAACTTTTGTTGCTTAATATAGAGTATAATTTCTATGTTATTGATTTTCTTTGCTATTTATTTGTTATGAAAAGCAAATGACCCTTATACCTTATGGCACATATATTATTACTCGACTTGATCCTGTTAAAGATAGGCTTAGGGAAGAACTCGAGAAGAAACTCTCTTCTCAAGGCACTCTGGCTTTATGATTTCCGGATTATCTGGAAGCGTAAAAATGGCATGATAATTACTACAGATTAAGATCTACATTTAGTAGTTTAAAAGAGACGAATTCCGATTTAGAGAAAAAATTTAAAGAGAATGATGGATGGATTCAGGAGCTGAAAGAAATGACAGATGCAATCAACCAATTCAGGCCTTCTTTCTAAAGTATTGAAACCAACGTAGAAATTGTATGACTACACCAAAAGGTGATCAATCTTGAGATAGAGCTATTGAAAACCAAACAAACTGTCAATCTTTGGAACTTATTACGAGTGGAGGCGATTCCAACCTTCCTACTCCCATTCCTTTAGTTGGGAAAGAACGATTTTCTACTATATTAAACCCTCCTAAGAATTTAGGTGATGGCAAAATCGCCAGATGGTATAAAAGAGTTAGATTTGAATGTATTCGGTTTTTGGAAAAACAGTGTAGTGATAAGATTTCAACTCATCTTAATGTTTATGAAGCTAAGGTTGAGAGACTTAAGCATGAAAAACATGCTTTCACGCAGGAGATTGAGAAATTAACGAGCAAGATTCGGCTTCTAAAGGGAGCCAACAAAACACTTGATGGTGCATTAGAAATTCAAATTGATTCGATAGACGACGCAGATGCCATTTGAAAGAAAGAGAAGAAACTCAAACAACTTCTTGATGTGGCAATTTGTCATATAACCGATTCTTCTTCGGTTGCTTAAGATATAAAGAGGATAGCTCAAGAGTTTGATTCTCAGTAAAGAGTTATTTGTTAATTTTTAAATTGGATTCACTTTTTATCCAATCTTTTTCTTCCGCAATTCTGGTACATACTATATTATATGGTAAATAAACTTGTACCCGAATGAACAATATTCTACTCTTTGCTTTTGTCTGAGATTTGTAATTAGCTTCCTAGTTTCAGTCTGATGCTTTGTAGTTGTTTTTTGAGGCATAATATGTCTTTCTGCATTTTTAGCCTTTAACATATAGGCCAATAATCTGCTTGTTGAGTGAACCAGATGCCTTGCTGATTAATCATTTGGAATCTTAGTTGGTATGAAGACTATAAATTTTGATCTTGATGTAAGATTCTACATCTTCATCAATAGATATCCAGTAGCTTGTTTAGTAATAGAGATTCCCGTTACATTGATAAATAAAAGTTGAATTCCAATCCGAATTTAAAAGATTAAGAATCGATTTAATGATGCCCATTATTGAATATCAAAAACCCTTAGTTTAGTAATTAATGTTGATCAAATTTTGAATGGAAGACCACAGAATCTTCAGACATAAAAATATATTTTAGAAGGCCATGAATCATTCGGCAATCAAATGAATAAAGGACCAGAAAATCATCTGGCAATAATAAGTTCTGAATAAAAGACTAGAAAATCGTTTGGTAATAATATTAGTAGAAGACCATAGAACCATTTCGGCAATAATAATGGAATAGAAGACTAGCAAACCATTTTGGAAATATTAATGGAATAGAAGACCAGAAAACCATTTTGGCAACAATGATTTGAAGAGAAGACAAAAAACATTCTGGCAACAATGATCTGAATAGAAGACCAGAAAATTATCTAGTAATTATCTGAGTGGAAGACCCGAAAATTGATTCTAGTAATAAAATACCTAAAAGAAGTTTAGAAAATCATCTTCTTATTAACGAAAATTCTTGTTTATTTGATAATTCAAATTCCACCCTAGAAATCAAGGATTGAGAAGTAATTCAGTATTTCAAAGAACGAAACTTTTGAGTTTAGGTTAAAATTTTCTTCTCTAGGCAATATATAACTCTTGACCCTTCCTCTGAGGGTTTCTCTTAATTTCATCTTGAAGCATAGCTGAATATGTTTGATTGTTCTTCTCTTATAAGATTGCTTCCAATCCATTTCTAAGGATAAAGTTAAATTTTCTTTTGAATTTGATTGGCCTTCCTCTAAAAGACTGCCTAGATCTCTTTTTTGGATTGAGTTGATTAGCTTTTGCATTTGATCTTCCTTTAGAAGACTATCTCAATCTCTATTTTGGATTGAATTTGATTTGCTCAATTGATTTCTTTGTTACCATCTAGGTGATGAGTTTGATTAGATATTTGATTACCACAATAAGCAATAGATTTCGATTGATTTCTTTGACACCATCTTAGGTGATGACCTCAACTTGGATCAAACCCCTTATCACTGTCTTAGGTGGTGATTTAAGTCTTTTATACGGTACATTTGGTTAGCTATCTCAAGCAGAACCAAAGAATTACACGACCTCCCTCTAGGAGGCATTTCAATCAGGCCTTATAGTTGGTACTGAAGGATGGTTTGGTGCTTTGGCCAGGCTATCTTAAGCAGGACTAAAGGCTTACTCCATCCTCTCTTTAGAAGGTGATCCAGTCAGGCCACGTAAGCAGGACCGAAGACTTGCAGATGCTTTGGCCAGGCCATTTCTGGCTGGACCAAATGCTTACTCTGACCTCCCTCTAGAAGGTGCTTTGATCAGACCCTTGTAGCGGGAACAAATGCTTTCTTCGCCCCTTATTACCTTATAGGTAATGATCTAGGCTTTTCCTTTTATGCATCGTTTCCATCAAGAATTTCACTTTATTGAATGTTTGCCGAATCTTGTCTTACAAACTTATCGAGTTTTCCATTTCTTAAGATATCTCCAATAATTCCCTTTAAGGCCTGACATTGATTGGTTTCATGTCTATTTGCTTGATGATATTGACAACAAGCACCTCTAAGGTTCCTTTCTTTTTTACATCTTTTTTTCTTTGAAGGCAAATAATTCAGCTTTCTCTTAGTTAAAAGATAGATATGTTCGTAAGAAGTAGTGAGATACTGGATCCAAGAAACCTAGGATATAGCTCCTTTCATTCCCATTTAGCTTTCTTACAGCATTGAATTGGCATAATAGGATCATCCACAATCTTTCTCTTCCGAGCTTTGATTGGAGTGAGAGAATGATCTATTACTCTTTACCATTTATGGGCAAACTTATCGAAATCATCCACTATTTCCTATTCAAAAATAATCCCCTTTGATGGCATTGTAAGGCCCTCCTTATCTATGAGAAGTAACTATCTTTCTTCGAGATCTCTTTTCCTAAAACAATGATTGGATGCGGTAATATATGGAATGGGTTCATGCTCTATTTATTAGGATCATATAGTACCACTTGTTTCTTTTCTTCTATGATTTGCAATGCCATCATCCTTAGCAATTTTTCCTCAAGAAAATGTGGGTCAGAAGTGACTTGGTCAATTGGCCTACTTGCTTGAGACTAAGAAGATCCCTATTCATAAATAGTCATCTTGTAGCCCAATGGAATACGCTAAATTCAATAAGTACCTTATATGCAAGTTAGGGGAATGTCCATTATATGTAAGGTAAGGAATGGAAGATCAAATGTGGAATATGCAGGGTGGATAAATCCTCTATGCCCTAAGTATGTAGGTCAAGGGTAGTTCCACTTGTGGGATAAGCAGAGATGGAGGTTCGAGCCCTTAGTCTAGCACCAAAATGTTAATGAGTTACTTCCTTAATCCAAGAAAATGTAAGGAGACTAAAACTTGGTGGTGGAAAGTCTAAGGAAATCCTAGGCTAGTTAGCTAGGAAGGCACATGCTTCATGTCAAATCCATGTAAATCTTGAAATCATGAGTACTTAGGAATTCAAAACAAATTATAATCAAAATAATAAGTGCTTGAGAATTCAAAATAAGTCTTTACTCAAGAAATTCTTGAATGTACAAGGCCTTATTTGCTAAGGAAGTCAAGAAGCATGCCTCTTTATTTAATATGCTATGTGATTGTACATGTACAAGCCCATATTAGCAAAAAGGGTTGCAAGATTACAATTGGTACTAAAATTGCCAAATTGATTTAGGGTTACAAATTTTTAAAAGAAATGAGATAAAAATTGATTGCCCATTTGTTCATGCTCCTAAGTCCGTATTTATAGGGATTAAGTGGTGTGGCATGACTGCCACGTGTCATTTCCGGCATACTTAGCTTTCGACATCATCAACCATATTAATGGCGTTCGACATCAGGTTTTAATTTAATGGTGTTTGGCATTTCTTTATATGCTAATGAGTTATGGTATCATTAGGAATTAGTGAGCTTGACATTCACCTTGTGTTGAACGTTCATCATCTATTCTCACAGCATCCCTTATTAAATTTGTGACATGCAACATGTTTTTATATATTGTTAGTAAGCAGCAATTTCATGTATAGGTTTTTGAAGGCTCAAAACCTCTCGTTTGGCATTGGTAAACGGCGTCATGCAGCATCAATGTGGTACGGATTGATGATACATGATGCTTCTATTTCATCGATGACCCACGACATGCTGCCTTGTGTATTACCTTGGTTAATGAAGTGCGATATCTATTAGACGCGACATTGGTGATATGCGGCATTGTAGAGAGACGGTATTGATGAGTGGTGGCATCCTCTTGATGATTCATGATATCACATGGCATTCAATATCCTTTTTCCATTTAATGGCATGCGACATGCTTCTATGCACTATTGATATGTATAATTTCCCTTATTGATGAAGTGTGGCATCGATGACATCTCAATTACACTGATGACCAGCGATATGCTTTCCTTCGAGACCATCAATTTCCTTATAATATGCGAAATAGATGGTATGCGACATCGTTGTAGGCTCACGTACTGATGGAGTGTGGCATTCCATATCGCATTGATGATGTGCGATATTCTTTAAGGCGCATTTTGGATGCGACTTTCTTTGTTGTAAGCTTTGCTTTACCTTCTACATCGAATGTCTCCTCTTGTATGCTTCCTTGCGATATTATTATTGTCGACATGCTTGATTTCGTTATTCTCCCATATCTTCAGTATCAATGTTTGTAGTAATAATTATTATGTCTTCTTCAGTGGGAAATGAGGAATTATAGCAGTGAGACGTGATAAGTTTGAATTAATTTTAAGTTGGGTTTCTTGATTGCTATGTAAGGGTTCTGCATGGGAAATCAAAATATTTTGCATGCTTTTATGATGACTTTCATGCATGTGATTAGGCTAACATAAAAGCACATGCTTTTGATTACCTTGTCTAGGCTAGCGCAAAGGCAACATAATTTGTTGATTAGGTGATTTGAGGGTTATCTTTAAAGTGGGAGATGTTGCAAAAAGCAAGATCAGTAACAACAACTTCTTCAAGAGTTTGTAAAGTAGGAGGAACATTATTATCAATAACTTATGGACTCTTTAAACTATATACTGAACATTCATTTAGTTCAGTCCTCGCATTGAGTAATTTATTTTCCACTTTAGGAAAATCTTCTTGGAGATGATCATTCAGTATACCAAAATTATTATTGCATAAAAACCACTATCTCTTCATCTTCTATATGGTTTTTCATTTCTTTGTTAATCATACACTATCTTCTCTTTGCCTAGTCAGATCCTCCTCAACTCCTTTGTCAGAAAATAGGTTATCCCTTTCTCGCACAATGCCATCCTTTGACTTTTGAGCTACATTTAGCATTTATTATTTATTACCCTTTCCCTTGCCATAAACAAATTTCTTTCAAATTTTTTTATTGTCTTTGCGCTCCTAAGAATTGGCATTATTTTTCACATGCTCTACCTGAACTCGAGCAGTTGTTTCATCCTTTTTTCCATTCTTATCTTTAGTATCCTTTTCTTCAAACAAGCAAGTTTCATAGAGGTGACAAAAAACCTTGCATCAACTACAAATATCAAGCTTTCATTAATAATTAACTAGAACAAATTTCTTTATTCCATCTAGAAAACTAGCGGAAAACTATCAACTAATTCAACAAAGATGGTTACCTCAATTAAAACTTTAGCATATGAAATTCTATTAATATTTTTTCTTTCATCCATGCACTTCATTTTCCCTATTCTAGTAGTTTGCCAATTTATGCCTAATGGAGACCAAGCTATTATAGGAATATTTGAGAAGTGGACCAAAATTGGAACCAACTTAATACTACCACATACATTGCTATCTTCAAAATTCCAAGGCTTCACAATGAATATTTTATTTTCCATAATTATAGGCCACCTTCACATATCCATTTCTTGTCCTCCTTATTAGAGAGAAAAAAGTGGAATAGACTTCCATTAGACTTGTAAATCTTCATATCTGTTTTAGATGCTGGATAACAGTTACGTAGGACAAGGGGTTGTCCAGGAAGAAACCAACCATGTATTCTCCATGAACTTGTTTACCAATTTCAATCACTGGTAGAGGAGGAACTATGGAACTTTTAGCATATGTCATCTCCATCTCAATTGGAACATAAGTGCCTGCATTCCTAGGCATCCTTTTAAGAAAGCTAGACCAAACTAGACCATCCTAAATGAATTTTTTAGGTCAAAAGGAGTAGAGATAGAAAATGGAGGATCAGATGTAGGCAAGGGAAGTAGCTGAGACAAGAGATATGGTAGAGAAGGAGGGATATGGACATATGGAGGGTCAACTAAGGAAGAAAGAGACGAGGAAGGCAAAGAAGGATTTGAAAAAGTAGGGTTTAGGCCAAATATGGGAAAGGGAGCAGAAGAAGGAGCCATTAAATGAAAATTTTGAAAAATTATTTTAGATGAATGCAATTAAATTTTTGAATTTAAATTAAATTAATTAAATCATTAACTAAATAATTAATTAAATTAATCAAATATGATATAATTAATAAAAGTAAATTAAATTAAATAAGATTTAATTAAATAGAGTGGAACTATATAAAATCTAAATTTGGTTTAAGGGATAAATACATACGTATAATACGTATGTCATGATTTCAAATGTGTTTAACACTTGAATCATAATGGTATTTAATAAGAAATACATTATTCCATGATCGATATCACTCAAATAAATATATTAAAGATTACGAATCTCTAATATAAACGTTGTCCTCTACTATTTATAGATTAATAAATTACTTATTGACTCTCTAGTTATTAAGAAAACTCAAGCCAAATATGTTTGTGCAGTATTATTAATATATTGATAGATGTAGTAATATACATTTATGTATTTGTTGAGCTACCTCAAGGTACATACATTATACTTAAGCCAATGTGAAATGGTAGGTACGAATGCATAATCTTTTGATTTTTTAGCAAACTCAAGGTCAAAATGAGATTCGAAAAAAGACCATGGATAAGGAATTGTATGTAATACAACCGATAATGTATTATCCATCACGTAGGGGTCTTTAATTTGTTGACCAAGCTCAATGTCAGAATCCCGAGGCAAGCGAGTCCTAACATTCAAGTGAAGTCGAAAGACTTACATATTTCCCTTTGGGTTTTGATAAATGTGCAAATCTAAGGGGAGCCATATTAGAAAATTAAATGAATACATTTAACCTTTCTAATATTATACAACTATATGCTATAAAGTTAAAATAATCTTCCTTAATAAAAAAATTCAACTGGTATAATTGACAAAATGTTTAGCATTTAAAATATACAAATAAAATGAATTAAGATTGACATAAGAATAGAAATATATACTTACCAATAAATATTTTGGCACGTTTTCATTTCAAGACCCATGCAAAGCACCTAATTGTACATATATTACAACATTAGTACCTTGGTCGCTAAGTTTTTATTTTCCCAAGACTATGTATTCTCTTCTATGAGTTCTGAATGCTAAAACAATATAAGAATATGGATATTTGATTCATGTTCAATCACACATAAATATTATATGGTGAAAAGCCGCAATTCATAATGTATAAAAACTCTATGAAATTAGTTGTAACATCCCCCATTATGAGGCTCGAAATAGATATTAATGATGTTGTAGTCATCCTTTGCATTATTTTTGGTGACAGAATGAGATCCGTTATCGAATCATTAACACCGGTAGCACTATAATTTAAAAAAATTTAACCAAATATTTCATTCACCGATTTGCAAATTCATTAAATTTCATTTCCATAACACCATGAATACATTGTTCAAATAAAATATAATAGTTACATATATAATCCCAAAGCGACATATGAAGACACCCCTTTGGATGATCAGAGTTCTAACTATTTAGACGGTTACAGTACCTATCATTACATACATTTAACCAAAATAAAAATCATTTAAACTACTACACAACAGAAATATATAATCTTCTATATGGTAGCTTTTCTCCTGTATGTTTCTGGAAGTGTATTCATCTAAACTTGAAAAAGCCCCACTCTCATCCTACTCAATTCCCAATTGAGCACCCGAGAGTTTGGGGAAGAATCAAAACTTTGGTTTAGACAAAAAGTTTGGTGTGAATAATATTATACCATCTCGAACCAAAATATGAGTACTTAATGTGACCACGCCGATGAGCGGAGTGGCTTTCCCCTCACCAATATCCTATCAAACAATATGTAATCCATAATATATCCTACACCTTAAATAATTAGCATATAATTATAATATAATCATGCAATGATGGGTAAAATGAATAGTCAAGCATTCATTACGGTCAAAGGGTTACAAAATCCTATAATTACCCATTCCTAAAGCAGTCTATGGCATAGTTTGCCAAGGTCACTATAAACCTATATTAGTATTTTCAGGCCAACTAATAACTTATCAGCTGACTCGACTCGAATTTACTAAATATGTCAATAAACTTCTAGTATAGTCAAAAGAAACATCAACAAGACGGGTAAGAGAATTATAGGCGAGTTACTAACTCAGGATAAGATTTACCAAATAATTCAACGGACTTCTAATACAGTCTAAAGAAATATCAATTGTCTTCTAAATATAGTAGGAGAAAATAATAGCTGTCCTCTAAATACTACAGGAGAAATATAGGTGAGCTACAAGCTAAAAGTTCCCGTTGATGCGTAATTTCCAAAATTTTGCTTAAATCAGCAAAGCCCTACGCATTAGAATCCATGGATCTGACCAACCATGGGCTTAACGGTTGGAGCATAGGGAGAGACTCTACACCTTCTTTACCCTTAAAGCTTGAATCTGGTTTTCAAAATGTCAATAGGTCAAGTTTTTGATCAGCTTGGGCATTCTAACACAATTTTAATCTTCATTATCTTTTGCATGCAATTCTATTTACTCGAGCGTTTAAGTCGGACCATACCCACTATTAGAACATCCCCAACTGGTCATCTATTCCCAAAATCCCTATGGTCACAAATTTTGGTGATATCGTATATAATATATATAAGTGAGCACATCCACAATTCAATATATGCAAAAGCAACTAATCAACATACAAAAATGAATATATAACACATCATCAATCAATTGAATATATGTTCAATACGATAACCAATTTATACATATGTTACTTTTCCAAAGCAATCGCCTTCTCCTTAAAAACTCTTTCAAATATGAGCTAATACGTTTTTCTTTTCTTTTGAAATCTCATCAAAATACTTAACAAAACCATCTTTTCATTCAAGTAAAATTTGGCCCCAAAATAGAGTGAAAATCTTCCAAGTGTAAAAATGGTCATTCCTCACTTTCAAATCATAGGCTATTGCGCCTTAAAAGTTCACTTATATTAACACATAAAACTATAGGCTTCTCGCCTTAAAATTTTGCTTATTTTTCACATGATAAAAGTACAGACTATCGCATGTTAAAAATTTAATTATTTTTATGTGTTAAAATATAAGCCATCATGCCTTAAAAATTGCAGAGTTATTGCCTGTTAAAAATAAAGGTTGTAGTGTGTTTTAGCCAATAGTTGTTGCATGTTAACAACCTCATAATCATCGCATAAAGATAAGGTTCATCACATATAAAATAGGCCAGAGTCGTCGTGTATATTTGCTTACTGTTTAATTTTGTGTGCAATTTATGCTTCTATGTCCGCATATTTTAACATATAGTATAATATGAATGTGAGCATTTTATTTCTAATTTGGTATGGTAGCACTTAATGAAACCTTTGTGTGTATTTGTTTGCATTTATGAATAGACGCATGCATTTTTTCCCTTTGGCCCTTTCGATTTCACATGTGTGCGTATGCACGCATGCATATGTGGTTGTTTAGCCTTCTCATGTTATTTATACATATACATATACATATACCTATACGTATACGTATATATAAGTGCATATGGTTGTGCGGCTTTCGTGAAGAGTTGTTGTCGCGAATTGTAACCATGACATCTAGTTCATGTTAGTTATTGTGGTATATTAGCAATTTTCTTTTGTGAATAATCAGCCTTTTTTTAATATTCACGTGTTCCACTTTATATATATATTTTTCACTTTCATATTTCTTGGACTTTTGTGTCTCTCTTTTCAGAAAACTAGATGCACCTGCTTGTCCATGTTTCACTTTGTGTGTGTCTATACACACACAAAGATGTCTACACACACACACACACACATATATATATATTGGATATATGTATTTACGTTCTTATTGCATGCAAAGTTTTTCATGAACTATCAGTATATGTAATTTTATCACATTGTTTATACTGATAGCAGTCTTCATGATATATAATGCATGTGCATGCATCGTGTTTCTTCATGTATTAATGCTTGTGTGTTATAAATAATACACGCGTTTCTCCTTTTTCTGACCTTCCCTTTATATAAATATATCTATTTCGATGTGTACCTTTGCATAAATTTCATAAGTCAACGTTATATGTATGTATATGCTTGCCTTTATATGCATTACATGAGCCGTTATATATACACACTTATCTTTACAATTTCACTCACTTGGCATACCATGTGAGCTGTCGCGTCTTATTATTTCATTTAATGTCATTATGTTGGTGTTGGTGTGTGCGTGTTTGTGTGTATATATATTGTTGGTTAGATTTTTCATCCCACAACACCTCAATTGATTATGAAAGAAATTGTTAACATTTATCCACAAAATCGGATCAACAAACTTAACTTGTATTAAGCTTTCCTTGGGTAGTGACTATATTGTTGGATGCTTACTTATTTATATAGTTGCACTCCAACTGTTTGTTAGAATGTCAAACACAATTCGCATTTGCTTAATGAGTTATAATCCAATACAAATATAAATAGATAATGGTGCATGAAAGTAAGAAGATAGAAATTTTTACATGGTTCTGATTCCTTTGAATCCTACGTCCACGTATCTAGTTCTTTTCTTATCTATTTTCTTCTATATGAGTGTTTGATGAAAAATAAAAAGATACAATTTTTCTCATTCGAAAAGAAGGAAAATTCCCCTAATAATAGTACAAATCTACTCTTGAAGGTATTAACAAAGTATAGGTCATATGGTTGTTGATAGAGCGGTTTAATCATTCATCTATTTTTGCCCGTAAACGCAGTACTTTATTGTCTGCTCCTTGAGTATGTCAAATTTTTGTTTTAGTATCATAATGTAATATTAAAACCAAGGGACAGGTGAAAATTTTATATCTTTATAGCCTTCCTTATGAGCGCAGTATTGTATTTCATTGTGATCCCTTGCTTTTTTGGCTACAGTTCCTTTAGTTGAGATAGGTATCATGACTACAGGCTAGGGGACTCACTTCTCTTCCCGACTTATCATGCAAGATCGATCGGACTGCTTCAGTTCCTTCTCCTTTTATCTTAACCTTTACTATAAAGGCAATTCTTCTAGCCTCATACATTGCTTAGCCCATATTTAACATGATTTGGGAAATACAGTTGTAAAATTTGCCCCTAAGTCTACGCCGATCACAGATCGGTGTAGACTAGTCATCATTTACACTTAGTCTGCACATCCTATCGCTACTTTCTAAACCCTCTTTTCTTTTCGTTAGTGGAAAAGGCTTATTGGTTACCTTTGCATTTAATGCTTTTATCAATGTCTCATACCCTCATTGGTCCACTATCCGAATCATTGTTAAATCAAACCTTTTGTTTTTCTAGGTAAATCTGTATCAATCTTTGTATTTGTTATTTTGTAAGCTTAACTGATTGACGTCTTGCTAATTCCTTCATCACTTAGATCATGTGGCCTTTTTTCAAATTAAGGTATTTATATACTTTCTTTGTCTTTCCTTTATTCATTTTCACGTTTTAGGTCAAGAAAGGAAAAGAAGGAATGAGAAAAAAGATCACCACCCGTTAGATCGATTTCGTCCTTGAACTCGGGTTTTCCCCTTAGATTTGGAGTAAGAATTTTACTTTTATTTTTATTTCCCTCAGATTTTTCTTTTTATATCCTAAGATTATGAAATGGCTTCCTCTTCATCTTTCCTACTCAATTGGAAAAACCAACGATATCCTGAATCAATCTGGGTTTTGGGTTGAAACTAGGGTTCCTGAACCCCACGAACGTATTAACGCTCCCACGATTGGGTTTACTCCCATTACTCCTGAACACATACGGTGTGGTCTCTTTCTTCCTCTACACCAATTCTTTGTTGATGGCTTTCTTCCATCAATCTTGTTCCCATCCAACTTGCTCCTTTTCATATTCTCTGGTGATCACCACTTTTATTCTTTGTGCTAAGAAATGTTGCATTATTTCTTGTGACGAGCTCCATTTTTTATTTAACATCAATAAAAGTCCTAAAATGGGGAATGTTGGTTTTTTCTATGCCCAAGCCTAGAAGGCATTCTTGACAGCCATCCCACGAAAGGCCAAAAAATGGGTTGGGTGTTATTTCTTTATTTCCAACTCCGATGACTTTACTTCTTCCTTCCATTAGCATCCTACTTAGTTTGTTTGTTCTGATGATCACATCAAGGAATATGGGAGGCATGGGGATCATATTCTAGAAATAAGTGATGAGAAGAGGGAACTTGGGATATTTTTTACTGAAAAAATATTGGAAAAGCATGGATTCTTGCATCTGCATCACCACTTTTCTCATTCCACTTTTAAACCTTCCTTAATTTTGGCCTATCCCAATGGTATAACTTATCGATGATGGATTTTAGACTTATTATTCTTAAGATTATGTTCTATATTAAGAGCTTCACCCGACCTTAATATTCCTTCTCTATGTAGACATAATGGATGCCTCTATTATAGCTGCACTTCGCCTGCCGAGGAAGCTACCACAAAAGGCTACTTAAAAAAGAAACCCTGATATGGACCACGACTCCGACTGGAATCCTAGAAAGGTGGCTAATTCTCCCCTCTCCTCATCTAAATGTTCCTTCCCCTTCTAATTCAACAGCGCTTCCTGTTCCTCCTTTGCAAAGTAGTCCTGCTCTTGATGCCTGCTATCCGCTGCCCGAGGGGCCTTATCTAATCTAGTGGAGAGAGTGGGGAAGATCATGCTGAGTTTGCTATCTCACATTGCCTCATATTCTCCATTCTCTCTTGCTCCTCTTCCACTTCCTAAGCTTTCCCATTTTGAACTAATGTCTAGGTTGGAGGTCTTAGGAAAGTAATCTTCCTTCTTTTCTCATTTTTAACCAAATGTACCCACTCGTATTCCATTTGTTTTTATTTTTTTGCATGTTACCTCAATGATAGAAGAACGCGGTGGAGCCCTAACCTCAAAAGAACATGAGTTGTTGGAGAAAAGGGAGGGGTTGACCATAGTGGGAAAAGAGATGGCCGATTTGAAAGAAGTGCTTAGGATGAGCACTTCCAATGTGGCCTATATTCTATATGTCTTGACCAAGCTTCAGATAAAGAAAGAGATTGACCTCAGCTTTCTAGGAGACATGTTCGTGGTTGACTCGATCTACCAATATTGCTGGGAAAGGTGGGATAAAGAGTATGTTGGGCAAGACGTTGTTCCTTCCACCCCTTTAGAAGTGAATGAGGAGGAGGAAGGAGAGACTAAGAAAGATAAGGGGCTCAAAGGTGCCGAGGAATTTGAGAAAGTCAAGGTTACTTCAAATCCATATGTGAATGTTTAAAACATTTTGTATCAATACTTAGACGTGTGATGGCATGGGATTTGCTTCTTGACTTTGTTATGAATGACTTGTTGTAGTTATTTTACTTTGTTACTGCTTAACAAATGATTGGGTCATTTTTTTGTTTGATTTAGTCTTATGGAGAATTTTTGTTTGCTAAGCTTCTGAGAGAAAGCAAGGACAGCCTTAAAACCCAAACTTTAGATCACCTTGGTCATAGTGCCATGGCCATCGATAAGCGATAGAGAGAAAGAGAGAGTTAGACGAGTCTTATATGAAACTTAAGGATGAAACCCAAGAGTTGCCTCGAGGATTGATCAAGTAGTTAAAGAAAAGAGGCGCTTAGTGACATTGAACTACATTGATAGCAATGTACCCTAGAAAATAGTTCCTTTTCACCCGACAACCCTCATACGGAATTGTTTAGCCTTAGACTTAGAAATTTGCATAAGGATTGAATTCTTTTTGCTTTTGCTACTTTTTTGTATATGGTTCTGTTGAATTAATGCAGTTAACAGTAGAAGTTTATATTAGATCTTTGTTTGTCATATTTTGATAGTATTTAGGCTATATATGTTATAATTAGGTTGGCTCCCCTAAACTTTTACTTGATCTTAATGAAGCTATGGATCTAACTTTCCTGCTTTCCCCATCTCCCATGGTCCCGATATTACAGATGTGTTTGAACTTGGGACTGACGTGGAGAATCCTTCAGCTGCCATCGAAGCGGAGGCTACTTTCTTTAGAGTTGAGAATAAAATTCTTGAACATAAGTTGGGGCTTATTCATAGGAACTTAAAGAAGCTACTGATGCGCTCACACGCCAACATGAGTGTAACACTAAGTTGCGCACATGGGCCGGGGAAGCTACGTAGAATTGGAAGGAATGTGGGAGTTTATGAAAGCGGTGAAATGCTTTATTGTATCGTCTATCAGAATGAGATTTTTGAACAAAAGAAAATCATTAAAGACACGTCTACAGAGATTGCTCGCCCAATTGGAGAGAAAAAGCTACCGAATGTGGAAAGGCCTGCGTTTAATATGATCCTCGACATACTTTTCCCGTTAGCTCAAAACTGGCTTAATACAACCCTCAACGGACATTTTCAGTTAGCTTAGCCCCGCGTTTACCTAGCGTTTCTTAAGTGTATTTTTGCTGTGTTTAATTATTTCCCCTAGGATATGAATGATTTTGTAAGTTCATGACGTTTGATACTGTTGTTAGAGTTGTACCTATGTTAAGTTAATTATTCATCATTTTCATTCATTTTTTTTATGTTTAAGCTTTTCTTTGATTTTGAATTATATGGAATTTTTTAGTTTTCGGCCAGCGTCTTTCGATCAGGCTTCAAAGGTTTTCATTCTTACGGAAAAGCTTGATTCTGCCCTAGCCATGACTGTAGAATTAGAAGGTTTATAACAGATATCGAAAATACATATAGGGTTATATTCCAGAATGAAACTATGGCCTTACGACAAAAAACTAGAGAATTGGATGGGGAGATTGCTAGGCGAATTAGTGCAGAAGACACCCATGCTACAACCTTGGTAGTGGTTCTTCTTCCAGGGTGCTATTCCCACACACCTTTGGGGCAGATCTGAATGATGTTTTGAAGTGGAAGAATGATTTGAAAAATACCATGAAGCTAAGTTTAATGAGCTATAGGATCATTATTAGAAAGAACTGGATACAACCGGAACTTGTATTTCGCCCTTCATTTCTACCGTAGAGCAGCTCTTTGGTCCCTTTTCTAGGAATACTGAGAAGATAAAGGAACACCTTCTAGTGAGATTGAAAGAGTTAGAAGGGTGTCCATGGAGCATGTGAATGCTCTTGATAATAATGTACTCAACTTAGAATGTAATGCTCACCTGGACTCCATTGTTGTTTCCTGAGGTAGAATGGATATGGCTTCCTTATTAGAGCAGCTTCATGATGAGAAGGTAAAGAAGGTAACGGTAGAAATCGGTAGGAGGTGTGCAATCGATGTTTTCAAATGTTTTTTTACCCAAAATTTACCTATCTTTTTTATACAATCACATCGATTATGAGTATGACCCGCAAGATTATAAGGATACTTAGGCAGTCACTAATTATGACCCGCATACGGTTTACAGCAGTATTGCCTATGGCCATGCAGCTCCCATTCGTTCATTAGTTGTTAGTACTAAATTGAATGATCTACCTCTTATTCTCTAACTATTGGATAGTTCTCCTCCATGTCCAATAACGCATTCATGTGGATCATTCCACCATAGAACGATCGTATCTAGGTCTTCTTCTGAGCCTGAGTTATATTCTTAGCATCGTTTTTGTTTTGGTATGAGGCAAAACATTACGAATTTTAATGTAACATCTATTGTAATTGTTTTGATCTATTTTTACTTGTGAAGTATGCGTAGATTTATTGAATTATACATATTATTTTTACTTGTGAAGTATGCGTAGATTTATTGAATTACACCTAAAGTTTTTCGTAAGTAAAAGTACAACTAAGGGGACTTGAGTTAGTTTTTTGTTTTTGATGTTTACCTGGCATGCTTTAGTTTTTGGATTGCACCTGATCCACGAGCTGTGGTACATTCCATGCATCACTTTTCCTTGCCATTTTTGAATTAAATTCTCATGCAGTTCATGAACGTTGAACTAAGCTTATGACATGCATATACGTCGCATGTGTGACATGACCTGCCCTCTTTTTTCAGAGAGGGTCAAATTCGTGTGCTTGGCATGGCTTGCCCCGCTGGTTGGGAGAAGATTGATATTTGACTGTGAACTTAAGTCGCATGTTTACAACCTTTTCAATCAAGCACATACTTTTTTGTATTGGTTTTGGCTGTCTAGTATCCGTACGTCCAATGTGCTATGTTAGCAAAACTAACATAGAGATGTTTTTATACTTGTTCGAGCTGTCCAATATCCCTACGATAAGTTTGGCTGAGAAAGCCGAGCCGCGTGTTGTGTAGCTTCATTTTTATAGCTGGTTTAGACGTTTAATATCCCTATGTCCAGCATAACTGTGCTAGAGGGATTAACGTAGAAATATTTTTTATACTGGCTCGGCCTGTCTAATACCTTTATGTCCGGTTATCATGTCAAAGAGATTAACAAAGAGATATTTTTATACTGGTTCGGGCTATCTAATATCCTTACAACCAGTTCATTGTACTACTATTTTTCATAATAATTACAAGGTTTATGAAATAAGTAGTGTAGATCGCTCAAAATGAGGTCTAAGATTTCCAGCGCAGTATCAAACGCTTGTCCTTTATAGTTATAGTTGATGCTTCAAATTTAGTTCCTCCATTTGATTTTGAATCCATTATGCTTCTTATCTTAACTATTTGTCCAATATAGGTATTCCCTCTTAGTAGGGAGAGAAGCATCACAAATCCCGACGCTGGCTGTTGGGTTTGGTTCCAGGAAGGGATGGTAGCTGATCTTTCAAATCTGTGTGCATCACAATCGCTTCAGCTTACTGCTTGGCCTGGATAACGACCAGCATTGAAGGATACCATAATTGAATCTCCTAGTTTCCAAGTAGAAGGCCCAAATGTCCTTATAAATGTGACAAGGGTAGGGAGGTTTTTCAAATCATTTTAGCATGATGCTATAGATTCTTTGATTCCGGCTCTTGGTTTCGTGCCATTATCGGAATCACTATCCAAATCAACAAATACATGTGTGCTCTCATCCAACATGTAGTCATTGTTTGATAAAGGAGGATAGTGATCAACTGGTAGTAGCCATTCAACTGGATTCCATGCAACATCGATTATTGCATCTTTCTGTCAAGTAGTTGAATGGTTGATGTTAGATGGGTTGGGGATTTGATTTATGGGACGGTTTCACCGCTCTCATTTCTAAGAGTGTCATTATCACTTACTTGCTACATAGTTAATACAACTATTAATTGAAAGTGGTAAACCATGGATTATGAAGGATAATTTAGCTTGAGGGCGACATTTTGGGCCATCATCTCCTTTATTCGTTTCTTATGCTGGTTCCCTGGTTTGACGAAGGGTTGGATCGTGGTTAGGATAAGATCCATGGGAGCTTCAGGAACTATGAGTGACGACTTTTAAGTGAAGGGGATGAATGGATCAACGAGGTTCATTATTTGCATGGGAGCATCGGTAGACTCACCAGAGGTAGAAAACTGGGAATAGAGGTTAGTAGATTTGCTGGAGATTAGAAAAAGGGAACGAAGGTTCGAACCCTCCTTTTAGCACCAAAAATGTTGGTGAGATTTTTCGTCCCATAATGCCTCAATTGATTACGAAAGTAATTTTTAACGTTTATCCACAAAATTGGATCAACAAACTTAACTTGTATTAAGCTTACCTTTAAGTAGTAACTACGTTATTGGATGCTTATATAATTATATAGCTGCACTCCAACTGTTTGTTAGAATATCAAACCCAATTCACATTTGTTTAATGAGTTATAATCCAATGTAAATATAAACATATAATGGTGCATGAAAGTAAGAAGACATGGAAATTTTACATGGTTGGATTCCTTTAAATCCGTCCATGGGTAAAGTTCTTTTCTTATCTCTTTTATCCTAATACAAGTGTTTAATGAAAGAGAGAAAGATATAATTTCTAATTCAAAAAGAAGGAAGAAGCCCCCCAATATTCCTATTCATCTCTTATTTATTGTGTGGAAGGTGTATGCGGATTGCCACCACTCTTCCTCTACTATTATGTTTCCACTTTCGGGTCTTGCCACATGTCCCCTATCTGTGTTATTGGTTTGATGCATCTGGATTGCTGACATGTCTTTGGTGGGAAAGCATAATTTGGGTGGTTGAATTGTGGCCTTTGCTAGAAAGTTTGAGATGAAAGCAAGAATTCATGAAATTAAGGTGGGGATATCTGAAATTGGAGAAGGATACCTTAATGGGTCGTACATTTTCTTATCTGATGAGGTAAAGAGTTTGCATACTGCCTTAGGAGGAGACTAAAAGTTACTCTTTGGTTTTGGGACGATGCCAATATATATTTGGAGTGAGGCTGTGCTGGTTGATGTGCGATACTTGCATGATGCTGTTGTGCTTGCCTGTTACTCAGGTGTGATCGCTCTAAGATGTTTTTGGGCTTCAAGGTACATGATTTGCCTAACTTGGTGGTTAGTCCAATACATGTACGATTGTGATCTGAGATTACTGTGATCTGAGTTGCCCTGGTTGCTAATATGCATGAGTTATTGATAAGTGTGACTTATGTCTTTGCTATCTACCTGCAAGTGTGGATCTGTATTGGAGCATTGTTTGAGTGGCCCCATGTGCAGCCCTTTGGGATGCTTCTGACCTCTCCGGTACTACTTAGGTATACCTTAGTATGCGTGGTACAAATCTGCTCTTGAAGGCGCTAACAAAGCATAAGTTCTGGAGGTGTTGACAGCACAACTCAATTATTCACTTATTGTGCCTCGTAAATGCAGTACTTCATTACCTGCCCCTTGTGACTAGTTTTGGTTTTGGTATCATAGTGTAATACTGAAATTAAGGGACGGATGCAGATCTAATATCCTTGTGGCCTTCCTTATGAGCATAAAATTGTATTTCATTGTGTTCCCTTGCTTTTTTGGCTGTAGTTCCTTTAGTTGACCTAATTGTCATGATTGCAGGTTGGGAAGCTCATTTCTCTTCCCGATTTATCATGCGGGATTGATCGGATTGCTTTAGTTCCTTCTCTTTTTATCTTAACCTCTACCATGAATGCAGTTCTCCTACCCTCGTACATTTCTTAGCCCATATTTAACATAATTGGACAAATACGAGTGTAACACACAAATATATATATATATATATATATATATATATATATATTGGAATGAACACACACACACACATATATATCACCCAGGAGGCGTCGCGATAGGTACTTTGCTGTATATTTTAAAGCTGTTATAATACATATACTTTGTTGCATATTTTAAATTATTGTGATATATATACATAAGCCATTGCGAGATAATTCTGTTACGAGTCATCGCGAGAATGCCTTCGTGAGCCGTCGTGAGATAATGCCTTTATGAGCTAAATTATTTTGTTCTTTATATAAAAGTGCTAGGTCCCCGTAGCGCATCCGTCTATTATAGTTTTCAACCATAGATTTTCTTAACTCAATATAAAGTTTAACC
The DNA here is from genome assembly GCA_030765085.1 of Allium cepa. Classification (NCBI taxonomy): domain Eukaryota; kingdom Viridiplantae; phylum Streptophyta; class Magnoliopsida; order Asparagales; family Amaryllidaceae; genus Allium; species Allium cepa. Next base: position 851,373,859 of record CM060940.1, on the reverse strand, counting down.
TTAGGTAATTACTTTTATTTGGTCAAAAACGGTATAATGGCAGTTTTGTAATTTGTTAAAAACCGATTGTTGCTCTTTTAAGCAATTTCTTTTCACCTAATCCAATTTGTTGCTGGATTTCTACTTTCCAATTCTCTTATCATTTTAGAAACTTTTCATAAAATGTTAACCATACAATCTACTCAATCAATCAATTAATTTTTTCATAATTAATTACCATTTTCCTTCACTAATTAATTCATATAAAATAGAAATTTAATGTGAACTATCCTAAAAATTCATCAAAAGTCTCTTTTATCATTTCATAACTTTTGGAAAAAATTTGGACCAAATAGTTGATATTCTTATTTTTAATAATCAATTTTAGAATTTTGACCATTTTCTCACTTAGAAAATTCATAAGATATTTATATTAATTCCCAAAATTACGAAATTTAAAACCCATCTCCAAATTAATAATTCTGATATCATATCAAATTTTAGATCATTTGGAGATCAAACACTTAGTTTTTGACAATAATACTCTTTAGGAAAATTTCTATAAATTTGATAATTAATATCCAATCATCTGAAAATCCATATCCATTATTATTCAATCCAAATGCAAGATGTGAATATCCAAAATTTCGGATTTATGGCAAATAAAATTTTAAAATGCATAAAAACATGAGATGGATGCATATTATTCGCCTTAGCACTTGTTGAAAAGATGAAATTTGCCTTAGCCTTCTCATTCTTTTCTTCTTGAATTCCTATTGGTTCCTCTTAATGGTGGTCGGCCTTATTTTTCTATGTTTTAGGTAAAGAATGAAATGAACAAGGGATAGGAGAGAGTGATATGTTATTTTGTTTTCCCCTTTTACCCTTCCTTACTCGTGTATTTATATTTTCTATTAAAACATTTTCTAAAATTTATTCTTTAAAAGCCAAGCTAATGAATTAATTTGTTTGGCAAATCCCGTATTTCTTTACTTCACATTTAACTATCTCATAATTAAATATCTAAATTATACACTAATATGTAAAAAATTATGGGTGTTACATTAGTTCAATCGAAATGTAAGAGTAAAACATTGTGAAAGATAACACATTTAATACGATTAATCATAATAAGGATCTTATTGTAGCGCTAGACTCAGAAACACAAGATGGGTCAAAGATTTTGATCATTGAAACGTCAGTTTACATAAAGTGTAGTTTATTTGATATCCATAAGGATGACCGAATGTACTTCTGTAAAGAATTCGTTACGGTCTTATAGTAAGGATTTCCTTTTGAATTGTTCGACCATTTAGAGATATAAAAATGTACGAGTGTGGATGTAACTTAAGGCACAGTTGGAATGAAGAGTGAATGGTCACTTCTACTTCATGGACAGACATTAGAAATGAGAATTGTATAGAATCGTAATTACTACTTAACGTGGAATGAGAAATATGATTTCTATTTCAAAATGTATTTTCATATAGAAAATTGTTTTATATGAGATTTATTTCTTTGTGATTAAGATATTTGATCTGAAACTATTGATTGTAAACTACTTACTAGTAAATGAAATAAATAACCTAAGTGCTTAAGTAAAGATTTGTATGTCGTGCACTATTATAGCAGTGACAGAAATAGTGAGAGAATAGCTTGTGACACTTATAAATGAATGCATCAAGATATGAAAATTTATTTTTTTAAACATACCAAATGTTATTTATGGAATAATAATTGTTTTCAGTATTGACTAAAAATAGATATAGTTTATTTCATGAATATTCATTATAAGATAAAACTATAGCAATGGTATTTGTTTTCATAACAAAAGTGGTGCATTAGAAAACACAGAAGTATCTAAAATTTCTACAGTAATTTTGGAATTATGGACTAAACCACAATTTTTAGAAATAATACTTTAATCATATGATTATGAATCATATGGTACTGATGAATTTATCTTAATTTATTAAGAGCAAAGCACTCAATAAGTTGGAACATCGTAAGAGTTGGTGAACTCTTTGGATAGATACATATAGATGTATGCGGTTCAAAGTCTATTGTTATTAAAATAGACCCACTTACTTCGCTACATTCACGAATGAATTATCATAATAATGAATATGTGTATTTGATACACAAGTAGGGTATTTAGGATAAATTAATTGAATACAAAACAAAAGTAAAACATAACATTCAAAAGAAATAAAAAGAATTTGATTTGATCAAATAAGTGTAATTATTAGAAAAAGGTTCAAAAGTACCTAGAAACGAATAAGATTCGGTCTTAAAAGTCACCCTACCCTATAATACATAATGATGTATCAATAAGGAATAATCAGAATTTGTTGAACAAAGTACGATTGATAATGAGTGAAATTGAGCTAACTTCTTGTTGTACGGTCGCGTACTTAAGAGCAAGTGCATAAGGTTAAAATTAAATTCATATAAAACATAGTTTATGAGATCATATAAGATATGATTTTATAAGAAACCTCTACATTTCCAAGGTCAAGGAGTTAGCAGAATCTGTGAGTCGAGAGACTACACATAATACTTGTTTGTAAGGGATCATGCATAGATCACCCCAAAGAATATTTGGACCGACCAAGATTGATGGTCAACTTATGTTATGAACATAAGTTTCATAAACTAAAACCATATCAGTTGTATATATATATATATATATATATATATATATATATATATATAGATATATAATGGCAATTTATAAAATGTTGATAAATGCCTACTTCGTTGCATTGAGAAATAATTGTTGTTTCAAGAAACCCCAACTTTATGATGAAGGAATTTCTTTTATAAATTATTAGTAGTAAATGGATTTGGATACAATCCAAAAAAAAACTGGTTACGAAGGATGGAATTAAATTAATCAAGCTTAAACCGATAGAACCAATTAGAGTGCCTAATAAGAACGCTTGCGCATTAAAAGAAACTATGATTTTTCTAATCGACATTGAGATATGAACTACCTTAGTGTCAATAAGACATAAAAATAATGACTTCTATATGAAATGATGTGCAGATCTTGGATAGAGTCAAGTATATTATCAAAATATGATTTTTATAATTATACCTAAAGCGATATAATCCATCGACTGTTGATGTGTCTTTGAGATGAAGATGGTGTGGTTGGAATATAGTCAGCAACATTGGTAAGTATAACACTATAAATTTCAATTTTTGAAATTAACGTAATAGATTCATCATTCAACGTACTTAAGTTAGTTTGGATTTTAAATTATCGCTTCATATATGTTGATGTCAAAAATGGCACAACACCCAAATTTGATCTGTTGTAGGATCAGATCTAGCAGAAACAATAAGAAAGTGCAGAAAAACGTAGAAAAGAAGAGAGACAAAAGATTTTTATAGTGGTTCAGCAATCTCTGGCCTATGTCCACTTTTTAGTTTTATCGACTATGGATTTTACAAAGATTTAGAGTCACTAGCACAAGGAATTGGTAGGTTCTTAAGCATAGAACTACTAAAGTATCTTCCTAGATGACTATTGTGAGGGAGAGATAGGAAATAAAAAAGATCTAGATTATGAAAATGGAAGAAAGATCCTTGGTTGCCATAGGACTGGTATTTATAGAAAACCGATTTACAAATCCAAGAGCCCACATAGCATGAAGTCTAGATGCAAGCCCATAGGTGCACGAGAGAATACTTGGCCCAATCTCCAAGAAAGACCTCTCGGTGCCGAGAGGTTTGTTTTGGTGCAAACATATTCCTCTCGCTTAATTTGCTCTCCTATCTCTGGTTCGATGTATTCCAATCTTTTTTTCCATAGAAGTTAAGTCGTTCTTGACAATTCCCTTAATCCCTCTTGTCTTGTCAGTTTTCTTTATTTTCTTCTTATAATACCATAGAGTTGTTCATCTATTATCTGGTAAAAGCACTTGACGATCATCGCTTGAAATAGTTGGTTGATCACAAGAGGATTAAGGGGACCAAAGAGCAATAAAAAGCTCTCGGTACTGAGAGGTCTCATTTTCTCCAATGAAACTGCAACTTCTTGAGTTCCTTCTTCTAGTCCTTCTAAATGTGTTTCCAAGTTCGTGACTCATTTCGTCTTCATTTCATCCTTCTACTTTTAGCCAAAAATCTGTTTGGTCAAAAACCCGGTTAACATTTACCCTCCCGAGTACGCTTTTGTTGAGAAAAAAGCATGCTCTGGATCAAGACATGTTCTGACTCGTTGCCTCTTAGTTTTGGTTGGTTGTTTTGGAATTACTTTGAAGAATTGCTTTTAGGTGATCGATACTCTTTTAACTGCTTTGCATGGTTAAATTGCACTCTCCATGCTAAAGAACAAGATTTACGCTTCGAAGATCGTACCATGCCTTAGTCTAGTATGCTCTTTACTCCAACCATGCTTTCTCATTTTTTTCTTTATGATTTCCTTTTCGTACCTAGACCTTTCCACTAAGTGCCCTATGTCTCATGATTGAACTCTTCATCAATCATCTCACCACCTTGAACCACTCACTGCCGACCTTAGATAGCTACCGCTGTTCACTTGAGATCGTCGCCGACCATCGTTTGTTGTTGCTCCTTCCCAAATCACTCGGGTTTGGTTCCTTTGCAAGTGCTTTTTGCCAACTCCTTTGTTTCCAGATCTCAATTCGCCTTCAAGGTTTGCGATGCTTATTTAACATGGCGATGGTGTTGGTGGCGATGATTCGGGTTGCTTTTAATGAGCTTGCGTCTTTGAATTCCAAACTTGCTTCGATTGACCCTAGTCAAGACTTAGCCAATTTCACGTTGCAGCCCAAGTGCCAACATAATGGTTCTCTTCCCAAGGACGGTCATGTTGGATGGGTTCTATCACTCGAATGATTCCATTGCTTCTATCCTTTGAATGACTTAGTGGCATGGCACTTTCGATGTTTTTGCAAAGAAAAGCCTCAATGTCGCTCCAAACAGTAGTTCCGTTATCAATTCTCATCGATAACGGGTAAAACTCGATGCACAATTTTATTATGTGGGACGGCTCATTTTTCTAACGCTAGCGAATTATCTACACAAGATGGTCTGTTCATCATGTACAAGACACGTGATTCATACTTCATAGACTAACACTTATGCTTTCCCCAGTCAATGCTCGGTATTCGATTGGTCAACACACGTCGACATCCTTTAGTTTTTAGGCATTGGTCATATGGGTTCGACTTTTGAAATAAAGCATACCGACCATGTTGAATGCCAATTTTTCCTGTTTAGTATGACTCGTCGATCACCACACCTTCAAACTGATGTTAGGGCGTCTACTCCTCCCGAAGTCGAGTCTACAACTGTGCAAACTTCTACTTCTATACCTTCTACAACTAGACGGACAATCACCAAAGAGCTTCAGAGGATGGTCGTTCCATTCAAGAGGTACTTCCTCCGGCACATAAGTATATTGGTTTTTGGGTTTTGGATATTATAACCAAAAAGATGCCCACCATCTTATCTAAGAGAATGCACTAGAGTATATGCTACTAACATGGGATTATTGAAGGTAAGTTTAAGATCTTACCGTTTGGAAGTGTGGCAGTTCTTTTGGTCATATAGTCTGTATTTTCCTTCTTGATGCAAACAGCCGTGTTGGTGCAGGATCGGCCCCCATTGTATCTTGTATATACTGAAGTAATGAAGTTATCACTTTCTTTGCTCCCATGCATTTAAAGCGCCTAGCAATTCCATAGCGAATAATATGCAAAAATTATATCAGGGATAAAGCGGGGAAATAGCAGAAAATAACGGAGGTGCAAAAAGCTTCGTTAGATATAAAACCAAATATTTAAAATTATTTTATTCTCATTATCACATTATTTGTGTAGGAAAAAGAAATATTATTTAATCATCCATAACAAAATTGAAGAATATAATGATTTATGCAGTTCATATTTGGTCACTACAATAGATTTCTAACTTATGTTGAGCACCTATGCCTTAAAATTATATCTATACCCTAACTTTATTGATTTGCTTTAAAAAAGAACCACTCAAATCAACATTTTTTATTAATTTTGTTAAAGTGGGTGCTAAAAATCCTTGATTTAGTGGGTGTAGTGGAAAATAGCAGGGTTAAAAACAGATCTACCGTTTAATAGTGCTATATTGAAAATAATAGCAGTCGAAGAGTGCTATGCGCTATAGCGGAGATTTTACGGGGATTTAGTGGGGCTTTAACTACACAGCTTTGTTCCATTTTATTTTCCACACTTTTATATGCTATACTTATAATATAACTACCTGTGTATATAATATAATTGCTGGTACTGCAATTTTTCATATTATATATAGCCAGTGCCTATGCAATGTGCTTATTTATTGCAACTCTATGCATATCAATAATATTTCTTCAATTGCTAAGGTTATGATCCATCATTTAGCTATGTCTATTATTGTCAAGGTGTTCTGTTGGTGGGACAGAACGATGGTAGACCAACTCCGTGGTCATTTCAATTTTGAACAGGTTGAGTTTAAGTTCACCTTTTTTGGGCTGCAAATAGTGTAAGTTTCATGTTGCTCCCTTTTGCTGGGAGCGTCAATCGCATTAGTTACCTCTTGTTTATATATTTCTATCGCGAACTTGATACCTTTCATGGAATTAGTTTTTCCAAGTGCCAGTTTCTAGGCACTAGTAGGAGTTGAGCATTATTGTGTAAATTATCCAATTTCCCCCAGTCCAATCGCGCTTTCCAAATCCTGATTCTGGATCGATGGATTTTACTAACATACTAACACCTCTCCAGGGTTCTTCACGTCTATCCTTGCTTATCTTCAGCTAAGTGTGTCTTGCCAGGATACTAGCACTATCATGGAAACCCAGTGCGTACGCCAGTTAATGATTTTGGGAATTGACAATTCAATTTCTTGATTTCGATCATGCCATCTCGATGCTGATATACTTCAGGTAACAGCCAACACCTTTAAGCTGGGGCTGAATTCTTCAGTCGACCTTCGCGTGGTCAGTCCTTATTAACGTTGCATATCTCCAGGCAATGGTAAATTCCTAAAGTTCGAGATTAAATTATTCGATCAAATCCTCATACCTTCCTGACGTTGCCTATCTCTAGGTGATGGCACATCCTTGTTCGTGTTTGATCGAGTTTCTTTCAACCAACCACTAACCCTAAATAATCCAAGTTCCGTATTGTGCCCTGTTGCAATAAGGTAATAGTTGGAACATTTACATTCCTATCTACATAGTTTCGATGTGTGCTTTTCCCTATTTATGAGACTTATAACTTCCAATGCCAAAATTCAGGCATTGATGGGATAGAAATATCGTGGGGGGAAATTATCCGAGTGTCCCTAGTCTACGTGTGTTTTTCCTATCCTGATCTTAGATCAGGAGAGTCTAATAATACTTTTTTTCAAGCCTTCATGACCATCCTCGCTTATCCTCAACCGAGCTGGTCCGGCTTAGTCAATAGTGCGGTCATTGGAATCCAGTCGGACATCAGTTTTAATCCCCAAAAACTAATGCATGAATTATCTAATTCCAAGTATCCTTTCCTAAAGCTACTATTTTTTGGGCCATAACCAAATTCCTGACGATTGTGGCTGAAGATCTAGTCATGTACTAGTTTCTATCTCCAGAAACTAGCATATTGATGTTTTGGTTCCAAGAGTTTCATCTTAATGTTGCTTGTCTTCGAGTAATGGAAAAATCCCTACAAGCTAGAAACGAATTATCTGATCGATCCCTCTGTTATTTCTTGGTGTGCTAGCTCGACTTATCGGACGGCCTTGAAAACCACTATAAGTGAACATGCCCATCTTCGGAGAATGGCAAATTCCTACGAGTCGGGAACGAATTATCTGATTGATCCTAAAAGATTGGTTCAAGTTATCCGATTGACCTAAAGTTTTTGTCCATCCTAGTGTTTCCAATCTCCAGACCACAACGGATTCCTAAAGGTTAGAGTTTTCCTTCCTAGCATCGCTTATCTTCGGGCAACCCAAGATTCTTGAATGATTGGGTTGTCGCACCTTTTCCTTCTTGCCAATTTTCAGGTAACGATGGTTTCCTGAAGGTTTGATTGGATGGGGAAAACTTCTTTGATGACTCGCATTTAGAAATATTTAAGTCGACAATAAACCACACATGTCCAACTCAAACAATCTAAAAGACAGATAATCAATGGGGTTTTATTAAGAAAAAGAAAAGAAGAAAATAACATAGAATCTCGCAGCGGAATGACGAAATATTATAATCAAATAAACAATTCATGAAGCTGTTTACACTATATATTTGATTATACTTTTACAACATAAATCAGAGTTATACATACAATAGAGAAAAAATAAAAAAATGCGGCAGAACAACAAGATGCAGGGAATAATAATCTTTAAAGCACTAAAACTCAGTGATGACCCGGGCGTAAAGTAAAACAATACACTCGAGTTAGAACTAAATATCCTTATATAAGTCAAATCAGTATCACATATAACAGGAGTGTAATAGTGTCAAAGATGTTTACGGGGTTTTACATCTCCAACCCAATGTACAACATGCGTGCAATAATTTAAGAGATGTTACGGGATTTTCCATCTCATAAGGATATGTCGAAATATTTATATAGTAAAATACGATGCATATGTAATGTCTATTCAATAATACTAAAAAAATTCCTAACGTTAAGGCTTTACATTAATCCCTCTTAACGTGTTTTTAAGCATTATCGTACAGTTTGCATATAACACAACCAATAGAACATCGGTAGATAGGGATGCACCGTGATATGACAACACTAAACCAAACTCGTAGTGGTCTTGTATAAGGATAAAATATGACAAGGCATGTGAGGTAATGCTCAAGGTAATATGCTACCAATTCGAGTCCCCTAGCTGGTGGTAACACATCACTGCAACGACTGCCCACCGAATTCACCCATCCCATATCGAGTCAAAGGGAGGTTATCCCAAATCAAGGTGCACCAGTCAAAATCAGCAACAAAATTAATAGTATGGACCGAGTCCACAAGAAAAATCGAAGAAAAGGTGTCCAAAATGGGGTAGCTAGCCCATTTGGCGTGGTTTAAGCATTCTATTTTGGTCATTTCAACTTGAAACAAGTGTCGAGGCTATCCATCATCGTTCTCTTTCTTCAAATTCAACGACGTATACCAAATCCAACCACTTTATTCTAGATTCTTCTCCGCATACACAGTTGTTAAAGTGGTTCCAACATTGATAGAGAGTATGCCAATAATCGGTCCTAGTCTGTTTAACAATCAAACGTCATTTTACACACCAGTTGGTTCTTTTACATTTCGAAAACGAATCATATTTGATATCAATATCATATTCGCTTCAAAATATCCTTCATTTCAAAATTATCATATTTATTTCATATGCCATATTCACTTCAAAATATCATTTTATTCACTATGAAATCAATTTCTCTTCAAAATCATTAAATTCACTTCGAAATCAATTTCATTTCGAAATCAGTTCGATTTCAACTTAGGATATAACTTCATTTTAACCACATTCGTATTTAAATGAACGATTTAAATATAAATAGTTCCCAACTTGATAGTTTGAATTTTTTTTGAAAATATTTGAACAGTTAAAATAGTTTAGATATTAAAATAGTTTGACGTAGTTTGGAGATTGAAATAGTTTGATATCTAAAATAGTTTGAGTCGGGAAAATGATTTATATATTATCATGGTTTGAAAATTTAAATAATTTAAAATTTTAAAAAGATGAATTTTAAAACAGTTTATAGTAAAATAGTTTGTAGTGAAAATAGTTTCAAATTTAAACCGTTTCTTTCCATTTCCAATAAATCTGGACTCAGGTCAAAATATCAACCAAAATGATTCAACTTCAAATCTTCCAATTCAAATCATCTTCGATCTCAAATTAATTTAAATCAACTGAATTTCGATTTCAATTCAAATCAACTTCGATTTTGATTTCAATTCGAATTTGCTTTAATTCGAAACATTCATTTTCAACTTCAAACTCGATTCAACAATTAGATTCAATGATTTAAGTTTCAATACATTTCTTATTTTAAACCATTTCAATTTATATAAATTTTAAGTCCAATTTCAATTTACCAATTTAATTCACTTAAATCAAATTAAACTTCGATGCTCAATTTAAGATTCCCATCTTTAAAATAATTCAATTCTGAGCTCAAATTTGAAATATCCATTTTTATCACTTCCACTTGGATAAATTCGAAGTTCATATAAAACTTCAAACCTTTAAAATAATTCAATTTCCATAATTCAAGTCACATGTCGATTATAACTTCAAATTTCAAATTAAATTCTTTAATAATTTCTATTAACAAATTTCAACTCCAACATTTCAAAGCTCGGCTTCGAAAATAATTCAATTCCATAAATTCAATTTTGTTTCTTTAAAACAACATCATTTAAATAAATTCAAATTCAAGAATTTAAAAATGTTTAAATGTAACCAATCCGATGTCCGAATATATTTTTCTATCCTATGGCGAAGTGATCATTTATTTTAATTTAATTTCAGGGATAGATAAATATCATTTCAATCCAAATCAAAGTGTCATAGGTATATATTGTTAACAAGAAAACTTGTCAATACCTCAAAGTGAAGTTTGAAGAGAAAATGATTCCTTCGAAACTGCTTTTCGAAATAGGTAAAGGTAGCTTGTATCCTTTGATTAGGTAAACATTGTTGAAAGTACCACTTTAATACCTTTTGATACAGTCAAAAGGATAACCACCCTTTAGAAATTCCTTTCGAATTATTTGATTAGTGACTCTGTCGGAACCACCTTACGAAGTAGTCAAGGTGGCTTAAGGTTGGGACTTAATGGTTTAAGGGAATCTAGTTAAACTGAAAGGGATTCGACTTCATCGAAAGGGCGAGCTCTTGTTATCTTGAGGTTTTGAGCTGAATCTCAATGAATATACGTATGCTAGGAATTTTGACTTGATCAAAAGGTAACCTTTCGATTAGATTGACATCAGATGATCAAAACTGTATGCAATGAGAATCTCTAAACAGTTGCATAATTAAAATTATCATAATCTTCCTTTTATTGAACTAGCGATGTTCAGAATGATCAAATCCTCAATTTGGAAATTAGGGTTTACAAGCTTCAGAAAGTACAAGTAAGAAGTGAATGAAATCGGATCCCCAAAACCAAACCCCTAGGGTCTTATTTAGAGGTGCGGGTTGGCACCTATCGGCCCAATGCTTTCAACATGGTCGAACGGGCTGCTTTTCTACTTTCGTGTGCATCCTTTGAATCATAGCTTTTGACCTAGTCGAAAGGATTATACAGCCATCCTTCCCTGCCGCTGAAGACTGGGCTTCCCTCTATCTTGCTTTATTCCTTTCGACTTCATCCAAAGGTGTATTGCTTGATTGCTTCTGACTTCATTGAAAGGTGCCGCCTGATCACTTTCGACTCCATCAAAAGGTGTATAATGCGCTCTTCACTCATATGTTTATATGACATGTAAATTGTCATGCATTTTTGCCTTCGACCCCATCGAAATGTGTGCTTTGTGGGCTTCGAACGAGTTGAAACACTGCTGAGAGATTAACTGTAGAAGACTCCATTCCAAAGCATTCTATCTATCTGGCACGGAACCCTATCTCCCTGTGTTTGAGAGAATTATGCAGAATTTCTATTATCTTCTCTTTATAGGTGATGATGGCTTTAACCAATTCGAAAGGGTCGTATTGCGAAAGGGTTGATTTGGCCTAACATTCTTCCGGTGGAGGTAAATAAAGACGAAACTAATCATTTCGAATGGCTTGGCACACATGTAGAAGGTATGTTAATCGGTGCCTTCGAATGGTACTTTTGGACCACTTTGAAAATTGTAAACCTGTTAACCATCGCCTTCGAAAGGCATCATTCGACCTCATCGAAAGCACTTATTTAATGTTTTCAGAGACCACTTCTAATGCCTTCTGATCCTCATCAACGCTCTTGCTCTTTCTTTCATACTTCCTCTCTTGAGAATATTTTATGGATAACATTTAGCCCTCCTCCCCTTAGTATGAAAGAAGCTTTTGCAGGACAAAATTCCAAAAATTTATTTCAAACTGCTCAAACTCCCACGAAAAGCTTTTTTTCGTTTTCCTACAAAACATATAATAACTTTTATTAGGATCATAACTTTATTATGAGACCTAAATAGGTAACTTCATAATTCAAGATACTATCTGATAGTATTGTTGAGAAGTGCATTCAAATAAAAGTAAGACCAAATCCTTTTAATACTAATAGAAATATGAAATGATATCACTTGGTCCGTAGTCGTTAATTTAAGTAAATAAACCTTCCCAAAAAGGCCATCGCATACCCCAAATCCTGTGTTCTTGGGTTATGTTATTCTTCAGCCATTGGGGATTAATTCCTTGCTTTTGGCGTTTTACCTTGTTTCTTTGTTATAATTTTATTTTCTTCCATGCACTGTATACTATTGATTTTCATTCGTTCATTAACACATTGTCAAATGCTTAGGTATTGATGTTGTTCGGTAATATGAAAATAAAGGGTTCTTATTTCCTTTTACAATAACTTTCTAGCAAGAATAATAAAAGTCTGTTTGATATCAAGAAATTCTTATCCAAAATCCCTATCTAATATTTTTTGTGGGAACGTTAAATTTTCAAATAAGCTTGAATACAGAATCTCAAAATTCATCAAGCAAAATAATAAATCCAAAATTCACTGGGAAATTCATAACTCATCATGAGAATTCAATAAAGAGATTAAGAATTCATGGAAATAAGAGATTAGTGAGAAATCATCATGAAAGTCCAATGGGAAACCACGTACATGAAACTCACAAATCATCATAAAAGTCAATAAAGAAATTTAGAATTCATGAAACCAGAAATCTAGTATAAAGTCATCATGAAAATTCAATAAGAAATCTAAGAATATGAAATTCACAAATCATCATGAAAATCGACAAGGGAATTTAGACTTCACGAAATCAGGAGTTCAATAACAAATCTTCATGAAAATCCAATGAGGAAACACATAATATGAAATACATAAATCATCATAGAAATTAATAAGGATACCAAGTTCACAAAACCAGAAATTCAGTATGAATTCATCATGAAAATCCAATAAGAAATATAAGAATATGAAATCCTTAATAATCTCGAAAATCAATAAAGAAGTTTAGAATTTTGAAATTCAATGAAATCTTTATGAAATAAACCAAGGAAATTGAAAGCTCGTAAAGTCAAAAATTTGTCAGGATCTCATCTAGCAAATAAACTATTTCAAGATTTTATTTTGTACAAGTATGAGGTTAGAAAACTTTTCTAGTAATGGTAATCTAGGTAGACCCAAGTAAAAGATCATTAATCCTATCTGGCCCTAATTTTTAAGTTCTACCTAAAATGTTATGCTAGAAATTTATTTTAAATTCATTCCTTGAATAGTAGTAGGGATTCCATTGTTCAAAGATAAGTATCCTCTTAAAAGATATGTAATTCCTAATGTGCCTATAAGTTAGTAGTATTATTGTTATATTGGAGCCACGTAGTTCCGTAAAACCATGCAGTCATTCAGAATAGTAGTTCTGTGGTACTAGTCAGCCATTCGGAGTAGTAGTTCCATAGGACTAGTTAACCGTTCAGTAGGTAGTTCCATTCGATTTTCCAGCTTTTCAGCTGTTCTACCATTCATCGGGTAGTTCCATTCAGTTGACTAGCCATTCAGCAGTGCAAGCTTCGTTTGACTAGTCGGTCGTTCAGGAGTGCATGTTCCATCCTACTACTTGGCGTTCAGCAGTGCAATGGTCTAAATAACATATTAATATATATATATATATATAATATAGACTCTTCTGTCCTAAAGGATTACCTTATTTCTAAGGATTCAAGAGGGGTTTACTTAATCTATTCTTCGAATGAAGTCACTTGTATCTTTATAGTAAAACTTAGTTATCTGTTCCATTCCTTTAGCCTTTGTATAGATCTTTGTTTTCCATCTTATGCTACAGATTTCTTTACCCAATTTCTTGTCTCGTATCTCCTTTTAGGATGAAAGTTTCTTAATTCTTCGGCATGGAAGCTATTTTGCAGACATCATATGTTTCGAAGGTTGCTAGTGGATATTTTGTGTTGTTTTATTATGGTTTTAGATTCCTTGTCCGTTCCTAGTTATAGCGTTGGTCATCTTTATCCTTTTGCCTATGTCGTACCCCTTTTTTCAAGTTTTATTTTTTTAGATTTCTTTCTTTAACCTTTGTTCCAGTGGGTTTTGAATTTTGTTCTGAGTTGCAAATATCTTTGTCTTTCTTTATTTACTTGGTGCCCCTCTAGACCTGTAACAACCCGTATATTTGGACCATTTAAATTGACAATAATCCACACCTGTCAACTTAAATAATACAAAACACGAATCATTATGGGATTATGAATACATAAATGCAAATGAGAATCAATACGACATCACAGACACAGAACAGTCACAAAATAATGTAGTGGAAAATACATCGTCATAATAGCAGTTCATGAAGCTACTACATGAAGTTCAACAATGTCTCAACATAAGGTGACTGAAAGGAAATACATAAATGCCCAACAGGCTAGTACATCAATACTGGAATAGAAATAGACGAATAAAGATAAATGCTAAGTCTTCAGCATCTTCAACCAACCTTGATAAGCAACTGGATAGCTTTAGACTGACCCAAGCATATACAAAAAGAAACACTCGAGTCAGGACACAAAATCTTATGCAAGATAATCAATTGTAGGGAATAAAGTCCATAACTCAAAGACGAATAAAATAACATCTCTAAGGGTCCGATAAACTATCTATATATAGAATAGAATACGATATGTAGATAATGTCTAATCAGTAAAGTGCGATATTAAAATAGCGTTAAGGCGTTACCATAATTCCCCTTAACACATTTTATAATTCCATAGCCAATACAGCACCGTAAACCCCACCGTAAACTAGTGGTTATCAGAGGGTACCCCATAGGTATAACACAAAACAAAGCGTAGTGGTTGAGAATAGGATAATCAGTATGACAAGGTACATGAGGCGATACCAACTAGGATACTAGTAGTTGCGTGATCCGGACTGATGTTGAGCATAGTCATCAGCTACCTCAACACCGTGAAACAACACTCCCAAATCAAAGGGGTGCACCCAAATCGAATCACAAAAGTAATAGATATGGTATCGAAGAAGTGTGTCCGCTAGAGGTGGCGAACCTCAATGGCCCGGCGCGGCTCCTGTTTTAGTCATGTCAGGGGTCATCTAATATCGTTCTCTTTCTTCAGTCAACGCGTTCACCAAACCATCCACTTCATTCTGGATCAACACTCCACGTATAATAGTTATTAAAGTGGTTTTCGGTATCGACAGAGAGTATGTCCATCTCCGATCCCGGTCTCTTTAATAACTACGTATTTATTACCCGATGGTCGGTTAAATTAACGTTTAAACAAATCAAAGTCCAAAAGTCAAGATGCAAATTTGACTTCCAAAATTTGACATTTCACGATTCAATTTATTTCAGATATTTAAAACATATTTCCAAATGCAATTTTTAGTTCAAACATTTGAGTTAACAAAAATTAAGCATTCAAGTTCAATTTAATAAGATCTAAATTTCGCTTATTAAATTTAGTTCATAATCAATGAATTCAAGTTAATGGTCAATTTAGTTCGAATCATTAAATCAAATTCTATTCATTTCAATTCATATTTACATTCACTGTTATCATAAATTCGCTTAAATCAATTTCATTAATTGAATTCCTTTTTATCAAAACTTCATTTGATTTATTTACCAATTTAATTAAATTTCTTTTTAAAGGAATCCGTTTCCATTTATTTGGTTCAATGATCTACACATCACAAATAAGTTATTTCCGAGTTACAATTCAACTCAATCCATATTCCGTTTACAATGTCCGGATTTGATTAATTCATTAAATTTAAAATCATTTAAATTTAAATTATCACTAAATCAAATCCATAAAACTTTAGTTAGTTTTGTATTCCACTTAAGTCAAATTTTCTTAACCTCAAATTAAATTTATAACAAGTTTCAAATCTATTTAATTGAAACCGAGTTTAAATCTACATCTAACAAATATAACAAACTTTTAAATTATTAAATTCTAAAACTTTACTTGTTTCTAAATTTCATTCCAATTATTCAACTTACTTAACTTTAAGTTTTCCTAAATCAAATTACAAATTTCTCACTTTTAAATTTGTCAATTCATTTTAATCAATTAAATAGATTTATTAATCCACTTCAATTAAATCCATTAATTTACTTCAATTAATCCATTATGTTCGTTGCTTAATTTCAAACAAATTGTTAAGTTCATTCCTTAATTTCAAATAGATTTCAATTTCAAAATGATCTTGTTGACCAGTCGGGTTTCTTATTTTAATTAGCTATCCTAGGTCAAGTTATTTAATTAGGTATTTATCATTTCAACCCAATAACATTCAATAAATAAAAGAAAATCTAAGCATAGCAAAGGGAACTTGCAGTGTGATAACTGGGATGGTGTCAAAGTAAATAAACCAGCAATAGCAACCATACGTAACAGTTCAACAATTTATTTAAATAATCCCGAAATAATCGTATTAATCTACATTTGTTTTTTTGGCAAAGCCAGCGGGGTTAACTGGTCCCCTACCAGTTTATTGCAAACCAATAAAAGTTACAGATGAAGGACAAAGATAAACATAGAAAAGAAAGAACAAAACAAAACCAAACACAAAGAGCTAAAAAAAATAAAATAAAAAGGGACTTAGTCTCTTTCCCAGAGATGTAACATTTCAACTGAATAACCAGATTGACAGTTCTTTATTTGGCAAAGAATAGCATTCTTCACCTCTTGCCAAAGAGCATCACCATTTTTTCTCTGATTTTCAAAAAATATAGTATTCCTCTCTCTCCAGATAACAGACATATAAATCTTCAAGCAGTTAGCAAGCATCCTTCCTTTTACATCTTTCTTCTTGCCAGATTTTAAGAAAACTCCCCACACTTCAGTAGTGCTAACTGGCAGTAACCTAATGCCAGCTTTATTCCAAATACCAGTGATGATATATAGGAGAGCAGGGCATTCAAAATAAATGTGATGAGCAGACTCATCAAAATTATCACAAAACAGACACTTCAGTGAGCAACTCATGCCATACTTGTTCAGTACATTTCTAGTAAGCAATGCTTGGTTTATCACTTTCCAAAGCATCAAGTTATGGTTAGGTTGAGTATCAGAAGACCAAATGACACTGTTCCAAATAGCAGAAGGCAGTGGGGCTGTGTCAGTGATCTGATTGAAAACACCTTTAATTGTATGTTTCTTCTTGTTCCATGTCACATAGTCATGATGTGCATCAGGCTTGTAAAGTTGTATCATTTTTTCCCACAGCTGTCTTATATGTAAATTACTGTTATAAGGAAGCACCAGTTTCCCATCAAGTATGTAATCACTTGCCTTAGCATTCATTTGTATACCAGTCTGCACAATCTGGTTATAATCACACAGGCTGGATAGAATAATACCTTCACTTACCCAAGGATCATACCAGAATTTGACAGTAGAATTTTGATTGACTGGGTATTTGATCATTTTTAGTACCACATTCCTCAACTTAAGTATATTTCTCCATATCCATCTACTATTCTGAGGAATATCCATGCACCAAAAAAACTTTCCTTTTAAATTGTACTGCCTAGCCCATTGTACCCATAAACTTTCCCTATTGCTGATTATATCATCAATATGCTTGCTCATAGCTGCTGTATTCCAAGTCTTGACATTTTTAACTCCAAGTCCTCCCAAATATTTAGGAACTTCAAATTTAGAAAAAGAAACTGGCAAAACTTTTTTGTTATGTATGCTACCAGTCCAGAAAAATCTGCTCATGGCAGACCTGACCTGATGTAGTAGTCTAGAAGGAAGTATCATTGCACGTGCCCAGTAAACAAGGGAGGCAAAAACAGTAGCTTTTATTAGCACTAGCCTACCACTTTGAGATAACTTCCTATTTTCCCAAGCTTTCAACACTGAAGTGATTTTGTTGTAGAGAGGAAAGCAGTCAGCTCTAGTAATTCTTTTTGTTATCAATGGTAACCCAAGGTACTTCATATCAGAGCTCATTGCAGAGAAACCACTTGCAGTTTGTAATTCAGAAACATGTGTGTCACTAGCACCAGATACTAACAAGGAGGATTTCTGTTGATTGATTTTGAGACCAGTCATAGCATAAAAATCAAGTAGTGCCTTAGAGATGGCATTAAATGATGGAAGCTCAGGCTTGGTAAACAACAACACATCATCAGCAAACATGATAGAGGTGATATTAAGTTTAGCACACTTCGGATGATACTTGATAGCTTTCTGCTCATATTTAATTCGTAGAATAACAGTGAAAACTTCCATGACTAGTAAGAATAAGTAAGAAGAAATGGGGTCTCCCTGACGTATTCCTTTACAACTTCTGAAATTACCAACTGGTCTACCATTTATCACTATAGAGAATGAAGGAGTAGATATGCACACATAAACCCAGGAAACAAAAATTTTGGGAAATCCCATTTGTGCCATAACCCTGACTAATGAAGACCAGTGGATGGTATCATAAGCCTTAGAAATATCAATTTTGATAGCTGCCGCTTTGGTTACTTTGTTTTGGCCATATCCTTTCAAGAGTTCTTGGACCAGCAGTAAGTTGTCAATTATACTTCTACTAGGAATGAAGGCAGCCTGATTTCTAGAAACTACAGAAGGAAGGACTTTAACAAGTCGTGAAGCAAGAATTTTAGTGATGCATTTGTAGACCACATTACAGCAAGAGATGGGTCTGAATTCAGTGACAGTAGAGGGATTATTGACTTTGGGAATAAGTGCAATGTTAGTGCAATTCACTTCACCCAACATCTTACACTTATTAAAGAAATTGTGGACAGCATTACAGAACTCACTGCCCAATATACTCCAAGTTGCTATAAAGAAAACCACATTCAAACCATCAGGCCCTCCAGATGATTGTTGGTTCATAGCAAAAAGGTTATTTTTAATTTCTTCATCAGTAACTGGAGCAATAAGTGACACAGCTTCAAGGGAAGTAATGGTAGGTAGAGGTAGGGATGAAATAAGATCAAGGTCAGGGGTGAACCCATCAGAGTTACCAAGCAATGTAGTGAAATAATCAATAAATGCTCTATCAACAGTATCTGCAGTAGAACATGCTGTTCCTTGTTCATCATATATGTTATGTATATTCTCAGTAGCATGTTTTACCTTTATAGAATCATGGAAAATTTTTGTGTTTTTATCTCCTTCTGCTATCCATTTTTTGTGTAACTGCTGTCTCTTCATACTTGCTTCCATGTACAGAGCATTGTTTACCTCTTTAAAAAGTTTGCATTCCTCTTCAGCAGCTTGAACATCAAGAGGGTGCTCCATCAAGTACTCCTGTTGTTTCTTTAGCTTTTCCTTGAGATCAGTAGATAATAATGCACCAGTGCCAAAAGTTGATTTAGCCCAAAGTTTAATCTGCAGCTTAATGAATTTGAGCTTCCTGCAAAACTTGTACATTTTATTACCATAACAATTAAAATCAGAGCTTAATTTAGTTACTAAAGGAATGAATTGTTCATGTTTTGCCCAAGCATTGTAAAATTTAAAGCTTCTCTTTTCCTTATTAAAATGTTGACCAAAAGATAATATTAGAGGGGAGTGGTCAGATAAGATAGGCTGGGGGAGGAAAACAGATAATGAGGGCCAGGAAGATATAGCTTGAAGGTTGCAAAATGTATGATCAATAGTAGTGAAAGTGCGAATGCCACTACGACTCCTGTTATTCCAAGAAAACTTTGCACCAGATTTATTGACCATGATTAAGTCAGACTCATAAATGGCTTGATTGATTGGATCAAGATCATTAGCAGTTAGTGGAACTCCACCAGATTTGTCAGTATAATCAAAGCAGGAGTTAAAGTCTCCCATCACAATCCAAGGGTGGGTGGATTGTCTTAATGGTGGCAATGCATCAAAAAAAAATTTCCTTGAATTTGCAGAGTTATCAGCATATACAAAAGTAACATAGAATGATGAACGGGTATTTATGTCTTGGACGTGAAGGTGAATGTATTGCCTAGTAGAAAGAAGTGGGGATATAGAGAAAATAGTAGGGTCATAGATTACTAATATTCTACCATAAGATGCATTGTCAAGGTTGTGGTGAAAGGACCAAGTTGGATTGATGTAAGAAACAGCTCTGGAAGATAAAGCTGAATTTAGTTTAGTTTCAAGAAGACCAAAAAGAGAAATATTGTACTCACTGATTATGTTTTTAACTTGGTCAAGCTTCAAGTTGCTGTGAGCACCCCTAAGGTTCCATGATGCAATTTTTTTAAACATTAACAAGATTGAGGTTTGGTTTTGTTGTGTCTTCTCTTAGCAGATAGGGATCTCGTTTCAATGGTTCTAATGGGCTGAGATAATGGAGAAGGAGACTGAGAGAAAGAATTGGTTGGTTTTGTGACAGGAGGAGGAGCAAAAGATGAAGTGTGGGAGGTAGGATTTGAAGGCCATCCAGGCAGATCAATGGAAAAGTTGTATGGGATTGTTTGTGAGTTTGGTTCAACCACTGAGTTTACATACATTTGCTGTATTAAATTATTTACTTGTTTCTCAAAATTGGTGCACCATTCTCTATCCATGTCTGTTTCATGTGTGTCAGTGGTGTCATGCAGAACTTGTTTTCCAGAATCATTTGTTAGTTCAAGTTCAAAGCTATTTTCTTCAATGCAGACTTCATATGTGTTCTCATCAATAGTCTTATGTTTATTTTCCATTGTGCCTTCTCCATCACAATGTTCAACAACAACATTAGAGGTAACACTTACTATGTTTCCAACAGAACACTGTTTTCCTGCATTTACTTCAGTTGTTATTTCACCAACCTCAACTTCATTTATTTCCAGTACTTCTACCTCTTCAATTTCAGTTTGTAACAATTGGAACTTATTAGTAGTAGTAACAGAACAAGCTTGAGCATCATTTTTAGATTTATTCACTTCAAGTTGCAGACTTTTATTTGCCTCATTTGCATCTTTCTCAGTAACCTCTTTTTCCACTTGCTTCATTATGATATTTCGTGCCACTTCCTCACTCCCATTTCTTTTATTTACTTTGTTTTTGTTAACCTTCTGCCACACTTGCTTAATGCAATCTTGTTTCTCTTTTTCTTTCCCCTTATTCAGCCTGTTCATTTTATCTTCAGAATAACTATGCTGTTTTTTTTCTTCACATTTCTCTTCATTCTTCTCACCTTCATATTTCTTGCAGTTCTTGTTATTGTGCCCAAACTCTTTACAAAAACAACAAATTTCCGGTTTCCACAAATACTCCACTTTCACAACTTGTTCTGCCCCATCTAGCATCTTCACATTGAAACTGTCTGGCAGTTCTTTGTATGGAGTAACTTCAACTAAACATTTAGCATAGGATAGGCGCTCAAATTTTTCAGTTGATGTATCCATACATAGGAGTTTTCCAACTCTGGCAGATAACCAATTTATTCCCAATGGTGACCAAGCATACAAGGGAATATTAGTTAATTTAATCCACACTGGCACTGCTTTTATACTACTACAGGAGTTTCCTATATTTTCATCCCACTTTTTCACAATGAATAACTTGTTTCTCATAACTACCGGATCTGCCTCAGAAATCTTTTTCCTATCCTCATCATTAGAGAACTTAAATAAGAAAAGGAATCCATCTGATTTAACAGTTATCATCCCCTTAAGTTTCCACGCACGCTTGAGATAGTACAGGACAGTAGAGTATGGCAGTGGTTTATCTAGGAAAAACCCAACGAGATAATCACTCCACAAAGAACTGCCTGCCCTGACTACTTCAGCAGGTGGCACAATTGCATCCCCTTGAAATTCAAGTAAAATTTCACGTGGAACATAGGAACCAGCATTAGTTGGTCTGGCTTTGAAAAGAGTGGTCCAAGCTTTCGGCTGATTGTCAAGAGCAAGGGAAGAAGCTGAAGAGATAAAAGTAGGTGGGGTTGGTGATGGCAGGGATGTTTTGGTCAAAACACAGACAGAAATGGGTTGGGAAAGCTGAATATTGTCAGTGGCAGAGACAGGAAGAGGAGGAATGGGTGAAACAGTGTTGGTACGGGGAAGACCAGACTGTGAAGAAGGAGAAGCTGGGTTAACAGAGACAGGGGGAGGTACAAGGTACGACAGAGGGAGTAAGGGAGGAGCAGAAGGTGGCACAAGAATCGGGGAGGAAGGACAGGGCTGTAGAGAAGATAGGGGAAGTGATGGATTAGCGGGAAGGGAGAGAAGGATAGGGGCAGTCCCCATTTTTAAAAGAAAAGAGAAGGTAGAAAAATTATCTACATTTGTTATTTATGAAAATTAATATAATTATTCCTAGAATCCACACAATCATTTCATGCAGATTAAAGATTATTACATTATGGTTTTTCACTTGGTGTATATTTTCAAATTACTACATCAATCATACATTCAATGGTTCAAAGTGTAGTTAACGCTATTTCCACGTGTCGATTTATTTAACATTTAAAGGGGTCAAGTTCAACATATATAATCCATTTTAAATTGTTAACTATCCTATATCAAATTAAATTTCAAATTAATTATCGCTTATATTAACAACCAAATTCAACATCACATAGCAAATTTAGTGTCACAACTATTTACCATAAACCAACATCAAATCACAATTTATCACGTTAAATCTCTTTAAGCAATACATGGCGTCAATTAGAAATTTTAAATTCCATCAATACTCAATTTTCTTGTATAGCAATTAACAGTTTATGTGAACAATTTTAACCTCAACCATTTTAACATCCAAATTAATATTAACAACATCTATCACTTGATTATCATAGCATAATAGATTGAGTCGTGAATGAAATATTCACCTTGCATGGTTAGAGAAGATGACGAAGCACAGATACGAATAGATAAAATAGACCCTAACAAGCACGACGCAAAACGAACACAAACAAACAACGAAGCAAGATAGATTCGACAAGCGGGATGGAAATAGCTTATGCTTCCGGATCAGTAGCAGGAGCTGGAATAAAACACATAGCAACAGACCGTATGTGAGCAACCGAAAATTTCGAAACTATATATTGTTATAAACATAACAGATTACACATTCATGTTAATATATAAAATAAAGAAACAGTTTTTAAGAAAAATTTTCTGCATGAACCACACAAACAAAGACTTTGGGTTCCGAATTGGGTACGAAGGAGGCTTCGGCCGTGTTCAGGCAGTGGGGTCTTGTGAGTCGAAGAGGAGCAGTTCACCATAGGCGCGGTGGGTTGGCGTCAGGCGAGGTCGGGTCTGGAAGCAGATGGTGGCAGCGGGAACACGGGCTAGACATGGGTGGGTTCGGGTGGCGGATAGTGGCTTGGGCGAGTGGGTTGGGTAGGGGAGTGGACGGTCATTGGCGGTGCGGTGGAGGGCTGTGGGGTCGGCAATGGGTGAGGCGGGCGTGGCCATTGGGCGGAGCAGTGGACGTGTCGGGTTTCGTGAGTGGAGCAGGTGGCGGTTGCTGGCGATGTGGGTGGAGTGGGTGGCGTGACGGTGCGGCGTAGGTAGTGGGGCAGTGGAGGCAGACGTGTATAGTGGGCAAGGGGAGCGGACATGGGTGATGCGGGGCAGTGGAGGGCGGTTGCTGTAGTGGGCAGGGGGAGTGGACGAGGGTGGCTTGGCAGAGCAGTGGTCGGCGTAGGTAGTGGGCAGTGGAGGGGGAGAGGGCGGACGTGCATGGAGGAGTTTGGGTTCTGTGAGTTTCATAATCTGGGGAAGACAAAATAATAAAAAGAATGATGAAGGAGGGAGAAGAACACATACCAGAGAAGTGAGCAATTAATGAAGTGAGCAGTTAATGAAGGCAGAGGGTAGCAGATATATACAGAGAAGTTTAGAGTCCCAAGGTCAAGGCAATGATGTCCTCGGTAAACGGATGGCTATTGGGTTTCTTAGAGAGCTGAATGGTCAAAGGACTTCTAGAATTCTGAACAGTGTAGAAAGTTGGGTACCGGTTTGTGCTGCGTAACGGACCAGTTTGTACTCTGTTAAACAATTACAATTCGCAACGCCGAACTCCGATTGACGCAAATAAATATACCATTTTGATCAGCGCGACGAGCCGAATACAACGGTATGAAGATTTTGACGATTTAAGATTGTTTGCGAAGTGCTTAATAAATTGGCCGTTTGCTTGCGCGAACAATTTAACTATCAATTAAAAGCGAAATTTGACGAAACGAAATGCGCCGTCATGATCAGAATATTTTTCTTATGCAACATTGTGAAAAATATTTGGATTCGGGCAATAGAAAATTTAGATATAAAATTTAAACTAATATGTAAATGTGACGAACGAAATTTACTTCAATATTTTTCAATGAAATTTGACGTACGCCTATGTCTATCTAGACGCATTCCAAATATGAAGTTTGGATAGCAACGGAATTTGTTTGTGAAAATTCGAATTTCTACACTAAATAAGCGATTTTAAAATTTTAAACTGGGTCTGAATTTCAGGGTCGTTACAGGACCTCCCTTGATTCTAAGGGTTATAGTGTATGTTTGGTTGACCTTCTTTTAAACAGTTAATGGTAGATGCTTGATCCAACCTTCCCCCTAAGAGGTGAATTAGACGTTAGGGGTTTTGACCCTTCCTCTAGGAGGTGCTACGGAAGAACATCGTAGGCTTTTTTAGTGGTTTTGACCCTCCCTCTATGAGGTTCCTTTGGTAAGGGTTAAGAGATTTGACCCATCCTTCAGGAGGTGCTTTTGGTAAGGGATTTTTAGAGTTTTTGACCCTTCCTCTAGGAGATGCCATTAGTAAGGGTTTTTTTTAGAGGTTTTGACCTTAAAGGGCCTTTTTTTTAGAGGTTTTGACCCTCCCTCTAAGAGATGCCTTTGGTAGAGGCTAACTTTTTTTACTCATAGTGGAAATACGAATCTCAAATAAAAGACTAGGAGGTCATGATTCATAAACCTACATCTCTTAAGCGACTATAGGATTCTCTAATCTGGGTTTTTGTCAATGAACATTTGATAGCTTTAAAACTTTTCTTGAAAAAGTATGAATAGGCTTCTCCTCGACTATGGTTTTAGAAAACTTTGATATACTAAGATTGCTTGGTCAGAAATCCTTTGTGTGCATTCACTAATGCTATATAGTATTTTCGAAAAATTACACAAATCAGTTCTTAAATAGATAGACATTTTTTTCCCCATGTTATTGGGTAATTTAAAATAGTCTTTCTTTGAAGATATGTTAGTGAAATTTCTTTTAGTAGAATAGTTCCCCAAAATTAGTGTTAATGTCAATGACTGGTGAAGGATTAACAGCTGTCCGAGCTTTCATGAAAGCAAGCCTTTGTCTTGCATTGATTGAAACCATGATAGTGATTTTATAATCAGGTATTTGAGCTGCCTTTCTCAGGTAGCTAGAAATTTGTTGTTCCTCAAGAGTATGTTGAATGCCATGGATTGGTTATGTTTTTTCAACCTGTAAATACACTCGAATTTTGAATTAGTACATGACCAATTTTTAGCACAAATCAAAGTATAAGTCGGAGTACAAATCAAGTTAAAAATTTATGAAAGAAAAGAATTAATAATTAAACTAATGTTGTAAGACTTCCTGATTTGACAGGGGTCCACATTTTGAAATTGCTAAGCTACTTTCTTCAAGAGGTTTCTTCAAGTTTCTTTAATGAACTCCTTTAGGGTCCCTAACATGATCATATTCTGAATCGTTCCAGCTTACATGCGACACTTATTGTGCTTTTGTCCATTTTCTTTGTGATATCACAATAGCTTTCTCCTTTTCTAAATTCTGGCTGGCTTTGCATTTTATGAGTAGTTGAGAAACTTCAATCATCTTTTGCTACAGCGAATATGTGAGAAAGAGGTTGATCTAAGGCTACATAGTTGGATTCTAGAATTCTCTTCCAAATCCTTTAACCACCTTTTATTTTTGGTTCAAGAGATTGGAACCAGATCTTTCTTCTTCAATGTCTTGTCGGAATCTTTTCTTGTCATGGCACTTTTCATCTCAACGAATAAATTTGTTTGCACGGGAATAGAAGTATTGCAGATCTTTGCATCCATTAATATAAAGGTCTTTCCAGAAAGGTGTTTGTTTGATTAACCCTGATCGAACTGCCATAAGCTTTTCTCTATCGGTTGTACTCTATCGGGAGCACATCTCTGAGGCCGTCCAACTATCGACGAGCCAAACCGAGGAAGGTACTTGAACATATTTCAAGTGTGCTTTTATTGAAGCATTTGTTTCGAAGAGATTGCTTATATCTTCTTTTCCTCTTTGCTCAGTAACTGAAACTACTCTAGCATCTTCGGCTCAGGAGTCCATTCAAGGGCAAAAAGCCATCACTACTGAAACAACTGTCGTGATGACGGCAGTGTCTACTGAGGTGGCGCAGGGGAGATCCTTATCTCTTGACGAACAGATGGTGAGCGAGCTGCTTGGTCAACAAGGCGATCCCCTTACGGACTTGCCATTTATCATCAGTGACCTCCCGCCAACCTCTAGCTCTTCAATGCAAATTGCGTATGCCCCCAGCTAAGCCCAAACGATTCGTGATGAAGAGATCTTGGCCAAGATTCATGCAGAACTAGAAGCGGCGGGGCAAAGTAGCAGTGTTGGCGGTAGTACGGCGGCGCATAGCCCAACGCCTTTAAGGACAACAACATCAGGTGGCACTATCTAATCTTCCATCGCGGGTCCGGTCCCTCCTACTCCTTCGGCAGGGAGTCTTCATTTAGACTCAAGCTCTGAGGAGTACATTGACATTATGCCCCCTGCCGAAGAGCAGCCACTGGAGAGGAGGCCGTCCAAACGAAGGATTTCCGTTCCTAGTGATTCTGATGACGAACCACTGATTAGGAAGCCAAGAAAGAAGGAATAAATCGGCCTCCCAAGCAGATTTTTTGGTAGATAGGAACTTGTTTTCGTTTTTTTTGTTAGCATGCCGTGTATAGATGCAGGTTCGGCCCCTGCAAGTAGGAATTTTTTTTGGAAGAACTCATCTTCATGTAATTCCTTGTCTCTGGTCGATTGAAATAAAATTCATTTTCTTTGTTTCAATTCTCATTTCTTTTTGTGCTTAAGTGTTTGTAGTGTTTTGTTTTCAGTCCAGTGCACTTGTGGTGTTTTTACCGTCAAGTAGAATTAGTTTTTATTCGCCAAGTCTGAGAATCTTGGTCGCAAGTTGTGATCGATGAATAATCGAACTTCGGACATTGTATCACTTTGGTTAGCAATTAACACTTAGCTTTTTTGCCCCCTAGTCTCGGGGAATAACATTTTTGTTTTGGTGGTTGAGTGCGTTTATTGCAAACTTTAAGCACATGTCCACATTCTTGGGACTTAAGATAATTTGAGATCGATAATCCGGTTCGCACTCCGGGAACTCGAGAGTTATCGATGTTTGTAACACGGTTCACGCTCCGGGAACTTGGAATTGATGTTCACATTCCAACTCACAGTCTGCGAACTCAGAGTTAGTATTAACATTTCAGTTCGCACTACGGAAACTTTAACTTGGTATTTGTGCTCCAATTCACACTCCGGGAACTTGGAGAGAACATGTATGTTTGGGTTCGCACTTCAGGAACCTGGAATTGATGTTTGTACTCCAACTCGTGCTTCGGGAATTTGGAGTTAGCCGCTGGATGGTCAGTCACACCTATTTGGGCTTTTTAGGAATTCGTTCACACTCTGGGAACGATGGATTTGATGTTTATACTCCAATTCGCACTCTGGGAATTTGGAGTCCGTTCACACTCTGGGAACGATTCATTGGATGTTTATACTCCAATTCACACTCTGAGAAATTGGAGTCCGTTCGCACTCTGGGAACGATTTATTGGATGTTTATACTCCGGTTCACACTCTGGGAAGTTGGAGTCCGTTCGCACTCTGAGAACGAATTGTTGAATGTTTATACTCCAATTCACGCTCTGGGAAGTTGAAGTCCGTTCACGCTGTGGGAACGAATTGTTAAATGTTTATACTCCAATTCACGCTCTGGGAAGTTGGATTCCGTTCACGCTGCGGGAACGAATTGTTGAATGCTTATACTCCAATTCACGCTCTAGGAAGTTGGAGTCCGTTCACGCTGTGGGAACGAATTGTTGAATGTTTATACTCCAATTCACGCTCTGGGAAGTTGGAGTCCATTCACGCTGTGGGAACGAATTATTGGTAGGACTGTCGTGTGTTGGTCCAGTTCAGCCTTTAGTGCGTCGGCTTGCCCCCGAGCTGGGATTTCACTTAGTCAGTGGCCGGTCGTATCGCAGTCACTCGCTATTTGAATAAATTCCATCGTTTGGTGGAACTTAGCTATTCGTGTGTCGTGATTGTTGAACGTTGTATTCGGTGAATCACAGCTCTAGCTTGAAGAGATAGTACTTTATTGCTGAAATAAGAAAATATGGCAAAGTCAGTGCCTTATTACAAATTCAAATTCTAGAATGCAAAGGAAACTGCGAAGTATTCATAGATTGAAGGAACCTGTCATGTGTGACAGTGACGAGGATCTTCGTCATTCCAGGCTCCTGAGTAAGTAGGTCCGCCACTGATGGCGTTTATCACCAATCTTCCGCGAGGACAAGTCGAGTACTCCTGTCTCGATCGGTTGGGTCCATCGTTTGGATTTGTTGGGCCTGCTTCTCTGGGCTGCGGTGTCTGCACAAACTGTTCGAGCTTCCTTTCTCTGATCAGTTTTTCAACGAGATCTTGTAAGTGACGACACTCGTTCGTATCGTGCCCGTAGCTTTCGTGGAACCTGCAAAACTTTCCCGTGTGAATTTGTCTCTCCGACGACGGTCTTGGTGCAGGTTTTTGATACTGAATTGTATCACAGGTTTGTAAGTACAAGTCCTCCAATGATGTATTCAGAGGAGTGTAACCGTCAAACATTGGATTCTTGCGCTGCGGGCCAGGATTTTGATCTCGTTTCCTGGTTTGGTTCACGCTCTCTCTTCGTCGAGCTTGTTTGTTTCTAACGTTCAACTGAACTTTTCCGGAGCTCCTACCGGACTGTTTGATTGCTACGTTGCTTTGGATCCCTTCTGTACCTGGACCGGCATCGGTTTGCTTCCTAGACTATTTCGCATCTTCTTGTCTCAGGAATTGAGCCGCTTTGGCATGGAAGCGGTCCAACGATGCGGGTGGTTTTCCAGCTAACCAGTTGCCAAACTCAGAATCGGGGTCGATCCCTTTAGTCAACGCCATAAGGATGGAGTTATCGTTTGGATTACTAATCTCCACACATGTAGTATGGAATCTCTCTAAGTAGTGTCTGAGTGTCTCTCCAGGAGCTTGCGTGACATTAGATAGAGTGTTGACATCTTTTGGCCTTGCGACGTGCATGCAGAATTGCTCGACAAATTTTGTGGCTAACTGATCGAAGGAAGAGATGGATTGAGGTGGCAACCGAGTGAACCACATGGTAGTGATGCCCCCCAAGGATATGGGGAAACTACGACATTTCACTGCATCGTCAGCCCTGGCAGCAGTCGTCGACCATTCATATTTTAGAATATGTTGGTTAGGGTCGGAGTTTCCCTCGTACATGGGTAGAGTGGGCATTCGGAATCGCCGCAGGGGTTCAGCAATAAGAATATCGTCCGTAAAGGGAGTGTGACTTCGGGAAACTCCCCAATCGTCGTTTGTGAATCCCTGACTCTCACGGATCATCTGACGTATCATAGTTGAAAGATCTGGCATTTGCGCCGGAGTATGATCATGTTCCATACTTTGAGTTTGAACCGGATATCGTCGACGGTCCAAGTCTCGCCTTCTCGGCTCATAGTCCTCTGGGACGTACGGTTCAAGAGTATGCCCGCTATGATGACGGTCCAGGTCCGACTGATCTTCGGCATCGACACCTGGCTCAGCCGCAACGTTAGTGGTGCGGTATTTTGCGGTGTGGTGAGGAACGACACCTCCTCGGGAGGAGGGTCCGGTTTGAAAACCGGCCGACGGACCAACTCTAAGTTGTCCAACGGTCAATGTCGGTTGATTTCCAACGGGTGGCATACGAATCCCATCTAGCCGGGGTCGTGGGGGCCGGTTATGATAATCAGAGGATGAAGAACTTTCGCTGGATGAGCGAGAAGCATGGTCTCTCATGGATCTCTTTCGTTTCTGGCGATCTAGCTTGTTGATTAACTCAGCGTTAGCGCGTAGCTGTGCTTCTAGCTGTTGCCGACTCTGGGTCAGCTCTTAGAGTAACAACTGCAACTCTTGTCGAGTAACCGGACCGGACGGTTCAGAGTGCCCAGTAGCATTCTGATTAGACGGAGGTGGGGGCACAGGATTTTGTCTATCCTGTTCTTCTTGATTGACAGCGTTTGAGGTGGTTCTTGCGCTAACCATCTTGATAGTTTAATTCCTTTCCTAGACTTTGTGCAAATCTGAATAGAAGGGAAGGAAGTTGGATTTGATGATCTGGATCTCTCTCTTAGATTTATTCAATCCGGTATCGATGACAAATCCAATGAGCAGGAGAAAAGCTGGGTTTTCTCAGTGAAAGCACCAAAGTGTTTGTGTCAAAATTGGGCACAACACTCTTCGGGAGTCGTTGAAGAGATAATAACGAAGAATGTAAATTCAAAACAGATATTATCTAACAAAAATTCCAATCATCAGTAAAATAAATGCGTAGACAAGCGATTTATAGTGGTTCGGCGTGTTGCCTACGTCCACTGTGAAGTGTTTTGATGTTTTATTGATTCTCTTTCAATGATTACAAGTTGTTGCAGCAATCAACAGCAAGTTACAACTGGAAATTCGAAATCAACAGTAAAATTATGATGTAGGATGATGGAGATCTCGATCCGGCAGAGTCTGGGTGCATGAGAGTCGAAAGATCCTTTTTCTGTTGGCCCTAGGGCTCTATTTATAGGCGTAGGCTGCTGATATTTTGCTGAAAACTCGAGAGACCACAACTGGCACGTGAGGGGGGCCCACACGCCCGGTCTTAAGAAGTTTGGGCCCACTTTGGCATCGGTTCGAACTCCATTCGAACCGATCAAGAATTCATCCAATTGAGGTGACATTTGGCGTGGACACTCTTCGACATGAATGCAAGCTTCTGTGAAAATTTCGTGGCATTTGGATCAGTGGATTGAGAGATATGATGGATTCGAGATGGGGTTCACTGTGTGGCTGTTTGGTTCGAAACCATCTATTCGAACCGATGGTTTCGAACCGTTGGTGGCGCGCGCCTTTGTGGTGACGTGGAGTGCAAACTTCGAATCGATCCGGTCTTCACTCCGAGTTGACCGCTTCGACTCCATATATCTCGGCGCATTCGAACCGATGAAAGACACGTCATCATGGTTGGTTGACCCAGTGGGTTCGAATGAAGCTTCACCGGTGGGTTCGAACAAGGCTTCTGTGATGGGTTTGAACAAGGCTTCTGTGATGGGTTCAAACAAGGCTATTGTGATAGGTTCGAACAACCGAAGCTTAGTGGATTGGAACAAGGATCTTTGGATGGATACGAGCCTCGCAAACCCTCCTTGGTCATGAGGTCCACTGGCGCGAACCAGATGGATTCGAAGTTGATGCAGTCGAGCCGAAGCATTCCGATGGGTTCGAAGTCCATCGGTTCGAAGGTGATCGGTTCGAATGGTGCATGATGATGGGTTCGAAGACACCTACCATGATGGGTTCGAAACCAGTGTGTTCCCTTCAAGTTGAACCGATCATAACTTGAGCGTATGAACTCGGATTGACTCGAAATTTGAGATGGCGGCTTCTAAGGTCTTTATTGTCTTGTCCTATCAATTGTAGCACAATTCAGACTCGGACAAAATTCAGTGATATCCATAGCGAAACGAAGTATGACCGGTCTCTGAGACGAACTGTTCTCCGTTTCTGATCGATCTTTTGGTATCGCGGCTTTGCCAAACAGCGGGATAACATTTATTTTACAAATAGTTAACTTCATATTTCAAAAATCACATTTTGATTACATTAAAATAAACTTCTTCTTTTTATAATTTACAACTTATTATTAAAACTTATATAACTACAAAAATCACTTAAACAACCTTTTTAATTTGAAATCATCACTTTAATATTTTTAAAATTCCAAAAATATGGGCCTAATGCGACAACAATAAAAAAATAAGGTGATTTACATCAAACATATCAATCTTGGCATTAAAAACATCATATATCATATGATAACAGCATATATCAATATTTGTAAATAAAAATCAACATTGGTGAGGAATCTAGTCGGACCCCTCCAACCTATCATCTGCAATAAATATACATATTAGAAAATATGTACAATGTCTACTTCGAGGCAGACATGCGTATAAAGAGTCATTCGCTCAAACACGGGAACATATAGGGTCTCATCTGCTCTAATAGACACAAATGTATCCAAATACCAATCAATATATATATATATATAATATCATGTATCACCCAAACAATCATCAATGAACATAAATAAATTTATTCTCACTTATATAAAAATATAAACGAGTCAAAAAGAGTGAGTTTTACTCACTTTGGTTCTACTAGACGTTGCAGCGTTTTATTCCGAATAAAAGTAAACAAGCATTTAATTTTATTAAAAATTTTCACTAGCTCCAATCAACTCCAAACCAGCTCTAAAATGCAGTGCTTGTCAATACGAACCTGATGTAACTTGTTTCGTCAAAAACGGACCTCATATGAAGAAGTTATAACATTTTAAACATTACATGAATTTATATATAAATTAATTTCAATTTCTTTTTATATTTTTTTTAACCTTTAGTTAGTCACAACCATTCATTGTGCTTGATCAAATCTAGGTCATGCTTTGCATCTTCCCTATCGTTCGTTTTGTTCACGCCATCGAACCCAACCACGCCATTTGAATTTGAAGGTCGCGCCCTCCTATCGACGACCGGAGGTCGATCAACTACCACCAAACAACGCGCCCCGCCATGTATACGGCCAGAGAGCAACTCCACCGCATGCTCTAGGTCGACAAGAAAGCAGGTTTGAATGGCGCGACTTTGATTGACAATTATGGTCATGTCGTCACGATCCAGGCGATCATCGTCGTTGAATTTATAGAGCTCGCGATGCTCTATGACTTTACTTCAGAACTCAAAGCTTGAATTTGATTGGATGAAGAGATAATCGAGGTGGAAGGGGAGGAGTTTCTGGCCATCGAAGTGCAAATGGCGGCTAGACCTAGATTTGTTTAGGGTTTGTGAAAGTAGAGAAAAAATGTGGCCTTATATGGGAAATTTTCATGCACTATTCACCAGAAATTTTTTCGAACTCCAATCGAAGCATGCCGCCTGACGTTTATAATGTTTTACCCCTATTCCGAACACAATGGAATATATATTGGAAGCCAATTCGATCGTATTTACAAGATAGGTTTTTGAATCGACGTATTTACATTAAAATTTACTTAAACAAATTTATGCGTTTCAGCTTCCCCCGAACAAACCGTAAATCTGATTGACACGAAATTTGAAATCCTATAATAATATAACATTACGGATCCAATGAAACTAGTTTCATTAAAATCCGAGACTGTGTGAAAAATGACAATTTTTATATGTTATTTAAATAATAAAATATTCAATTTCTATAATTTAACTTTTACTTCAATTTCAAAAGTTTGCCCACATCATTCTAATTCAAATAGAATTTAATTCAACTTTATAAATCATTTTTATTCCCATTAAATTCAAATCCAAATTATTTCTACAATTTCAAATTAACAATTTAATTATCTAGTTAAATCCTTATTTTTGAAATATAAGTTATTTAACTTATAAAATTAACCCGTGAATATTTAAAATCAATTAAAATATCCGAATTTCAAATGGCTTAAATTCTGGGTCGTTACATTCTCCCATACTTAAAAGAATTTTGTCCTCGAAATTACCAAGTAAGGAAATGCCATAAAATCCATTAACTTTTCAAAATAATTAGTTAAACTTCTTATAAAAGCTTCTCTAAGTTTTCAAATCCATTGATAGCTATTTACTAATACCATTCCATAAATCAACTAGCATCATTTTAGATTATAACTCAAAATCATAACTTTTGTTATCAAAAATTTTCTAATTTTCCCAAAATTTCTAACGCCTTAAATTTTCAAAAAATTAAGCCATCTTTGCGTGGTTTGATCTGAAAATCACAATATATATATATAATATACATTTCATCTTCGTAGATAAGGCATCATGTAGGGAAAAAATATAAACGTACGACATGTAGTCCGAGATATTTATCTACGATTTGATAACTACTCCTTAAAAAGTAATCGGGAAAAGTTTGCGGCAAGTCGATCCTGAAGCATTATATAAGTTCATCCAGTTTTCAAAAGCTACAAAGCAATCATCTGGATCGGTGATTCCATCATATTTTAATGGGAGAATTTGGATGCGAGGAGGGAGACTAACTGCCATTATTTCTCTAAAAAGGAGTCTTTTGTGGGATAACATATTTCTCTTGGTCAAGAATTAATTTTTCCTTAAGCATATCCATTATCATTTGGTTTAAGATGTCTTCTTGGTCAGCTTTGTTTTTGTGGCAACTTTTACATTTTCTTTGGATTTGATTATTTGATTGCCCGAGGGACCTTTTGGCTTGACTTTCTTGGTTTGGCTCTTCTTCTTTTACCTCATTTGGAGATTGTGCTTCATCTTATCCTTCCATAGTCCTTAATGATTCTTTAGATGGAGCCCTTTCAAGAAATTCTTGCATTACTATCATTTGTTATTGTAGATTTTGGACATTAATCTCATTATTTTCCAATCTTATTAGGGCTGAAGGTTGCTAAATTTCTATATTATCTAAGTTAAAGTTTGGAACTATGTTATCTTCCAAAGTTGATTGAGATGCAGCTTCTTCATTTGGATTGTTATTATTATTCCTTGCTCTTACCATTTTCTCCTTTTGAACGAAGAACTTTATGCAATTAATCTACACTGAAGGTGATTAAGGGTCGGCGGTTCAAGCCCTCCTTCTAGCGTCAAAAATGTTAATAAGAAAACTTGTCAACACCTCAAGGTGAAGTTTGAAGAAAAAATGATTCCTTTGAAACCTCCTTTCAAAATAGGTAAAGGTAGCTTATATCCTTCGATTAGGTAAACATTGTTGAAAGTAGCACTTTAATACCTTTTGATACGGTCGAAAGGCTAGCCGCACTTTAGAAATTCGTTTCGAATTATTTGATTAGTGACTCTGTCGGAACCACCTTTCAAAGTAGTCAAGGTGGCTTTAGGTTAGAACTTAAAGGTTTAGGGAAATCTCGTTAAACTAAAAGGGTTTCGAATTCGTCGAAAGGGTGAGCTCTTGTTATTTAAGGTTTTGAGGTTAATCTCAATGTATATACATATACTAGAGATATTGACTTAATGGAAAGGTAACATTTTGATTAGATTGACATCAAACAATCAAAACGGTATGCAATGAGAATCTCTAAATAATTGCCTAATCAAAATTATCATAATCTTCCTTTTATTGAACTAACGATGTTCAGAATGATCAAATCCTCAATTTTGAAATTAGGGTTTACAAGCTTCAGAAAGTAGTATAAGTAAGAAGTGAATGAAATAGGATCCCCAAAACCAGACCCCTATGGTCTTATTTATAGGTGCGGGTTGGCACCTTTCGACCTAACGCTTTCAACATGGTCGAAAGGTCTGCTTTTCTACTTACGTGTGCATCCTTGAATCATAGCTTTTGACCTAGTTGAAAGGATTAAATAGTCATCCTTCCGCTGCTGCTGAAGACTGGGCTTCCCTCTATCTTGCTTTATTCCTTTCAACTTCGTCGAAAGGTATATTGCTTGATTGCTTCTGACTTCATTAAAAGGTAACGCTTGATCACTTTCGACTCCACCAAAAGGTGTATAAAGTGCTATTCATTCAGCTGTTTATATACTATGTAAGTTAGCATGTGTTACCCCACCTTTTGCCAAGGCCATAGACATGAGGATTTAACTAAATCGACCTCTCGTTCGTCGAAACTGGAGTATGATGCTTTGAATCAATTGGATGGATAAATGATCAATCACGATAATATATATATATATATGATTACAGACTTAGGGTTCGACATGACATGGTTCGGCCACGTAGATCAGCCGTTCGTTCCAGATGGCTCGATCATATATGGTTCGGTCGAGAAGCGGAGACTATGCATGGGTAGGTTGGCATTGGTCGTTAGGTCTAGAATGCATGGGTCAGTCGGCATTGGTCGTTCGGTCTGGGAGTCAAGGTTCGGTCGATGTTGGTCGTTCGGTCTGAAAGTCATGAGTCGGTTAGCGTTGGTGGTTCGGTTTGGAAGGGAATGGCTTCAGTGGGATCAGGTCATGTGGTTCCATATGTGGTGGTTCGACAAGTATGATGTCGGTAAGGTCAAACTTCGGGCTATGGAACTAACTACTTTGATTCAAGCATAGGACTACTTCGGGTGCACATATGGAAGCTTTGTATCGGTAGGAAGAAGACTCCGGGTTGGCTATGGTAAGAGAACATATGTGGTTCGACATGTTTGTGTGGGTAGATGGTTGCGATTCGGCTTCCCTAGTTCGGTTGCTTGGATTAACACTCATGGGATGAGCTAACTTGGCCATGGGCTTGCATAGGGGAACTAGCCTATCTTCGTCTATAAATACAGCATGTGGGGCTTCAAAAAAGGGGATCTTGATTCTGCTTCCCTTCTTCTTCTACACCAAGGCTACTCTGCTATTGTTGTTCTAAAAACTCTGGATTGTAACTGTAATTGATTCTAACATCAATAAAAAGGATATTTCTAGAGTGGGCGTAAACCAGAGTCAGCTGAACTACTATCAATCCTGTATTATTACTGCTTTTTTTTTTAATTTTTATTGTTCTTCACAATCATCCTCTCTACATACATTCAATATGTGATCTGTGGCGGTGGTTTAGTGCTTTCATCGGGGAAGGGTGTTAGTGACCAATTTTGGCGCTAACATTTTGGTGCTTTCATTGAGAATGCTAGCACTCGAGGATTCATAAGCTTGGATTTTGGATTTAAAGGCCTAGGAACTTGGAGTCTAGAGAGTATGACAAAGAAATCAACTAGAAGACAAAGGATAGAAAGGAGTCAGCATGAAGGGAACCAGGAGGTTTCCTCAGGAGCTAATCAGGCCTCGATTTCATCACCAGAGACGAGATGGAAACAATGCTGAAAAGACAAGAGAAGATGATGCAGAACCTGCATTGACATGTTGCACAAGTTTGGGTGCAAAGTCAAGGTTTGGCAACTACAGGAGATGCTGAAATTAGGGGTCAGGAGCACGAAACAACAGGAATTCAAAACAGAGCAGGACCATCAGGAGCAGCACCAGAACTAGGGGCACTCCCTCGGAGCATGTTGATCCAATCCCAGGCATAGTGCCTGGTGGAGTTGAACAACATGGTGTCGATGGAGGAATGGATGCAGGATTCCCTCGTGAACTCGGGAGGGCAGGTTGGAGGTAACGGACAAGGACTACAGCTTAGCGATGGTGATAGGTTGGCGAAGATGGTTAGGCGAGCCATGAGAGGCAGATTGGTAAATAGAGACTTAGAAGATGTGAATTGAAGTCCCTCGCTCCTGCAATCAGGCAAGCTAGAAACTCGCTAGATTTCAGACTACCAACACTGGAGATGTATGACGGGAGAACGGATTCCACTGTTCGCTTGCCGAGATACATGAGGCATATGAAAGTGCTGGAGGACATCGGAGGAAGTCATGGCACGATGCTTCCATTTGTATTTGATAGATATTGCAGCATTATGGTTCAGACGGCTGGGAAGTGGCTCTATTGGCACATGGACAGAGCTAATTGAAAGGTTTATGAGATAGTTTCGGGTCCACATAGTCAGATCCAAGAATGTGATGACTTTAACATCGATGAAACAATGGAAAGGAGAGTTGCTCAGGGATTTCTTAACTAGATTCAATGCGGCAGTGGCTTCGGTGGATCGGCCCGATCGATCGATTGTTTTGATGGCAGCAGTTTCAAGAATTGCAAAAACTTCTAATTTTAAGATATATTGAAACGAGACCCACCGAGGGATCTCGGGGGATTCTACCATGAGGCAGAAAGGTTCCTGAGGCAGGAAGATGCACAGGCTGAGAGAGAAGGGAGAAAGGCCGAAGCTTATGCAGTAAGGGGTGTAGGTCCACCCAGGGAGGATACAAATAAAGATGATAAAGGAAAAGGGAAAATGAATGACAATGGTGGCATTTCGAAAAGGCATCGAAGGGAGTCAAAGTTTTCTTCTTACACAAATTTAACTGAGACTCTAGGAAGAATTTACTTGGATACTGGAGGGCGCATCCAGTATCGAAGACCGGCAAGGAGGGAGCCTTCTCAATACAAGCGGGCATCGGGAAAGCATTGCCTATTCCATGAGCTGGATGTGCACAACACAAATGATTGTAGACATTTGAAATATATCGTTGTGGAGCATGTAAGGAATGGTCATATACATCAGTATGTAAGAAATCGAGCTATGGTAGTGGGACAGAAATGGCCACCGCCCACATCAAACGAAGATGGCACTGGACCTAGGCAACATCAGCTTATTATCGACTAAATAATTTAGGGCTTTGAATAAGTAATAGAACTCAAAGTAATACGACTAAATCACTTACACATGTATAGGATCGAGGACGATCCATAGGCATGCTCTGAGAAGATGATAAACCATGTTGCTTGAGTATGTAAAATCTTATTTTTATTTTTCATTTTCCTAAAAACTTTGGTTTCTTCCTTGGATGTACAGGCGTTTATTTGGTTTTCTCTGGATGTAAAAACTATTATTTTGAATGATTGGATTTGGATCAATGTAATAAATATTACAGGTCTCGCGATCATGGTCCCGACTTGAGAGATGGGGCAGTGATCGCAAGTCCTTGGCCAGAGAGATGAGGTCGGAGAATATAAAAGTCCTTGGCCGGAGAGCTGAGGCCGGAGAATATAAAAGTCCTTGGCCTAAGAGGCGAGGCCGGAATGTGAGAATATAAAAGTCCTTGGCCGGAGAGCCGAGGCCGGAGAATATAAAAGTCCTCGACCGAAGAGCCGAGGCTAGAGAATATAGAAATGCTTGACCGAAGAGTCGAGGCCGGAATAGGATAAATTATGTTGGCGAGGTCTATGGATTTTAATTTAAACACGAAAAGGTCAAGGATTTGGTTAACGGACTCATAATCAGATATCGACCTGGAGCAGTCACGGATTCGGATAAGGATACGACTATGGCACTTGGATAAAATGGATTGGATTATGAATCAGCAAGTATGGCTATGGATAACATATGGACTTTGGATATCAAATTTGAGGCTATTCAAAACACACCTTCCAACAGCAAGGCATGTTTTGGGGGCAAATGTTAACCCACCTTTTGACAAAGCCGTAGATAGGCGGATTTAACTAAATCGACTACTCATTCGTCGAAACTGGAGTATGATGGGTTTGAGTCAATTGGATGGATAAACGATCAATCACGGATGATATATATATATATATATATATATATATATATATGATACAGAGCTGGGATTCGGCGTGAAATGGTTCGGCCATATAGGTCAGCCGTTCGATCCAATGGCTCGGTCATATATGGCTCGGTCGAGAAGTGGAGACCATGCAGGGGTCGGTCGGCATTGGTCGTTCGGTCTGGAATGAATGGATCGGTCGGCATTGGTCGCTCGGTTTGGGAGTCATGGATCAGTCGGCGTTGGTCGTTTAGTCTGGGAGTCATGGGTCGGTTGACATTGGTGGTTCGGTTTGGAAGGGACAGGCTTCGGAGGGATCAATTCATGTGATTCGGTCTGTGGTGGTTTGACAAGTATGGGGTCGGCACAATCTTACTTCGGGCTATGGAACAAACTACTCCGAGTCAAGCATAGGGCCACTTCGGGTCACCCCTAAGAATGCTTCGGATCGGTAGGAAGAAGACTTCGGGTTGGCTATGGTGAGAGAACATATGTGTTTTAGCATGTCTGTGTGGGTCGGTGGTTGCGGTTTGGCTTGCCTAGTTCGGTCACTTGGATTAACATTTATGAGCCAAGCTAACTTGGCCAGGGACTGCACAGGGGAACTAGCCTATCTTCGTCTATAATACAACATATGGGGCTTCAAAAAAAGAGATCTTGATTATGCTTTCCTTCTTCTTCTATACTAAGGCTGCTCTGCCATTGTTGTTCTAAAAACTCTAGATTGTAACTGTAATTGATTCTAATATCAATAAAAAGGAAATTTCTGGAATGGACATAGGCCAAAGTAAGCCGCACCACTACAAATCCAGTGTTATTACTGCTTTCTTTTTAATTTTTATTGTTCTTCACAACCATACTCTCTTCATACATTCAATTTGTGATTTGTGACTATTGTTTGGTGCTTTCATCGGGGTTTGGGTGTTGGTGACCAATTTTGGCGCTAACAGCATGCGCGTTGGCCTTCGACACCATTGAAACACGTGCTTTGTGGGCTTTGAACGAGTTGAAACACTGTTGACAGATTAACAGCAGAAGACTTCATTCGAAAGCATTATATCTGTCTGGAGGGGAACCTTATCTCCTTGTGTTTGAGAGAATTATGCAGAATTCCTATAATCTTCACTTTCATAGGTGATGATGGCTTTAACCAATTCAAAATGCTCATATATGCTTTCGGAAGAGTTGATTTGGCTGAACATTCTTCTAGTGGAGGTAAATAAAGATGAAACCAATCATTTCGAATTGCTTGGAGCATATGCAAAAAGTATGCTAATCGTTGCCTTCGAAAGGTACCTTTCGACCTCTTTAAAAACTGTGAACCTGTTAACCATCACCTTCGTAAGGCACCTTCTCACCTCGTCGAAAGCTCTTATTTAATGTTTTCAGATACCACTACTAATGCCTTCTGATCCTCATCAATGCCCTCGCTCCTTCTTCCATACTTTCACTCTAAAGAATATTTTATGGATAACATATATCATTTCAACCTATTTCTTAATTTATTCGAATATAATTCAAATAACAGTTTATATGCTGTCAAATAATTTACAGAGTGATAATAGGTTATTTATATATATAATCAAACATCCACATCCAAAATATAACCCAATAGGCATCCATCACCATCAACATCCAAACAGCCAATATAACACAACTGTTAACTGGTTATTAATAATCAAAAGTTTAACTAGAAATTTTATTCCAATTTCAATTTAACTGTTAAATCAAACTTTCTAATAGGTCAATTTCTATTTCGATTTCCATGTCAGTTAAATTACCAAATAACAGTCGATCACTATAAATCACTTCATGATTTCAATCTAACTAACATTAGAATATTTAGTGTTTCGTGAGTAGTTTAAAACAGTCACCTTTATTTGAACTGAAATTTTTCAGATTCAAATAAATTCCAGTCTAACTCCATGACGTCTTCGATACGAATCCAACGCAACTTGTTTCGCTCGAATCCCACCTCGTACGAGAAAGTTATTCAGTACTTAGCGTAATGATATAACTAAAACTTAATTAACATAATTAACTAAGGTTTTAAAAACTAAATCTTTCTTCTATCTCCTTCCCTCCTCACCCGTAAAGCTACATGCAACTTTGTTTTCTTTTATATGTCACGAACGTGCCACCACCTTGACGAATGTCGACCATCCTATGCATGTGCCACCCCCAAACCGCCTCATGCCAGCCTCAATGCCATCCCATGCACACGCGTATGCGCAACAAAACCCATGTATGTAGCTCGAACACGAGCAATTTTCGCACTCCACACCAGGCCAAACGATGATCCAACCGTACATCATATAGAGCTCGTCAAGCCCTTTACCTTCCATGTTGAAGTCGATTCGAGATTTTGAATGGATTGGGAGAAAACGAGGAAGAAAGGAAAAATGTTCCGGCCATTAAAAATTTAAAAAGGGCGGCTGAAGGACTAGGGTCTTAGGATTGCAAAAAAATAAAATTTCAAGTCCTTATATAGAAAATTTCATGGCACTATTCATCCGTGAAAATTTTGAACTCCAAACGGAGCATGCTACCTAGCGTTCTATATGTTATACCCCTATTCCGAACATAATGAAACATGTATCGGGAGTCAATTCCATCATATTCAGAAGATAGCCTTTCAAAATTGAATTATATTAATTAAAGTTTTGAAAATAAATTCTATGCGTTTCAAGCTCGCATGACCAAACGATAAGTCCGATCGCCACGAAACTTGAAATTCTATATTAATTCACTATTACGGATCCAATGAAGCTAGTTTCGTCGAAATCCGAGATGGTGACGAGAATGGTTATTTTGACGCGTTAATTAAAACGAGTCATTTTCCAAAATCGATTTATTCATTTTAAAATTAATTTTAAAAGTTGACAATCTTCATTCTTATTTAAATAGAATTTAAATCAACCTTGAAATCATTTTCATTCACATTAAGTTCAAGATTTAGTCATTTAAACAACTTCAAATATTAAATTTAAACAATTTAATTATCAAATAAATCACTATATTTGAAATCCAAGTTATTTAATTTATAAAATTTGTTTATACAACAAATTCAAATAATAAAACAACCACTTCCATTTTACAGTAATTCAACATCTTTACAATTATTGTATGCAGCAAAAGTTATCCATTTCTTACCAAATAAATGTTTTCTTATTTCTGAAATTTATACTTATCAAAAATAAAATTTCATATAAATAAATTTATGATTTTATTCTTAATAAACATTCATTCGATTTTTTATTAACTTAACATTGATTATTTCAATTTCTATTATCAATTACTTACAAATCAGTATCATTCAATGTACTTTCTAATATAAGTTATCATCTTTTATCCTATTGAATTTTGTAATTATTTTTTTTAATCTGAGTTCATATCTAATAAATTACA
Source organism: Allium cepa (assembly GCA_030765085.1). Lineage (NCBI taxonomy): Eukaryota > Viridiplantae > Streptophyta > Magnoliopsida > Asparagales > Amaryllidaceae > Allium > Allium cepa. The sequence goes on along the minus strand of CM060940.1, from coordinate 851,330,863 downwards.
TGAATAAATCTTTAAATTTAATTTCTAACCATTTTTGATCAATAATTATATTAAATTTAAAATTTAAAATAGTTAAAAATATGGGTCATTACAATCTCTCCTACTTAAAACTTTTTGTCCTCGAAAAGGAGTTAAGTAAGGAATCTAACATTTGATATACTTTACTCAAAAGAATTAACATATAAAGCATTAATGTCTTATTTGCAAAACCCTTACCACGCTCCTGTACACCACTATGGTATCGGCTTATTTCTAAAACAAGGTATAAAAGTTTAAAGTCTCAAAAGTTTCCTAACACCCGAATTTACGGAAATTGTCGCCAGCGTCTCCTTTGCGTTGCTCGATCATAAAAATTTACAATACAAATATATATCATAAATATATATCTCACCTCAGTGATGAGGCATCCCGTGGCAAAAAATATAAAAGTATGGTATATAATCCGAGATACATACCTTATTATTATTAATATGAGCGAGTTCATTCATATTAAGCGAGAAAAAGCATGTCGAATCGCATATACATCTAAACGGGTTCATATTGACCTATTTCAACTCAATTTAGTCAGTTATAATAAGATGTAGAAAACATGCATGAGTCTAATAGAACTATATAACATATATTCTTACTCTGAATCATAAGCATAAGTACTAATACACAACATAACAATCATATGTAACCAAAATAGTTATAACAAGATTTGCAACAAAAGAAACCATTCAACAATTAGTATTCATCTAATTAATCCAGACTATATCAATTTACATTATCCAATGTCAACAGTTTATTTATAAATTATCATCTCTTATTAACATCCATTCTTTATTAACATCTAATTGGTTTTCTTCAAATTTATATACATTTATTTCATTTACATTCAATTTATTCAATTCAATTATTTCACATATGTTTAACGCATTTCGTATCAATAAGTGAAAATTATTAATTTACAAAGAATGTAAGAAGTAAACACTTGGTTTCTTTATAATCATTTTGAAATTGTACACACACACACACACACACACACAGATATATATATATATATATATATATATATATATATATATATATTCATATCTTATATATATAGCAAATCAAATTTAGAAATTTTAAATCAAATATGTTTATTGAATCAAATGCATAACAAAGCTACTAAGTGGCCTCCCCACTTTGAGACCCTAAAATGAATGTTGAGGATGTGGCCGTCATCATTCGAAATTATTTTCTAACGACAGAAGAGGGGAGTACAGGACTTATTCCTTTTTAAAATCCTTTTGAAACAACTTCCATTTGTAAATATTTTTAGATAATGCTAACATTATTTTCAAAATGTTAGGAAACAATTTTAAAAGCACTAGAATTTAAGTTCTCAAATTCTCAGTCTAAAATCATTCTTTTAACTTAAACTAAATTTAGATTTTACTTAAGTTTATTACTTAAATTCATAAATATCAATAAACACAAATTTGTTAAGTTAATATTTTCAAACTTGGTTTTATAACTTATTCACTTCATATTCAATTTATTTTATAAACCCATTCATTTCATAATTTAAACTTAACGTTTAAATTATTTCTTACCACTTTTACCTAAGTGAATAAAAATTACTTGATTCAAGTTCAAATTAATATAATACTCTTCTATCCAAAGGAGTATATATACCAATTCTGATTTATTTTACGTATCCATATTTATTAAATAAACTTCCAAATCCAATTTATTCACCATTTAATAGTTCGAAAATAATATAATTTACGAACTACCAAAACGGGACAGTTTTGAAATTTTGATTTGGACAACTTGAGTTTTATTGAATGAAAGCTTGATTTTCCACTTTCATATGAAAACTATGATTATAATGGTCTAGAAAATTCTTGTTTCATTGAATTCCAACTTATATTGAATCCTACATGTCCGTTTAAAGTTTCAGGTCGCGAAATCACTGCCAAAACGCGACACGTTTATTTTAATTTATATTCCAAACTATTATAAACAAGTTCAAATACCTTTAAAACTTTACCAAACAAGCGCAAATACTTTTAAAATTCACATAATCATATTATAACCTATCTTAGCTGAAAATCTCAAAATTTAAACACCAAATTTTACATTTCTAATCATTTTGAAATACAATCATACATATTTACTTTATATATCAAATTATATCTTTGAAATATAAACAACTTGTTTTAACCAGAAATAAAATTTCTTTTGGCAGCAATTCTCACTCAAAAACTCGAAAATGAACACTGACGATGTTGCAGTCTCCTTCAGATTTGTTTCCCAAAGAAAAAAGCGAGTTTAATGCTTTTATTTCTTTGAAACTTTTTTAAATATATTTAGAGTAAAACGCTTCCAAATAATATTATTATTATTTCTGAAAACTTTGAAAACAAATTTTGAAAATCAATGGGATTTTAAATTCTAGAATTCTCAGCTTTTAAACCATTTCTTTTATAAGCCATATTGTAAATATACTTATACTATTTGATTACTTTATTACGAAAACACTTCATTAATTTGCATCGTGATTATTGTAAACATTTCTTATTGTAATTAGATTACAATTCCATCTAATTATCGAACAATATATGAAATAGAGTTCATAAAGTATTCGTTTTTAGTTTAATTCCACCGTATTTGATGATATCTAAATATTGTCATCTCCTAACAATAAAGATCCATAAATAAATTTTGTATCTTCATAAACCTATATGGTTATTTATGGAAGATTATTTCTTTTATATATGAAATATAATATATGTAAAGTTACTTCATTTACCCTATTTTAAAACAATATTATGTCTGATTGCCTCGTTTAAGTGTTTAGAAACCCTTATCGATAAAATGGCCCATCATGTACTGACCAAAATTCATAAAAACCTCAACGGATAAATAAACATAATATAAACATTTTATAACACTAACAATTACGTGCTCTCATATATGTATATATACACACACAAAAAACTCATTCTTGGGCATTACTACCCTATCTCTAATGAGTCAATCCCCATCAAAGCTAAGGTTATCGCTAAACCAATGCTTTGATACCTACTGTGATGGCCTGCATTTGGAAGGTTTAAGTTGATAATAAACCACACATGTCCAACTCAAAAAACCTAAAAAACAGATAGTCAATAAGGTTTTATTTAGAAAAAAAGAAAACAATACAAATCTCGTAGTGGAATGACAAAATATAATAATCAAATAAATAGTTCATGAAGCTGTTTACATTATACGTTTGATTATACTTTTACAGCATAAATCAGAGTTATATATACAATAAAGACAAAATAAAAAATGCAGTAGAACAATATGATGCAGGGAATAATATTAGTAATAATAATATATGAATCTTCGTCCTCATCCTCCAGACTAATAATCTTCAATGCATTGAAAACTCAGGGCTGACCCAAGCAAAAAGTAAAACAATACACTCGCGTCGAAAATAAAACATCCTCATGTAAGTCCAATCAGTATCACATATAACAGGAGTGTAATAGCGTCAGAGATGTTTATGGGGTTTTACACCTCTTATCCAATGTATAACGTACGTGCAATAACTTAAAAGATGTTATAGGATTTTGCATCTCATAAGGATCCATCAAAATATCTATATATAGTAGAATACGCTACATAGGCAATGTCTATTCAATAATATAAATATGTTTCCTAACGTTAAGGCTTTATATTAATCCCCATTAACACGTTTTTAAGTATTATCCTACAGTTTGCATATAACTAACCAGTGGAACGTTGGTAGATAGGGATGCACGGTGATATGACAACACAAAACCAAACTAATGTTGGTCTAGTACAAGGATAAAAGTATGACAAGGAATGTAAGCAAATGCCCAAGGTAGTATGCTACTAGTTCGCCAGGCTGTGATAATGCATTGCCGCAATGACCACCCACCATGTCCACCCGTCCCATATCATGTCAAAGGGAGGTTATCCCAAATCAAGGTGCACCAATCAAAACCAATAACAAAGGTAATAGTATGGGCCGAGACCCCAAGAAAAGTCGAAGAACAGGTGTTCGCTGGGGATAGCTAGCCCACTTGGCCTGGTTCAAGCCGCCGTGTTTAAGTCATTTCAAATTGACATAAATGTTGGGGCTATCCATCATCGTTCCCTTTCTTCAAATCCAGCAACATACACAAAATCCAACCACTTCATTCTGGAGTCTCTTTTGCTTACATAGCGGTTAAAGTGGTTCCAACAATGACAGAGAGTATGCCAATAATCGGCCCCAGTCTCTGTAAAAACCAAATGTCATTTTACACACCGGTTGGTTCTTTAACTTCGAAAACGATTCGTATTTGATATCAAAATATCATATTCGCTTCAAAATATCCTTCATTTCAAAATTATCATATTTACTACATATGTCATATTCACTTCAAAATATCATTTTATTCACCATGAAATCAATTTCACTTCAAAATCATTATATTCACTTCGAAATCAATTTCATTTCAAAATTAGTTCGAATTTTGACTTAGGTTATAACTTTATTTTAACCATGTTTGTATTTAAATCAACAATCTAAATATAAATAGTTCCCACCTTGACAGTTTGAATTTTTTTGGAAATAGTTTGAATAGTTAAAATAGTTTGTGTTGAATATGCGCTTATATGATTTTTGTTTGATGATAACAAACATATATATATTCGTTTAAATGTATTTGATAATATACTATTTTTTTTCACAGATTAAATAAATATTTGCAGAATAAAATAAATAACACGAAATTTGAATTCAAACGAATATTTTATTCAAACAAATATTTATTACATCCTTGAATAGTACAATTTCAAGCTCTCACTATATACAACTTTGATTACAATTACATCACATTTCACATTTACAATTCACCTCACTACATATCACTCACACTCGTATTTATCTTCAACTTCATTCCAGTTTGAATCCAGCATCTGAGAAATCTGCAAAAATATTCACTAACGCAGTAAAATTGAAAAAGAAATATTTTTGCAAAATAAAATAAAATATGATTTTTGAAAATAATATTTGCCTCAGTTATTTGGGTTGTTCGTCATCATTTAAATTTGAATTCATCATACACGAACAGCTTGTGACATACACAGTATATCACTGTATATGCCACAAGGCAGTGCACACCGATATATACACTTAATAATGCTGCAGGGACAGGTGAGCACAAGGTCAAACCCAAATATATGGACAGGTTCAACTCAGGTGCAATAAATTCAAAAATAGGACACGAGCACAAGATCAAATCCGAGTTTTGAAACTGGATTCAATACTAGTGAATCGAGTTCAAGTCAGACCATTCAAATAAACTCAGTGACAATGAAAATGAATCAAAGCATAGTTTAAACCAGAGGCAAATGAACAGTGCACCGAACAACTCACAAATATGGAACCAGATCAAAATGCCACAATAAAGACAGTAAAATGTACAATGCAAAGAATGACACAGTGTACATGAAGCATGCAAGCTCGGGCACAAGAAATGAAACACTGCAACCCAGTGCATCAACCAAAGTTAAGGCGACATGAAGTCAGCAAACTGCAACAAACACATATATGGTCTAAGTGAATCAAGCAAATGCACAGAAGCCACTTCAGCTACATTGAGGCTCAATGGTGAAGCAGATTCAAGTGAACAGGTAGCACAAGAACCAGAAACTACTGAAGCTACTTCTAAGAGAGAAGCCAAAGCAAATGAACCAACTGCAAGTGCAAATGACCAGAAAACAATGCAACAGTATCAAGTACAGTATGCACAAGCGAAGAAACAAATGACAGTAAGCAATGAAGCAACAAGGTCAGAGAACCAAGCAACAATGTGCACAGGTGAATCAAGTGAATCATAATGAAGCAGTGCAACATCTTCCATCAACACACTCAAGCGACTCAACAATGCAACAAGGTGATATGCAAACTACATGCAGGCCAGAAGCAAAAACTCAAGTGCAACAGTGAAGTTCAGCTATGCAAATGAAACACTGTTGCAAACAACATAACAGTATGCAAGCTCGAGCATAAGAACATGGCAGCAAACAGAAGTGCACAGCAACAGTAAGGCAATGCACAAATACAGGTGAATCAAGTGATCAACAAACTACTGAAGTTCAAATATCAAATTCAAGACAGACCAACATACTACAGTGAACCATCAAAGAATGCAACACAGTAATGAGAACAGATACAAGCTAGTTCCAGTGCCAACATATTCAAATCAATGTGCAACTGCAAGTGTCGACCAAGTGATAATACAACATGAAGCACTGCTACTCAAGGCAACTAGGAATGAACAGAATCACAAGGCAAGTGCACCACCACACAAGTATACACAAGCAACATATATGCACCAGTAAACCGATGAACCAACACAAGCATGAAACCAGTCAATGCCGAGACTAAACAAATCAGTGACATCAAAACATGGCAGTAGGGATGTAATGGCTGTGAACAACAAGAGGGATGCAAGCATCAAGCTGCAGTTTTCAAAACAAGTGACCAAAGTCAAAGCATCAGAGGGAATCATCAAATTTGTCAAAGCCGTGTGTTTTAACAAGTCAACAGATAGAGGAACGAAAACCGTGGTCATCACGAAATCGATTCAAAGCCGTGGGACGCAAGAAATAAAATTATGCGCGTATGAAAAAGTCAGAATCGATCTCAATCATTCAAGCATCATCAAGTGGCCGAGATAAAGAATTTGCCAAATTCAAATCAACATATACGAATGTAATTCTAGGAAATCAAATCCTATATAATACCCAAAATCATCAATGGCAAGTGCATCGAGTTCAAGAATCAACCAGCAAAGCAAAAGGAGGAAAATACATACCGAAGCAATCGAACTCGATCAAGGAGGAGAAGCCGCAAACAAATTGAAGCAAATCAGAAACAGTAATTGCAATCAACCAACAAAGGCAGCAACTTAAAACCCTAATTTAAGAGCACGGCATCAAGAACGAAAGCCCCAATTTTGCAAAAGGAACGGTCGCCGTTATACTCAAGCAAAGAAAAAGAACCGGGCCGATAAAATAAAAGGGAGACATATTTTTAATTAGTGGGCCGTTTATTTTTGGGCTTAGTTGTTTTAATTAGGGTTATTTGCTTTTTATGTTTGTGTTTCTTTTAATTTTAAAATTCTCTTTTAAACCGTTGTAATTTTCTAGTCGTGTGACTAGGGGACAAACTACGGTGTGTAGTTTGGGAATTCGCAACTCGGTGGTTGAGTTGTGGTCAGGGTTTTGAGCGTAGAGTTAGATTAGTCAATAGCGGGTATAGCGAGTTTACGTGTGTAAGCGAGGGACTATCTAATTTCTAGTAGAAACCTTGAGGGCAGCACGTAGGCAGGGTTTTTCCGAAGCTGGGTAAATTCTGTGTTGTTCTGTTCTGTTATTTATATTCTGCTATATCTGTGCTGCTATTCTGTGATCTGTGTTAATATTAATTAGCTTCTGCAATTAAGTTTTTATAATTTACACTATCACCCTATTCACCCCCTCTCTAGGGTGAAATCGATCCTACAAGTGGTATCAGAGCTAGGAATAGAAGTCAACATTTGTTTTTTAAAAAAATTCTATTTTAAAAAAAAATCAGTTTTTGTTTAAAATTTGAATTTTTTAAAAAATGGCTTCTTTTAATAATGCTTTTGCAGAAGGTCAATCCATAGTTAGACCACCAATGTTCAATGGTGAATATGCTTTTTGGAAAAATAGGATGAAATTTTTTTTGAAAACCATTGACGCTTGGGATATTGTTGAGACAGGTTATAGAATACCAACTATAACTGTAGATGATCAGGAAATAGAGAAACCAAAGGAACAATGGACAGAACTAGAAAATAAATTACAGAATACTAATGCCAAAACTATGAATTCTATTATTTGTTCATTTGATCAATTTGAATTTAATCGTGTCTCACATTGTCTAACTGCGCAGGAAATATGGCACATATTAGAAGTGACTCACGAAGGAACATCTCAAGTCAAAGAATCTCGCCTTGCCATGCTAAGCAGCGAATACGAGAACTTTACAATGGCGAAAGAAGAAAATGTCAAAGAGATGTACGGACGACTTTCCAACGTCGTATACAAATCAAAAGCTCTAGGAAAAACATACACCGAATTGGAAATAATCCGTAAAATCCTCAGAGTCCTTCCACGAAGCTTTGAAGCAAAAGTAACTGCCATTCAAGAATCGAAAGATTTAAAACAACTCAAAGTCGAAGAACTCATTGGAAATCTCACCACTTATGAGCTAGAAATGAAATTCAAGGAAGAGCGTGAAGGTGGAGATACTCGAAAGAAATCAATAGCTCTCAAAGGAACAACTGAAAGTGATGATGAGAATGATGACGATGATGATGGAGCAGCAGAGCTAGCGCTACTAATAAAGAAATTCAAAAAGTGGAATCGCAAATACGGAAATCCAGCTCGAAATCATGAATTGAAAAGCAGAATAGGCAAAGCACTAGACAACCCAGAAGATCAGAAAATCATCTGTTACGAATGCAACAAACCCGGCCATATCAAGCCACAATGTCCTCAAAAACGATCAAATCAAGGAAAGAAACTAAAGAAGAAAAGCTTTGCGGCTACTTGGGATGAAACTGACGAAGATGAAAGTGATAACACCGAGAGTGAGAGTGAAAAAGCAAACATGTGCCTTCATGGTGAAGTTACAGACAGTGATGACGACGAGCCAAGCGAGGTATCAAAACTCACTCATTCTGAATTACTAATTTATTTCCGTGAAGTAAATGGCTGTTATGAATGACTTAGGTAAAAATATGCTAAACTTGAATCTCAAAAGGATACTTTGATAGAATGCAATAAACAACTTGATCAATTAGTTAAGAACTATCAATGTAGAATTCCTAAGTGTGATAAGTGTCCAACATTCGAAGAAGAAATTAAAAAATCGGAAATCAATATAAAATCACTTGAAAATGAAATTCTGATTTTAAAAGAGAATGAAAATACTAGGAGAGAGATTTCTATTAAAAAATGCACACAGTTGTTAAACGAAAATGAATCTCTCAAAACAAAAGTCCAGCAACTATCAACGACCTTAGATAAATTTTCAAAAAGTGAAAAATCGTTGAATATGCTATTAGGAAAGCAAACTGTTAATATGGTTAGACAAGGACTTGGATATAAAAATTCGAAAATTGTTGAAAGCAATATTAATCAAGTTAATTCTATGAGCACAATTTGTAAAAAATTTGGACACAATCATAATAATTGTTGGAATAGACTCAAACATATGAAAACAATACCGATTTGGGTTCCAAAAGGCACAAATATAAAATCTCTCAAAGTTAAACAAATTTGGGTGCCGAAGGGAACAATTATAAATAGTTTTGGGTATCCACAAAATTATCATTCTAAATATTTTGCCACTAACAATCATGGACCTATAAAAACAAATAGGTCACTAAACTCTTTTCTCGTGTAGGTATGCTGGCAGGCTAAGGAACAACAGCAATGGTACTTGGATTCTGGCTGTTCCAGGCACATGACAGGCGATAAATCGAAGTTCCTTAGCCTAGAAAAGTACAAAGGTGGCAGAGTCACAATGGGGAACAATGACAAGTGTAAAATTGTCGGTAAAGGTAAAGTAGGTAACAATACATTTACCTTGAATGACGTACTATATGTTGAAAATCTGCACCACAATTTGATATCAATCAGCCAGCTATGTGATAAAGGTATGAATGTTATCTTTGATTCTGACATGTGCAAAATTGTTGACAAATCATCAAAAGAAATCTTATTTTCAGGGAAAAGGAAAGGTAATATATATTCTCTATCTTTTGATGATCTCATCCTCTCTAAATGTTTGGTAGCTAAGGATATAGAAGTGAATTTATGGCATAGACGTTTAGGGCATGCTAGTATGAACTTATTAAACAAATTAAAAAGGAAAAGTTTGGTAAGAGGGTTGCCATCACATGAGTTCGAAACTGAAAACATCTGTAAAGCATGCACTTTGGGAAAACTTAGAAAATCATCGTTTCATGCCAAAAACAATGTAAGCACTTCTAGAGTTCTTGAACTAATTCATATGGATCTATTTGGACCTAATGACATTGCTAGCTTAGGAGGTAAGAAATATTGCTTTGTGTTAGTTGATGATTACTCAAGATATACATGGGTATACTTCTTAGCTAAAAAATCAGAAACTTTTTCATACTTCACAAGATTCGCAAAATTTGTGCAAAATGAAAAAGAAGTCTCTATTGTTTCGTTAAGAAGTGACCATGGTGGAGAATTTGAAAATTATGAATTTGAAACTTTCTGTGATGAAAACGGAATCAAACAGGAGTTCTCTGCACCACGTACTCCACAACAAAATGGGGTAGTTGAGAGAAAGAATCGAACTTTACAAGAATTGGCTAGGTCTATGTTAAATGAATATGAACTCTCTGGGCAGAAGCTGTAAATACAGCATGTTATGTAATGAATAGAGTTATCATCAGACCGATTCTTAACAAAACCCCCTATGAGCTATGGTTCAACAAAAAACCAAACATCGCTTACTTCAAAGTGTTTGGATGTCCTTGCTATATTCTTAATACAGGTGATCAGTTAGGAAAATTTGAAGCAAAGGCTGATGATGGCATCTTCATGGGTTACTCTTCGAGAAGCAAAGCTTATAGAGTCTACAACAAAATGACTAAAACAATCGCAGAGTCAATCAATGTGAAATTTGATGAAGGCATTGACGAACAGGATACATCCAAAAGCAACGTTGAAGAGGAGAAAGAAAAAGATGAGTTCGAAAAACCAAAAGAAACTGCTGATGCTAGAGAAACTACCACAACTCAAGAAGTCCGAAGAAATCTGGATCCAGAAAAGCTGAAATACAAAACAGACCACCCACCAGAATTGGTAATTGGAAACCCTATAGCAGGTATACAAACTCGTTCATCCTTTAAAAATCTATGTGATCTGTGCTTATATAGTGGATTTATTTTAGAAATAGAACCAAATAACATAGATTCAGCCCTTAATGATGAAAACTGGTTCATGGCCATGCAAGAAGAGCTAAATCAGTTTGAACGAAATAATGTTTGGAGTCTAGCACCTAGACCTAAGGATTATCCAGTTATAGGAACAAAATGGATTTTTAAAAATAAATATGATGAATCTGGAAATATAATTAGAAATAAAGCTAGACTAGTTGCTAAAGGATACAATCAAATTGAAGGAGTTGACTTTGATGAAACTTTTGCGCCTGTAGCTAGACTAGAATCAATTAGAATATTGTTAGCTTTTGCTTGTTACAAAGGATTTAAACTAAGACAAATGGACATTAAGAGTGCTTTTCTTAACGGAGTTTTAAAAGAAGATGTGTTTGTTGAACAACCAGAAGGTTTTGAAAGTCATGAATATCCAAACCATGTATACAAACTAAAGAAGGCATTATATGGATTAAAACAAGCTCCCAGAGCTTGGTATGAATGTCTTACTTCATATCTCCTTGAAAATGGGTTCAAAAAGGGATGTGTAGATACCACACTATTTCTGTTGCATGAAAACAATGATATCTTGATTGTTCAAATATATGTTGATGACATCATTTATGGTGCTACTAACAAGTTATTGTATGAGAAATTTGAAAAAGTCATGCAGGAAAAATTTGAAATGAGCTTGGTTGGAGAGTTAAAATTCTTTTTAGGATTTCAAATCCAACAAAGCATTAAAGGCACATTCATTTCTCAAACAAAATATATTAGGGAGCTTGTCAACAAATTTGGATTGAAAGATGCTAAACCAGCAAGAACTCCCATGAGTACAACACTTAAACTTGACAAAGATGAAAAGGGTAAGACAGTTGATCAAAAGCAGTACAGAGGTATGATTGGATCACTCCTTTATCTTACCGCCTCTAGACCTGACATCATGTTTTCTGTCTGCTTATGTGCGCGTTTTCAATCTAACCCAAAAGAATCTCATTTAAAAGCTGTTAAAAGAATTATAAGATATTTATTGCACACACCACGATTTGGTCTTTGGTATCCATCAAATGATAATTTTGAATTGAAAGGTTTTTCAGATGCTGATTATGCTGGAAATTTGGTTGATAGAAAAAGTACTAGTGGAGCATGTTTTATGTTAGGACATTCATTAGTTGCATGGTCGAGTAGAAAACAAAATTGTATTGCATTATCCACAACAGAGGCAGAGTATATTGCTTTGAGCGGTTGCTCTGCTCAAATCTTATGGATGATACAAACTTTGCATGACTATGGCCTAAATTTTAAACGTGTACCACTAATGTGTGATAGCAAAAGCGCAATTGATCTCACAAATAATCCTGTACATCATTCGCGAACAAAACATATAGATGTAAGACATCATTTTATTAGAGATCATATTTCCAAAGAAAATATCTGCATAAATTTTATTTCAACTGATTCTCAATTGGCAGACATCTTTACAAAACCCCTACCAGAAAATAGTTTTTGTAAACTACGACTCAGTCTAGGTGTTTTAGAAATTTGCTGAATATTTAACATTTTTTTCTCCCTACAAATCATCGAAAAGAAAAATAATGATTGAAAAAGTGATGAGTGTTGATATTGATTATATATTATAACTCGAGAAAGTATAATTAGAAAATTTCTTTAGAAATGTAAACAAGAGTTATAAAACTTTTTGTTGGTAAAAAATTCCATGACCATCTCTATACCTATCATATTTCTATCAACCATCACTCATCAAAATTCTATATAGTTTGTCGATATGTGGTACTTTAAACAGGAATCGTTCGTTTTTCATTTTTACATTTTTTTTAAAAAAAAAATATAATAACAATAAATAAATAACAAAGTATTCACTCTCATTTAAAAGTCCTCACGGTTATGCATGGGTGAATTACTTGGAATTTGTTATGTGCTTTCATGCTCATTTAAAAGTCCTCACGGTTATGCATGTATGGAACACATATCAAAAGTTGATTTTTTTTAAAAATAAACAAGTTGATTCTAATCCCATTTAAAAGTCCTCAAGGTTATGCGTGGTTAGAAGATACTTGAATTCATTTTTTTAAAAAATAAATTTGGAATACTACTAATCTCATTTAAAAGTCCTAACGGTTATGCATGGTTAGTAGATATTCAAATTCCTGATATAAAAATACCACAAATAGACACAACTGTATAGTTTTATATGATGACATCATCTCCATCATTCTAAAAGTGGAATATGCGCCTAACAAAATATTTATGATTTTTGTTTGATTTTTTATTGAAATTTGATATTTATATTCAATTGAGTTTTAATGTTGGATTGATATCGATTATTTTTTCTCTATTTTCTCTAACACTATTATTCTTTTGCTGATAACAAAAGGGGGAGAGAAAAGTTAAGATTTTGTCAAATAAAATCAAGCAAAGGTCAAATAATTTTCTATTTGCATCTAGAATCATTTGCATATTTTTATTTGTGTGCATATATGTAGGGGGAGCATCGTATAGAGAGGAAGCATTTAAATAGGGGGAGCAATTAGAATATATCAATGATCAAATACATTTAACATATTCAAAATCTTAAATATATGTTTGTTATCATCAAAAGGGGGAGATTGTTGAATATGCGCTTATATGATTTTTGTTTGATGATAATAAACATATATACATTCGTTTAAATGTATTTGATAATATACTATTTTATTTTATTTTTCACAGATTAAATAAATATTTGCAGAATAAAATAAATAACACGAAATTTGAATTCAAACGAATATTTTATTCAAACAAATATTTATTACATCTTTGAATAGTACAATTTCAAGCTCTCACTATATAAAACTTTGATTACAATTACATCACATTTCACATTTACAATTCACCTCACTACATATCACTCACACTCGTATTTATCTTCAACTTCATTCCAGTTTGAATCCAGCATCTGAGAAATCTGCAAAAATATTCACTAACGCAGTAAAATTGAAAAAGAAATATTTTTGCAAAATAAAATAAAATATGATTTTTGAAAATAATATTTGCCTCAGTTATTTGGGTTGTTCGTCATCATTTAAATTTGAATTCATCATACACGAACAGCTTGTGACATACACAGTATATCACTGTATATGCCACAAGGCCGTGCACACCGATATATACACTTAATAATGCTGCAGGGACAGGTGAGCACAAGGTCAAACCCAAATATATGGACAGGTTCAACTCAGGTGCAATAAATTCAAAAATAGGACACGAGCACAAGGTCAAATCCGAGTTTTGAAACTGGATTCAACACAAGTGAATCGAGTTCAAGTCAGACCATTCAAATAAACTCAGTGACAATGAAAATGAATCAAAGCATAGTTTAAACCAGAGGCAAATGAACAGTGCACCGAACAACTCACAAATATGGAACCAGATCAAAATGCCACAATAAAGACAGTAAAATGTACAATGCAAAGAATGACACAGTGTACATGAAGCATGCAAGCTCGGGCACAAGAAATGAAACACTGCAACCCAGTGCATCAACCAAAGTTAAGGCGACATGAAGTCAGCAAACTGCAACAAACACATATATGGTCTAAGTGAATCAAGCAAATGCACAGAAGCCACTTCAGCTACATTGAGGCTCAATGGTGAAGCAGATTCAAGTGAACAGGTAGCACAAGAACCAGAAACTACTGAAGCTACTTCTAAGAGAGAAGCCAAAGCAAATGAACCAACTGCAAGTGCAAATGACCAGAAAACAATGCAACAGTATCAAGTACATTATGCACAAGCGAAGAAACAAATGACAGTAAGCAATGAAGCAACAAGGTCAGAGAACCAAGCAACAATGCGCACAGGTGAATCAAGTGAATCATAATGAAGCAGTGCAACATCTTCCATCAACACACTCAAGTGACTCAACAATGCAACAAGGTGATATGCAAACTACATGCAGGCCAGAAGCAAAAACTCAAGTGCAACAGTGAAGTTCAGCTATGCAAATGAAACACTGTTGCAAACAACATAACAGTATGCAAGCTCGAGCACAAGAACATGACAGCAAACAGAAGTGCACAGCAACAGTAAGGCAATGCACAAATACAGGTGAATCAAGTGATCAACAAACTACTGAAGTTCAAATATCAAATTCAAGACAGACCAACATACTACAGTGAACCATCAAAGAATGCAACACAATAATGAGAACAGATACAAGCTAGTTCCAGTGCCAACATATTCAACTCAATGTGAAACTGCAAGTGTCGACCAAGTGATAATACAACATGAAGCACTGCTACTCAAGGCAACTAGGAATGAACAGAATCACAAGGCAAGTGCACCACCACACAAGTATACACAAGCAACATATATGCACCAGTAAACCAATGAACCAACACAAGCATGAAACCAGTCAATGCCGAGACTAAACAAATCAGTGACATCAAAACATGGCAGTAGGGATGTAATGGCTGTGAACAACAAGAGGGATGCAAGCATCAAGCTGCAGTTTTCAAAACAAGTGACCAAAGTCAAAGCATTAGAGGGAATCATCAAATTTGTCAAAGCCGTGTGTTTTAACAAGTCAACAGAAAAAGGAACAAAAACCGTGGTCATCACGAAATCGATTCAAAGCCGTGGGACGCAAGAAATAAAATTATACGCGTATGAAAAAGTCAGAATCGATCTCAATCATTCAAGCATCATCAAGTGGCCGAGATAAAGAATTTGACAAATTCAAATCAACATATACGAACGTAATTCTAGGAAATCAAATCCTATATAATACCAAAATCATCATCGGCAAGTGCATCGAGTTCAAGAATCAACCAGCAAAGCAAAAGGAGGAAAATACATACCGAAGCAATCGAACTCGATCAAGGAGGAGAAGCCGCAAACAAATTGAAGCAAATCAGAAACAGTAATTGCAATCAACCAACAAAGGCAGCAACTTAAAACCCTAATTTAAGAGCACGGCATCAAGAACGAAAGCCCCAATTTTGCAAAAGGAACGGTCGCCATTATACTCAAGCAAAGAAAAAGAACCGGGCCGATAAAATAAAAGGGAGACATATTTTTAATTAGTGGGCCGTTTATTTTTGGGCTTAGTTGTTTTTAATTAGGGTTATTTGCTTTTTATGTTTGTGTTTCTTTTAATTTTAAAATTCTCTTTTAAACCGTTGTAATTTTCTAGTCGTGTGACTAGGGGACAAACTACGGTGTGTAGTTTGGGAATTCGCAACTCGGTGGTTGAGTTGTGGTCAGGGTTTTGAGCGTAGAGTTAGATTAGTCAATAGAGGGTATAGCGAGTTTACGTGTGTAAGCGATGGACTATCTAATTTCTAGTAGAAACCTTGAGGGCAGCACGTAGGCAGGGTTTTGCCGAAGCTGGGTAAATTTTGTGTTGTTCTGTTCTGTTATTTATATTATGCTATATCTGTGCTGCTATTCTGTGATCTGTGTTAATATTAATTAGCTTCTGCAATTAAGTTTTTATAATTTACACTATCACCCTATTCACCCCCCCTCTAGGGTGAAATCGATCCTACAGTTTGGAAATTTAAATAGTTTGATATCTAAAATAGTTTGAGTTTGGAAAATGATTTATTTATTAAAATGGTCTGAAAGTTTAAATATTTTAAAATTTAAGAAAGATGAATTTTAAAACAGTTTATAGTAAAATAGTTACAGTGATTCAAATTTAAAATTTCTCTTTCCATTTTCAATAAATCTGGATTCGGGTCCATATTTCAATCAAACCGATTCAATTCCTAGTCTTCCAATTCAAATCATCTTACGATCTCAAATTAATTTAAATCAACTCAATTTTGATTTCAATTAAAATCCACTTCGATTTCGAAATAACTTCAATTTCAAAACATTCATTTTTAACTTCAAATTTGATTCAACGATTAGATTCAATGGTTCAAATTTCAATCCAATTCTAAATTTAAACCATTTCAATTTACATAAATTTCAAGTCCAATATCAAATTACTGATTTAAATCACTTAAATCAAATTGAACTTCAATGTTCAATATAAGGTTAAAATCTTTAAAATAATTCAATTCTGAGCTCAAATTTGAAATATCCATTAATACCACTTTTACATAGACAAATTCGAAGTTCAAGTAAAAGTTCAAACCTTTAAAACAATTCAATTTCCATAATTCAAATTATATGTCGATTATAACTTCAAATTTCAAATTAAATTCTTTAACAATTTCTATTAACAAATTTCAACTCCAACATTTCAAAGCTCGGCTTCGAAAATAATTTATTCCATAAATTCAATTTTGTTTCTTTAAAACGACATCATTTAAATAAATTCAAATTCAAATCTAGAACTGTTTAAATTTAACCAATCCAGTGTCCGTATATAATTTTCTATCCTATGGCCAAGTGATCTATTCTTTCATTTTAATTTCAGGGATGGATATATATCGTTTCAATCCAAATCAAAGTGTCATTGGTATATAACATTTCAACCTATTTCTTAATTTATTTGAATATAATTCAAATAATAGTTCATATGCTATCAAATAATGTACAGGGTGGTAATACGATATATTTAAATAAATAAACATCCACTCGTCTAAAATATCAACCATTAGGCATCCTTCACCATCAACATCCAAAAAGTCAATATAACACAACAATTAACTGGTTATCAATAATCGGAAGTTTAATTAGCGCTTTAATTCCAATTTCAATTTAACTATTCATTAAAAAAAATTAACATGCCAATTTCTATGTTGATTTCCACGTTAGTTAAATTACCAAACAACAATCAATAAATATAAATCACTTCATGATTTCGATATAACTAACATCAGAATATTTTAGTATTTCGTGAGCGGTTTAATACACTCACCTTTATTTGAACTGAAATTTTTCAGATTCAAATAAATTCCAATCCAACTTCATGACATAGACGACATTGATACGAATCCAGCGCGACTTGTTTCGCTTGAATCGGACCTCGTACATAAAAGATATTTAGTAATTAGCGTAATGATATATTTAAAATTCAATTAACATAATTAACGAAGGTTTTACAAACTAAACCTTTCTTCTATCTCCATTCCCTCCTCATGCATACAAGTACATGCGACTACGTTTTTTATATACATATTTCATGAACGCACCACCACCTCGACGAACGTCGACCATCTTATGCGTGCGCCACCCCTGATACCGCCTTGCATCGGCCTCCATGCCATCCCAAAAGCGCGCATGTACGCCTAACAAAACCCATGCCTGCAGCTCGAACGTGAGCGATTTTCGCCCTCCACACCACGCCAAACAACGATCCAACCATATATCAAGTAGAGCTCATCAAGCTCTTCACCTTTCATGTTGAAGTCGATTCGAGATTTTGAATGGATTAGGTAAAATGAGGAAGAAAGGAAGAACATTTTGGCCATTGAAAATTTAGAAAGGGAGGACGAAGAACTAGTGTTTTAGGATTGCAAAAAAATAATGTTTCAAGTCCTCATATAGAAAATTTCGTAGCACTATTCATCCGTGAAAATTTCAAACTCCAAACGCAGCGTGTTGCCTGGCGTTCTATATGTTATACCTCTATTCTGAACACAATATAATATATATCGGGAGCCAATTCCATCGTATTTAGAAGATACCTTTTCAAAATCGAGTTATTAATTAAAGTTCTAAAAATAAATTCTATGCTTTCAAGCTCGCATTACCAAACAATAAGTCCAATTGCTATGAAACTTAAAATCCTATAATAACTCAATATTACGGATGTAATTAAATTAGTTTCATTATAATCCAAGATAACGACCAGAATGGCTGTTTTCGACGTATTAATTAAAACGATTCGTTTCCCAAAATCAATTAATTCATTTAAATTCAATTTTAAAAGTTAACAATCTTCATTCTTGTTTAAATAAAATTTAAATCAACTTTTGAAATAATTTTCATTCACATTAAATTCAAGATTCAATTATTTAAACAACTTTAAATATTAATTTAAACAATTTAATTATCAAATAAATCGCTATATTTGAAATCCAAGTTATTTAACTTATAAAATTTTCTTATAAAACAAATTCAAATAATAAACAACCACTTCCATTTTACAGTAATTCAACATCTTTGCAAATACTGTATGCAGCGAAAATTATTCATTTCTTACCAAATGAATGTTTTCTTATTTCTAAAATTTATACTTATCAAAAATAAAATTTCATATAAATAAACTTATGAATTTACTCTTGATAAACGTTCATTCAATTCTTTGTTAACTTAACATTGGTTATTTCAATTTCTGTTATCAGTTACTTACAAATCAATGTCATTTAATTTACTATCTAATATAAGTTATCATCTTTTATCTTATTGAATTTTGTTATTAACTTTTTTATATCTAAGTTCATATCCAATATTTTACATTAATAAATCCTTAAATTTTTATTTCTAACCATTTTTGTTCAATAATTGTATTACATTTAATAATTTAAAATTGTTAAAAATACGGGCCATTACACTTTCTTATCATTACCTTTCTCCGAGCAACGACGAATTCCTGAAGATTGAGTAATTTAGGAAAAACTTCTTGTCATCGCCTATCTCTGGGCAATGATGAATTCCTAAAGGTTTAATTGAATGGGGAAACCTTCTCATAGTCTCCTATCTCATGGTAACGACAAATTCCTAAAGGTTTGATTGAATTGAGAAAACCTTATTGTCGTCGCCAATCTTTGGGCAACGTGTGATAACTCGGATTTCTGGGCATCTGTAATTGATGATATAATTGGTTTAATTAATAGGAATACTGAATTATAGATTGAACAAATGAATCTAATCGAATAAATATTTATATTTGTAATTGAGTGTATATATATACATAGATTTAAATAAAAAAAATTGATTTACAAATTTAATTTGTGTTGCTTAATACATACATATATTTGAGTTGATTTTAAGATTGGACTTTAAATTGAAATGAATTTGAATTTGGATTTAAATTCAAAATCTAAAAGATAATATCTCAAAATAAATTGATTTAAGATAAAGTATCAAATTTTTTATAGATATATATGTATGTATGTATGTAAATTGTGAATAGGAAGCTTTGTTTGAATTTAAATTTAAAATAAAATGGAGCAAAGTGGGATTTAATAGGGGTTCATACTTTATTTAAATATATAGGTTGTATATATATAAAGATGTTAAGCATAAAAGAAATATAAGTATAATAGAAATTTTATATATAAGTGTGAAAGTAATATAAATAAAGGTTTTCTTTGACATTTGTAAGGTAATAAAAAAACATGTATTGACATGTGTAAGTTAAAATAGCATGCAAGAAACAAATGGCAACATTTGTTTTTTTAAAACTAAATTATGTAAGTTAGTGTTTAAAAAAAAGTGAATGAAAATGAAATGAAAACATAAAGAAAAGATGAAAATCATGTTAAATTTATCTCAGCAAACATGAAGCAAAAAAATTCAAGGTGCAAATCAAAATTCTGTCCAATTCATTTTACAATATATTCCAGATCAAACAAGATCAGCTTAATAACCTAAAAGCAAACTAAGAATCAAATACAAGTTGCAAGAAATTCAGATCACCTAAAAGATCAAGCAAGTCAGAGCAAAAATTCAAGGTTTGATTCCAGTTCAAAGGCATGAATCATTTTCCAGGCTTGCTCTCTGTTCGACTTCAAGATGTGAGTAAATCTGAACTCTCTTAGTTAAACTTTTGGATTTACTTGACGAACAATTGTAGAATTGTTTGAAAACCTTTTGCATGAAATGAAATTTACTTGGAACATAAAGTTGTGTTGCTGGAAACATGTCTGTGTTTGAGTATGTATGATTTTGTTTGGCCTACAGGCTCAAGGAAAACTTGTTAAAAATAATATCTCTGCGTCTAAGAAATTTTAGTCTATGAGTATTGGACGTAATTCGCTCGTAGTTTCTGGATTTATCTTTTAAGAATAATTTCAAGTTAAAAATATTAACCATACATTGGAAAAGACTTAATTTCCAGTAAAAACCAATCCAAGTCAGAAAGTAAGTTGTTTTAATCTAATGTTTTGTTTATATAATTGAAATCGTCGAATGAAATGATGATTTTAAGTTATAATTTCATGATTTTTAAGCTTGTATTTCAAAAGGAATTTCATTTTGAATGGGAATTGGGTTTTGTTCATTTTTTGGCGATCGAAGTAAAAAGGGGATGTTGTGATCGTTGCTGGTGGTAGCGTGAAGGCCGAGAAGTCTGGGAAAAATGGTCTCAGATTTTTTAGTTCGTCATGGCAGTGGCAAATCTCCGATGTAGGGTTTTGGCACTGATTTTGGTCACGGTCGAAAGTGAGGCTTCTGAGTGGCCGTCACGGCATTGGGGAAGGCCGAACGTGGAGAATAAGAGAGAGGGGACTCGAATGTGGCTCCAGGGGTGGTGGCGTGAATTACGGTGATCAGATTTGGGTGATGTCGGGTGGAATGGGTAGTGTGTTTTCTGCCTAAGGGGGTTCGAATGTGTTCGATTTTGAATTTCAGGGAGACTCGTGATTCTGGGTGTTTGTGCAAGGTGAGAGGGTCGGCATCGACTTGCGAAGGGTAGCGATGGTGGTCGGAGCAACGCTAAACGACCGTGCACATGCACGAATTTATGATCGTGTCAGTAAGGGTTTTCGGTTCAGGAAGATGAAGATTGCACGGTGTCGAACTCGAAGGATTTGGCGTGTTGTTCTCGAAGTAAATGATTAGCTCGGCAGGCTCGGTTTTGTTCTGTGTGGTTAATGTTGGTATCCAGATTTGTTGGTTTCCAAATGAATTTTTTATTGTGTAACCTGGTTTTGAAAAAAAGGGGGGTTTTATAAAAACAAAAATGTTTTTAAACAACAAGTTTAAGGATTTAAGGTATAAATAAATAAAGAAAGGGGTTTTCCGAGCCAATGTTTAAAAAAAAAACAAGTTTTCCCAATATTTGAAAGATTAAGAAATGTTTATATTTGTTTGATTTTAAAGTAATTAATTTATTGTGAAATTAATTACCAATAGTCTTTAATAAGTTAATGATGTAATTAAGAATTTGATTTAGATAAAGAATTTATCTTAAAATTAATTAAGGTAATTAATTAGTGTAATTAATTAATGAATTAATTAATTAAGGAGATTAATTAAAGGCTAATTAATGTAAATGGTTAAGGCTAATTTATCTATGTGGTAATTGAAGGTTAAATAAATTAATGATCAAGGTTAATTAATTGAATATAATTAACCAATGGAATAATTACTTGATGAAAGTAATTAAGGGTAAATTTCTTAAGTGAAGCAAATAAGGTAGAATTACTTAGTGTAATTAATTTAAAAATTGATTAAAGTTAGTTGAAGATAATTAAGTGATGTAATTAATTAAAAATAATTAATTACTGATGGTGATTAATCAAGGTTGATTAATGATTAAAGATTAATTAAAGATTAATTATTAAATATGATTAAAAAAATTAATTAAGAAGTAATTAAGGGATCATTAATTAATTAATGATGTAATTAAGGGTTAATTAATGAGGGATAATTAATTAATGTAAGTGATTTTAGGATGATTAATTAAGATGGATGACTAATGATTAATTAAGATGGATGACTAATGATGATTAATTAATTTGTAATTAATAAATGATAAGTAAACAAGATTTAAAGTTAATCTTAGTGATTAAAGATAGTAATTGATTTAATTTAACATTAATTAAATTAATTAGAAATTGTCGAACTGATAAGACTTACTTATGAATAGATAAGTTGTAGAGGATGATTAGAAAAAAATATTTGTCTGATAAATTGTAATGTTCTGTGATATGATGTGTTGGAAATAAACTGGGATAATGTAGGCTACTTATCTGAGTTAAATTGTTATGTGACATGATATCCTGGATATGAATTGTATTGATTCAAATTTAACAACTTGGAATAGAGATGATTTTGAATTCGAAGAGACCAGGGTTGGGTATCAGTATATGCCCGAAACCACTTCGATTCTTTATAAATTTGAGTTTATAAGCAAACAGGCTGGAATGAAATAAGTTTATGTATCATGGATATTTAAACTGGATAACAGTTCTTGGATATTATTTTAGGATTAATGATTTACTTAGATAAGGTTAGAACTCATAGAAGTATGAGTTACCCTGGTTTCACTTAAGTGTATATGCTTTGTGCATTAGAATTTCATGTTATATGGGTTTACTCACGCTGGATTCTAGCCTGACCTGGGTGTTACTTTGATGTAATGCTCGGGTCAGACCGAGTATTACAAATTTTCAGGTAAGGACGTTCTAGAGCTCAGGAGGCGAGCTGGAGAGCAGGAACGTATGGAGAGTTTCTGCTGTGATATATTATAGTATCTGAAACAGATTGATTTATCTGTCCTGTGTTTGTAAATATGTTGTAACTCTGATATATTAAATTGTAATTTGACAAGTACACTTTTCCTTTGTATAACTATTATTTATGTGATATTTTATTTTATCCGCTGCGATTGTGAGATGTTGGTATTTGTGTTCTTCTTTCTTCCATCTCTTCTTTTCTTTTCCTAACTATCTGGAATTTTCGGGACCAAAAATTTCGGGTCGTTACATTTGGTATCAGAGCTGAAAGGTTAAGCGAGAACCATGGCTCTAGTGGGGATTACTCATTAAATAGAGTCTGTAATACTCTCGAATGAGTTGAGTGTGTGTGTGTGTGTATATATATATATATATGAGAGCGTACTTGTTATTTTCTTATATAAAGGTTTTAAATGATTTTATATAAAATATATTTTGATATATAAAGCAATATTTCCTTCTAATAAATATTTAGGTGATTGGTTGTTAAATCATTGGAATTAAATTGAGTAGTAATATAATACAACCAAATTAAAATTGAATTGATTGAAATGAAATTCTAGAATTTGAGCTCATAAATTAAATTGTTTAAAAACTTTAAATAAAGGTTTGAAATAGATTCAAACTGAAATTTGATCTTGAATTTATAGAAGTAAGAATAATATAGAAGGGAATTGGTATCGAGATATAATTACATTGGGTATTATCATAAATAGTTATTGTGTTTAATAATGATATATTTGTTATTAAGTAAGCCAAATGAAGTAAATTTATAAGATGAGTATAACTTCTAAATTAAAGTAGGATTTAAAATTGTGAAGTTCTGAATTCTAAATTTAAACATTTGAAATTGTTTTCAAAATGCTAAAGGAAATGTGAATAGATAGGGGAAATTGATTTAGATAATAATCAATGGAGATAAATACGTAGGATGTACGTATATTATTCTATTCGCATAGTGATTTGATCCAGATTCGAGCATAGAATTCTGAGATAATTATGTCGATCCGAGTTGGGATTTTTCACTCGATTTTCGACAGCGAACCTGGATATGGATTGTTGATTGGTTCTGGATATTCTCTATCATAGTTATGGCTATGCAAGGAGAATAACGGTTTCTGATCAAGAAACCAGATCTGAGTCCGCACTAGGAAGTCGGTTGGACGATACTAGTTCGGAAGTGAAATTGTGTGATCGTGCGAGCGATCAGATTGGTATAGCGTACGAATGATATGTGTGCATTGTACGAATTGGAATGAAATTGATATTGAAAGTTTGTGGACAAGAACTGAAAAATGGTTTTTGAAATGGGATATATATTTTGTGAAATATATGATGAAATAAAATAGAAATTGGATATTTCTATGGTAAAAATTTACTTTATGGGAGTGAGTAAATTTGGTAAGTGACCTTATAAAAGAGTGATCAAATTTGAATATTTGATTTAGAACAAACAAAGTTATATATCTTTGTTATATAAGATAAATCTCCCCTTGTTGAATCTATTGCCAGAAGGAAAGGATTTTAAAAGTGTTTGATGTATAAAAGGAGTTTTATACAAGTTTGAAATGATCCAAAGATTTTTAAAGTTATATATCTATATATAGATATAAAGGATCTTATGATGATTTTGGAAAGGTTTTGGGAACCTTTGGATTTGGAAAGGATTTTGATTTTTTTGGGTAAAATCAATATTAAAATTTGGAAAGCCTAGTTTGAGAATTATCGATTTTGGGATAATCGATTTTGTATAAAGGAGCTTTATATGAGATCATACTAGGTGTATGATTTGAAAGATACTATATGTGTATAGTATAAAGTGTTTGATGATGGCTCTGGGGAAAAAGGCGCTCCTTTGAAAATGAACTTCTCAGGAGTGCCACCGGGTGATGCTGCCTTGAGCCCCAGGGGGGGTTCTAAAGTTGATCCTGTGAGGAGTCCGGACAAAACTAGTTCCTGGGGATTATGAGTAGTGTGTAACATAGCGAAAGTCGTGAGTGCCGTTGAGAGCCAACAGTCTGCGTTTGATTTTATATCGGTAAACTGCGACCTATGGTATCATAGCAAAAGTCGTGTGTGCCGCTGAGAGCCAACAGTCTGCGTTTTATTTTACATCGGTAGACTGCGGCCTATGTTGGAGTGGCGAAGTTTCATTTTGACAGTGAAAATCGTGTGTGCCACTGAGAGCCAACAGTTACATGGAATTTTGCTGTGATGGCAACGTAACCATGGAATATAATTGCGATCTGTCGTAGGTTCCATGGCGTAATCGAGAGGCCGCGGAGAGCCTACAGTTACATGGACTTTTGCTGCGATGGCAACGTAACCCAGGATGTAACTGCGACCATGGATGGGGGTGATGATTTCGAGAGCATTCTCACCAAAGATATTTCCTCTATTTTCAAAATGTTTTCTATATTTTCGCAAGGTTTTCAATAAAATTATTTTTCAAAATATTTTCACTGGATGTTGGAAACGGGTCTGCCAAGCACTTATAGATTTTCAGTCTTACGCCTGATCAAGTATGTCCGAATTTCTATGAGAACAAGGATGGACTGGTTGAGACATCGAGTTATAAAAGTATTTTTTAAAAAAAACTAATTTAGTAATATTATAAAGATTTCTTTTTAAAAAAAATGTTTTAAAAATGATCAAAGAATAATTTTTCGGATAAAAGCATTTAATAAAATTCTGGCTTTGTTCCATTTCGGGGACGAAAAGATTCAAGGGGGGAGGAATGTGATAACCCGGATTTCTGGGCATCTGTAATTGATGATATAATTGGTTTAATTAATAGGAATACTGAATTATAGATTGAACGAATGAATCTGATCAAATAAATATTTATATTTGTAATTTAGTGTATTCATATACATAGATTTTAAAAAAAAATTGATTTACAAATTTAATTTGTGTTGCTCAATACATACATATATTTGAGTTGATTTTAAGATTGGACTTTAAATTGAAATGAATTTTTGGATTTAAATTTAAAATCTAAAAGATAATATCTCAAAATAAATTGGATTTAAGATAACGTTTCAAATTTTTTATAGATATATATATGTAAATTGTAAATAGGAAGCTTTGTTTGAATTTAAAATTAAAATAAAATGGAGCAAAGTGGGATTTAATAGGGTTTCATACTTTATTTAAATATACAGGTTGTATATATATAAAGATATTAAGCATAAAAGAAATATAGGTATAATAGAAATTTTATATATAAGTGTGAAAGTAATATAAATAAAGGTTTTCTTTTACATTTGTAAGGTAATAAAAAACATGTATTGACATGTGTAAGTTAAAATAGCATGCAAGAAACAAATGGCAACATTTGTTTTCTTAAAATTAAATTATGTAAGTTAGTGTTTAAAAAAAATGAATGAAAATGAAATGAAAACATAAAGCAAAGATGAAAATCATGTTAAATTTATCTCAGCAAACCTGAAGCAAAAAAATTCAAGGTGCAAATCAAAATTCTGTCCAATTCATTTTACAATCTAGTCCAAATCAAACAAGATCAACTTAATAACCTAAAAGAAAACTAAGAATCAAATACAAGTTGCAAGAAATTCAGATTACCTAAAAGATCAAGCAAGTCAGAGCAAAAATTCAAGGTTTGATTCCAGTTCAAAGGCATGAATCATTTTCCAGGCTTGCTCTCTGCTCGACTTCAAGAAGTGAGTAAATCTAAACTCTCTTAGTTAAAATTTTGGATTTACTTGACGAACAATGTTAGAATTATTTGAAATCCTTTTGCATGAAATAATATTTACTTGGAACATAAAGTTGTGTTACTGGAAACATGTCTGTGTTTGAGTATGTATGATTTTGTTTGGCCTACAGGCTCAAGGAAAACTTGTTAAAAATCATATCTCTGCATCTTAGCAATTTTAGTCTATGAGTATTGAAGGAAATTCGTTCGTAGTTTCCGGATTTATCTTTTAAGAATAATTTCAAGTTAAAAATATTAACCATACATTGAAATAGGCTTAATTTACAGTAAAAACCAATCCAAGTAAGAAAGTAAGTTGTTTTAATCTAATGTTTTGTTTATATAATTGAAATCGTCGTATGAAATGATTATTTTAGGTTATAATTTCGTGATTTTTAAGCTTGTATTTCAAGAGGAATTTCATTTTGAATGAGAATTGGGTTTTGTTCATTTTCTGGCGATCGAAGTAAAAAGGGGATGTTGTGATCGTTGTTGATGGTAGCGTGAAGGCCGAGAAGTCTGGGAAAAATGGTCTCAGATTTTTTAGTTCGTCGTGGCAATGGCAAATCTCCGATGTAGGGTTTTGGCACTGATTTTGGTCAACGTCGGAAGTGAGGCTTCTGAGTGGCCGTCACGGCATCGGGGAAGGCCGGACGTGGAGAATAAGAAAGAGGGGACTCGAGTGTGGCTCCAGGGATGGTGGCGTGAATTACGGTGGTCGGATTTGGGTGATGTCGGGTGGATTGGGTAGTGTGTTTTCTGCTTAAAGGGGTTCGAATGTGTTCGATTTTGAATTTCAGGGAGACTCGTGATTCTAGGTGTTTGTGCAAGGCGAGAGGGTCGGCGTCAACTTGCGAAGGGTAGCGATGGTGGTCGGAGCAACGCTAAACGACCGTGCACATGCACGAATTTATGATCGTTTCAATAAGGGTTTTCGGTTCAAGAAGATAAAGATTGCACGGTGTCGAACTCGAAGGATTTGGCGCGTTGTTCTCGAAGTAAATGATTAGCTCGACAGGCTCGGTTTTGTTCTGTGTGGTTATTGTTGGTATCCAGATTTGTTGGTTTCCAAATGATTTTTTTTTGTGTAACCTGGTTTTGAAAAAAAAGGTTTTTATAAAAATAAAAATGTTTTTAAACAAGTTTAAGGATTTAAGGTATAAATAAATAAAGAAAGGGGTTTTCCGTGCCAATGTTTTTTTAAAAAAACAAACAAGTTTTCCCAATATTTGAAAGATTAAGAAATGTTTATATTTGTTTGATTTTAAAGTAATTAATTTATTGTGAAATTAATTACCAATAGTCTTTAATAAGTTAATTATGTAATTAAGAATTTGATTTAGATAAAGAATTTAACTTAAAATTAATTAAGATAATTAATTAGTGTAATTAATTAATGAATTTATTAATTAAGGAGATTAATTAAAGGCTAATTAATGTAAATGGTTAAGGCTAATTTATCTATGTGGTAATTAAAGGTTAAATAAATTAATGATCAAGGTTAATTAATTGAATATAATTAACCAATGGAATAGTTACTTGATGAAAGTAATTAAGGGTAAATTTCTTAAGTGAAGCAATTAAGGAAGAATTACTTAGTGTAATTAATTTAAGAATTGATTAAAGTTAGTTGAAGATAATTAAGTGATGTAATTAATTAAAAATAATTAATTCCTGATGGTGATTAATCAAGGTTGATTAATGATTAAAGATTAATTAAAGATTACTTATTAAATATGATTAAAAAAATTAATTAAGAAGTAATTAAGGGATCATTAGTTAATTAATGATGTAATAAAGGGTTAATTAATAAGGGATAATTAATCAATGTAAGTGATTTTAGGTTGATTAATTAAGATGGATGACTAATGATTAATTAAGATGGATGGCTAATGATTAGTTAAGATGGATGACTAATGATGATTAATTAATTTGTAATTAATAAATGATAAGTAAACAAGATTTAAAGTTAATCTTAGTGATTAAAGATAGTAATTGATTTAATTTAAGATTAATTAAATTAATTAGAAATTGTCCAACTTATAAGACTTACTTATGAATAGATAAGTTGTAGAGGATGATTAGAAAAAAATATTTGTCTGATAAATTATAATGTTCTGTGATATGATGTGTTGGAAATAAACTGGGATAATGTAGGCTACTTATCTGAGTTAAATTGTTATGTGACATGATATCCTGGATATGAATTGTATTGATTCAAATTTAACAACTTGGAATAGAGATGATTATGAATTCGAAGAGACCGGGGTCGGGTATCAGTAAATGCCCGAAACCACTTCGATTCTTTATAAATTTGAGTTTAGAAGCAAACAGGCTGGAATGAAATAAGTTTATGTATCATGGATATTTAAACTGGATAACAGTTCTTGGATATTGTTTTGAGATAAATGATTTACTTAAGTAAGGTTAGAACTCGTAGAAAGTATGAGTTACCCTGGTTTCACTTTAGTATATATGCTTTCTGCATTAGAATTTCATGTTATATGGGTTTACTCACGCTGGATTCCAGCCTGACCCGGGTGTTACTTTGATGTAATGCTTGGGTCAGACCGAGTATTACAGATTTTCAGGTAAGGACATTCTGGAGCTCAGGAGGCGAGCTGGAGAGAAGGAATGTATGTAGAGTTTCTGCTGTGATATATTATAGTATCTGAAACAGATTGATTTATCTGTCCTATGTTTGTAAATATGTTGTAACTCTGATATATTAAAGTGAAATTTGACAAGTACAGTTTTCTTTTGTATAACTATTATTTATGTGATGTTTTATTTTATCCGCTGTGATTGTGAGATGTTGGTATTTCTGTTCTTCTTTCTTCTATCTCTTCTTTTCTTTTCCTAACTATTTGGAATTTTCAGGATCGAAAATTTCGAGTCGTTACACAACGACTATTTGCTGAAGGTTTGATTGAATGGGGAAAACCTACTCGTTATTGCCTGTCTTCGAGCAACGGTGGAGTCTTGAAGGTTTGATTCACATCGCCTCTCTCCAAGCAATGATGAATTACTAAAGGTTTGATTTAATTGGAAAAACCTTCTTGTCATCGCCTATCTCTGGACAATGATGAATTGCTGAAGGTTTGATTGAATTTGGAAAACCTTCTCATTATTTCCAATCTCCAAGCAATAATGAATTCCTGGAGGTTTATTGAATGGAGAAAACCTTCTTGTCATCGCCTATCTCAGAGCAACGATGAATTCCTAAAGGTTTGATTGAATGAGGAAAACCTTCTCGTTATCATCTATATCTAAGAAGTGACGAATTCTTGAAGGTTTGACTGAATGGGGAACCCTTCTCTTCATTGCCTATCTTCATGCAACGATGAATTCCTAAAGGTTTGATTGAATAGGGAAAATCATATCGTCATCGCCTATCTTCGGGCAACGACGATAATTGAATAAGGAAAACCTTCTCATCATTGCCCATCATTAGGCAAAGACGAATTCCTGAATGGGGAAAACCTTCTCGTCGTCACCTATCTCCAGGCAACAATGAATTCCTAAAGGTTTGATTGAATAGAGAAAACCTTCTCTTCATCGCCTATCTTTAGGCAATGATGAGTTCCTGAAGGTTTGATTGAATGGGGAAAATCTTCTTGTCATCAACTATCTCTACGCAACGATGAATTCCTGAAGGTTTGATTGAATGAGGAAAACCTTCTCATTGTCGCCTATCTCCTAGTAACAACGAATTCCTAAAGGTTTGATTGAGTAGGGAAAACTTACTCATCATCGCCCATCGCCTATCACTAGGCAACGACAAATTCCTGAAGGTTTGATTGAATGGGGAAAGCCTTCTCATCATCACCCATCTCCGACAATGATGAATTCTTGAAGGTTTGATTGAATTAGGACCGAATTATCCTATCGACACCTGGGAACATACTCCCTGTCCATTATCTGAGTCCAAAGGAGTATGCTCCTAGTTGTACTGTTAATCACGAAGAACGAGGGTTTTTGCTTATGAGAACACGGTTCCATTAGTTCAAGAAGCTGAATTCATTTGTGTATGGAAGAAGTGGCAAGTCTTACCTTATTACATTGGCTCCAATGTTCTTTGGTGGCTTATTTGTAAAAACAAACCAACAAAGACCAGGTGTAGTAATGCTATAATATATCGCTATTCCATGCACGTGGGAGCGGGAGTTTATCAATAGTTGCCAGCTTGAATGTTCCATCACTAAGCATTTGAACAATCACATAGGGACTTTCCCAGTTTGGGCGAAGAGCCCTTATACGTTGGAGAAGTCGTTTTAGAATGAGATCCCCAACCTCAAAGGTATGGTTGCGAACTTTGGCATTAAAATGTTGTGCTACCCTTTTTAGGTGGGCAGCCACAATTAGTCCTGCTTCTTGTCTCAACGCAGCAGATGCTCTAGACCCAGACTGCACCCATTTTGCTTTGCTGTTTGGATCAATATTCAGTGCGTGACATGCTATCTTCGGCGATATAACACACATTTTCGAATGCGTCTAAGCAAATAAGTCCAAATTCTCTTGGGAGAGATCGAAAAATTCCTTCAATAATCTAGTGCTGAGCTGAGATCCAATCTATAGAACCCGAGTTGGATTGTCCATGGTAATCGAGACATTCGCCGTCAGCTCAGCCGGTGCTGCCCGCACTTTTCCTAACTTCTTCTTAAGACCTATAGACTTATCGAACCTGCTATGGTTCCCGAGCCAGAGGTTGTGCTTTATTTGCTATGATTTCGAATCATCAGTGTAAAGAGTTCTCTCAACATTCTTACCTTTCTCACGTTGCTTTGCTTCTCTTAGTTTCGCATCATACGTTCCCTTCCAACGCTTCGGCCTCCTTAAACTAATCCAATACCATTCTCCATGAGGAACTTCATCACTAAACACCAAAGGGCTAGTGCTATCCCGAAATCAGCCAAATTCGGCTGATCCAAGAAGGCATTATATGTGGAGTACTCATCCATGATAACGAATTTCTAAGTTTGGACAATCATGTGATCGCCTTCGCCTAATCCTATAGGAAAATCGATCGTTCCAATTTTCTATTTTTCTTTTCCCGTAAACCCTTGAATCTTGGCTTTATAAGCTTTCACCTCCTTCATGTTGATCTTCATTTGATTGAATGCCCTCCTTAATAGTATGTTCACAGGACTCCCAGTGTCTACCAATATTCAACATACAATCGTAGTCCAATTCCTAGAGTTACCACTATGGGGTTAAAAGTTTTGGCACTTCGACTCCATCGGCATTCCTATTCCTAAATACGATGTCATTAGTTATCATTCTCTACTGCTTGGCTAGAGCCCCTTCTTCAATTGCAAAGCAGCCTTCCTGCGGTAACCATTTCAAGGAGCTTGTGTGTCATTCCATTTCCCTCCGGCTCTTCTCTGTGGATAGAGTCCTCCAATTATGGTATTGATAACCAACTTTCCATCATTCCACCTGGGCCCCTCTCCGCTTGGTCCTGGCTGATTACCTTGGGCAGGGGACCCTTGGGGCCTTATGGTTTGACCTCTACCTTATGGTTGTTTAACGTACAATTGGATCCTATTTTTCCTTATCAATTACTCGATGAGTTCCCTCGAATGTTGACACTCATTCGTGTTGTGTCCATGAGTCTTTTGGAAACGATTGTACTTTCCATAATGCCTTTCCTACTCAATCGCCTCCCTCTTGGGCGGCTTTTTATATTGTTTTGTTCCTTCAATAGCATGGTATATTTTTTCTACTGAATCATTTAGAGTAGTGTAATCTTCGTATTTCATATTTTTTGGGCATTTCTTGTTTTCTACCCCAACCTCAAGGAAATTGATTCCTCTTCTTTAGATTATCAGGGTTCCCAACATGAATTGCCACGTTAATCTAGATAACCTCCTTTGACTATCCATCCTCAGTCTTCCCTAAAGCTAGACTCACTTCTTTCAAGCATAGAAATCGATTATCCTTCTAATGGAAATCTTCCATAGTTGTAGGTTGCATCATCTTTAGCCATCTTCCAAAATCTGTATCTAGGTAGATGCCCCAGACCAATGCCATAAATAACAAATCCACTTTCGAGTTACTCACCTTTATACTAACAACCTTAAATCGATTGAATAAACCTTTTAGTGACTCCTTAGGTCCTTGAGACAAGCTTGACAAGGACATCACGACCTTCGGTTGGGTAGCATGCAGCAAGAACTACTCCATAAATTTCCTAGCTAACTCATCAAATGTCGATATGGATCTCGGCGTAAGCCTAATGATTCACATCGATGCAACTCCTTTTGAGAAGATGAATAAAGCATCTGCATCAAACAGCATCAGTCGCTCTAGTACCATCCATATGCCATTCTTAATTAAGTAAGAGTTTCTAAGGATCAGTGGTTCCATTGTTCAACGGTATTGTCAGATTCGTAAACTTCCTAGGATATTCTTCTCTCCGGATGTTTTTTGTGAACGGAGTCTTACTTGGTATAAAACCCCAATCCTCATTCTTCCTAACTGTGATTTCTTCTACAATCTGTTTAACCATATCGGTTATAGTTTCCTCGGTGGCATGGTACTCTAATGGTCAACAACCAAGGGCTATACCAAGTGTTTGGCTCTATAAAAGATCTCTACTTACCAACTACCGTCTAGGTGCTCTAGTTTCTAAGAGAACCACTCCTCCAGGATTCTATTGGTGTATGATTGGTTCAGTTGCATCTTTTTGAATTTCACCATAACGTTCAGCTCATAATCGTCAACATCATCAAGTTGCAGGTCCTCCTCCGAATCAGATAGGTCAAGGGATTTAGCCCTATTTCCCTCTAAACCTCCACAATTCCTCTCGGTACTAAGTTGAATCCTCTCGGCATCGAGTGGTCTTCTTTTCGAGGGGAGCGACCTAGCTTCCTCTTGCAACTATTTCTACAACTCTAGAAACTCCTTCCTTCGGCTTTTTCTCTCCATCTTGCTTGTTTTGACCAGTGACAAAGGAATTTTCCCGTTTAGGTCCAGGTGAAGCTTCTCTTCTGTTCCTCTCAGTTCTCTTGGTTGTCGGGTTAGTAGAGCATCTATCTGGTGCATCAAAGCCTTTTGACTATCCAGCATCTTTTGGTTCAATTCCTTCAGCATCTTATCAAGCTCACCTTCGGTAACAACTTCCTGTTGAACGGATGATTTTGGTGCCACCCATTGGTTACTAACTTCAACTTGGTGAGCATTCTCTTCATCGCCACCAACCACCATTTCAGATTACCTTCCTCTTGTAGGGGCCATTGATTTCTAATAGAAAATTTCCAAATTATTCAAGCAAAACTTCTAGATCTAACCATTAGACCTCTTCAAATCCAAAATAGCAAGCAAGATCTGATCCTAAGCAATAAAAAGCTTGAAGTAGTGTGTTGATCACGAGAGGGATGATGGGATCAAAGAGCAATAACATGCTCTCAGTACTGATAAGTCTCATTTACTCCAACGAAATTGCAGCTTCTTAAGTTGCTTCTTCTTGTCCTTCTAAGTGTGTTTCCAAGTTCGTGAGTCATTTTGTCTTCATTTCGGCCTCCTACCTTTAGTTGAAATTGGCTTGGCTAAATACTTGGTTAACAGTATGATTTTTAGTTTTGTTACATATATGTTGAAATAAAAATCTCGAGTAATGATTTGGAATAAATTATTTGCATATAACAACTAAACTATATCAAAGTTAGTGGAAGAGATATCGAGTTTGTGAGTTTCAGATATGATCCAAAAATTGATACAAAGTATCATTCATTGAGCATTAGAATTGAGCGAATATTTTGATGAACAAATCAAGTATTTTAATTTTCAATCAAACTACAAAGGAAACGCGTGTCTATAAGAAAGAGAATTAAGGTACTAAAATATTAAGTAAATGATAAACTCATGATTGTTGAAAATGTACCCCAGTCGTATCATTTTACTCTCTTTGTTTTATAATCAACATTGGATTTGAAAATAGCAATTTTATACTCAATGTCAAAGGATGTGGGAATTTTTCCAAACAATATAAACAGATGCCATCTTAAAATGTTTGATTTAAAGCATATGAGATAGATTCTTTATGCATCGACGGTAGGAATTATCATATATGCTACTATATCACTTATCGCTTGTGTAATCAGTACATTGAGCGAGATCAAATCAAAATTAAAAAGCATTAAACATTAATTAAGAGTATTCTCGACTATTTACGATATACTAAAGAATTGTTCAAAAAAAATAAACTCCTTATGAAGGATTATCCAAACTCAAACTTCATAAGTGATATTAAGTGTAATATGTCAATCCTAATTTCATATTCAATTTTAATTAAGAAGTTTTAAGTTGGAATTGTTAAAAATGAAGAATTGTGGCGGACTCAACCAAAAAGCTAAGTACATCACCTTGAATAGCGCCACACTATCAGCAATATATATAAATAAATGCAAAAATTTATATCTGATTTAGAGGTGACTTTATACATTGAGAATCATGTGACATTTTTAACTGATAACAAAGCAATGATGCAGTCAAAAAAGGAATTTAAAGCTTATTAGTTGATAGGAAATATACTAGAAAATTTTCCACATGATAAAGGCGGTTTATCTACATCAAAGAGAGTTGATTGATAGAGTAGATAGTTTAGGTAGTATAGCATGTCAATCTACTAAGGGACTGGCTTGGTCAGTTTTGAGATAAAAAAATCAAAGGATTAAGGTTCCATAATTGAATCAAGTACAAGTGGCAGATTGATTGAGTTAGGATTCTGCCCTAGGGCCCATTATGTAATTCGTTATATAATACTCTATGATCGATTCTGTTCATAATAAATGTATTTAATTTATGTTTTATATTTTGTTATATTATGACATAAATAATTAAGTAATTAATTTAAAGCATATAGTCAGAAAATTCTTAAATTATACGTTATGTGATAGTTGTTAAAAATATTTGTAACCTGAGAAAATTATCATAAGATAAATAACATATTATTTTAAATATCCCTAAAGTTTTGAGATATCAATACGTTCTTTGTGACTAGAATACATATTGCTCCCTAAATGTTAGATGGTGTATTATTCAAGGTAGTTGGGAGACATATAGTATTTATGTACTAATAATTATTGGAAAACTATGAAATGACTCACTCGATATTTTTTCGTTTTTTAATATAATTAAGGTCAAACATGGAATTTCAAAGTGATGATATTACGTGGTTCTCTCAACTTGAAAATGTTGTTGAACTTCAATGTGGATACTCCATTTTGATTATAGTTAAATTGAAGCACAACGTCCACCAAGCGACTATAGTTTTGTCCAATTTGAAGCATTGGGAGTGAAACACTATATGATAGAGTATTCTTCTCAATGATTATACGAAGTTAGTACCACAGTCAACTGTAATCAACTCAAAGGTAAAGTCTCTAGCCAGAGCAGTGTGTTTAATAATAATTAGTATTATTGAACAATGACTTTGTTTTTCAATAATCAAGTTGAACATAGACGATATTAAAATTTTGAATAAAGATCTAATTTCATAAGTCTTAAATTTATATGGTTTTGACAAAGAGAATTGATGTAAATAATCGTTATAAAAGGACATTAAAATAGTAAGATATGATCTTACCGATAAAAGACATAAAACCAATAAATTTGACCAAACAATCACACCAAATACTAAGGTGATGTGTGAACATTAATATTTGATTATTTCAATATTAATCACTGATTGAATTTGCACCCGCGAGTCGCACAACTACATTAGAATACTCTCTAAAATAACACACGATTTAACTGATTTGTAAATTAATTAAATTAGTTAGTATTTATGAAATATTATTTATTATTTAATTAATGTATTGGATGTCATTAATATTATCTAGGTGTCATTAGTAATTAAATGAGTGAGTATATAAAAACTACATATGTACAAATCTATATTCGATATTAATACACATTAAAATTTGATTTAAGTCAGTTTAATTGCTTAATGTGTTTAGGCATTCTTTAAGGACTATATTGCCGACCACGGGAGAAATAACGAAGGGGTTCAAATTTAATTGTTGAATTTTCAATTGATAAGGAGTGACTAAGTAAACAAAGGAGAAAAGCTCACATTCACTCTATCTATACAAAATCACACCACATCATTATTTCAGAGACTTTTGATCCCTCTATCCTCTTTTTTCCATCTAAAAATAAATCGACCATTAACCTAAGCTGCAAATACTTCCATCTAATCAACATCAAACAAAATTAAAGGTGGTCATCCAAGCCACTGCAAATCTAGAAACTAGGATCGAAATCAGATCTAGGACTATCTATCAATCAAGATGCAAATCTAAGGCCGCGTCTATAAGGTAATCTTTTGTTGTTTACAGTTCCATACTGTCATGATAATATTGATTTAGATCACCATCGAACGATTTACATACACATATATTGTCCCACATATGTATATATTCATAATTATACAAGTCTATACATAGACACACACACATACATATATATATATACATATACATATACATCTACACATACACACACACACACACACACACACACACACATATAATTTCAATGTTTTATGTATAAAAAAGTGCACATTTTACATGTTCATATGTATGAAAATTTTAAATAATTTTTTTGTTTATTAAAATAATTTTAGTCGATAAAGCTGTTATATATATATATATATATATATTAATTTACATATAAGTATTTATATATCTAAAATCATTTTAAATTAAATTTTAAATTATATTGCTTTTAGTTAGAAAAAATAAAACATAATTTTGGAACATATACATTTTATTTATAATTATAACTTTATACATTGTTTTAAAGTAATATATATATATATGTACATATGTGTATATATTATATATTAATATGTATGTTATATATATATTGTATTTGATTAATAAATGATTTAATGTAAAATTGATTATATATATATATATATTGAAAAAATAATAAATTATTCCTTATTTAAAGTATTACATTATTCTATTTTGAATTATTATTATTTTTTGCAAGGCAAGCGGGGTTAACTGCTCCCCTACCAGTTTATTGATGAAATAAATTAAAAGGAAAATTGACTATGAACAAGCTCATAGTCAAAAAAAAAACAAGATAGGCAGACAACACATGAAGGAAGAAGAAGACAACAACACATAAGGAAGAAAGGAAAAAACAAATCAACAACTAAGGCCAGTCAGCAGTAACAAAAGAACTAAAATCAAATTTACAGTCCCTCATTCCAATCTTAATACTGGCCTGTAATGCATCCCATAGCTGGATATTACTCCTTGTCTTGTTTTGAAAGCTTCTTAGATTTCTTTCCTCCCAAATGAAATTCATGTACCTTTTAATAATGAAAAAGTACACAAATCTGACTTTTTTTCTCCACTTAGTAGCTTTGCCTATCATAGCCCACTCAACACAAGAGAGGCCATGAGTATGGTTAACATTCATTCCTCCCATAAGCTTACACCACAATCCTAATAACTCTTTGCATTCGAAGAATAAGTGATCCACATTTTCAGGAAGCAACTTGCAGAAAACACAGAGAGGATCAACAGTGCAACCAAAGTTCAACAATTTTTCTTTTGTCAGCAGAGCATTATTAATAACCTTCCACATTGTCAAGTTTTCTCTGGCATCAGAAATTCTAGTCCAAATAACCTTGTGCATATTGTATCAGTTCTACCAGAACCATTCACAAGCAATTTGTAAACATAAGAGATCGAGTGGGGCTTACCATTCCACTGTATTTCATCAGAAGGAGTGGATGGGAAGAAGTTAGCTTGATACTTATTCCAGACAGCCCTAATGACATGGTTGCTGGTATATGGCAGTTGAAGTTTGCCATCAAAAATGTAGTCAGTTGCATTAGCATTTCTACTGATTCCAGATTGGATGATCTGCTGAGGTGTAAACAGTTTACAAAGAATAAGGCCATCAGCCATCCAAGGGACAGACCAGAAATTAGCTGTACTGGAAGGAGAGAGATTAACTTTGATTATTGGAGAGAAGAATGATCTTGATCTCAGCAAACTCCTCCAGGTCCAACTAGGGTTCTGAGGCACACTCATGGTCCATATATTTTTACTACCCAAGTTATGAATTTTTGTCCATTGAACCCAAAAGGAGTCAGCATCAGAAAGCAAAGCATTCAAGTGGGAACTGATGGCTGCTCTATTCCATGTCTACAAATTTAGTATTCCTAGACCACCTTTTTCCTTAGGCAACTCCATTTTGTCAAAAGAGCAAGGAATGATTTTCTTTAAATGAGTAGAACCAGTCCAAAAGAACCTCAACATAGCATTTCTCACCATATGAACCAGTTTGCTCGGAAGAATGAATACTCTGGACCAATACACCATCATAGAGGAGATAACAGACTTGATGAGCACAATATTCTATTTTGAATTTAATATTATATGTATATATATTGTAAAATATAGATTAAGATATAGTTTTAAATTTTTTCACTAAGTAAACAACTAGATATTTTGAAAAGTATTTAAATTTCAAATTACTAACTTGGTCCAATTAGTTTATTTTTGTTTTAAAAAATAATTGAAATTGTTATTGTATTTATATGTAATCTAAAATTACATTTTGGATAACCAATTTGTATATAATGGGTGAATGTGTCTATTGCGATATAAATTTTATCACCTATACACATACATATTAACCATATACATTATATATTATGTTGCATATGCATAATACACGCATACGTATATTTGGATGTAAGCAAATTAAATTCGAATTCAAACTAAATCCTTAATTTCATCAAATCTGTAAATTAGATAAAATAAGATATTATTTAAATTATATTTTAGATCAGATCTAAAATCAGTTAAACTTCATAGGCCCAACAAAGATCCAACATAGATTTTTTGAAATTCACATATTTAACCTGTTAGGACCCCCCATAATTCCTTCAATTATTATGATAGATATGTCTAGTCGACAATATATAGTACACATTCGTAGTGGCTCATCATCAAGTCATGGTGGCTCCTTACCAGATCATGGTGGCTCTTTACCAGGTGAGAGATGCTCTCACTCATCAGAGCATGCCGACACCCACTTAGCTAACTTAGATGCACATATGATGTCTCTGTTTATTCAGATCGATAATTCTGCTTATACGTCGGCTGTAACATTCCTAAATTTTAGCTAAAAATAATTTGATGATTTATTTAATTTTTGAAATTTAAGTGTGCATTAATTTGGATTTTCCAAATTAAATATATATTTGTTTGTTTATACATTTATAAATACAAATTGGTCGTACATTAATCTTTGAATTTCAAATTCTAAAATAAATGTTTAAAATAATATATTGGATTGGGAATTTTAGAATAAAATATAACTGGATTTATTAACTTTGTAAGATTATTTATTTGTGTGTAATTGATTTCTAAATCATTTTCTTTTATAAGATTATATAAGTGTTAATAATTGAAATTGTTTGTATGATGTATATAAACAAGAATAAATATTTGGAGAAATAGATAGGCTTTAAGATCAATATAAGAATTATTTTCTTAAGGATGTATAAATAGTTATAAAAGGAAATATAAATACAAAATAATATAAAGATATTTGAATTTAATTTTATGAAATGGATTTTAAAAGATGTTTGAAGTTGAACCTTTATTCTAAAGACTTATATACATGTATAATCTATATATATGTTTATTATTAAAATACAACTAAACTTTGAAATTAATTTCTTTAAAAAAATTATGATTTGTACGATGACTTGAATTTAAAATTTAAAATAAGAAT
Source organism: Allium cepa (assembly GCA_030765085.1). Classification (NCBI taxonomy): domain Eukaryota; kingdom Viridiplantae; phylum Streptophyta; class Magnoliopsida; order Asparagales; family Amaryllidaceae; genus Allium; species Allium cepa. The sequence continues at coordinate 851,290,034 of CM060940.1, read as the reverse complement.
GAATGTAAAATATTTACCTTTTTGAAATTTAATAAACGTATTGTAAATAAAATTGATTTAATGAATAAGTTTACAAAAGCTTTATAAACTAAGAAATGTATATATGTATGATTTATTTGTTGAGTGTACAAATTGTTTGAATCCATTTCTCTTTAAAAGTTGTAAAAGTAAAATAAATACAAGTGTAAGTAAATAATTTGTAAATAAATTAATAAAAAGGTTTAAAAGCATAAAGCATGTTTTCATAAATTAAAATAAAGTAAGAATTAAAACAAAGTTACAAATAAATTATAAACAAGGGTGTAAACATAACCTGTAAAAATAAAATAGAGAAGTGGGATTTAAACACAATTTTAACAATAATGGACACTTGTAAAATAAGTAACCATATGTATGAACACTTGTGAATTTTGTATGGCTTATGATTACAAGTGTAAAACATGCATGAGAAATTAAACAAGTGGCAAGATAACAAGTTTTCTTTCAATTTAAAATGTATAAAATATACATAAGAAAACAAAACCAGGCTGTTCATGTTCCTTGTACAAAATTCCTTCCTTCAATTCTACAAAATCAAAGCCTAATAACTCAAAGCCAGTAAAAAGAAAAAAAAAACTATCTTCAATCAAAAACCTGATAATTTAAAACTATCTCATCATCTCAAGTACTTGAAATCAGATCATCTCCAAATTCAAACTGCAACCAACAATCAAGCTTTAGATTAAAATCCAGATCATCTCAAATTTTCAAATCAAAGACTTAAAACTGTCCTCTGTTCTTTAGTGTCAGGTGAGAAAACTATCCCAAATAAAGTTTAAATCTATGTTATACTTTGATATATGTGTTAATTCTGGGGTGAAATTGTTTGCATGGATGATAGATATTTGGAATATAGTATGAATTATTCGGTAATTCATGTGTATGCCTGTGTACATTATGTTATATATCTCTGATATATATGTATATATATATATACAGGTTCAAAAATATGAGAAAGAAAATCCAATGACTCCTTATATAATCTGTTTTAGACATTAATTCCTAAATGCAAAATGATCATATGAATGTAACATCATTTTTAAAAATAAATTCAAGTGGATTTATCAAGTGATTATTTCAGAAACCAGGATGTACAGTGATGATCAAATATAAGTTGAAAATTCAATCAATTTAATTCCAAGTTTCGAATTCATAACTTCACTTGTAATTGAAAATAATGATTTTTGAAAAAGGTTTCGTGATTTTTAAGTTTGAAAATCGAACGAAATTGCAAGATGAATGGAAACTGTATTTCGACCAACTTTCGGTGAACCACGTCGAACTGGGTGTTGAAATCCGTGGTGAAGAAAGCTTATGCGTCGGTGAGTATAGGAAAAATGTTTGTTAATTTTTTTAGCAATTAGGGAAGTCGATTGAAGTTGTAGTAGGGTTTAAAAGCATTTTTAGATCGACGTTGTTCTCAAGCCAACTTCGTCGACATGGAGTGACTGGAGGGGATCAGACCGAGGGGGTCCGATGTGTAGCGACACAGCGAAGCGAGGGTCGAAATCACGGATTTTCTGGTGGTCGGTGGAGGCTATACGAGGCATCTTTTCGATGGACAGTTGGTGCCAGGTTGAAGTCAGTAGCTCGAATTCGTTTCAGGCAAGTTCAAAGGTGATCAGGTGGTTGTGTCAACTCAAGGGAGGATGAGTGACCTGTCGATGATCGAAGTATCGACCGTAGGTTGTTGGGTTGTTCGTGCAAGTGCATGAGATATCACCAATGTCCGGTGATGTTGAATTAGTGAAAGAAAAGGATTCCTCGGGGACGACGTCGGGAAATATTGAATTTGGCTCGAGTTTGTTTCGGGGGAGGCTCGAGTGAGTTTTGCAGCAGATTCAAAAATTAAACCCAAAACAAAGTTTAAAAGAGAAAGAAGAAAAAAAGGGTTTGACTCCGAAAAAAAAGAAGTTTGTCTCGGGGATGTGGTGTTTTGGCTCGAGTTGTTCTTCAGGCACTAGTTTTTAACAGTTTTGGAGAAGGTGATAAATAGAGTTTTCTTTTAAATTTTAAACTACTTCCTGTACATAATGAATGTTGTTTATTTCAAGCACCAGGTTTTCAGAATACAAAACTAAAACCTGTCCCAGGTTTTGGAACTTTAATAAATCGAATTTTAAACCTTTTTCTTAGTTAATAATAATAAAAGTTTTATACTAGATATAGAATAAGTTAAAGTCTTTTATAAATTAAGTTAAAATGTTTTAATGCCTGATTGTTTAAAATAAATTCTTAAGTTTATTTAATTAAAAAGATAATGGTTTTAATTAACCTAAGAATCTTAAGTTAGTTCATATGATAATTTAATTTTCAAGGATTATTTAAACAAAACTTTAAAAGATAAATGGTTTATCTTAAACGATGTTTTGATTGTGGATTAACTAAAAGGTTTAAAATTGAATTATGTGTTAATGAAAATTTATTTTAATTTATGAGATTTAAATATTGAAATAGAGTGATCGTTAAGATAAGAATTTATCTTGATAAATCAAGGACTTAATTAAAGGATCATTATTGATGTGTTAATAATAAAAATAAAATAAATTTATTTGACTAATTAATTAAGGTAATTAATTTAAGGATAGTTAATCAAAGAATTAGTTATCAATTAATAGTTAATTAATTTATCGTTTATGGTTAATTAATAAGTGATTAAATGATTATTAATCAAAAAGATTTGTAATTAATTAATGAAGGTGATTAAGAAATGATGATTAATAATGGAGTAATTAATTAATGTAATTAATTAAGCATAATTAATAAAAGAATAATCATTTAATGATTTAAGGATGATTAATTTATAATTAAAATTTAATTAATCTATTATTAAAGGTCAATTAATAAATAATTAAAGGATAATTAATTAGAATAATTTGAAATTAATTAATATTAATTAACCAAGTATTAGTGACTAATCTGATTTAAATAATCAGATAATCGATTAGTCTTACTTATGAATGTTTGGATTCTATTGAATGTTTGAATGGTTTGATATTCCTCATATGTGATGCTTTGTGATACGAATTATTCTGATTTGTGTTGTAAACTGTGATGTAATTTATTCATTCGTGATGTAACTTATTTATCTGTGAATCTGTGTACATAGATAAGCGTTGTTGGAATATACCGCTTATCGATATTGTTATGATTGAATCTGTGATGATTGATGTTGTTGCACTATTGGGTAAAATCCCATGGACAACACTATACACACACAAATATGGATTGCACGAGGAGATCGGTTAAGTCACGTATTTTTAACAATTTTAAAGATTGAATTTTTGAATCCAAAATGGATTTGGAATTGGAATTGAAAACCTTTGAAAATGAGTTTCAAAAATAAAAGTTACTTTGAATAACTTGGTTGAGTTTTGAAATTTAAATAATTTGATTTGAATTTGAATTCAATATTTGAAATTGAATTCAATAATTTGGAAACTATGGTTTAAAAAGATTACACAAGTTATAAAGGTGTTTATATGGCTTTTAAACCATTTAAAAAGTACTGTTTTGGGAATTTAAATTTAAACCCAAGTTTTATTCTTCAATGGCTTTAACTTATGTAAATGTAATCAGCTTTAACCTTGTGAAAGATTATTAAACCTTGTTTTGAAATCGAAGAGAGTTTTTAATGGTATATCTTTCACATAAAAGATTTGAATTGGAAATGGTTTGAAAGTTATGAATTAAATCATTAATTTAAGATTGGATAAGTTAATCCAATTTGAAATGGAAATGTTTTGAAAACTATGAATTAACCTTAGTGGAAAATTGGTAAACTTTGTGAAATGAACCTTTTTTTTAAAAGATTTGAAGTGGTAATTTGTTTAAACCATTTGAAAAGAATGTTTTGGGTTTTAAGTTGTGACTTAACCGAAATCCCATATCCATATGTTTTTAAATATTGTGCTCATTATTCAGTTTAGCCGGGAGAGGACCTTGTGTCATATAACCCATTCTGAATAATGATACGTCGTTATGGATAACATTTGAAGACCGGTGGTGAAGACTGGGTATTTTCGAGAACGAAAGGATAACCCGTCGATTGTCTCTGCACTAAGTTGCGCCAGTATAGAGATTCCCTAAGTGATGGGAAGTCCGATCGGGATTGTGAGTACCCGGATTGCAAGGGCTTCTCCGGAAGTGCCTTCGGTTCTGTTCGAACCCGGAACAGACTTGTATGGATGTGTGTTTGACATTTCTCTTTGAGATGTAAAGCTGGTTCCTATCAGATACATTTTTGTTTGGTGGCGGAGATTTATTCTCTTAGCTTAATACCCTTCTCTGAGACATACGAGCTCAGAGGTTATGTAGTTGATGGTTACTAGTGATACATTCCCAATTAGGTAATGTGGCATACGAAGCGTTGCGGATCATTTGTTGATCAAAGCATGACTTTGTGAAAAAGTGTAGCCTTGTGGACGAGACCTCATCGAGCCTCACAACCCGGTAATGGTCGAAACAGGAAAGATGCAACGAGGTTTCAGGGGTAGCTCCCCTAGGGTATGTCCATTCCTTCTGGAAATGGGTGGTATCATGGTATGGATCCTAAATATTTACTCATGTGGACACTGCATATTTATTACTGTGTGATGTTGTTGGTGTAGAGGGCCCTCGGATAAAGGGCGCAAACGACCGGGGGTGGCATATCTTAGGTTTTACCCCCGGAAAGGGGTAGACCGGCCTTGTGTTGGCAGAGAGCTGGGTAGGTTCTCGGGGCATTCCTCCAGAGGCGTTCCCATGTGGAAATAGAAAGTTCCTTAGCCTGACCATTTGTTGGAAATCCAATCATCCAATACGAGCCTTGTACGGTTTTAGTTGTAGAACCTGCCATTTAACATGGCAGCTATAGTAGGCATAATATAGTGGTACCTATGCTGGCTAAGATTAATATTATACTTTCGAAATGTTTTCCACTATGCACTAATAATAATATAAAAAAAGGATTTTGCGTAGTAAGCATGTTTGACTATCATAAGGAGAAATCTCCCCCAAGTGTGCGATTGCATGGTGTGTGTGCCGGGAGGCCTTATGGTAGTTTCATTTTCCAAAAAGCATTGCGGATTTCAAATTTTAAATACTTTTGTTTGTTTTAAAGATAAAAGCTGTTTTTGTTTGCTCACACCAGTCCCATGACTGACCTGGAGTTTATTGTTCCTTTCCTAAACTCTGCATGTCCACAAATTTTTCCACACGGGCAGTCTAGAGTTGGGTTTTCCAGATAATCCCATAGTAGGAATTGATTCATTAGCCTTCGAAGCCTTTTGGATTTGTGGATCGCATTTGCTACACTTCATCATTCGTGACTGACCTTGCTTAGCTTTGTGCAATGTGATGGGAGTTCTCGCTAGCTTTGGATTGGAGATGGAGTTCTTGGAGTTTGGCATTGAAGACATTATCTTTCCGCTGCTATTTCTTGTACCTCTGATAGTATTGATATCTTTGTATCATTCTATTGTATCATTATTGTATCTGAATATTATATCAAATGTTGTAAACCAAATGTAGTATTTCATTTCGTCTGTTGTGTTGTACTTAATGTGTTATAAGCTTTGGTTTGTAAACCAGATTCGACATTTGGATCTGCGGCACTTGAATGCGAGTGTCGTATTCGGTGCCGATTTTCGAAGGTCGACTCAGGACCGTTACGGTGGTATCAGAGCTGAAGGTTAAAACTTTAGCTCAGGAGTATAACACATTAAGTAGCTCATTAGAGATAGGGTGAAATATACCCTAGAATGAGTATATCTCTAAGATATCCGTTCGTATGCCTCAGTAAATTCTCTTACTATTCACTGATGGTAAGTATGAGTGCAAGAAGAGGACGAGATAGGGGACAGGGAAGTACCACTACAAATGGTCTATACCCTGCAACAGTGGAAATAACTTTCTTATCAATCTCCTTTGATTCGTCTTTTCAATTCTTTGATTGCTTAGTGGCAGCTCGAGGAAGAAGCTTCGGTGTGATGGTGGCCCTATGAATCGTGTAGATAAGTCTCTATTTCGTATTCTCTTCGTCAAATTTCTATCAACTTTTCATTTTTAACTTTAGCGAAATTGAAATTTGAATTGAAATAAATTGGTTAAGTAAAAGATAAAGTTAAATAAATTGTATCGATAAAACAATTTCGATTAAACCAAAATTTGAAATTCTATTGTGATTTCTTATGAATATCAAAGTCCGAAGAGGGACAAATTATATACTTTGGGATATTTCAACGTGAATTGAATCCATTTGTTCGTTCTTTTGGGTCTAGATATATCCTACGAGTGGTTAGTTATTCCTTTGAACTAACCAGTGCCCATGCATATTCGTAGATCTGATGACCCGAGCATCTTATACAGTATTGAATGAGTTTGTTCTTATATCTATTAGTGATATTCTGATTTGGTAAGCCAAATACAAAATAGATAATCAGCTTGATTTATGAGTCGATTCTCTATCTCCGTGTATCTATCCCTTCTTTGTTGTCTCCCAGGCAAATTTGGGGGACGAAATTTTCTTAAGGGGGAACCTGTAACATTCCTAAATTTTTGCTAAAAATAATTTGATAATTGATTTAATTTTTGAAATTTAATTGTGCATTAATTTGAATTTTCCAAATTAAATAGATATTTGTTTATTTATTCATTTATAAATACTAATTGGTCGTACATTAATCTTTGAATTTGAAATTCTAAAATAAATGTTTAAAATAATATATTGGATTGGGAATTTTAGAATAAAATATAACTGGATTTATTAACTTTGTAAGATTATTTATTTGTGTATAATTGATTTCTAAATCATTTTCTTTTATAAGGTTATATAAGTGTTAATAAGTGAAATTGTTTGTATGATGTATATAAACAAGAATAAATATTTTGAGAAATAGATAGGATTTAAGATCAATATAAGAATTATTTTCTTAAGGATGTATAACTAGTTATAAAAGGAAACATAAATACAAAATAATATAAAGATATTTGAATTTAATTTTATGAAATGGATTTTAAAAGTTGTTTGAAGTTGAACCTTTATTCTAAAGACTTATATACATATATAATCTATATATGTGTTTATTATTAAAATACAACTAAACTTTGAAATTAATTTCTTTAAAAAAATTATGATTTGTACGATGACATGAATTTAAAATTTAAAACAAGAATGAATGTAAAATATTTACCTTTTTGAAATTTAATAAATGTATTTTAAATAAAATTAATTTAATGAATAAGTTTACAAAAGCTTTATAAACTAAGAAATGTATATATGTATGATTTATTTGTTGAGTGTACAAATTGTTTTAATCCATTTCTCTTTAAAAGTTGTAAAAGTAAAATGAATACAAATATATGTAAATAATTTGTAAATAAATTAATAAAAAGTTTTATAAGCATAAAGCATGTTTTCATAAATTAAAATAAAGTAAGAATTAAAACAAAGATACAAATAAATTATAAACGAGGGTGTAAACATAACCTGTAAAATAAAATAGAGAAGAGGGATTTAAACACAATTTTAACAATAATGGACACTTGTAAAATAAGTAACCATATGTATCAACACTTGTGAATTTTGTATGGCTTATGATTACAAGTGTAAAACATGCATGAGAAATTAAACAAGTGGCAAGATAACAAGTTTTCTTTCAATTTAAAATGTGTAAAATATACATAAGAAAACAAAACCAGGCTGTTCATGTTCCTTGTACAAAATTCCTTCCTTCAATTCTACAAAATCAAAGCCTAGTAACTCAAAGCCAGTAAAAAGAAAAAAAACTATCTTCAATCAAAAACCTGATAATTTAAAACCAGAGTGGAAAAAAAATCAAAGCTGAAGCAAAGAATCATCTTAAACAAGTTCTAAACTGCAATTTGAAGTATTTCAAAGCAAATCAGAAAGCATGCAAGTTGATAATCAAACTGGAGAAGCAGTTCAAGGTTTCAACTTTAGATTGTAAACTGGAAACTAAAGCAAGTTGCAGATCAACTCAGGTAAATTCAAGCAAACCCATAAGTAAATTAGAATTTAAAATCTAAAGAAATTAAAAACCATTATCTCATCATCTCAAGTACTTGAAATCAGATCATCTCTAAATTCAAACTGCAACCAACAATCAAGCTTTAGATTAAAATCCAGATCATCTCAAATCTTCAAATCAAAGACTTAAAACTGCCCTCTGTTCTTCAGTGTCAGGTGAGCAAACTATCCCAAATAAAGTTTAAATCTGTGTTATACTTTGATATATGTGTTAATTCTGGGGTGAAATTGTTTGCATGGATGATAGATATTTGGAATATAGTATGAATTATTCGGTAATTCATGTGTATGCCTGTGTACATTATGTTATATATCTCTGATATATATGTATATATATATATATACAGGTTCAAAAATATGAGAAAGAAAATCCAATGACTCCTTATATAATCTGTTTTAGACATTAATTCCTAAATGCAAAATGATCATATGAATGTAACATCATTTTTAAAAATAAATTCAAGTGGATTTATCAAGTGATTATTTCAGAAACCAGGATGTACAGTGATGATCAAATATAAGTTGAAAATTCAATCAATTTGATTCCAAGTTTCGAATTCATAACTTCACTTGTAATTGAAAATAATGAATTTTGATAAAGGTTTCGTGATTTTTAAGTTTGAAAATCGAACGAAATTGCAAGATGAATGGAAACTGTATTTCGATCAATTTTCGGTGAACAATGTCGAACTAGGTGTTGAAATCCGTGGTGAAGAAAGCTTATGCGTCGGTGAGTATAGGAAAAATGTTTGTTAATTTTTTTAGCAATTAGGGAAGTCGATTGAAGTTGTAGTAGGGTTTAAAAGCATTTTTAGATCGACGTTGTTCTCAAGCCAACTTCGTCGACATGGAGTGACAGGAGGGGTTTGATGTGTAGCGACACAGCGAAGCGAGGGTCGAAATCACGGATTTTCTGGTGGTCGGTGGAGGCTATACGAGGCATCTTTCCGATGGACAGTTGGTGCCAGGTTGAAGTCAGTAGCTCGAATTCGTTTCAGGCAAGTTCAAAGGTGATCAGGTGGTTGTGTCAACTCAATGGAGGATGAGTGACCTGTCGATGATCGAAGTATCGACCGTAGGTTGTTGGGTTGTTCGTGCAAGTGCATGCGATATCACCAATGTCCGGTGATGTTGAATTAGTGAAAGAAAAGGATTCCTTGGGGACGACGTCGGGAAATATTGAATCTTGCTCGAGTTCGTTTCGGGGGAGGCTCGAGTGAGTTTTGCAGCAGATTCAAAAATTAAACCCAAAACAAAGTTTAAAAGAGAAAGAAGAAAAAAAGGGATTGACTCCGAAAAAAAGAAGTTTGTCTCGAGGATGAGGTGTTTTGGCTCGAGTTGTTCTTCAGGCACTGGTTTTTAACAGTTTTGGAGAAGGTGATAAATAGAGTTTTCTTTTAAATTTTAAACTACTTCCTCTACATAATGAATGTTGTTTATTTCAAGCACCAGGTTTTCAAAATACAAAACTAAAACCTGTCCCAGGTTTTGGAACTTTAATAAATCGAATTTTAAACCTTTTTCTTAGTTAATAATAATAAAAGTTTTATACTAGATATAGAATAAGTTAAAGTCTTTTATAAATTAAGTTAAAATGTTTTAATGCCTGATTGTTTAAAATAAATTCTTAAGTTTATTTAATTAAAAAGATAATGGTTTTAATTAACTTAAGAATTTTAAGTTAGTTCATATGATAATTTAATTTTCAAGGATTATTTGAACAAAGCTTTAAAGATAAATGGTTTATCTTAAACGATGTTTTGATTGTGGATTAACTAAAAGGTTTAAAATTGAATTATGTGTTAATGAAAATTTATTATAATTTATGAGATTTAAATATTGAAATAGAGTGATCGTTAAGATAAGAATTTATCTTGATAAATCAAGGACTTAATTAAAGGATCATTATTGATGTGTTAACAATAAAAATAAAATAAATTTATTTGACTAATTAATTAAGGTCATTAATTTAAGGATAGTTAATCAAAGAATTAATTATTAATTAATAGTTAATTAATTTATCGTTAAGGGTTAATTAATAAGTGATTAAATGATTATTAATCAAAAAGATTTGTAATTAATTAATGAAGGTGACTAAGAAATGATGATTAATAGTGGAGTAAGTAATTAATGTAATTAATTAAGCCTAATTAATAAAAGAATAATCATTTAATGATTTAAGGATGATTAATTTATAATTAAAAGTTAATTAATCTATTATTAAAGGTTAATTAATAAATAATTAAAAGATAATTAATTAGAATAATTTGTAATTAATATTAATTAACCAAGTATTAGTGACTAATCTGATTTAACTAATCAGATAATTGATTAGTCTTACTTATGAATGTTTGGATTCTATTGAATGTTTGAATGGTTTGATATTCCTCATATGTGATGCTTTGTGATACGAATTATTCTGATTTGTGTTGTAAACTGTGATGTAATTTATTCATTCGTGATGTAGCTTATTTATTTGTGAATCTGTGTATATAGATAAGCGTTATTGGAATATACCGCTTATCGATATTGTTATGATTGAATCTGTGATGATTGATGTTGTTGCACTATTAGGTAAAACCCCTGGACCACACTATACATACACAAATGTGGATTGCACGAGGAGATCGGTTAAGTCACATATTTTTAACAATTTTAAAGATTGAATTTTTGAATCCAAAATGGTTTTGGAATTGGAATTGAAAATCTTTGAAAATGAGTTTCAAAAATAAAAGTTATTTTAAATAAGTTGGTTGAGTTTTGAAATTTAAATAATTTGATTTGAATTTGAATTCAATATTTGAAATTGAATTCAATAATTTGGAAACTATGGTTTAAAAATATTATACAAGTTATAAAGGTGTTTATATGGCTTTTTAACCATTTGAAAAGTACTGTTTTGGGAATTTAAATTTAAACCCAAGTTTTATTCTTGAATGGCTTTAACTTATGTAAATGTAATCAGCTTTAACCTTGTGAAAGATTATAAAACCTTGTTTTGAAATCGAAGAGAGTTTTTTATGGTATATCTTTCACATAAAAGATTTGAATTGGAAATGGTTTGAAAGTTATGAATTAAATCTTTAATTTAAGATTGGATAAGTTAATCCAATTTGAAATGGAACTGTTTTGAAAACTATGAATTATCCTTTGTGGAAAATTGGTAAACTTTGTGAAATGAACCTTTTGTTTAAAAGATTTGAAGTGGTAATTTGTTTAAACCATTTGAAAAAAAAGTTCTGGGTTTTAAGTTGTGACTTAACCGAAATCCCATATCCATATGTTTTTAAATATTGCGCTCATTATTCGGTTTAGCCGGGAGAGAACCTTGTGTCATATAACCCATTCCGAATAATGATACGTCGTTATGGATAGCATTTGAAGACCGGTGGTGAAGACCGGGTATTTTCGAGAACGAAAGGATAACCCGTCGATTGTCTCTGCACTGAGTCACGCCGGTATAGAGATTCCCTAAGTGATGGGAAGTTCGATCGGGATTGTGAATACCCGGATTGCAAGGGCTTTTTCGGAAGTGCCTTCGGTTCTGTTCGAACCCGGAATAGACTTGTATGGATGTGTGTCTGACATTACACTTTGAGATGTAAAGCTGGTTCCTATCAAATACATTTCTGTTTGGTGGCGGAGATTTATTCTCTTAGCTTAACACCCTTCTCTGAGACGTACGAGCTCAGAGGTTATGTACTTGTTGGTTATTAGTGATACATTCCCAATTTGGTAATGTGGCATACGAAGTGTTGCTGATCATTTGTTTATTAAAGCATGACTTTGTGAAAAAGTTGTAGCTTTGTGGACGAGACCTCATCGAGCCTCACAACCCGGTAATGGTCGAAACAGGAAAGATGCGACAAGGTTTCAGGGGTAGCTCCCCTAGGGTATGTCCATTCCTTCTGGAAAAGGGTGGTATCATGGTATGGAGCCCAGATACTTACTCATGTGGACACTGTATATTTATTACCGTGTGATGTTATTGGTATAGAGGGCCCTCGGATAAAGGTCGCCAACGATCGGGGGTGGCATATCTTAGGTTTTACCCCCGGGAAGGGGGTAGACCGTCCTTGTGTTGGCAGAGAGTCGGGTAGGTTCTCGAGGCGTCCCTCCAAAGGCATTCCTATAGTGCAATAGGAAGTTCCTTAGCCTGACCATTTGTTGGAAATCCAATCATCCAATACGAGCCTTGTACGGTTCTAGTTGTAGAACCTGCCATTTAACATGGCAGCTATAGTAGGCATAGTATAATGGTACCTATGCTGGCTAAGATTAATATTATACTTTCAAAATGTTTTCCACTATGCATTAATAATAATATAAAAAAAGGATTTTGCGTAGTAAGCATGTTTGACTATCATAAGGAGAAATCTTCCCCAAGTGTGCGATTGCATGGTGTGTGTGCCGGGAGGCCTTATGGTAGTTTCATTTTCCAAAAAGCATTACGGATTTCAAATTTTAAATTCTTTTGTTTGTTTTAAAGATAAAAAACAACCTCACACCAGTCCCATAACTGACCTGGAGTTTATTATTCCTTTCCTAAACTCTGGGTGCCCACAATTTTTTCCACACGGGCAGTCTAGAGTTGGGTTTTTCAGATAATCCCATAGTAGGAATTTATTCATTAGCCTTCGAAGCCTTTTGGATTTGTGGATCGCATTTGCTACACTTCAGCATTCGCGACTGACCTTGCTTAGCTTTGTGCAACGTGATGGGAGTTCTCGCTAGCTTTGGATTGGAGATGGAGTTCTTGAAGTTTGGCATTGAAGACATTATCTTTTCGCTGCAATTTCTTGTACCTCTGATAGTATTGATATCTATTGTATCATTATTGTATTTGAATATTGTACCAAATGTTGTATATCAAATGTATTATTTCATTTCTTCCGCTGTGTTGTACTTAATGTGTTATATGCTCCAGCGAACCAGATTCGACGTTTGGATTTGCGGCATTTGAATGCGAGTGTCGTATTCGGTGCCGATTTTCGAAGGTCGAGCCAGGACCGTTACATCGGCCATCCACTTGTGCATTTGAGATGGACTCTTCCTCCATACGACGAGTTGATGTCTTTTAGAAAGAACGAGGACCAAGACGGGTAATTCCTTATTTGAAAATTACAGCTGAAATCATACAAATACTAATACTAAAACATACACATACACATACTTATATAGATACGTGCATGTACAATAATTTACTAATTAAATAAGAACACGTATATATGTATATATATATAAAGCTATTATTTCACCAGTTGGGCCATATCCGATGTCATATGTGAAGGCTTGCTTACACGGACCATGACATTCTAACCTACATTTTGTGACATTTCCTATGACATGAAGAGAGTCATGTTTTTGAAATTTATGGTAAAGTAATTTTATTACACAACATAGTGTATAAATAGGTATGTCATTTTATTCATAATGCTTTCGATTTGCATTTACATAGGAAATTGCTTGGAGAGATGGCATTTGTGGAGAAATTATGAAAAAGGATTGGGATACCGTAACAGCCAAAAAATACCAAGAATGGACGCGTGGTATGGGAAAGTATCATAAAAAGCATCCATCCCTTGCCCATGAGATATGCAAGTAGTTCTTGCTGTATTAGAAGATAGAGGAATTCAAAAGGAAAGCGGGATAGAATGCCGACATTAGGAACAAAAATTTTTGGTTGCATAGTGGTGGATCCAGATCATTAGCAGATCATTGAATTGATGTAATAGAAATTTATTTGTCAATTTATTTAATATTTAAATATAAAATAAGCTTATATGATAATTTACTTAATTCAAATTTTAGTATAAATAGTAGCATAGTGAGTCCACATCTTGGTCAGTCTACTACATGACTCACAAGACTGAGTCACCGGATGGATGCACCACCAATAACTAGGTAGATGCTTCCATTAAGTTTATGGTAAGTTATCTATAAAATTCATTTAAATAACATTTATATATATACACATGTATAAAATTCTAATGAATATGTAAAATTAAAATAGGAAAAATACCAGGCTAGAGCTTCAGAGTAAATGTGTGGAGATAACAAGAGAAGTGGACAAAGAGGTATTTAATGCACTCAATGGAATTGTTGCAAAAAAAACTTGTAAGCCTAACTATGAAAATATGCCAAAGGTATTAACTTAAACATTTATTATGTACATATGATATTAAGTATATTTGTATACAAAATAAAATACATATATATGTATGTGTGTGTGTAGTATACTATGTGTATGTATAAATTTGTTATAAATCCCAATAACCATATGTGTGTGTACTATACGCATGCTTAGTATAATTTGAAATACTATATAGGATCTAACATAATATGGATTATATTTTAATAATAGATAAGTCAATAAGTAAGCAGATAAAGTAAATATAGTAAAGAAACAATCACACTGGACTTTTTATAAGGTTCAGACCTCCCGTTCTATGTCCGGTCTCTAAGCTCCACTTAGGAATTTCACTGTCAACAATCCCCACTTCACTTGAAGGAATGGGTTTACAATTGCCTGAACAACTGAATAGGACTTCAACCACCTTCAAAGCAAAAACTTTTCTTTTTGACTTTAAGGTATTCTTAACAACATGAACATGCCACTCGTTAGTACACCCTTCCTATAGTATCTTTTGATGGCATGTGTGTTAAACCATGAGATGATGGTTTTGATGAAAACAACCATAGAATAGATTGTAAAATATAAATACTAACAGTATAAGTTTAGATATATATGTATGTGCAGGATTTAACCATGCAGGTAACAAGAATGAAGACTGTACAGTATAGAGATTCAAGATATCAAGATTAAAGACTCATGAGTATCAAGATTATCAAGAGTTCAAGAATTCAAGTAATTTATTCTTTGATTAGAAATTTTGTTAAAACTAGAAAAGCACTGGCATCTTAAAATCCAATTTATTCGTGGCATGAAATCCGCTTCGAGCCTGTTAAAGGGATGGAACCCTAAGTAGGATGGAACCTACGAAAAATCTAGTGGAACATTGTTTTGTATCCGCTAACTTTTTATTCAAAATGATTTTTCAAAATTATATCTTGTTTTCAAAATGATTTCAAAACCTTCCTTTTAAAAGCATCAAAAACATCTATCCTGATTTCAAATACTTTTAGCCTCAAAATAATTTTTAATTTCAAAATAAAATTATGCTTGTTTTTAAACTATCTTTTAAATATAATTTTAGATTTTATATAGCAAAATTTTGTATATATTATTCTTTATATTTACTTATGTATTTTAATTATAGTCAAGTATATTTATAAAGTTTAAAATATTTTTAATATAAAATAAAAGTTATTTTCAAAGAAAATCAAAACACCAAAAAATCCTTTAGGATGTCGACATGCCCAAGTGCCCCATGTCGACATGGTGTCAGTTGAGTTCAAAATTTAAATTTCAAAAGAAGTGTCTATTCGTCATAACTCTTCACGAATGGACATGGCTATGTTACTCTAAATGTTGAGTCAAAGCTTCTATGAAGATTTTGATTGCTGACAACAATATAAAGGCAATCGACAAATCAAGACCTACATATGGTACTCTAGATTATAGGTTGATTATTTGATGTTGTAATAGTGATAAACTTGTTAAAATCTATCCTCAAATAATCATGCATCTCAAATATAGTCGATATATATACATTTAAACATCATTGCACATTCACTGTGAAAATTTACACAGACCGGTCGACCGGTTGAAAATGGGGCGGTCGACCGTTTCTGGTAAAGTTGCACAGTAAACGTGCACACATGCACATAACGACTATATATTTAAAATCCTGTCTACCGGTCATTTTTTGACCTGTCGACCGTTTTTAAACAGAAAGCAACTTTTCCAAAAGACACTTCTCTTCTCCAAAGGTTGCATCTCCTATCTTTCATCAATGATCATAACTCTTAATGGCAACTGTTCACAAAGAGTTACGACTATTTTTCTCTATATATACTCATCTAAATCATTGATTCAAACACAAGTTTTTACACGATCATATATGCTCTCTAATCTAATCTCTAACACTCCTGCATTCTAAAAATTAATTTAGCTTATTGAATCATTGAAATTATTTCATATCTTTTGATTCAATAAGTAAATACCTTCTTTAATCTTTACAAAACATCATTCATATTCTTTGAGGATAAGATTATAGGAAGGGTGTACTACTAGTGACAAATCCGTGTTTTCAAGAACACAAGTTGTCAACAACAATTGTATTTGTTTTTGTTGAAGTCCTCGTGTTGTAAGAGGCAAGTGTTGAAGTCCTCAGTGTATTAGAGGCGTGAAATCCCGTTCGGCTGTTCGGGTATTGTAAACCTGTTCCTCCGGGTGAAGCGAGGTAGTTAATAGTGAAAATCCAGATAGAAGTCTGGGACTGGACGTAGGACGGTGCTCCAAACCAGTATAAAAATCTCTGGTGTGATTTTTCTATTTTTATTTTTACTTTGCTACTATCATCTATTTTCCGCATTTATATTATTGTCCATATTACACGATCCGTGTGTACTATATTAGCACATATAATTGTATACACACCGCACTTTCATTTGGTATCAGAGCCAGGTTTTCTAGAGATCGTGACAACATCCTAGAATAAATGGCTACAAAGAGATCTAGTCAAGGCAATAAGAAGAGGAAGAGCAATAAAGAAAAATCAAAGGAGCAAACAAACAAATGCTTCATGGCAAAAGATAATGAGGTTAGTGATCTAACTTTTGATGATATGATAGAAATAAATTCAGAACTTCTAGACACTTTAAAAAGTATCAAAAGAAAATATAAGGAAGCTCTGGAAAATCAGAAGAAAGCAGAATTCGAAAGAGATATGCTTAAAGACGAGAAGAGAATATTAGAAGAAGAACTTGAGAAAATTCAAGATTCAGACAATTCTCAACTCGCTTTATTAAGTCAAGAAATAGAAGCTCAAAAAGAAAAGAATAATGCTCTAGCTTCTGAAAATCATGAGTTAAAAACAAAAATTAAAATTGTTGAGTTAGATAACACTAGTCTCAAAACTAAGATTGATGACATTACTAAAAATATTTCCAATTTTAATAAAGGGAGAGAAAATTTATTCAGGATTATTGAAAATTCTCAACCTACTTCAAATAAGAAGGGATTAGGTTATGTTAAGAATTCAAAAGCTCACAATGATAAAAGCGGTTTGGGCTATAAACAAGTTAAAAGTAAAAATAGTACTAGATATGCATTCATGTATACTAACTTTAGTGCTAGTATTAGTAATCAAGATAGTTTTAAAACCAGTTATAGTCATAATAGTACTTTGTTTAGAAATGATAGAAATTATTCTTCAAGTACTAAGCTAATGACGAATAGTATTAAGATATGGATTCCAGCTAATATGATTGATCATGATAAACAACTTTATATTAGCAACTATTATAAGAATGTAATTTGTAATGAAAATTATATTTATAAAGGTTCAACCACACCCATATGGGTACGGTTTCCAAAGACCTAACCCCCCGGACCCTAACATAGTAAGTGGGTACCGAAAATTATTATTATTTTTTGCAGGTACTCAGAGAAACAAAAGGAAAAGTATAGATTTTGGAATTTTAAAGAATGTTCCATACGTTTAATAGAATTACGTGCTTACAATGAAATATGGACTTCAGCAAATATGGTGGTTAGAGGATTTTATTATATGAAGTAAAAGTGAATGGAGAAATAAAAAAGAAATAGGATTCGAACCCAGCACACTCCCATAACCGAGCCCATTGCTACCAAACACTACTTAACAGAAGATATAAGAAATGAAAATTAAAAGCACAAAAGTGGGATTCGAACCCAGCACACTATGATGGTAGCCGCACATCTTACCAACTAAGCCATAGAACATTTTGAAGTTAGCATCAACGGCTACTTTACACAAGAATTCCAAAGCGAATAAGAAATGAAAATTAAAACAACAAACGTGGGAATCGAACCCAGCACACAACAGAGACATGCGCATGTTGTACCAACTGTGCTACACCGCGTTTTGAATTTGATCTCAACGGCTGCTTTATTCAAGCATTCCAAAGCGAATAGTCAAGTTGCTATTCATGTGTCTATTCAACCAATTCCAAACCTCCAACGGATGCATCTTTTCTAATGAGAATTTCTGAAGGATTGTGACTACTTATTGGCTTCCATTCACTTCTATATAAGCCTCCCACCATCCCAAAAAACAAAAAGAATTATATTCTCTTAAATCATTCTCGTATTGATTTCAAACGCTCCGACTTCCATATTCATTCTAAAAGCAAATTTAGACTAGTGCTATTTCACTCCACAACATACAAATCTGGTTCTAATCCACTTCCTAACCTCTGCACGCTCATTCTACATCATTTTTACCGGTTATAGAAGTTGTACTCAAGTTCGACTACTCAGTGTATTGAAGACACAATATATAGTCAAGTTATTTCTTTGTAAAAGAAAATATTGAAGTCCCGTTCGGCTGCTCGGGCAAGTGTACTGAAATCCTGTTCTGCTGCTCAGGTGCCTATTCCTCCGGGCGAAGTGAGGGTGATAGTTAGTTGAAATTCCAGAAGGAGTCTGGGACTGGAAGTAGGACTGGAGGTCCGAACCAGTATAAATTTTTTGCTGTGATTGCTTCTTGCTTTACTTTTTATTCGCGCTACTATTATATTTATATTGCTGCTATTGTGATTACTGCACGTCAACTCTGTGTCTTGATGCACTCTCTATTTCCTCGATTAGGAAATTATGATGCCGTCTACAAGGAAAATTTCAAGGCTCTTTATGCTATATACGGGGAAATCGAAATCAACTGGGCTCACATGATTTTCGATGAAATTTTAAAAGTGAATAACTCCACTCGACCTCATTTCTTCTATAATGAGTATATTATGCGCATATTGCTAGCATGTGGAGTAACAGCCCCTGATTCAGCAACATCTACACCAAAATGCATTGACTCCACTACCATCAAGCGCATGAAACTTCCTCCTCCCTATGTTCAGATTATGCCATTCGAACAATGGCAACAACGAGGTACACAAGCACAACGAGCTCCATCTTCCCGACCTCGTTCCGGAGAAGTTAGGTTGTTGAAATCTAAGTCGTCTACAAGAGAATCTCTTGAAACCATCGCTCGTAATCAATTCTTACTTGAAGCGGGACTCAAACGTATGGATTCAAAAATTGACAAACGATTCAACAAGGTCAAGTCTTTCTTCAGTGCTATATGGGATGCTATATCATGTAGCACATCTGTCTCTACCCAACATCAAGACCCCGGAAAGCGTCCGGCTCCTCCCACTTTCACTTGGTCAACATCCGAGGAATCTGCTGGTACAAGCGGACAAGGTCATGGAGAGACGTCTAGAGGTGATGACGATGACGACGACGACGATGACGATGATGACAATGATGATGATGAAGATGATGAGGAGGAGATTCAGTCGGACTAAAGCTAGTTTGTTTATTTTTTTAAGTTCTTTAAAAACATCTGTGACACTTGTACTAATTAGTGTCCATCTTATTGAACTATGGCATGTATGGTAGTTTTCAAAACATCTTATGTTTAAATATGTATTATGCATTTTTCTTTTTTGGTTCATATTCTCTTTTGTTTACTCCTTTTTGTCGATGACAAAGGGGGAGAAAGGTGCTAATAATTGTTTGCAGGGAGAAAGGTGCTAATAATTGTCTGCAGGAAATCACATATTCAGGGGGAGATTCAATACTTTAGCTATATATTGTCATCAATCAAAAAGGGGGAGAATGTTGAGTCAAAACTTCTATGAAGATTTTGATTGCTGACAACAATATAAAGGCAATCGACAAATCAAGACCTACATATGGTACTCTAGATTATAGGTTGATTATTTGATGTTGTAATAGTGATAAACTTGTTAAAATCTATCCTCAAATAATCATGCATCTCAAATATAGTCGATATATATACATTTAAACATCATTGCACATTCACTGTGAAAATTTACACAGACCGGTCGACCGGTTGAAAATGGGGCAGTCGACCGTTTCTGGTAAAGTTGCACAGTAAACGTGCACACATGCACATAACGACTATATATTTAAAATCCTGTCTACCGGTCATTTTTTGACCTGTCGACCGTTTTTAAACAGAAAGCAACTTTTCCAAAAGACACTTCTCTTCTCCAAAGGTTGCATCTCCTATCTTTCATCAATGATCATAACTCTTAATGGCAACTGTTCACAAAGAGTTACGACTATTTTTCTCTATATATACTCATCTAAATCATTGATTCAAACACAAGTTTTTACACGATCATATATGCTCTCTAATCTAATCTCTAACACTCCTGCATTCTAAAAATTAATTTAGCTTATTGAATCATTGAAATTATTTCATATCTTTTGATTCAATAAGTAAATACCTTCTTTAATCTTTACAAAACATCATTCATATTCTTTGAGGATAAGATTATAGGAAGGGTGTACTACTAGTGACAAATCCGTGTTTTCAAGAACACAAGTTGTCAACAACAATTGTATTTGTTTTTGTTGAAGTCCTCGTGTTGTAAGAGGCAAGTGTTGAAGTCCTCAGTGTATTAGAGGCGTGAAATCCCGTTCGGCTGTTCGGGTATTGTAAACCTGTTCCTCCGGGTGAAGCGAGGTAGTTAATAGTGAAAATCCAAATAGAAGTCTGGGACTGGACGTAGGACGGTGCTCCAAACCAGTATAAAAATCTCTGGTGTGATTTTTCTATTTTTATTTTTACTTTGCTACTATCATCTATTTTCCGCATTTATATTATTGTCCATATTACACGATCCGTGTGTACTATATTAGCACATATAATTGTATACACACCGCACTTTCACTATAAATAGGGGTTACTTTCAACGAATTTTAACAGAAGTTTTCTGTTTTTTCACTCCTTTTCTTCTCCCTCATTTCTTAACACATATTCTTACCATTACTCCGCTGAAATCAAAATTGAATCAAACTTGATCATTTATAGTTTGATTCTCTATCACTATCTCAACAAGATCCTCAGTGCTATTCATAGTTATAGGCTTTTTGTAATCAACTTAGCGAGAAAAGGTGTGATTATAGCCTTGAAAATCAATCAAGCGAGATAAGGTGTGATTGTAGCCTTGGGAAATCAATTGGATGAACTTGTTGCCCAAGAAATCAAGTATCTTTACCCAGATGATTGTGATTCTGGAGGGTGTACCTCGTTGCCTTGAAATCGAGGGTGTAATTGTAAAGATTGTTTTTGAAAGGAAATTTTTACTTGTGTGCGGGACTGGATGTAGGGTAACTCCGAACCAGTATAAAATCCAGTGTTTTCTTTCCTTTACTGCTTTTACTTTATATTTGCATTTGTGTTTGATTTTGTGATCATATCTGTGTCTGAATATCGCATACATTTGTGTTTAAACTGACAAAAACTCAAAAAGATTTAACAATTCTCTAAAACACCATTCACCCCCTCTAGTGTGTATCCTTAGCCTTAAAATCCGCATTTCTCACATTTGGTATCAGGGCGAGGTTTTCAAAGTTTCATAATCTGATTTTTGAAAAAGTTTTCAAAATGGCTACCAACACTGGTATTGTTACTAACACTAGTATCCCTGTCACTAGTTCATTTGTAGAAGGTCAGTCTACTGTCAGACCACCACTTTTTAATGGGATGCCTATGCATACTGGGTATGTAGGATGAAAATATATTTACGATCTATAGGATTAGACACGTGAAATATCACACAAACTAAATATTTTAACCCATAACTGATTTTGCACAGTGGAATGCTGAGCAAAAGACTGTTGCACAAAATAATTCTAAAGCAATGAATATTCTGTTTTGTTCGCTTGATAGAAATGAATTCAATAGAGTGTCAGTTTGTAAGTCTGCATATGAAATCTGGTAAACTTTGCAAGTAACTCACGAAGGAACAAGCAAAGTTAAACAGACCAACATTTCCAAGCATAAAAATCAGTTTCAATTATTTAAAATGAATCCTAATGAGTCTATTTCAGATATGTATAGTAGATTTCAGGATATTGTGCATCCTTTAATATCCTTGGGAAAGGAATTTTCTGAAGAAGATCAAGTCAGAAATTTTTTAAATTCTCTTAATCCAGAATGGGATCAAAAGACACTTGCGATCGAAGAGACAAATGACATAAATACCTTAAAGATAGAAGAATTAATTGTAAATCTAATGTCATTTGAAGTCCAAATGATCGGGAGAAGAGAAATCAAAGCAACCGAAAAGAAATCAATGGCATTCAATGCATTGGCCGATGGATCAGGCTCAAACAGTGATAATGATGAAGAGATAGCCTTTATGACCAGAAATTTTAGTAAATTCCTGAAATACAAAAAGATGAATAATATTAAGAGAAACAACTATAATAACTCTGGAAATCATAATGTAGTACCAAATAATGTCAAATGTTTCAACTGTGATGAACCAGGCTACATCAAAAGAGACTGTCGGTATCAAGAAAGGTAGAATCCTCCTATGAACAATGATCCAGCAAAGAAACGAAAGCCTGCATTTACTGCTACTCTAGATGATTCAGACTCGTCCTCAAGTGATGATGATCAGAAAATAGATAATTCAAATGTGTTTCTCACGGCAGTTCACGACTCCGACGAATTCAGCGAAATGGACTCAGAAAAAGGTACACATTTACAATATAATTGGTTGAAATTGCTTGCTTAGAATTAGATGCTTAATTGATTGATTGATTTTGAATTGGTGTGTTATTTGAATTTTAAAATTTATTTTCTATTTTTAAAATTATTTTATTATTTTATTATTATTTTTTATTTTTAATAGTATAATAATACTTTCTGAAATATACTATAAGTCCAATAATAGTTCAGAAATATATAGACATTAAAAATAATAAAGTGTATATATATATATTAGAGAACTTAGGAAAAATAAATCACAAAAATTCACTGGCACATGTCGACATGGTCCCTACCATGATGTCGACATGGGTACCAGAATTTGAATTTCAAAATTTGAATTCAAATGTTTGAATTTCCCTCCGCCTTTTCAATTCATTCAATTCTCTGAAAAACTACCTTTTGACCTGAGAACATGTCCTTTGAGAATCTATTTATTCACTATCTTTTATCATATCTTTTCACTCTCATTTTCAAATTCAATCTCTCTCTTCAAAACTTCAAGCTCTCAACTCTCTACTTATTGGCTTCTTCAAGCAACCCCTCCGCCATGAGAATATCCAGAAAGATAAAAGAGCAACTCGTCAATGATCCGGAGGCAAATAAAGCATACATCAATTATGCTAATTATGCCAAAGTCCATCTCGGAAAGTGTGCTATCTTTCAAGATTTTTCTTCTTATGAAATTGATTCTCTTTTTGCGAACAATCAAATTCTTAGTCTTGTTGATGCTTCTCAAAATGACTTTTTTTTTGCTATCCAAATCTTGTCAAAATTTTCTATGCAAATTTAAACCGTGGATTTTATAATGGAAATGAGGATGAAAAATGGAGTAGTGTCAAAGACACTAGAATTGTTTTTAATTGTGATCTTTTGGGTACCATTCTCAATTGCAAGAGTACAGGAATGGATCTTTCTAACTTTAAAATCGATGAAAATGATCGTGAGACATTTCATCACATTTTCGAAGGAAATGATAATTTTGAATTTAAAAATCAAAATTTTCAACCAAAGGCAAGAATTGTCAATCTTCTTTTGCAGCATACTTTGACCCCAAGATCGGGGAATTTTAACAATCCTACTTTAAAAGTTTGCAAAGCAATTTTTCTATTTTTGGAAATTATGACATAAATTGGGCGCAAGTTATTTTGGATGAACTTCGTCCCAAAAATCTTGAAATGGGTGAGAATACTTTGTATCATGGAATTTATCTCACTCGGATTTTTAACTATTTTGGAGTGGATTTCAAAGGCAAAGAATTTGTTTCTAGAAAAGTTTTCAATCATACCAACATTTCGTTTATGAAAATTCCATTTGTTTTTCAACCTTATGAGACTCTTGCCGAAAAGGAAGAGCGTTTGGCTCATGAGGAAATGGAAGAAGAGGAAGAAGAAGAAGAAGAAGGGGATGAAATGGAAATTGAAGAAGAAGAAGAAGGTGAAACCTCTTTGGAAAGCATCGACTATCCTCCTAATCCATCCAACGAAACCCTTCTCAAAAACCAAAAGACGATTGTTGAGAATCAACGGATTCTTAAACGATCCGTTAGTAAGAAGTTGGAAAAAAGTTCATCCAAGATGAACAAGTTCATTTCCAAAGTCAGCAAGAAACTTGGACTTTATTCATCATCATCCTCTAACTAGTTCTACCTTTTCGTATCTCGTTGTATTAGTTTTAGTTCATTTTGATTTGAATGTTCGTGTAGTTCTTTATGATTAATCATTGTATCATCTTAAGTATGCAATGAAATGAAATTTTCTTTCTGTTATCTAGCTTATCTTATCTCCAGAATAAATGTTATTACATTATATAAATATATATACACACAATTATTCACAAATCAAAATATCATCAAATTTCACTACACCATGTCGACATACCCCCTATGACCATGTCGACATGTACTGGTTAGAAATGATAATTCATTTGAATTTGAAATTTGAATATTTACCATATGTCTATTCATTTCAAACGAATTTCTACACCTATAAATACCTATTTCTTCCAGAATTCATCACTGAAAACTATTTCTTATCTACTCTATCTCTCATTCTTCTCACAAATCCAAATATGGATAATCCAATTCATAACTTATCCGAAAATCTTGAAGAAACTCTTAGTTCGTTCAAGAATATTCTCTCATTCATTCTTCGTAACCAGCGACACTTAGAATTGAGTCAAATGCAGATGATCAAGGAGCAAGAAAGGCATTTTGATGCAATACGATGGATGATTTCCTCCCTACACAAGGATGATAACGAAGCACATCCTCCAGTCTCTCTCACTAACGACAATGATAATTGGGATGCTATTAAAGCATACCCAATCTTTGGAGAAGAAGGGTGGGTGGAAGTTCCACGTAACGTTTAATTTTATTTGGTTGCTTTGTTTGAATTGTTTTCTTTGATTGATTTGATTTCATTTGCTTTGGCTTGGTTTGAATTTGATTGATATTTAGTAATGGATTGATGTTTGTTGTACAAAACATGTATAATTATACATTAATGTGAATAAAATCTTTGATTCATTATTGTGACTATAAATATAATTATTTCTTAATTATATATTCCATTGTATAAGTTTATTAATGCAAGTATTTTAGTCCAATAATGAGGGGGAGTTATATAGTTTGGAGTAAGTTTTTTTTGTTGATGACAAAGGGGGAGAAGTATAAAATAGGGTAGTTAGGCATAGATTAAGTGGGAGTTATTAGGATAGAAGTAATATTTTATAAACAAAGGTTATCATCATCAAAAAAGGGGAGATTGTTAGTCCGTGTGATGATGGTTTTGATGACAACAACCTTAGAATAGATTATACAATATAAATACTAACAGTATAAGTTTAGATATATATGTATATGCAGGAATTAACCATGCAGGTAACAAGAATGAAGACTGTACAGTGCAGAGATTCAAGATATCAAGAATGAAGACTCATGAGTATCAAGATTATCAAGAGTTCAAGAATTCAAGTAATTTATTCTTTAGTTAGAAATTTTGTTAAAACTCCTAGAAAAGCACCGACATCTTAAAATTCAATTTATTCGTGGAATGGAATCCACTTAGAGCCCGTTAAAGGGATGGAACCCTAAGTAGGATGGAACCTACGAAAAATTTAGTGGAATATTGTTTTGTATCCGCTAACTTTTTATTCAAAACGATTTTTCAAAATTATATCTTGTTTTCAAAATGATTTCAAAACCTTCCTTTTAAAAGCATCAAAAACATCTATCCGGATTTCAAATACTTTTAGCCTTAAAATAATCTTTAATTTCAAAATAAAGTTATGCTTGTTTTTAAACTATCTTTTAAATATAATATTTAGATTTTAAATAGTAAAATTTTGTATATATTATTCTTTATATTTACTTATGTATTTTAAGTATAGTCAAGTATATTTATAGAGTTTAAAATAGTTTTACTATAAAATAAAAGTTATTTTCAAAGAAAATCAAAACACCAAAAAATCCTTTGGGATGTCGACATGCCCAAGTGCCCCATGTCGACATGGTGTCAGTTGAGTTTAAAATTTAAGTTTCAAAAGAAGTGTCTATTCGTCATAACTCGTCACGAATGGACATGGCTGTTGTTATTCTATAAATCGGGGTTAGTTTCAATGAATTTTAACAGAAGTTTTCTGGTTTTTCATTCCTCTTCTTCTTCCACATTTCTTAATACATATTCTTATCATTACTCTATCAAAATCAACATTGAATCAAACTCGATCATTCGTAGTTTGATTCTCTATGATCGAGTTTGATTCTCTATCACTATCCCAACAAGATCCTCAATGCTATTCAGAGTTATAGGCTTTTTGTAGTCAACTTAGCGAGAAAAGGTGTGATTGTAGCCTTGAAAATCAATCAAGCGAGATAAAGTGTGATTGTAGCCTTGGGAAATCAATTGGGTGAACTTGTTGTCCAGGAAATCAAGTATCTCTACCTAGAGGATTGTGATTCTGTAGGGTGTACCTCATTGCCTTGAAATCAAGGGTGTAATTGTAAAGATTATTTTTGAAAGGAAATCCGTACTTGTGTGCGGGGCTGGATGTAGGGTAACTCTGAACCAGTATAAAATCCGGTGTGTTCTTTCCTTTACTGCTTTTACTTTATATTTGCATTTGTGTTTGATTCTGTGATCATATCTGTGTCTGAATATTGCATACATTTGTGTTTAAATTGACAAAATCTCAAAAAGATTTAACAATTCTCTAAAACACTATTCACCCCCTCTAGTGTTTATCCTTAGCCTTAAGATCCTTAATCCGCATTTCTCACAACGTGAGTCGAATGTGCAGTGTTATAGGACGTAAAAAGTAGATTGATTATCTACTGATTTCAAATGGAACCAAACAGATTGAGAGTCAAAGTAAGAGAATTAGTTGAAATCAAAGAATGAAATAAGGCTATATTTATAGTGGTAAAGATATCAATTGAATAGTAGTGATTATTTAAGAAATTGCAACTCTTTGAAAATAGATACTTCCTTTTAGAAAGATGACATTCGTTCAAAAATATAGCCATTAGTCATTTTCAGACGTTTGAGTTGAAGGTATAGTCATCTGGTTGGTTATGTAAAAAATTGTTTTAAACTAGGTCAGGCCTCTGAATTATTAGGGTCAGACATCTGACTCTAAATAGAAAGAAATATGTTCATTTCAAAGCTATTTCAAACATTTGAATGTATAATAAGATCTATGAGTTGTTTTATTTAAAAAAAACTTGATTTTGCAGTGTCAGATGTCTGAATGAATCGAACAGACGTCTAATACCCTTGTCAGATGTCTGGACGATTCATTTAGACCTCGACTTATTATAGAAAAATAAAATATCAAGTGCTTTAGTCGTCTTAATATTCAGGTGAGACATTTGAGTTTTATAGGGTTCTACCTGAGATATTCCAGGCTAAATTTGATTTTCTCAAACATCTGGATTATTAATTCAAACGTCTGGCCCCCTTAAAAATTTATGGTTTTGTTACACTCAAATCTAAAATAATCACACAAACCTCTGAGTTCTAACAGTTCTGAAAAATTGATTTTAAACTTGTATGATATAATTTTCGATTAGTTTAAAATATTTTAAGTGAGTGTAACCATCAAAGGATATTGTACATCATATTCTAGAGTTACTTTGACGACAATACTTGATAATTATTTTTAATACTTTGATTGTGGAAGTTTTCGTTAATATTTTGGAAATATCCTACAAATGATAAAGTTGTGCGATACACACACACACACACACACACACACACACACACACACACACACACATATATATATATTTGTATCATCAAAACTTTAAAAGATAGGATTAAACATTCTTTCCCTTGTTGATGATGACAACTATATATTTAAAATGTTACCCCATCAATATGCCTTATATTTTTCACCCCTTTAGGTATTGTAAAAAAATACCCAAAAAAAAAATACATATAACAAATGATATTAATAAGCTTACAACATTAGTATTGTACATAAATAGAGTTTGGCACAACAATATTATAAAACATCATATTAAAACAAATATTTCATATTTGTTCACATATTACATTAGAAATAACACAAACATACTAAATGTTTTAAGATTTCACCAAGTATAAAAACATTTCAAATCACAATAAAAAAACATTGTAATGTACTACTAACAAGGAAGCTAACACACAATAATATGGCTAAGCACGTAGGACTGAAACCAATGCAAAATAACCAAGCAAGCTATCCCTATGTCATGCTACCTAGAAAACTCCAAATGACCCTATTATGATATGATAAATAGAGATTCATAATTTGAAAATAATGTGAAGACAAGATAACTAAAAAATTTAAAATACCTTTACTCCAAACCACGAAGCGATGATAAATCCTTAACAGTATCATCACTCTCTGTCTCATATTAACTTCCACTTTCTCACCGACCTCTTCTGTTGGTTGATTAATTCATGGTCCAACACTTTGGTGTGGTAATGGAGGAGGTGATGAAGGTGGTGGAGTAGTAGGAAATGGCAATCTTGATTTCCATGATAATTTCTTCTAAATTTTACCCAAGAATTTTTTAATCCCTGACAGCTCATTTTCAATAATTTTCGACTTCGAGTTACTTTTTAAAAGACGTCTCTCAAGGATTTTGTTGATTTTGGGACAAAGTGACTTGGATTTTATGGAGTCATGGTATATAAAAAGTAATAATATTGGAAGAAAGAACCCTAACTAATTCGTCACTTGCACTATCATCATTCTCTTCTTCTTCAGTTTCTTAATGCACTTTTAATGCTTTTCCTCAAGTGGTTTCACTTGCTGATGAGGTTTGTTATTGTAAATGTTACAAGTACTCATCACAAAAATTATACCGAGGAACGTCTAGAGGAAAGTTTCATAAGGGTGAAATCTTTTTTTTTTGCATAAGTAACAATATCCGCATTGTCAAATACAAAACGAACTTTTTCGGATATCATAAGACAAGTTATGTAGGGTGCATATAAGATTGTTTTTCTTAATTGTTCAAAAACGAAAATAGCTCATCTTGAAGAAATTTAGCCTAATTTATTTCAATAT
Source organism: Allium cepa (assembly GCA_030765085.1). NCBI lineage: Eukaryota > Viridiplantae > Streptophyta > Magnoliopsida > Asparagales > Amaryllidaceae > Allium > Allium cepa. The sequence goes on along the minus strand of CM060940.1, from coordinate 851,260,715 downwards.
TACCAAAAATGGCATACAATGCCATAAAATCTTTGTCATAAGTTTGCTTATAGCTAACGATACAAGGAATAAAACTATTGATAATCATACGTTCCAAAAGACGAGGTGTAGGATGTAGATCTTTAGAAATTCCCATAAGTGATGACCAATTTGATCTCTTCTGTTATCCACATATTTTCTGAGAGGAATAAATATGGGTGCAATGCAAGATAACGCTACTACAAATACGCATATCAGACGTTTAAGGAAAACATATCGTGTCTACAAGTGTGTGCTGGAGTAATAGGCCTGTGATTACACATTAGGCTTCCAAGTTAATAACGTAGCTAGAAGACAAAGCCTACTTCAAAAGGTCGATATCAAGTTAGAATTATCGATTTTGTAAGTACAAAACCTCTCAAACCAATAAAAGTGAAGATAGCATGATCCTACAACGGCATATAGGATGTCACCATGTATAGGAATATCAAACATTTAAGATGATCAACTTTCAAGATATCGAACAGATATGGAAATTAAGGGCTGACATCGAATCCTTAGAGGAAACGAATCTCTACAAGAACAAATGTTATCAAGCATTTAAATAAAAACACACATTGTCGAATGCTTAACAATATGAAGATATCAAATTTTTACAACCCAAATGATATCAAGCCTCTACAACTTAATGTTGTAAAGCATGAAGCAAAGAAAGATTGTCGAATATCTAAGCATAAATAAGGTTATCGGGTTTTTAACAGACACCAAACCATTACAAGCATTCATAGGCTGCAAGAGATTTCGAACCTTTACAAGCAACATGAGATGTCGGACGTTAAGAAATATGGATGATATCAAATAACTACAATATGACAAGGATGTCGTATATCATCAATGTAAAGAAACGTGCCGCATGTCATTAGAATGCCAAATGATGCATGTCCTCAAGATGCTGCATATCATCAACATTCTGCATATCACTAAGTCAACAAACAATGTCAAGAGTCAGCAATGTAGAATGATATCAAATATCGGCAATTCACACACATATCGAAAGACACGTGGCAGCCATACCACATGCTACTACCTCTATAAATAGACCCCTTTGGCCATTCTAAATGGGGTGAATCATTTTCTTTTCCTCCTTCTTAAATTAAAAAGTTGTAACCCTAAATTGAATTGGAGCAAAATCAAGAATCGATTTGTAAATTTTTAAATTTATAAACAAGGACTTGGACAAATGAGTTTGAATGGCCTATTTACCTTGATTATGAAAATTTTGATTGTTGAATATGGATGTGCATATGACTAAATTTTATATTTGGATTTAATTTTGAGCCTTCTTTACAAACAAGGCTACGTAAGCCCTTATCTAAATAGTGGTTAACTTACATAATGACTATTTTGACTTTTCAATTATGAACAATGGATTATGGCTTACGCGAATTGCTCATCTTTCTCACTAATGAATAATTAATGAACTATTGCATATTCGAACAATTTGCCTACTATTCCCTTTGATATGTGACACAAACTTTTGAACATTTTCATATCAAAAGCTTATGGGCATTATGGAACCATTTCAAATAACATCATATTATACTAGGTCTTGCACAATGACACCAATTTTTGGTCTAATAATACCTCAATAACCAAACAAAGAAAAATCATTATAAACGACATCAGGGATGTTAGACCAATTTTTGGTTCACATGGCATCATGGGTGTTAGTTCAATTTTTTGTTTAACATTTTGGCACTATAAGGAGGGGACAAACCTCTGAGTATTATAACTTTATCTTGAAATTAATTTCTTGAAATTTCTTTTGAGGAAAATGGCGAGAGCTAAAAGAATTAACGTCCCAAATGAGGAGGTAGTACAAAAAACGACATTGTAAAACAATGTCACTCTACACTTTAATCCATAAAATGTAGAACCTGGTCAACCTTCAAAACCAGCGAAGCCAACAAATAGTGAAGTCAAAATCAAAGATTTAACGCAGTAAATGGCGACGATGCAAGAATTACTAGAGAAGGCCCTTTCAGAAAAGTCTTCCAAAACAACGAGGCTCACTGAAGGAGAAGAGGTTGAATCTCGAAGGAAAATCTAAATAATTCCATGTTCAAAAGTAAGGATAAAGGAAAAATTATTATGACCCCATATAAAAAAGGAATCCAAAAAGTTAGAGTTGTAGTATTCACTCCAAAATCGCTAGTAGATAATAAGGTTAAAGCAGATCGCTGGGGAGAATTGGCAAAAAGATCTAACGAACAATCGGGAAGCTTAATCTTGTGTAAGGAGTACAGGCCTTATAGAGATGATTACCACGATGATGAAGCTTGCTTGTGAGATACGACTGATAAAATGGCAAAGGCCATGCTTGATATCAAAGATAAGAGGCCCTTGACCCGAGGGTCAACAACAATTTTTGTGAAGCACCCTTTACAAAAAGAATAATGTTTGTGAAAATTCCATCACACATCAAGGTTTCATCTCTAAGGTATAACCGGACCACCAATCCTGATGATCATCTTCTAGCCTTCAAGAGCCAAATGGACCTTCACAGTGCTTCTAGAGCCATACGCTGCAAGCTATTTCTGACCACTTTTCAAGGAGCGGCTGCTAAGTGGTATAGAAATTATAGGGAGAAAACCATTTATTTTTGGATGCAATTCTCTTACAAATTCTCGGCATAATTCTTTATGGTAAGGACTCTAATATCAATTCCATTGTGTTGGCCAATGTTAACCAGAGACCAGGAGAGCTGCTCGGTGAATACTTGAAAAGATTCAATACAGAGGCACTGAAAGTAAAGAACATGACTGATATAGAGAAGTTAATGGCAGTGCATTTAGAATTGATTGAGTAAAACCCCTTCTGGAAGGAATTTTACATCCATGGATGTAGAGACCTTCAATATTTTTGCTTCAAAGTCAACAAATTCATCCGTATGGATGAGATGTATCAGGCTAAGAAAAAGTCTCAAACAAAGACAGAAGGAAGAAGATCTGGCTTTGATCACCCCATAAAAATCCTAGATGGGATGAGAGTAAAAGAGGAAGATGGGAGAAGATTCCCAAATCTAACTATATGGTTTTAAACGAACTCATCTCTTATATTTTTTCTGTAGCTAAAGATGAGGCTACTTCCCAACTTCTTACAAGGCAAGAAATAACCCTAAGTCGAGAAGGGAAGGAGATTATTACGCCTATCATAAGGCAAACGGACAAAAAAATAAATGAATGCCGCGTTATTGTTGGAATCATTCAAAATATGATCTGATCTGGGCACTTGACGGTATTTGTTAAAAAGAATCAGAAACCTGCTTATCCTGAGGAGAATAATTAGAGTCCCCCAAGAAACATTGTAGAATTCCTAGAGAACGATTGTCAACCAAATTTTGTCCCTCCGATCAACCGCATAGATTTCATCCATGGAGGTCCCCATCTCGTTGGAAGCAGCAAAGGAGCAAAGAGCAGGTACATAAGGGAGGCAATAGATGGAGTCTTTTATATTCAGGAGGATCCACCGCTTAAAAATCACAAATACCAACTTTAAATTCCTAATTTAAAAATAACCCCATAGGAGTTAAGAGGGATTTGTTACCGGCATAATGATCCATTGATGATAACTTCGCACACTGGGTTATCTGTAGGAATAAAAATTTTAGTGGATATTGGAAGGGTAGTGAACGTCATCTTCAAGCACACTTTTGATCAAATAGGTATTCCAAAGGAGAAGCTAGAGCCAAGCTTTTAACCAATCTTTGGGTTCAGTAATAAATGGTCAACTCCAATATGACAAATCAAACTCCTAGTGCAAATGGGAATTCCACCACATTCTATTACTTTCGAAACTCTATCTGTAATAATGGACCAACTTCCTTCTACAATGCTTTCTTTGGAAGACCAGCCCGGGACGAAGCAGATGCATTCATGTCACCAAAATTTCTGATGGTGAAATTTCTAAGTAAGAGTGGATGGAGGATGATAAGAGGAGAGCAATTTAGCTCTCGATAGTTGTATTTTTCCATATTCAATCAACGAAAAACGTAGAACTTCTTGTTAGGATTCAGAGAAAGGAAAATCAATCAAAACCGAAATCAAAATGTCCTTGGATAATGGTCCTCCAAGCCAACCATCCAAAGCAAACGAGGAGGCAAGAGCAACCGAGAAAGCCTAGATATATTAAAAAGATATAATTTTTTTGAGTGGAAAAGAAAAGGAAAAGAGGCAAAATTGATTGACAGGAAATAAATGGCGAAAATTGTCACTGAATTAGATTGCATAAATGAGCAGGAAAGGACAACGCCAACCGAAGACCTAGAATAAGTAAGCTTGGATTCTCTTGATCCAACAAAAATAGTAAAGATCGGAAAGGAGTTAAGCAACAAGCTCAAAATGGAACTGATTTAGTTTCTTCAATCTAGCAAGGATGTTTTTTCTTGGACCCACTCAGACATGGATGGAATAGATCTAGCAGTCATGAGTCATGCCCTAAACATAGACCTAAACATCACTCCTATTCGACAAAAGAAAAGGCAGTTCGATAGGGTTTGGGCTAACGCATTGAAAGAGGAAGTTAAAAGGTTATTTGAAATTGAATTCATTGGGGAAGTTTTCTAGCCAAAATGATTGGCTAATCTTGTGTTAGTCAAATAGCCTATTGGAAAATGTAGAACATGCGTTGACTATACTGATTTGAATAAAGCATGCCCCATAGATTGTTATCCCTTGCCTCAAATAGACCAATTAGTTGACGAACAAGTGGACATAAATTGTTGTCTTTTAAAAATGCATACTCAGGGAATAACCAAATCAACATGATCAAGCCTGATGAAGAACACATAAGTTTCATAACAGATTAGGAAATATGTTGCTACAAAGTTATGTCTTTTGGGTTGAAGAATGCAGAAGCTACGTATTAAAGATTGGTGTACAGAATGTTTAAAGAACAAATAGGTCGAAACATGGAAGTATATGTAGGTGATATTCTAGTCAAACCTCAAGAGGAAGCCAATCGCTTGAAAGACCTTGAAGAAATGTTTGAAGTATTAAGAAAGTACAAGATGAAATTGAATCCGTAGAAGTGCTCCTTCGAGATAAAATTGAGGAAGTTTTTGGAATATATTATCAACGCCAGAGGAATTCAGGCCAACCCTGACCAAATCATGGTGATTAGGGACATGGTAGAGCCAAAGACTAGTAAAGATGTGATGATCTTAAATGGGAGAATGGTAGCTTTGAACAAGTTCATCTCTAAAGCCACTGATAAGTGCATACCGATCTTTGATGTGATCAAGAAGAAGAAAAACTTTGAATAGGGAGAAGATTTCCAAAAGGCCTTTAAAGAATTAAAAGATCATCTATAAAAGGCTCCTATCCTATATCAAGCCCGATAGATGGGGAGAATCTTTACCTCTATATGGCAATTTCTGAGCATGCAGTAAGCTCTGTTTTAATAAGAAAAGAGAATGGAATCCAACTTCTAGCATACTACATTAACAAAAGGCTCAAGGACGCAGAAATTAGATACCCTATCATAAAGAAACTGGCATGTTGTTTAATGCTTGTCGCTTGGAAGCTAAGGCCCTATTTCCAAGCATACCTAATCAAAGTCCTAACCAACTTCCCACTCAAACAAATTTTAAGCAAGCCTAAGGCATCAGGAAGATTAGTAAAAGAGGGAATAGAGCTTAGCCAATATGATATTGAGTTTCAACCCTGAATGAAAATTAAAGGACAAGCTCCGGCGGACTTCGTAAATGAATGCACATGATTCATCAAAGAACAGTCAGAAAAGGAAAGGAATCTGAAGCCCAAATGAAAATTATTAGTTGATGGGTCTTCAAATGAACAAGGGGTCATTACAGGATACGTGATTTTTACCCCTGACGGACATTGGTTGCACTATGCAATGAAATTAGGATTTCTCACTACTAATAAAATGGAAGAATATGAATCGACGGTTAAGGCACTTTAGCCCTATAATTGAAAATTCTAAGGATTGAGATCTTCAACGATGCACAACTAATGGTAAATCAGTTAAACCAAACATATCAAGCAAAAGATGCTAAATTAGTCCTTTATGTAAAAAAAGGTGTTGAAGATGTTGACCCAATTTGAAGATTTCTTGATACATCAAGTACCAAGAGAGAAGAATTCCCAAGCCGATTCTTTGGCCGAGTTGGCTAGCTCACGAGGAGAACTAGAAACTAGAATTATGTTAGTCGGTCTCCAAACAAGTCCTAGTATAAAGGAAGAGGTGTCCTAACCAAAAAATGAGTCTATGGTATTAGCAAGATCCTAAGCCCTTGAACAAGCCGATAAAGAAAATAAATCAAGAAATTTCAATAAAGAAAGCCAAGAAAGAACCTTTCCTGTAGGGATTAGTAGTGAATGTGAAAATAAATGGATGACACTCATTATTAAGTACTTGGTAGAAAGAAAACTTCTAGAGGATAAAAGGGAACCAAAAAAAACACCAAACCCTAATTTTTATCATGATGAATGGAATACTTTAAAAACGGATATTAACTCCCTTACTTGAGATTTGTTAATGAACAAAGTAGTGCGAGATTACTAAGAGAAGCCCGTGAAAGGTTCTACGGAGATCATTCTAATATAACAAAAATTAGCTAGAATGGTCATGAGGCAAGGTTTCTATTGGCCCAAAATGAGTAATGATGCCGTGAATCTTGTAAGGAGACGTGTCGAAAAAATTCGACAGTTTCGCATGTACCTCCAAGTGAAATAACCCAATTTTCAGTCCATGGCCTTTTGATATATGGGGGATCAACTTGATTGGACCATTACCTATATTCAAAGATGGAGCTAAGTTTGCAGTAGTAGCAATTGATTATTTTACCAAAGGGTAGAAGCAGAACCATCACCAAACAATAACATAATATCAAGAAATTGTTAAAGTTTGGGATTAAAAACATTGTCACACAGTTTGGAATACCACATAAAATAATATCTGATAATGGAACTCAGTTTGAAAGTGAAGAATTCACAGACTGTAATAAGAATGGAATAATCAAAAGTTTTTCATCCGTAGCTCATCGTGAAGCCAATAGAGCCATTGAAGCTACCAATAAAACTATTAAAACTATTCTTTAGAAGCGATTGGATAAAGCGAAAGGGAAGTGGTTAGAAGCACTACTACTAGTGCTTTGGGCATATAGAACTTCTACTGAAACTACAACAAGACACACTCCATTTTCTTTAACATATGGGTGTGAAGCCATGCTTCCAATTGAATTTGAAGTTCCATCTCATCGAAGAATTCGCATTTGATCCCAATCAAGAATTAAGAAAATAATCCTTAAATTTAATCAATAAATTAAGGGATGAAGCCGCCATGTGAACGTCCGAATATCAACAAAGGAAACGAGGTATTATAACTCCAAAGTTAAAGGAAGATCATTTCAAAAGGGATATTTAGTACTTCGAAAAGTCATGGAAAATACCAAAAATCCCTTAGACAGACCACATCAGACACAATTGAGAAGGTCCTTTTGTTGTTTATGAAGTAATTCCGCTAGGAACTTATCGATTATGCCGACCTGATGGCAACGTAATAGCGAGAACTTGGAATTCTGAACATTTAAGGCCTTTCTTCCCTACAATGAATGAATAAATGAAGTTATGACAAGCATATCAACAGAAATGAATAATTAGATGAAAGAAAGAAACTAAAAGGAAAAGCCTAAATCACTACCTAGGATAGTAGTAAGGGGTAAAAGAAAAGCCTTTGATCCGCCACAAAGGCCGAGTCAAAGCACCTCCTAGAGGGAGGTCAGAGTAAGCCTTTGGTTCCACTAAGATTGACTTCCCAAAGCACTGAAAGCCTACGACCCTGCTTACGTGGCATAGCCGGTGCTTCTCTTAGAGGGGGGACAAAGTAAGCCTTTGGTCCCACCTAAGATGGCTAGATCAAAGCACCGAACCAACCTTCAGTTCCGCCTATAAGACCTGACTGGAGCGCCTCCTGTAGAGATGATGGGTAGGACTTTAGTTCTGCTTAAGATCGCTAACCAAATGCATGGACCAGCCTAAATCATTGCCTATAAGATAATAAGAGGCTCAAGCCTAAATCATCACCCAAAAACCTAAATCATCACCGAAAGAGTGATAAGGGGTGAAGAGAATCAAACCTAAATCATCACCGGTAAAAGAGATCAAAGCCTAAATCACCGCCCAAAGAGTGGTAAATGGCAAAAGGAATCAATCAAGAAAGTTCAAATTTATCAAAAAGATGGGTCAAAGTAATCTTCTAGAGGAAGAATAGTCAAACACATTTCGCACTAAGGCATAGTTAAAGTAACCTTTAAAGGAAGGATCCAAAATTATTTGAAATTTCAACGCCAATATGAGCGTTTGAGAAGTTCCAAAATTTAACCAAAGAAATTCAAGATCGAATTATCTTCCAATCTTTTGTTCCTGTGATGGAACTTATATTTTCTTGTAAATAATAGTAATCCTTGTTATTACTCAAAATTCTACTCTCAAATGAGACCAGATGGGTTTCTAGTCTTCTGTTCAGAAAATTATGGTATTATTACCAAATGGATTTTTGGTCTTCTATTCAAAAAATTATGGTATTATACCGGATGAATTTCGTCTTCTATTTAGAAAATTATGGTATTATTCAGATGGTGTTCTGGTCTTTTATTCAGAAAATTAAAATATTTTTACCAGACAGGTTTCTGGTCTTCTATTCAGAAAATTATGACATTATTACCAGATAAATCTCTGGTCTTCTATTTAAACAAAATTATGGTGTTATTGCCATATGGATTTCTGAACTTCTATTCAAGCAAAAAAAATATTATTGCCAAACGAACTTCCGGTCTTTTATTCAAATGAAATTATGATAGGTTTTTGATTAAGTGAATTTATGGGCATCCCATTGATCAAAATTTTGGTCATTTCAATTAAACTTGGCTTTGCGTCAAAATACGAAAAATTCTTTATATAAAGAAGAGGACGGATTTTCATATCTTTATCATATTTGTAAAGGATTGTTTAAAGTTCATTATAAAGTTAATAGTGAAAATTATCATCATTTATTTTATATTTTCTAGGAAAAAAAGTTTAAACAGAAAGTCTCTCGAAAAGTTGGAAAGGCAAGGAAATATTGGATTTTATGCTCAAGTGCAAAATCTTTTTATACAAGGATGGAGACAAATGTTATTCACATGGTTCATAGGTGGAATAAATATGGGAGCAATGGAAGATAATGCTACTACAAATATGCACGTCAAACGTTCAAGGAAAACATATCGTGTTTACAACTACGTGTTGGAGTAATAATCCTATGATTACACATTAAGCTTCCAAGTTAATAACATAGCTAGAAGACAAGGCAGCTTCAAAGAGTCTATATCAAGTTAGAGTTGTCTAATTTGTAAGTACAAAGCATCTCAAACCATAAAACTGAAGATAGCAAGCTTCTACAATGGTGGAAATGATGTCACTAGATATGGATATATCTAACATTTAACACGGATATCGACTTTAAAGATGTCGAACACCTAAAGAAATTAAGGAGTGACGCCGAATCCTTAGAGGTAACAGACTCTACAAGAACAAACATTATCAAGCATTTAACCAGAAGCACACGGTATCGAACTTCAATACTAAAAGAGGTGTCGAATGCTTAATAATAAGAAGATATCGAATTTCTACAACCCAAATTATATATGGCCTCTACAAACTTAATGCTGTAGAGCATCAAGCAAAGAAAGAATGCCGAATATCTAAGCATAAAGGAGGACACCGGGTTTTTAGCAGACACTGAACCATTACAAGCATTCACAGGAGGCAAGTGATTTTGAGCCTTTACAAGCGACATGAGATGCCAAACTTTAAGAAATATGGTTTATATCGAATAACTACCATGTGACAAGGATATCATGTACCATTAGTGTAAATAAAGGTGTCGCATGTCATCAGAATACCACATGTCGCGTATCATCAAGATGTCACGTATCATCGGGGTGCCTCATATCATCATGATGTCGTATGTCACTAAGTCAACAAACAATGTCAAGAGTTAGCATTGCAAAACGATATCAAATATTGGCAATTATACACATATAAATAGTCCCCTTTAGGGGGAGAATCATTTTCTTCACCTCCTTTTTAAATTTGAAAAGTTGTAACCAAAATTGAGTTGCAGCAAAATCCATAATTGATTTGTAACTTTTGAAATTTATGAATAAGAACTTGGACAAATGACTTTGCATAGCCTATTTACCTTTATTTTGCAAAATTCGGTTTTTGAATATAAACGTGCATATGACTAATTTTTGGATTTATACTTAATTTTTAGCCTTCATCATGCGTAAGGCTACATAAGCCCTTGTCAAAATTCGTATTTAACTTGCATCATGACTGTTTTGCCTTTTTCAAAATATGAACAATGCATCGTGGCTTATGCAAATTGCTCATCTTGCCCACTAATGAATAATTAATGGACTATTGCATATTCGCACAACTTGCTTGCCTTTGCCCTTGAATACATGACATAAATTTTTTAACATTTCCATATCAAAAGTTTATAGGAATTATGGAATCATTTCAAATAACATCATATTGCACTAGGTCTTGCACAACGATACCAATCATTAGTCTAATAATACCTCAATGACCAACCAAAGAAAAATCACTATAAACGACCTCTGGGATGGTTCAGCATGGCATCATGGGTGTTAGTCCAATTTTTGGGTTAACATCTTCTACGATGTTTGATACCTATATCATTTAATCAGTCCCTTTATAACCATTTTCTAAGATTTGATCAATATGATAACAGTGAAGTTTTACAGCCTTTCCATAAACACTAGCCTATTTGTAACCCTCACCATTGTGTATTTGAACAATTTTTGTTCCCATATTAGCATAAAAACACCTAATATCTAGAGTGTCGATTTGGGCATTGTTAGAGCTATAATAAATAAGAGAGGTAATAGGAGCTCTATTGGTTAAGGCATGAAGACTATAACTTGGAAAATCATCTACACTGTAAAACATACCATTAAAGAGCTTTAATTCGATTAACATTTAATACCTTCTCATACTCTCCAAATCATAATGAAGCTATGCCTTCAATTTCTCTTTGATGACAAGTGGAGGTTGATTAAAAGAAGATTCTCTAGTTTTCTCTTTATAAAACTATTTTTTCTTTGGAGGATTTTTTAGACCCATGAATTTAACTTTTAGGGTTTTCAAGAATTTTGGGTTAATGAAAATGAATTGGAAGAAGAAGAAGGCTGGTTAAAACTGAAAAGTATAGAGTTAGTGTAGTGATTGGCTCAAAGTCTGAAGTAATAAATCTTTTAAAATATATAAGAAAAACTGTTTAGGAATTCATTAGACGTCTGAATTATCTATTTAGACGTCTGAACATATATTAGACGTATGAATTGACAATGTCTGATGTTTGACTTCTAGTATTTTGGAAAAAATTATAACTGGTGCTGAAAAATTTAGAAATCATTTTATAGATAATTTAGAGTCTATATATATATATATATGTGTGTGTATGTATGTATGTATGTATGTATATATAGACAGGCACACACACATACATATATAATTATTTCACTGATCAGATGACCTTCAGTCATGACATCCGTAGGGAATTGTTGGATCAAATTCGGATAAAGGTAATCTTTGTGGATTATATACTGCTAGAGGTCTAGAATTTACCAAATGATTGCAACTAATGCTATTCTCCGTTTGAGTATTTCCCTAAAATGCCGATAACATTCGTTCAATGATATTTAACCTTTCACCTTGCTATTGTTGTTATGATCTGATCCTTATTTGCTCTAAAATAATGGCATTATGTTGCCATTTTAATTTGTATTATACATTTTTAATTTTAACAGATTTTTCATCATGCTTGATCAAAGATTTGTCTAAGGTCATTGCATTTTAACTCTCTTTCCTTTAGTGGGGTAATCATCTGATTCTTCTGACGACGAATATGAAGAGGTTATGCAAATTGAAGAGGATAAACTTTGCTTATAAGACATGTTGTAGAGTATGTTAAGGTGTAGAAATTTTTTGACTACAAATAGGATTATATGTCAGATAAATATAGTTCCTTCTCTAAAAAATTTGTGTTGTTAATAAATAGTTGATTTAAAACCAAATATAAAATAAACTTGTTGCTTTTAGTATATTCAAAGAATTCCGTTTTGTGGACAAATTCCTAATCTTCTTCTTAGATTCTTAAAAGCATTTTCAACAAGTAGCTTAGTGTAAATATTAGCTAATTTATTTTTTGAATTAACAAATTCCATATCTACAGCTATGTATAAGAAAGATTAATGGGATTTTTCGATAAATTAATATTGCTTATATTGTCACAATATATTGGAGAGTTTTTAAGGGAAACTTCAAAACCCTGAAGACTTTATTGTTTGTGTTCATATATATGACTTGTGCACATGTCAAAGCCACAAAAATTATTATGCTTCACACGTAGAAAATGAAAAACAATTTTGCTTTTTATTGAACTGTGATACCAGGATCGACCAATAAAGTGACAAGTGCCACTAGTACCGATCTATCTTACATCCACCAAAATTTGCATCACTTCACAGTGCGAGCTTAAAAAGACATTCTTTCAGGTAAAAAAATTCCATAAACTCTTGTCATAGTTAAATAAAATAGAATCCGTTTTACTACTTGTAAGTGTGATCCTTTGGGATTTACATAGAATCGTGTACACAAACATATGCTCAACATAATATCAGGTCGACTGGTCATTAAATATAATAAAGATCTGATCATACATCTATACAATTTTAGCTCAACTTTTTTATCATTTTTATCTTTTTTAAGGTGAAGACTTGTACTCGTCAACGTTGCTTACTAGAAAATTTATTCATTTCCAACCTTTTTAATAAATCATTATAATATTTTTCTTAACAAATAAAGATTCTATTATTTAATTGTATAATTTGTAACCCTAGAAAATAATTTAACTCTCCCATACGTGACATTTCAAATTCCTTTTTCATATTATTTGAAAATTTGTTACGTATGTTTTCATTTGTAGAACCAAATATAATATCATTTACATATGGTTGTACTATTAGATAATTATTATCTTGGTTTTTTTATTAACAAAGTAGAATCGACTGTACTAATTTTAAAACCGAATTCCAAAAGATAATTTTTCAATTGATCATACAAAGCAAGTAGTGCTTGTTTAAGACCGTAGAGTGCCTTTTTAAGGTTAGAAAGATGATTTGGAAAATTTTCATGTTTAAAAAGAGGTGGTTGCTCCACAAACCCGTTTTCCTTTATAAATCCATTTAAAAATGCACTTTTAACATCCATTTTAAAAAGTTTAAAATTATGATAACATGTAAACGCTAAAGGATTCTAATAGCTTCTGATCAAGTAACCGGGCCAAAAATTTCTTCATAATCTATTCATTTTTCTTGAATATAACCCTGAACTACTAATCTAGTTCTAGTGCGTATCATGCCACCATTTTCATCCACTCTATTTTTAAATACCCATTTTGTATCGGCTATAGTTAATTATCTGGTCCTGTAATCGATTCCCAAACATCATTCTGTTCGAATTGATTTAGTTCTTCCTATATGGCTAAAATCCAAAAATCATTTTAGATGCTTCTTTGATATATTTTGTTTAATTTAATTGATTTCTTGTTCTTATTCCAATGTTAACTTCACCTATTACATTGTCAAGTATATGAGGTGGAGATTTTAGTAAATTGTCTATATTTTCATTTTTAGGGATATTTTCTAAACTTCATCTTCATCATTACTTATCTTATAATTTTTATCAAAAGATGCATTCAAAATTTCTTCTATAGTATTTTATTTTTTATTAAATATCCTATAAGCTTTAGTTATTTTCGAATATCCGACAAAAATACCTCCTCGTCTTTTGGATCAAATTTTCCTAGAGTACCTTTTGTATTAATATACAACATTTTGAACCAAAAATTTTAAAATATGAAACATTTGGCTTTCGACCATTATGGTATGTATTTAGTTAATGGTCTTATAAAGATATGATTTAGAACCTAACAAGCTGTAGCCACAGCTTTAGCCTAAAAATTCTTCGGTAATCGGCTACTACTTAATAAAGTTCTTGCACATTCTTGTAGTGTTCTATTTTTATGTTCTTCAACATCGTTTTGTTGAGGTATTCTTGAAAAGGAAAATTTGTGACTTATTCCTTTCTTATTACAAGAATCCTTAAAAGGTTCATTTTCAAATTGTAACGACCCACTTTCCTGTACAGTCTAAGCTGATAATAAACCGCATAACTCAAATTGAACAAAAAGGCAGATTGTTAGGGGTGAAGAAGAAGAAAAAATATAAGGAGAAACTAAACAACATAGAATCTCATAGCGGAACGAATAATCTATAATATACAATAAACCTCCACACAAAAGCAAAATAATATATATATATATATATATATATATATATATATATATATATATATATATATATACAACCATCAATCAGAGTATGCTAACCTAATTCAGCCTGGATAGTTAAAACAGCATGTCCTTACAACAATTGATAACACAACAATGAATACAGCGAAAAAATATATAACCATCTATGTGGATATGTCTCTAGGCCTCTAACTCGTGTCTTGAAGCTTCAAGCATCCAGAACTAATCTGTAATGTACTCATTCTAACACGAGCATTATAATAAAATAACACCCGAGTAAGTCTGGAAAATCAACGTGAGAAAAACACACCCAACAGGATTTAAAGTTATAAGAAAATTTTGAAAATCAAAGGTATCTCGTAAGACCACGTCACACATAAAGACGACGGGTTTTTACCATACGATAACCAATATAGAAATCCCATGATATTATAATAGTGTCTAAGTACAAATACTTATCAAAACAGCTGAAATGCTTGCATCTCACATTTCAACATAGTTGGGCACAATCAAAACCGTATGGTGCTTGTTGGAGAATGGATTCCATACAATGACTAAGCATTGGGGTACCATCTATCACGGTACACGTCTAGAAAATGTACCGAGATCGAACCTATCGATCCCACTCAACACAAGACCGACTTACTCTTACTGGATAGTACCGAATATATCATCACCCTGGTTGCTTTGCAACCCATTTGAGAACTCATACACAACCAATCTATAAATATGTAGATGTAGGGTATCTAGAATGGTGACAACACACCCTAATAGGTGCGACCCACTTAGCCTTGCTACATCTCCCCTGATTTTCAATCATTCCCGCTTGATGAGGCTTGAGGCTATGATTACTTTCAATAAATTTACACTTAGAGTGCTCATTGCCCTCTAACGACAATGTGCTGATAGCATCCATCCATACAAGTTGTTCTTGATCTGAACAAACTAAATCTCTAAAATCATCGTCTTCGTTATCTTCACGATATCACAATTCACAATGCTTAAATCAGATTTAAGTTGTTTTAAAAGAATCAAATCCAATCCCGATCTCTTCGAAACGATCAACGAAATTGAGCAGATTTGATAGTCCGTTATTTAACTATCAAATCACACACATAAGCAGTCATTAGGACCATATTATAACTCTTTCAAAACATTTATTTCAAAATATCTTTACAAAGACATATATTCAAATCTCTTCAAGTATTTTTAATATTTAAGAACGATTTCAAATAGTTAAATCCACAACAGGATATTCCAACCCATCTCAACACTTAGAATTATTTCCAAATCCATCTTATAATTCATTACTTAGAGAATATTTCTATATAAATCATTTCGTTGCTAAATATCTCCAAAACCTTTAATTCCAATATTTAGGAAAATATTATAAGTCTATTTTTCGAATTCATTTCTGATATCCATACTTAGGAAATATTCCGTACGTATCTCATAATTCTCTGGATTTTTTTATTAATTCCCTTTACAATTTCAAAAAATTATCGATTATACCTATTTATAATCCAACTAACAATTTAAAACTACTTTAATGAACTCAGATTCATTTTCTAAGTTTCCATATCTAAACAACTTGGAAATTTCCTTTACACAATATTTTTAAGTTCGCGAATTCCATTATAAGATTTTCTCTTATAAAACCACATCCGTCAATTAAAACCTGGTTCATAAATCTCGAGAGCATTTATAAATAAATTGCAATCACTTACATTTTAACTCTATATATATAATAATAATGAATTTCAAAAAAACATGGTTAAATAATTATTTAAAATATCAAAGAACTTTTAAAATAAACGTCAATAACTAATCCCAATTCATTTATAAAATTTCTAATCGATTTACAAAACTTGTTACAAAACTTAGAATTCATTTCAACAAATTTAAATAACTAAATTTCTAAAATATTTTAATCCAATCAATAGTTTTTAAAACTACATAGTTTAAAAAATAAAAATCCTTTTCTAAAACAAACCTTAACTTCTTGTGAAAAACCATTTTAAAATTCAACATAACCTTCTTATACTTATAAATCTCTCTCGATTTATCACAAATCGATTCACAATTTCAATTCCATAACTATTCCTAAATTCCAAAATAAAATTTACCATTTCTTCCTAAACCAATTTCCATATCTCATTTTAAATTCACACCATGAATTTATATTTCCAATTTATCAAATGATAATCATTCCACTTTATTTATAAATATCATTTATAAATTTCTTAAACTCTTTTCCAATTTTAAATCCATCTATAAATCGATTTCTAATTAAAATTCCATTTATAAATCTATTTCTTAAATAATCCAAAACTATATTCCAAAACTATTCAAAATTTGATTTCGACTTCCATTTCGTATTTTAGGAATCTCATTTAAAAAATCCATTGTTTTGAAATCCTAAATTTTAAATTCTCTATTTGAAACCATTGTACAAAATAGCTAAATAAATATCCAAAATCAATTTTTTATTTTATCCAAACCAATTCCATTTTTAATAATTCCAAAATTCAATATAAAATTATCGATTCTAAATCACCTTTTAATTTCCTTTTTGAATTCAAAAATATTATCTATGGTATTTATAGTATCGAAATTAAGGCCAGTGCTACTATAGCATCCAATAATTCAAATCACAACATAATTCATATCAGATTATTCACACACATCACACATCACTATACATGAAATTAAAATCAACATTTTGGAGTAATTCCTTTGGATCCCTCTAACCTATTTCCCTGCAACCACAGATGTTATATAACATAAAATAAAAATCTCACTTCGAGGTGGAATATCGAAATAAAAAAGGGACATCCGCTACTATCCGAGGCGCATAGTGTCTCATCCGCTCCAATCGGCGGGAAATATACCCAACTACTAATATGTACTACTATATATATATATATATATATATATATATATATATGGAGGCGGCTATTTGGACACAAAATTAAACACAATTGGGTGACACAAGAGATCTAAGCCATTGGATCTTTTTGTCCTTATATGGGAGGTTGAATTCAAGGGGCAATCGAATGGTGTAGATACTTTGTGTCACCAATTGTGTCTATATTTTGTGTCCCAATAGACTTTCCCTATATACATATACATATACATATACATATACATATACATATACATATACATATATAACATCCAACTAATAATAATTTATCAATCCATTCAATCAACCAATAAATAAATCTAATATCTTAAAATAAAACTAGATATCCAAAATGAATGATATTTACTTACATTTATCCTTTACTGTCACCGAAGCTTTCCGGTTTGGAACTAAAAACGGACGATGTTCGATTTTAGCCCAAATTTTCACTATCTCCAAATCCATCGAAACTTGTTCCATTGCGAAGATTTCATTGATACGAGCGCAACGCAAAAAGTCTCATCTCGATAGGACCTCGTATGAGAGAGTTATGGATTTTAGAAGTTATCAACAAATTTTTAATTAAAAAATTACATAACTTTTCAAAATTACAGGTTTTCCTTTCACCTTACTACTCCATATTCCTCCTTCCTTCCCTATTAATGCACATAGAACACATATTGCTATGCATGATATTCGTGTGATATGGAGCTTGGCTTTGTGAAACTTAAATCCGCCTTCACCAACAAAAATCTCATCCCGAACCACACTCGACCACCCTAACGAATTCGAGTCCACCTACCTCCTCTAAAATGCATCAACCCCCACCTTTGCTAATCCATACCTAGGCCGGGTTTCTCTAGGAGTAGTTGCAGCCTCCAATATTCCTCGATTAGATGCCAAACAACCTCATGAATCCAAATACGAGCTCTAATTCGTGAATCGTTGATCAGGATTTCCAAAAACACTAACCCTAGCTCAAAACTGCTTTCGATCATAACAGTCGAACCCCAAAACGTGACGTCGCACCCCTCAACACACATATCAGGGTGAAGCTTACATCTACTTTATATTGAATCCAATTTTATGTAACTCAATTCCATTGTTCAATTTCGATATTTCAACCATGTTCCCAAAATAATACTCAACTCACAAATTCATTCAAATTAGTTCATTTATTAATTCATCTTGTTTAACCTAAATTAAATTAAATTAAATTTTCGTTCTAAATTTGCTTTCCTCAACATTCCTATTCAATAATTTTTAAGCTTTTCTTCATTTACAAATTTTCAAAATTTATAAGTTATCAACTTATTTTCTTATATACTCAATAAAACATCTAAATGAAAATCCCAGAGTTTAAATACCTTGTTCTTAAATATTTCATATCATTTTTGAAATCAAATATATATATATATATATATATATATATGTATGTATGTATGTATGTATGTTTGTATACACACACACAATCCCTTGATATACCAAATTACCCCTTTGAATTTTAAAATCAAAACCAATTCTACCAAACAAAACTCAAATGGTAGTAATTCCTCTCTTGGAAACTCGAAAATGAATGTCCATGATGTTATAGTCATCATCAAAATTATTTCCCAGCGACCGAAGTGAGTTCAGTGCTTTTATTTCCTTTTAAACCCTTTTAAAAATATTTCTATTCAAAAATATTTTTCAAATAACACTATTATTATTTTCCCAAAACTTTGAAAAAACATTTCCAAAACCAACGAAAATTAAATTCCCAAAATCCTAGCTTTTAAATCCTTTTTATAAATCATATTTTCCTTTTAATTTATAAATTACATTTATAAGTCATATATTTATATAATCTCACTTTGGTTATATAAAATCATTCCTTAATTGTTATTCTTACTTGTATTATCATATCAACCTTTATTTAATCACAAAAAAATAACAAAATGATAATAATCAAATATTATCATTCTTTAACAACCAAGCACACCATATATATCATAATAATTTCTGAAAAAATTCCTTTATATATTTAATATAAAGGTAAAATTATTTCATTTACCTAATTTCAAAACAATATCATGTCGAATCGCTCTACTCGAGTGTTTAGAGATTTCTATCAATAACGTTAATTACTCGTATTGACCAGAACCATAAGCCACTCGATAGATCAACCAACACAATATAAAATAATTTTTATATCGCTAACAAATACGCGCTCATGCACACACACTCAAACTCATTCTAGGGTGCTACTGACCCTACCTCTAATGAGTACCCCACCAATGCCAAGGTTCTCGCTTAACCCTCAGCTCTCATACCATGTTGTAACGATCCACTTTTTTGTACAGTCTAAGCTAAACCGCACATGTCAACTCAAATTGAACAAAAAGGCGGATTGTTAGGGGTGAAGGAGAAGAAAGAAGTTAAGGAGAAACTAAACAACACAGAATCTCACAGCGGAACAAATAATCTATAATATACAATAAAACTTTACACAAAAGCAAAAATGTAATATGTGTATATATACAACCATCAATTAGAGTATACAAACCTATTTCAGCCTAGATAGTTATAACACTCTGCCCTCATAGCTGCTGATAACACAACAATGAGTACAGCAAAAAAATATAACCATCTATATGGATACGACTCTGGACCTCCAACTCGTCTCTTGAAGCTTCAAGTATGCAGAACTAGTCTGTAATATACTCGATCTGACCCAAGCATTATAATACGATAATGCCCGAATCAATATGGAAAACCAGTTTGAGAAAAACACACCCAACTGGATTTAAAGTCATATGAAAATATTTGAAAATCAAAGGTATTTTGTAAGACCGCGCCACATATAAACACGACATGTTTTTACCTTACGATAACAAAACCAGTTTTATATAGAAATCACGTGATATTATAATAGTGTCTAAGTACAAATACTTATTAAAATAGCTGCAATGCTTGCATATCACATTTCAACATAGTTGGGTACAATCAAAATTGTATGGCGCTTATTAGAGAATGGATTCCACAAAATGACTAGGCACTAGAGTACCACCTATCACGGTACATGTCTAGAAAATGCACCGAGATAACCTACCGATCCCTGCCAACACAAGACCGGCCTACCTCTTACTGGATAGTACCAAGTATATCATCACCCTGTTTGATTTGCAATCCTTTTGAGATCTCATGCACAACCAATCCATAAATATATAGATGTAGGGTATCTAGAAAGGTGGCAACATACCCTAATAGGTGCGACCTACTTAGCCTTGCTACATCTCCGCTGATTATCAGTCATTCTCGGTCGATGAGGATTGAGGCTACGATTACCTTTCAAGAAATTTACACTTAGAATGCCCATTGCCCTCCAATGATAATGTGCTGATAACATCCATCCATACAAGTTGTTCGGGGTCCGAACAAACCAAATCTTCAAAATCACCATTTTCATTATCTTCACGATATCACAATTCACAACGCTCAAATCGGATCGAAGTGGTATTCAGACAATCAAATCGATTCGGGTCTCTTCGAAACGATCAATGAAATTGGTCAAATTTGATAGTCATTTATTTAACTATCGAACTACATGCATAAGCAGTCACTAGGCCCATATAATAACTCTTTCAAAACATATATTTCAAAATATCTTTACAAAGATATATATTCAAATCTCTTCAAGTATTTCAATATTTGAAAACAATTTCAAATACTTAAATCCATAACAGGATATTCCAACCCATCTCAACATTTGGAATTATTTCCAAATCCAACTTATAATTCATTACTTAGAAAATATTTCTATATAAATCATTTCAGCGCTAAACTATCTCTAAAACCTTTAATTCCAATACTTAGGAAAATACTATAAGCCTATTTCCCAAAATCAATTTGATATCCAGACTTAGGAAATATTCCGTACTTATCTCATAAATTTCAGAATTTTTTATTAATTCCCTTTACAATTTTAAAAAATTATTGATTAAACCTATTTGTAATCCAACTAACAATTTATAACTCCTTTCGTGAATTCATATTCATTTTTGAAGTTCCCATAACTAAACAATTTGGAAATTACCACTTCTTGATTTTCTTAAGTTCTCGGATACCATTATAAGATTTTCTCTTGTACAGTCACATCCATTAAATAAAACCCGGTTCATAAATCTCAAGAGCATTTATAAATAAATTGCAATCATTTACTTTTAAATTATATATATAATAATAATAATAAATTTCAAAAAAAGATGGTTAAATAATTTTTTAAAATATCAAAGCACTTTTAAATTAAACGTCAATGACTAATCCAATTCATTTGTAAAATTTCTAATCGATTTACAAAACGTGTTCATAAAACTTATAATTCATTTCAACAGATTTAAATATTTAAATAACTAACTTTCTAAAATATTTTAATCCAATTAATAGTTTTTAAAACTACATAATTTAATAAATAAAAATCCTTTTCTAAAACAAACCTTAACTTCTTGTGAAAAACCATTTTAAAATTCAACATACCCATCTTATACTTACAAATTTCTCTAGGTTTATGACAAATCGATTCACATTTCCAATTCTATAACTATTCCCAAATTCCAAAATAGAATTTACCATTTCTTTCTAAACCGATTTCTATATCTCATTTTAAATGCACACTGTGAATTTATATTTCTAATTTATCAAATGATAATCATTCCACTTTATTTATAAACATCGTTTATAAATTTCATAAACTCATTTCCAGTTTTATAATAGGTTCATTTAATAAATCCATTTATAAATCGATTTCTAATTAAAATTCCATTTATAAATCTATTTCCTAAATAATACAAAACTATTCAAACTTCGATTTCGACTTCCATTTTGTATTTTAGGAATCTCATTTAAAAAATCCATTGTTTTAAAATCTTAAATTTTAAATTCTCTATTTGAAACCATTGTACGAAATAGTTAAATAAATACCCAAAATCAATTTATTCATTTTATCCAAACCAATTCCCTTTATAATTATTCCAAAATTCAATATTAAAATTATCAATTCCAAAATCACCTTTTAATTTCTTTTTTAAATTCAAAAATTTTATCAATGGTATTTATTACGCTAAAATTAAGGCCAGCGCTACTATGGCGTCCAAAAATTCAAATCACAACATAACCTACATCAGATTATTCACACACATCATATATCACTATATATCAAATTAAAATCAACATTATTGAGGAATCCAGTTCACTACAGCAAAAAGACTCTATTACAACTGTAATTTTACAACTGTCTTGAAATGCCAGTTGTAATAAACGTTTTTTACAACTCCTTTTTTCAAAAAGTTGTAATAAACATGTTTTCAACAACTCTTTTATTTTGTCAGTTGTAATAGATGTCTATTACAACCTTCCTTTTTTGCCAGTTGTAATATATGACTATTTTTAATAACTTTTTCATTTTGCAAGTTGTAATAGATGCCTATTACAACTTTTTCCCTTTGCCAGTTGTAATAGATGTCTACTTTTAATAACTCTTCTTTTTTACCAGTTGTAATAAATGCATGATACGACCTTTTTCCTTTGCATGTTGTAATAATTAATTAATAATTGTAATTAAATAATAATACCTAATAATTAATAATCATATAATTAATAAAAAATTAGTAATAATTAATAATTACTATTAAATAATAGTAATTAATAATTAATTTGAAAATTTGAAATAACTAATATTAATAATCACTAATTAATAATTAATGAATAACAAATAATAATTATCATTAAAAAATTAATAATTAATAAATATGAATTAATTTTAATAACAAATGACTAATATTAATAATTAATAATTAAGACGTAATAACTAATATTAATATTCAGAAATAAAAATTTAGAAGTAATATTTAATATTTAGTAATTAACTTTTGATAATTAATAACTAATAATCATGATTTTTTCTAAAAGTTATATTTAATAATAAAATATTAATAATATTAATATTTAAGAATATTTAATAATAACCTTACAAATTGATACTAATCAATATTAACAATTAATAAATACTATTAAATAATTAATACTTAATAATAATTATTAATTATTAATTATTAATTAGTAATTAGTTTTTATAAATCAATAATTGGTAACATATATATAATAAGTGATAAAAAATTTAATAATAAATAATAATTACTATTAAATAGTAATAATGAATGATTATTTGAAATATGAAATAATTACCATTAATAATTAATATTATTAATAATTTCAATAATTAATAATTAATATAATAATCAATAAATAATAAATAATAAATAAATAAGTTTAATTAATAATTAATAATCAAATTCATAATTGATAACTAATTATTTTAATAATTAATAATTACTATTAAATAATAAATTTTAAATAATTAATAATTAATAATTTGTCATGATTATTTAATAATTAATATGATAATCAATAATTAATATTTAATAATTAATATTTAATAATTATTATTAAATAATTAAGAAATAATAAGTGATATTTAAGACGAATTTTTAATATTTAATAACTATTAAATAATTACTTATAATAATTAAGTATTATTTAATAATAATTAATAATAGTTATTCAATAATTAACAATTATTATTAAGTAATTATAAAGTATTAATAATTATAAAGTATTATTCCTACATTATTTTTTAGTAGACCCTTTTCACCCCACTCTAGGGTGAAAAACGATCCTACATTTATTATTTAGTACTTAATATTTGATAACTATACTTGATAATTATATTTAGCAATTGAAATTTTGAAATTCGAAAGATATAAACATTACCCTGAAAATTATTACTTCCATATGCATTTAAAGGTTTTTTACATAATATCTTCTTTAACATACAGATGTTCTTTTTCCCTACAAACTGAAATTTTTGGCTCCACTAATGCAAATATTTTGGCGCTAATCCAAATATTTTTGGTTCCAAACCAAAATTTTCCCCCCTACATGCCCTTATTTCCGCCTTCCTCCAAAAAACACTTATCCTTCACGCCTCCACATTCTGCCCTTTTCAAAAACCTAATTCAACCTTTCTTCCCAATTGGCCATCGCACCCGGTCTTCTTGGTCTCAAGCTTGATCTCCATCACCAATTCAGTAATGATTATTCACATCCTAACCCAAATTGACTCAAATAAAAAAAGAAAAACGCGATTTTTTTAGCATTCACTAATTAGCTTGGCGATTCAGGCGAGATGATTAGATCAGGGCGGTAGTGGGTGTCGCGATGAAGTTAAATTAAGGTCGCGCATTTCAGGGAGGGCGAAGCAGTGGTGGCAATGATGTTTGGGAGTGGAGGTCGAAGTTTAAGGCTGTCGTGATTGATCGTCGATGGTTGATGTTTGATTGTCGGCGGTTGATTTTGCTCTCTCAAGAAGAAAACACTTAAGAGCCTAAGTATTCACTCAACCTAGCGCTCTGATACCACTGTGACGACCCCGCTTCCTACTCCCAGGAAGAAGCATCGTGAATAAGAAAGAAAGAGGTGAGAAAATAGAAAAGATAGAGAAGAAAGAACAACAACACCAGAATCTCACAGCGGAACGAATAAAATATAATAATCACATAAATATTTACATATTATACAACATCAATCAGAGTTATACAGATAATACATCATATACTAGACAGTTATAAACACCTGTCTAGATAACACAACTCAATACAATACACAATACATCACAGAGATATCACACAACGGAACTATACATATATCTACAACGCTGAAGCCACCTGCTCCATTGCTCCTCCAGAATTCGTCAAAGCTAAACCTGAATCCCTTGGCTACCCGTAAAAATTTGGGTACCCGAGAGTTTATGAAAAACAAAAATAAACTTCGGGTCAGACATGGGTCTGGTATGAGTAACAGGTTAAAGTTGCTTAACTTTAAAAATCTTTTAAAAATCAAAAAGGTATCACGTAAGACTTCCCACACATAAACATGGAAAAGTTTTTACCTTACGCTAACCAAAACATTTGATAGGAAATCCAGTGATGTTATAATAGTGTCTAGGGTTTTCAAGTAAATAGAAAATAGCCGAAATTGTTACATTCATTAAATTCCAGCTACTAGCCACAAAAGTGGGTAATACAATCAAAACCGTGGGCACTTATTGGATTGTGGATTCCATACAATGGCAGGGCTACTGGGGTACCGCCCGTCACAGTACGTGGCCTAGATCAACGTACCGAGGATTACTCCCTTCATCCCCTGCAACACAAGGCCGAAACCATTCCTTACTGAACAGTCCCGAACAAGATACACCCCGCAGTTGTTTGCAACCAACTGCCCACAAAGCCGAATATAAAGGGACATCTAGACAGGGGAATATTCTTGTCCTGCTTGGGCATGACCCACCTAGCCTTGCTGCACCTCCCCTATTTTAGCCATTCCCGGTTGATGAGGCTTGAGGCTGCGATTACCTTTTAAAGAACATATTTTCTTAGAATGCTCATCGCCCGCCTGACGATGTGTTGAAAGCATTCAATCCATACAAGTTCGTTCCGGGTTCGAACGAAACCGAAGGCATTATCTCGTTACACTCATTTTGGAATCACCCTCAGAGTTAACGACGATAACGCTTGCATTCTGAATCTCCGTCTTCACTTCAGATTAACGACCTATCGTTAATTTGGAATCGATGTGGTTTTCGGATGTTCCTAATGCGGAAAACCGATCCCGGTCTCATCGAAATCCAAAACGTGTCTTTTAAGGCCAAGTTGTCTATTTAGTCTTAACAGTTTAATTCAATATAATCAACATACACACAGAAGGATAGTTCATAAGATCACAGCAAATAATCACAGATAATCTCATAAACAGATAATCAATATTATCATCCAAACAGATAATTAAAATATTATCATACTTAAATCAAGCATCCATGACACATATATATAATTCATGCCAGATCACAATCATCAAATGAAATATCAATATCATTCATCCATAAGCAATGATTTATAATCATACAATTCGTAATTAATTTAAAATGAATTAAATTAACTACTTCAATCTCTAATTAATTAAATTAATTATTTCATCTATAAATCCTGCTTATACGACCATTTAATTAATTATAAATCAAATTAATTAACCATCTTCTAAATAATTATCTTGATTAAACATCCTGGTTAATCATTCACTAATTACAATTGGTTATTAGTCTTTAATTAATTCACAAATTAATTCTCCTAAATCATTTATAGTAATTAACATTAAATTACTACATTTAGAATTGATTACATTTATTCTTAATTAATTACATCAATTAATCACCACATTATTAAGTATTCCTTAATTAACCAATTCTTAATTTATATCATTAATTATATTAATTAATTAATGATCTCTAATTTAGATTTAAATAAATTACTTTATTTAAATTAATTACATCAAGTGATTAATCTTTAATGAAACACAATTATTAATCACCTTTGATTAATAACAATCCAGTAATTAACTACCCTTAATTACCATAATTAATTATCTCCATAATTAATCCCCTGATTAATTTCGAAAGTAATTACCCAAATTACTTTACCTACAAATCATTCAGTAATTATCATCTAATTACTTCCCTAAGTAATCCTGCTCCATTAATTACATCAGGTAATTTCATATCTCAACCCATCAAATGATTTGCTTAAATTAATTAAAATAAATTAATTAACTTAATTCAATCATATCATCAAAATTAATTACAATAAGTAATTAATTTCTTAATTACTTTTATTAAGTAATTACTCTTAACAATTTACAATAGATTTATCTAAATTAATTAATCTAATTAATTATCAAAATTTTATCGCATTAATTAATTATGTAATAATCATTAGTTAATTGTCTCAATTAACTAATCACATTTCTTTAATTACTTTCTTAATTAATTTCTAATTCTAATTCATTAATTTCAAATTAGATAAATAAGTCATTCTTTAATTAACTTACTAATCAATTCACTTTAATATCTTAATTATCTATAAGATAATCCATTTCTTTATAAATGATTTCAATATCATTAAAATCTAAAACATTTCGCATTTGAATCTAAATTTTAAATTACATTTTGAATTTAAGATTCAAAATGGTTATTCTTTTAAACATTTATCCAATTTAAAGTTCAATTATTTATTTGAAACCAAATCCCGTTAACAACTATTTGATTTATACTTGTTTTTTTTTATAATATTCAGATTTAAAACTGATGTAGTTTTCAAATTTGAATACAAGAAGATTCTTGAATCCAATAATTTAACTTTGATTTAAACTTGCTGTTAAAAACTTAAATTTAAAACTAAATTTTCAAATCCAAATTTATTTTAAATCCTAAAGATTTAAATGTTCATCTGAATTCATACTTTAAATTTTTGAATTTAAATCACAGTTTAAATTCTGTTTTTCCAAACCTTAAATTAATTAAAATTTTGAAAACCTGTCAGGTTTTTAAACCTGAAAACCCATCTTTAAACATTTAAACTTTTATTTCATTTCAAATTTGAATTTAAAAATAAACTTAAATTTAAATTGCAAACTGAATTTAAACTTGTATTTATACTTGACTTTTATTTAGATTTCAACAGGTTTCAATTGAATTTGCAGTGAGCAAATGCTGCTGCCAGGTTTTCAAAAAAAAACTGGAAACAACACTGACTCGAGAGAAATCAGATTTGCTTCGAGTTTCTCCCTCCTCTGCTCCGAGTCAACACTCGAATAAACTCGAGTCTCCCCTCACCAAAAACCTGCACACAGAAAACAGCAACCCCAACTTCATTGGCACGGTGCACGTGCACCGTGGCCCAACCAACGCCGACCATCCACTCAGGCACCCAACACATCGCCGACTACCTCCAGACAGCGGCACGACCACCCAAAATTCATCAACACGTCTAAATCAAAATGGAGTAATACAAGCAAAAACCTGGGAATACCCTTTCACTCCCCTACCCAAACCTGTCACCGCTTCGCCCTCGCCACTCCGTCCACGTGGAAGTCGACAGCTCCGGCTACACCTTCATCATTGACCCAGCTACCACCTCCCACGAAGCCAAAACACTCGATGCTCCAGAGAAGGAGAAACGATCAAGTTTCACAGCACAACCAAAATTAGGTTTAGGAAAAGAATCCCACCACCGCAACTTCTCTGATGATCTTCATCACCATTCACTATTTTTCTCGGCCTCTCCGGTCACAACTCCATCCCCATGAAGAACCACAACCACTCAAATCCACTGTGTTGCCAGAGGCAACCCATAATTCCCAAATCAATGATATCAGAAATGCCAAAACAATACTTAACTAAAAATTGTGAATTTACTTTTAAAAATCCTTATTTCAGATAAGTATTCAAGTTATGAACCTGACTTGATATTTCAAGATGCTTGAAATTATCACTTAATTTAACCCTTAACTGTTCTTAATGTTTTCAGAACAAACTCTACCTTGTTTAACTTAAATTTAAAATTTAAAATTTACTTTATGGACAAACAAACACATTTTGTTTAGATACGAAGTCTTATCAACCAATAGATTAAGCCCTAATGATTTTTGAAAGTAAAACAGGAGCTTGAATTCAAAATATAGAGATGCCTACAGGGGTTTCAATATACTGATATTCTTCTACACAATCACACAGAGATCAATGCACTTATAAATATTCACCCAAATAATTTAAGCATTCAAATATTTATCTGCAACATGTTTAAACTTATGTTATTTTAAAAAAAATGTTACTCACCTGATAGATGATGAACAAAGCTTTTGAAAACTTGAAAACAGATTTGAACTTGAAATCTGTAAACTGAAATCCTTTGCTTTAGAACTGAGATGCTGAATTGTTTGGAAATGATTACAGGTTTGGCTTGAAGATGTTAAACTGGAATGCAACTTTGATTTGAAAACCTTAAACTTGAATTGCTGTAGCTTAAAAACTGATTTTTTAAAAAGAACTTCGTGTATGCTGGCTTTGATCATCCTACTAATCTTCTAGCTTTTGCTGTTGTATGTTGTTTATTTGAATGATGTTTGAGTTTCTTTTTAAAGAAAATGAGAAAGCTAACTATCATCTTCTGGTTTGTAATCAACGAACTAAAAACAGTATGCATATATAAAGAAGTTTTACAGGGGTAGGTACTAACTGGGTTAAACATATGCTGGAACAATGATATTTTTTTTTTTTGTTTGTATCAGGCAATTGCTTTATTTCTGGAGGCTGAAAGATTTTTTTATACAAATTTCGAAATGACATGTTTGTATGCTAGAGATGAAAGCTTTAAATGTTAATGTACTTTTATGTTTACAGCAACCTTGTTTTTATGCTTAGATATTTTTGTTTATACTTTGCTTTGTATTAGCTTGTTCCACAATCTACTTTATATATTAATTTTGTTTACTCTTTAGCTTACATATATATTTTACAGTCATCATTACTTGCCTGCATATCTATATATATATATATATATATATATATATATATATTTTATTCTTGATGTTTATATTTGTTTGAATCTTAATCTATAAGCTACTGCATTTTGTTTATATCACCTTACTTTATTTTTCAGATTCAAAGATATTTTACCTCTACTTTATTTCTTAGCTTTGTATTCTACTCTATAGGCTATATTTATTCTTTAACTTTCCTGGCAACAAACATATTGATTTTGCTTTGCTTGTCCTTCCTTAGATACATAGACATTTATCTTACTTTGCATTTGTTTTAGACTTACCTTAGCATTCTTACTAGCCTGCACATTTTACTTTGCAGGTTACAAATTTGCATTGCCTTGATTCTTTGTTCTAAGCTATTGCATCTTTGTGTTTAGATATTTTGTTTATTTTGTTTCTCTTTTATTTTAACTTAACTATAAAATACTAATTTTAATTATTATTTATTATTATACTTATGCTAAATATTTATAAGGTTTATTTTAAGTTAAAACATTTAAAAGATTCTATTTTAAACTTTAAACCAAAGTTCTTCCAATTATACACTCACATATATATATAACAATTTCTATTTATTTTAAATCTACTTTTAAAGATATTATATTATAAATAAATCTCATTATCAAAATAATTTATAAAAGAAATTATCGCCATATAAATAAATTACTAATTTTATCAACTATATTTAAAACAAGAACAAAACAACCTTTGTTAAATTCAAAATTAAGTTAAAATTGTTTAAACAAATCCTAACTTTATCTTGAGTATATTTTAAAGCCAAATTGTTATTTAGTATCAAATTTCCAAATTATAATTTCCCAAAAAGATTAAAATAAGAAATTATGTTTTACTTGTTAAATTAAAACAAAGCTTACTATTTACAATATATATACAAATATATATGTATACATTATAAATAGAGAACAAATTAAATTAGCTTTTAAAAGATAAATTATCAGTTAAATATTTGCTTAAAAGAAGATTATCAATATTATTAACAAATATTATCAAATCAATTTAATTTTAATGCAGATTATTAAATTGATATTGCCCCAAATTTCCGGGATGTCACATTCCTTCCCCCTTAAAAGAATTTCGTCCCCGAAATTTAAAACAAAGGTAATTTAATAATCAAATTAAAATTAATTTTATTTTAAAAACACCAGCATATATCAATTGTATGCTATCAAACAAAGCAACCAATTTATCCAAACAACCAAATCTAATTATCCAGACAAAATCAGGATAGATCTATCTAGAGTTTCCCAGGTATAATATTGGAATACTCGCTCTATAGAATCCAAACAAACAATACTACAAAGCTACAAAGCTTCCACCTATCTAGATGTACAAACAAGATAGGATACCAGACTATAGAAAAGTCTGACTCAACGACCAAAACTCCCTGAACTGCTGATTCAATAACCAGAGATAAATCTTACACGTACTCCCCCAGAGATACGTGAAACACAACGAATCTCAGTTATCCAAACTGACAATTCACTCCTGAAAACCAAACACTTATTCAAAATCGAATCTCCCCCTCTTATCCACAAAACTCTACAGACGATCATGTGCTGCCTACATCTCTTCTGATCAGCTTACTCTTGCTGAACCGAAGACAATCCAACAAAATGATCTTTCCAAGCTCAACGAAACTCAGAACACAAAATCTATTCCAAATCAGAAAACAGAACTCACTTCTCTCATCCGGAAGAGATAAAAATAAATGCACTCCAAACTGGCCTCAGATCCTGAAAAATTTCCTGTAGAACTCTCCAATCCAAACATTTCAATATCCAATTGCTTCCAAACTAAACAGCTGCCACCATGCTTCCGCTACGCAACTCTGATCGAACAGATGAAAATGCTGAAGATGAACTCAAGCACAGACTGGACAACATATTCCAAAAATAAAGTTCACATACCTAAAAGAAAACTTCGAAGTTTCTCCAAAGCCTTAGCTACTTTACCAAACTCAAAAAAAAAACATCCTATTGCTAAGCTGAACCATCGGTATTACTTCTGGAATCCAGTCGATACCAATTACAATCTCCAAATGTTAGCAAAATCTTTGACTCCTTGAAGACATCCAGAAAATGTCTCTGAAACACAAGAGAACACTCAAATTATCGCAAGTCACTTTTGCGATCAATCCAGCCTAATTCCAAAATACTGCTCTCTCATTACCAAACATAACAGCTTACGCTTATATGGCCAATCCATCGAAGAAATGGAACTACTCTACTACTTCTGAAATTACCTCAAGAAAAACTGCTAAGCCAGATGACCTCCTAATCCAAAGCTCTTCGAGAAACTCGGACTCCAAAGCAAACAGGAACACCCAACTGAACACAACGACAACATCGAACAGATACACTTCCTTAACTTGTCCCAAAGAAATATCTTCGGAGACATCCATAGTCAGTGTGTATCATCACACAGCTACTATACCTTGATGTATCAAGATATCATGACTTTCTTCTGTTCAACCGACAGATCTAACTCTAGCTCATCGAAACTTACACTTCAAAAATGAACTCCGAATCTTAACAGATTTCCTTCATAGATCAATGAAATCCTTACACCACTCAAAACTTACTCGGGACGGTATTAGGTCTACAGTCTCGACAGTTACACTTCCAACCTCAAATATACAAACTCCAACCAATTGTAGTTGTGTTACACACACCACCACCCTATCTACCTTTATAGCTCGTTGGAAAACCCGAACAGGTAATCCAACAATAGGTAGAATTAAATATATATATATATTATATATCAAAATTACAAATACGCTCTCTCAAGAAGAAAACACTTAAGAGCCTAAGTATTCACTCAACCTAGCGCTCTGATACCACTGTGACGACCCCGCTTCCTACTCCCAGGAAGAAGCATCGTGAATAAGAAAGAAAGAGGTGAGAAAATAGAAAAGATAGAGAAGAAAGAACAACAACACCAGAATCTCACAGCGGAACGAATAAAATATAATAATCACATAAATATTTACATATTATACAACATCAATCAGAGTTATACAGATAATACATCATATACTAGACAGTTATAAACACCTGTCTAGATAACACAACTCAATACAATACACAATACATCACAGAGATATCACACAACGGAACTATACATATATCTACAACGCTGAAGCCACCTGCTCCATTGCTCCTCCAGAATTCGTCAAAGCTAAACCTGAATCCCTTGGCTACCCGTAAAAATTTGGGTACCCGAGAGTTTATGAAAAACAAAAATAAACTTCGGGTCAGACATGGGTCTGGTATGAGTAACAGGTTAAAGTTGCTTAACTTTAAAAATCTTTTAAAAATCAAAAAGGTATCACGTAAGACTTCCCACACATAAACATGGAAAAGTTTTTACCTTACGCTAACCAAAACATTTGATAGGAAATCCAGTGATGTTATAATAGTGTCTAGGGTTTTCAAGTAAATAGAAAATAGCCGAAATTGTTACATTCATTAAATTCCAGCTACTAGCCACAAAAGTGGGTAATACAATCAAAACCGTGGGCACTTATTGGATTGTGGATTCCATACAATGGCAGGGCTACTGGGGTACCGCCCGTCACAGTACGTGGCCTAGATCAACGTACCGAGGATTACTCCCTTCATCCCCTGCAACACAAGGCCGAAACCATTCCTTACTGAACAGTCCCGAACAAGATACACCCCGCAGTTGTTTGCAACCAACTGCCCACAAAGCCGAATATAAAGGGACATCTAGACAGGGGAATATTCTTGTCCTGCTTGGGCATGACCCACCTAGCCTTGCTGCACCTCCCCTATTTTAGCCATTCCCGGTTGATGAGGCTTGAGGCTGCGATTACCTTTTAAAGAACATATTTTCTTAGAATGCTCATCGCCCGCCTGACGATGTGTTGAAAGCATTCAATCCATACAAGTTCGTTCCGGGTTCGAACGAAACCGAAGGCATTATCTCGTTACACTCATTTTGGAATCACCCTCAGAGTTAACGACGATAACGCTTGCATTCTGAATCTCCGTCTTCACTTCAGATTAACGACCTATCGTTAATTTGGAATCGATGTGGTTTTCGGATGTTCCTAATGCGGAAAACCGATCCCGGTCTCATCGAAATCCAAAACGTGTCTTTTAAGGCCAAGTTGTCTATTTAGTCTTAACAGTTTAATTCAATATAATCAACATACACACAGAAGGATAGTTCATAAGATCACAGCAAATAATCACAGATAATCTCATAAACAGATAATCAATATTATCATCCAAACAGATAATTAAAATATTATCATACTTAAATCAAGCATCCATGACACATATATATAATTCATGCCAGATCACAATCATCAAATGAAATATCAATATCATTCATCCATAAGCAATGATTTATAATCATACAATTCGTAATTAATTTAAAATGAATTAAATTAACTACTTCAATCTCTAATTAATTAAATTAATTATTTCATCTATAAATCCTGCTTATACGACCATTTAATTAATTATAAATCAAATTAATTAACCATCTTCTAAATAATTATCTTGATTAAACATCCTGGTTAATCATTCACTAATTACAATTGGTTATTAGTCTTTAATTAATTCACAAATTAATTCTCCTAAATCATTTATAGTAATTAACATTAAATTACTACATTTAGAATTGATTACATTTATTCTTAATTAATTACATCAATTAATCACCACATTATTAAGTATTCCTTAATTAACCAATTCTTAATTTATATCATTAATTATATTAATTAATTAATGATCTCTAATTTAGATTTAAATAAATTACTTTATTTAAATTAATTACATCAAGTGATTAATCTTTAATGAAACACAATTATTAATCACCTTTGATTAATAACAATCCAGTAATTAACTACCCTTAATTACCATAATTAATTATCTCCATAATTAATCCCCTGATTAATTTCGAAAGTAATTACCCAAATTACTTTACCTACAAATCATTCAGTAATTATCATCTAATTACTTCCCTAAGTAATCCTGCTCCATTAATTACATCAGGTAATTTCATATCTCAACCCATCAAATGATTTGCTTAAATTAATTAAAATAAATTAATTAACTTAATTCAATCATATCATCAAAATTAATTACAATAAGTAATTAATTTCTTAATTACTTTTATTAAGTAATTACTCTTAACAATTTACAATAGATTTATCTAAATTAATTAATCTAATTAATTATCAAAATTTTATCGCATTAATTAATTATGTAATAATCATTAGTTAATTGTCTCAATTAACTAATCACATTTCTTTAATTACTTTCTTAATTAATTTCTAATTCTAATTCATTAATTTCAAATTAGATAAATAAGTCATTCTTTAATTAACTTACTAATCAATTCACTTTAATATCTTAATTATCTATAAGATAATCCATTTCTTTATAAATGATTTCAATATCATTAAAATCTAAAACATTTCGCATTTGAATCTAAATTTTAAATTACATTTTGAATTTAAGATTCAAAATGGTTATTCTTTTAAACATTTATCCAATTTAAAGTTCAATTATTTATTTGAAACCAAATCCCGTTAACAACTATTTGATTTATACTTGTTTTTTTTTTTATAATATTCAGATTTAAAAACGATGTAGTTTTCAAATTTGAATACAAGAAGATTCTTGAATCCAATAATTTAACTTTGATTTAAACTTGCTGTTAAAAACTTAAATTTAAAACTAAATTTTCAAATCCAAATTTATTTTAAATCCTAAAGATTTAAATGTTCATCTGAATTCATACTTTAAATTTTTGAATTTAAATCACAGTTTAAATTCTGTTTTTCCAAACCTTAAATTAATTAAAATTTTGAAAACCTGTCAGGTTTTTAAACCTGAAAACCCATCTTTAAACATTTAAACTTTTATTTCATTTCAAATTTGAATTTAAAAATAAACTTAAATTTAAATTGCAAACTGAATTTAAACTTGTATTTATACTTGACTTTTATTTAGATTTCAACAGGTTTCAATTGAATTTGCAGTGAGCAAATGCTGCTGCCAGGTTTTCAAAAAAAAACTGGAAACAACACTGACTCGAGAGAAATCAGATTTGCTTCGAGTTTCTCCCTCCTCTGCTCCGAGTCAACACTCGAATAAACTCGAGTCTCCCCTCACCCAAAACCTGCACACAGAAAAACAGCAACCCCAACTTCATTGGCACGGTGCACGTGCACCGTGGCCCAACCAACGCCGACCATCCACTCAGGCACCCAACACATCGCCGACTACCTCCAGACAGCGGCACGACCACCCAAAATTCATCAACACGTCTAAATCAAAATGGAGTAATACAAGCAAAAACCTGGGAATACCCTTTCACTCCCCTACCCAAACCTGTCACCGCTTCGCCCTCGCCACTCCGTCCACGTGGAAATCGACAGCTCCGGCTACACCTTCATCATTGACCCAGCTACCACCTCCCACGAAGCCAAAACACTCGATGCTCCAGAGAAGGAGAAACGATCAAGTTTCACAGCACAACCAAAATTAGGTTTAGGAAAAGAATCCCACCACCGCAACTTCTCTGATGATCTTCATCACCATTCACTATATTTCTCGCCCTCTCCGGTCACAACTCCATCCCCATGAAGAACCACAACCACTCAAATCCACTGTGTTGCCAGAGGCAACCCATAATTCCCAAATCAATGAAATCAGAAATGCCAAAACAATACTTAACTAAAAATTGTGAATTTACTTTTAAAAATCCTTATTTCAGATAAGTATTCAAGTTATGAACCTGACTTGATATTTCAAGATGCTTGAAATTATCACTTAATTTAACCCTTAACTGTTCTTAATGTTTTCAGAACAAACTCTACCTTGTTTAACTTAAATTTAAAATTTAAAATTTACTTTATGGACAAACAAACACATTTTGTTTAGATACGAAGTCTTATCAACCAATAGATTAAGCCCTAATGATTTTTGAAAGTAAAATAGGAGCTTGAATTCAAAATACAGAGATGCCTACAGGGGTTTCAATATACTGATATTCTTCTACACAATCACACAGAGATCAATGCACTTATAAATATTCACCCAAATAATTTAAGCATTCAAATATTTATCTGCAACATGTTTAAACTTATGTTATTTAAAAAAAATGTTACTCACCTGATAGATGATGAACAGAGCTTTTGAAAACTTGAAAACAGATTTGAACTTGAAATCTGTAAACTGAAATCCTTTGCTTTAGAACTGAGATGCTGAATTGTTTGGAAATGATTACAGGTTTGGCTTGAAGATGTTAAACTGGAATGCAACTTTGATTTGAAAACCTTAAACTTGAATTGCTGTAGCTTAAAAACTGATTTTTTAAAAAGAACTTCATGTATGCTGGCTTTGATCATCCTACTAATCTTCTAGCTTTTGCTGTTGTATGTTGTTTATTTGAATGATGTTTGAGTTTCTTTTTAAAAAAAATGAGAAAGCTAACTATCATCTTCTGGTTTGTAATCAACGAACTAAAAACAGTATGCATATATAAAGAAGTTTTACAGGGGTAGGTACTAACTGGGTTAAACATATGCTGGAACAATGATATTTTTTTTTTGTTTGTATCAGGCAATTGCTTTATTTCTGGAGGCTGAAAGATTTTTTTATACAAATTTCGAAATGACATGTTTGTATGCTAGAGATGAAAGCTTTAAATGTTAATGTACTTTTATGTTTACAACAACCTTGTTTTTATGCTTAGATATTTTTGTTTATACTTTGCTTTGTATTAGCTTGTTCCACAATCTACTTTATATATTAATTTTGTTTACTCTTTAGCTTACATATATATTTTACAGTCATCATTACTTGCCTGCATATCTATATATATATATATATATATTTTTATTCTTGATGTTTATATTTGTTTGAATCTTAATCTATAAGCTACTGCATTTTGTTTATATCACCTTACTTTATTTTTCAGATTCAAAGATATTTTACCTCTACTTTATTTCTTAGCTTTGTATTCTACTCTATAGGCTATATTTATTCTTTAACTTTCCTGGCAACAAACATATTGATTTTGCTTTGCTTGTCCTTCCTTAGATACATAGACATTTATCTTACTTTGCATTTGTTTTAGACTTACCTTAGCATTCTTACTAGCCTGCACATTTTACTTTGCAGGTTACAAATTTGCATTGCCTTGATTCTTTGTTCTAAGCTATTGCATCTTTGTGTTTAGATATTTTGTTTATTTTGTTTCTCTTTTATTTTAACTTAACTATAAAATACTAATTTTAATTATTATTTATTATTATACTTATGCTAAATATTTATAAGGTTTATTTTAAGTTAAAACATTTAAAAGATTCTATTTTAAACTTTAAACCAAAGTTCTTCCAATTATACACTCACATATATATATAACAATTTCTATTTATTTTAAATCTACTTTTAAAGATATTATATTATAAATAAATCTCATTATCAAAATAATTTATAAAAGAAATTATCGCCATATAAATAAATTACTAATTTTATCAACTATATTTAAAACAAGAACAAAACAACCTTTGTTAAATTCAAAATTAAGTTAAAATTGTTTAAACAAATCCTAACTTTATCTTGAGTATATTTTAAAGCCAAATTGTTATTTAGTATCAAATTTCCAAATTATAATTTCCCAAAAAGATTAAAATAAGAAATTATGTTTTACTTGTTAAATTAAAACAAAGCTTACTATTTACAATATATATACAAATATATATGTATACATTATAAATAGAGAACAAATTAAATTAGCTTTTAAAAGATAAATTGTCAGTTAAATATTTGCTTCAAAGAAGATTATCAATATTATTAACAAATATTATCAAATCAATTTAATTTTAATGCAGATTATTAAATTGATATTGCCCCAAATTTCCGGGATGTCACAATATATCCATTTGGCTTAATTTTCAGTTTTATAAATTATTCCAATGATATCTACTGTTACAGCAATAATAATTTATGTTAGCATTCCATTACTAATCACTCAATTACCATATTTCAGCGTACACCAGTACAATCGGTACAGCACGGTAAATTTAACATTTTTAGTGGTAAACATTAAAACTATTTTTTTCAAAACCAATGGTAATGGTAATTTACGGACTTATTTATTTATTTTACTTTTATCTTTTGGATACATGGTTAGATTTTGCCACGAAATTCAATTTACATAATAACAATTGCACTAGGTTTTTCAGACTTGTAACATCCTGGATGATATATTATGTATACCTATCCTTTAGTTTTATTTTTATTTTACTTTAATTTTGTATTGTTTTTTTTTGAATATGTCTTGCCTTCATCTTGTTTTTAGTTTTAGCTTGTTTCCCTTTAGTTGATTTGAACACCAATATACTAAGGTTGAGATATATAGGTTAGTATGAGGACAATCGATTTCAATATTAATAAGAAAAAGGGCGGTTACATCTTCCGACTGCACAAGCAAAAGGTCTACTACTGCTCTGCCTCCATAGTTCGGCACGCCACCAACGTCAGTCGTGGGCGCCTTTATTCTCTTCGAACTTGCATTGGAAAGTTTACCAAGTCGGGTTAGTATTCTATTCCCATGGTTTGCCAGTTTTGGTGATTTTTGTGATGATGATTTGATCAATGTTTTGTATAATATGTTCTGTTGTTTATATCTTATGATGTCATTATACTAAAGTAGAATTATGCTACATAATTGGTACTATACTATTATTTATATCATGACCGCCTTAAGTTCTTATTATTCTCAGGGCATCTACAATGTTTCTTTCAAATATAACATTGTTGTAGCCTTTTCTATTGTTAACCTTAAAAGATACAATGAGCTGCAGCACCATTTAAATAATTTGAACTTACTAGTCAATTAATATGACATGACATATATTATATGTCTAGGACAATGCACTTTTGTAATATCTTAAAGAGATGTTATGTTTTTGTAGTTGTTTTGGCTTTAGTGATATAGAATTTTAAACTATGAATTAAATGGTTATAATAGGATTTCTACACTGTTATACAAACTTCCAGTTTCCTATTTTCACATATGTTTGTTTGCCTTAGGGGATGATTGGCTGATAAAGGCTAGCACCCGTAGCTTGTAAAAAAATAAGCAATCTCTGTATTAAAAAAGGGGATTACAAAAACATTTAGCCAGGCACTCTTCCTGTATACTACACATCTTACACAATTGATTAGAGTTTGTTCCATTTAATTACAACTAACAGGTCAATGTTCACACACACTATTTTATAGTAATGCATGCATGTATCTTTCTTTCTTATATTTAGTTACGTGGCATAAATTTAAGCATTACAGTAACAATTCACAACAAAGGCAATCAAGTTTAAGGAACTATTTGCTGAATTTAAAACTTATTTTCATGTCACTTTCTTGTCTTAATTAGTTTTTACAGGTCATGAGAAAGAGACTGACCATAGGTGATTACTAACCATTAAAATTTGAGAGAATAACACTTTATATGAGATTGTAGCCAATTTCTTTTTCTCAATCTTCTTGAAATTATTTCAACCAACTAAATTTGACTAATTACTTTATAAGTGAAATACTCAATTACAGTAAGTAACATTTATTGCTAGCAAAGTTTTAACATTTCTTTTATAAAACAATAAGATCTGCAATGTATAGCTGATATTTTATGGACAAATAGGCTGCTCATGTCAACGATAGGATAATAATACTTCTTTATAAAACAATAAAAAGTTTATGAGATGAAATCACACAATTAAGTGCAAAAAAAGACTTCTTAAATGTGATTAAAATTGTGAAGAAAACAAATGAATATTAAATAAGCACATAAATAACGAGTCGGGAATTTATGCACGGTCAGGTAATTAGACGTTGTATGGCTGTGATAATGGTTGTATGCTGCATTTTGTGATGGAGGAGAAGTAGGTTGTAAGGCAGGTGAAATGCATGTATAGTGTTGCATTAATGTAACTGTTTCAGGTGGTTGTAGTAAGGTGAAGCAGTTTGGTATTGATGGTTGGGTATGGGTTGTTTTGAATCGTGGAATAATGGGGGTTGTGATAGTGAATGGTTTAGTTGTGTAACAGGGAAGTGTTGAGATGTTGTTTGAAGTAGAGATTGTTTTAAGGTTGTTTGTGTGAAGTTGGTGGATGGTTGTGGTGAATGGCATTGAACTTGCAAGGAGGTTGGTAAAGGTGGTTAATGCACAGGTGTAGTTGGAGACATAGGAGTTTTGGCAGTGGGATGGGTATGTGCAAGTTGCAGTGGGATCAGTTGTGAAGTTTGGTGCACAATGTAATAGTAGGGAAAGTGAGCACTATTGTGGTGTGCGGAAGAGGATGCAGCGGTGAGGAAGAGGTGTAGCAAGGAGGAGCAAGGACAAGTGTGGTCAAGGAGTTTGGCAGTGGGAAGAGATGTGAGGTGGTTGTGCCGATGAGTGAACTTTTTGCAGTGTTGTTGAATGGTTGCAGCAGTTATGGTGGGTGAATGAAATTGACGTATGTTTGGCAGAGGAGGCTACATGCACAGTTGTTGTAGAGGATGTGTGTAACAAGCGGTGTTGGTTGGTCTGTTTTTTGAAGTTTTTGTATGGTAGAGGTATCTTCTCGCTAGCTTTGGATTGGAGATGAAGTTCTTGGAGTTTGGCATTGAAGACATTATCTTTTCGCTGCAATTTCTTGTACCTCTGATAGTATTGATATCTATTGTATCATTCTATTGTATCATTATTGTATCTGAATATTGTACCAAATGTTGTATATCAAATGTATTATTTCATTTCTTCCGCTGTGTTGTACTTAATGTGTTATATGCTCCGGCGAACCAGATTCGACGTTTGGATTTGCGGCATTTGAATGCGAGTGTCGTATTCGGTGCCGATTTTCGAAGGTCGAGCCAGGACCGTTACATCAGCCATCCACTTGTGCATCTGAGATGGACTCTTCCTCCATACGACGAGTTGATGTCTTTTAGAAAGAACGAGGACCTAGACGAGTAATTCCTTATTTGAAAATTACAGCTGAAATCATACAAATACTAATACTAAAACATACACATACTTATATAGATACGTGCATGTACAATAATTTACTAATTAAATAAGAACACGTATATATGTATATATATACAGCTATTATTTCACCAGTTGGGCCATATCCGATGTCATATGTGAAGGCTTGCTTACACGGACCATGACATTCTAACCTACATTTTGTGACATTTCCTATGACATGAAGAGAGTCATGTTTTTGAAATTTATGGTAAAGTAATTTTATTACACAACATAGTGTATAAATAGGTATGTCATTTTATTCATAATGCTTTCGATTTGAATTTATAGAGGAAATTGCTTGGAGAGATGGCATTTGTGGAGAAATTATGAAAAAGGATTGGGATACCGTAACAGCCAAAAAATACCAAGAATGGACGCGTGGTATGGGAAAGTATCATAAAAAGCATCCATCCCTTGCCCATGAGATATGCAAGTAGTTCTTGCTATATTAGAAGATAGAGGAATTCAAAAGGAAAGCGGGATAGAATGCCGACATTAGGAACAAAAATTTTAGGTTGCATAGTGGTGGATCCAGATCATTAGCAGATCATTGAATTGATGTAATAGAAATTTATTTGTCAATTTATTTAACATTTAAATATAAAATAAGCTTATATGATAATTTACTTAATTCAAATTTTAGTATAAATAGTAGCATAGTGAGTCCACATCTTGGTCAGTCTACTACATGACTCACAAGACTGAGTCACCGGATGGATGCACCACCAATAACTAGGTAGATGCTTCCATTAAGTTTACGGTAAGTTATCTATAAAATTCATTTAAATAACATTTATATATATACACTTGTATAAAATTCTAATGAATATGTAAAATTAAAATAGGCAAAATACCAGGCTAGAGCTTTAGAGTAAATGTGTGGAGATAACAAGAGAAGTGGACAAAGAGGTATTTAATGCACTCAATAGAATTGTTGCAAAAAAAACTTGTAAGCCTAACTATGAAAATATGCCAAAGGTATTAACTTAAACATTTATTATGTACATATGATATTAAGTATATTTGTATACAAAATAAAATACATATATATGTATATGTGTGTGTAGTATACTATGTGTATGTATAAATTTGTTATAAATCCCAATAACCATATGTGTGTGTACTATACGCATGCTTAGTATAATTTGAAATACTATATAGGATCTAACATAATATGGATTATATTTTAATAATAGATAAGTCAATAAGTAAGCAGATAAAGTAAATATAGTAAAGAAACAATCACACTGGACTTTTTATAAGGTTCAGACCTCTCGTTCTATGTCCGGTCTCTAAGCTCCACTTAGGAATTTCACTGTCAACAATCCCCACTTCACTTGAAGGAACGGGTTTACAATTGCCTGAACAATTGAATAGGACTTCAACCACCTTCAAAGCAAAAACTTTTCTTTTTGACTTTAAGGTGTTCTTAACAACATGAACATGCCACTCGTTAGTACACCCTTCCTATAGTATCTTTTGATGGCATGTGTGTTAAACCATGAGATGATGGTTTTGATGATAACAACCATAGAATAGTTTGTAAAATATAAATACTAACAGTATAAGTTTAGATATATATGTATATGCAGGATTTAACCATGCAGGTAACAAGAATGAAGACTGTACAGTATAGAGATTCAAGATATCAAGATTGAAGACTCATGAGTATCAAGATTATCAAGAGTTCAAGAATTCAAGTAATTTATTCTTTGATTAGAAATTTTGTTAAAACTAGAAAAGCACTGGCATCTTAAAATCCAATTTATTCGTGGCATGAAATCCACTTCGAGCCCGTTAAAGGGATGGAACCCTAAGTAGGATGGAACCTACGAAAAATCTAGTGGAACATTGTTTTGTATCCGCTAACTTTTTATTCAAAATGATTTTTCAAAATTATATCTTGTTTTCAAGATGATTTCAAAACCTTCCTTTTAAAAGCATCAAAAACATCTATCCTGATTTCAAATACTTTTAGCCTCAAAATAATCTTTAATTTCAAAATAAAATTATGCTTGTTTTTAAACTATCTTTTAAATATAATTTTAGATTTTATATAGCAAAATTTTGTATATATTATTCTTTATATTTACTTATGTATTT
Source organism: Allium cepa (assembly GCA_030765085.1). NCBI lineage: Eukaryota > Viridiplantae > Streptophyta > Magnoliopsida > Asparagales > Amaryllidaceae > Allium > Allium cepa. The sequence goes on along the minus strand of CM060940.1, from coordinate 851,216,716 downwards.
TAATTATAGTCAAGTATATTTATAAAGTTTAAAATATTTTTAATATAAAATAAAAATTATTTTCAAAAAAAATCAAAACACCAAAAAATCCTTTGGGATGCCGACATGCCCAAGTGCCCCATGTCGACATGGTGTCAGTTGAGTTCAAAATTTAAATTTCAAAAGAAGTGTCTATTCGTCATAACTCTTCACGAATGGACATGGCTATTGTTACTCAATAAATAGGGGTTACTTTCAACGAATTTTAACAGAAGTTTTCTGGTTTTTCACTCCTTTTCTTCTCCCTCATTTCTTAACACATATTCTTACCATTACTCTGCTGAAATCAACATTGAATCAAACTCGATCATTCGTAGTTTGATTCTCTATCACTATCTCAACAAGATCCTCAGTGCTACTCATAGTTATAGGCTTTTTGTAATCAACTTAGCGAGAAAAGGTGTGATTGTAGCCTTGAAAATCAATCAAGCGAGATAAGGTGTGATTGTAGCCTTGGGAAATCAATTGGATGAACTTGTTGCCCAAGAAATCAAGTATCTTTACCCAGAGGATTGTGATTCTGGAGGGTGTACCTCGTTGCCTTGAAATCGATGGTGTAATTGTAAAGATTGTTTTTGAAAGGAAATTTGTACTTGTGTGCGGGACTGGATGTAGGGTAACTCCGAACCAGTATGAAATCCAGTGTGTTCTTTCCTTTACTGGTTTTACTTTATATTTGCATTTGTGTTTGATTTTGTGATCATATCTGTGTCTGAATATCGCATAAATTTGTGTTTAAACTGACAAAAACTCAAAAAGATTTAACAATTCTCTAAAACACCATTCACCCCCTCTAGCGTTTATCCTTAGCCTTAAAATCCGCTCTAGATGATTCAGACTCGTCCTTAAGTGATGATGATCAGAAAATAGATAATTCAAATTTGTTTCTCACGGCAGTTCACGACTCCGACGAATTCAGCGAAATGGACTCAGAAAAAGGTACACATTTACAATATAATTGGTTGAAATTGCTTGCTTAGAATTAGATGCTTAATTGATTGATTGATTTTGAATTGGTGTGTTATTTGAATTTTAAAATTTATTTTCTATTTTTAAAATTATTTTTTTATTTTTTTATTTTTTTTATTTTTAATAGTATAATAATACTTTCTGAAATATACTATAAGTCCAATAATAGTTCAGAAATATATAGACATTAAAAATAATAAAGTGTATATATATATATATATATTAGAGAACTTAGGAAAAATAAATCACAAAAATTCACTGGCACATGCCGACATGGTCCCTACCATGATGTCGATATGGGTACCAGAATTTGAATTTCAAAATTTGAATTCAAATGTTTGAATTTCTCTCCGCCTTTTCAATTCTTTCAATTCTCTGAAAAAATACCTTTTGACCTGAGAACATGTCCTTTAAGAATCTATTTATTCACTATCTTTTATCGTATCTTTTCACTCTCATTTTCAAATTCAATCTCTCTCTTCAAAACTTCAAGCTCTCAACTCTCTACTTATTGGCTTCTTCAAGCAACCCCTCCGCCATGAGAATTTCCAGAAAGATAAAAGAGCAACTCGTCAATGATCCGGAGGCAATAAAAGCATACATCAATTATGCTAATTATGCCAAAGTCCATCTCGGAAAGTGTGCTATCTTTCAAGATTTTTCTTCTTATGAAATTGATTCTCTTTTTGTGAACAATCAAATTCTTAGTCTTGTTGATGCTTCTCAAAATGATTTTTTTTGCTATCCAAATCTTGTCAAAATTTTCTATGCAAATTTAAACCGTGGATTTTATAATGGAAATGAGGATGAAAAATGGAGTAGTGTCAAAGACACTAGAATTGTTTTGAATTGTGATCTTTTGGGTACCATTCTCAATTGCAAGAGTACAGGAATGGATCTTTCTAACTTTAAAATCGATGAAAATGATCATGAGACATTTCATCACATTTTCGAAGGAAATGATAATTTTGAATTTAAAAATCAAAATTTTCGACCAAAGGCAAGAATTGTCAATCTTCTTTTGCAGCATACTTTGACCCCAAGATCGGGGAATTTTAACAATCCTACTTTAAAAGTTTGCAAAGCAATTTTTCTATTTTTGGAAATTATGACATAAATTGGACGCAAGTTATTTTGGATGAACTTCGTCCCAAAAATCTTGAAATGGGTGAGAATACTTTGTATCATGGAATTTATCTCACTCGGATTTTTAACTATTTTGGAGTGGATTTCAAAGGCAAAGAATTTGTTTCTAGAAAAGTTTTCAATCATACCAACATTTCGTTTATGAAAATTCCATTTGTTTTTTAACCTTATGAGACTCTTGCCGAAAAGGAAGAGCGTTTGCCTCATGAGGAAATGGAAGAAGAGGAAGAAGAAGAAGAAGAAGAAGGGGATGAAATGGAAATTGAAGAAGAAGAAGAAGGTGAAACCTCTTTGGAAAGCATCGACTATCCTCCTAATCCATCCAACGAAACCCTTCTCAAAAACCAAAAGGCGATTGTTGAGAATCAACGGATTCTTAAACGATCCGTTAGTAAGAAGTTGGAAAAAAATTCATCTAAGATGAACAAGTTCATTTCCAAAGTCAGCAAGAAACTTGGACTTTATTCATCATCATCCTCTAACTAGTTCTACCTTTTCGTATCTCGTTGTATTAGTTTTAGTTCATTTTGATTTGAATGTTCGTGTAGTTCTTTATGATTAATCATTGTATCATCTTAAGTATGCAATGAAATGAAATTTTCTTTCTGTTATCTAGCTTATCTTATCTCCAGAATAAATGTTAGTACATTATATAAATATATATACACACAATTATTCACAAATCAAAATATCATCAAATTTCACTACACCATGTCGACATACCCCCTATGACCATGTCGACATGTACTGGTTAGAAATGATAATTCATTTGAATTTGAAATTTGAATATTTACCATATGTCTATTCATTTCAAACAAATTTCTACACCTATAAATACCTATTTCTTCCAGAATTCATCACTGAAAACTATTTCTTATCTACTCTATCTCTCATTCTTCTCACAAATCCAAATATGGATAATGCAATTCATAACTTATACGAAAATCTTGAAGAAACTCTTAGTTCGTTCAAGAATATTCTCTCATTCATTCTTCGTAACCAGCGACACTTAGAATTGAGTCAAATGTAGATGATCAAGGAGCAAGAAAAGCATTTCGATGCAATACGATGGATGATTTCCTCCCTACACAAGGATGATAACGAAGCACATCCTCCAGTCTCTCTCACTAACGACAATGATAATTGGGATGCTATTAAAGCAGACCTAATCTTTGGAGAAGAAGGATGGGTGGAAGTTCCACGTAACATTTAATTTTATTTGGTTGCTTTGTTTGAATTGTTTGCTTTGATTGATTTGATTTCATTTGCTTTGGCTTGGTTTGAATTTGATTGATATTTAGTAATGGATTGATGTTTGTTGTACAAATATTTGATTCATTATTGCGACTATCAATATAATTATTTCTTAATTATATATTCCATTGTATAAGTTTATTAATGCAAGTATTTTAGTCCAAGAATGAGGGGGAGTTATATAGTTTGGAGTAAGTTTTTTTTGTTGATGACAAAGGGGGAGAAGTATAAAATAGGGTAGTTAGGCATAGATTAAGTGGGAGTTATTAGGATAGAAGTAATATTTTATAAACAAAGGTTATCATCATCAAAAAAGGGGAGATTGTTAGTCCGTGTGATGATGGTTTTAATGACAACAACCTTAGAATAGATTATACAATATAAATACTAACAGTATAAGTTTAGATATATATGTATATGCAGGAATTAACCTTGCAGGTAACAAGAATGAAGACTGTACAGTGCAGAGATTCATGATATCAAGAATGAAGACTCATGAGTATCAAGATTATCAAGAGTTCAAGAGTTCAAGTAATTTATTCTTTAGTTAGAAATTTTGTTAAAACTCCTAGAAAAGCACCGGCATCTTAAAATTCAATTTATTCGTGGAATGGAATCCACTTAGAGCCCGTTAAAGGGATGGAACCCTAAGTAGGATGGAACCTACGAAAAATTTAGTGGAATATTGTTTTGTATCCGCTTACTTTTTATTCAAAATGATTTTTCAAAATTATATCTTGTTTTCAAAATAATTTCAAAACCTTCCTTTTAAAAGCATCAAAAACATCTATCCGGATTTCAAATACTTTTAGCCTTAAAATAATCTTTAATTTCAAAATAAAGTTATGCTTGTTTTTTAACTATCTTTTAAATATAATATTTAGATTTTAAATAGTAAAATTTTGTATATATTATTCTTTATATTTACTTATGTATTTTAAGTATAGTCAAGTATATTTATAAAGTTTAAAATAGTTTTAATATAAAATAAAAGTTATTTTCAAAGAAAATCAAAACACCAAAAAAGCCTTTGGGATGTCGACATGCCCAAGTTCCCCATGTCGACATGGTGTCAGTTGAGTTTAAAATTTAAGTTTCAAAAGAAGTGTCTATTCGTCATAACTCGTCACGAATGGACATGGCTGTTGTTATTCTATAAATCGGGGTTAGTTTCAATGAATTTTAACAGAAGTTTTCTGGTTTTTCGTTCCTCTTCTTCTTCCACATTTCTTAATACATATTCTTACCATTACTCTATCGAAATCAACATTGAATCAAACTCGATCATTCGTAGTTTGATTCTCTATGATCGAGTTTGATTCTCTATCACTATCTCAACAAGATCCTCAGTGCTATTCAGAGTTATAGGCTTTTTGTAGTCAACTTAGCGAGAAAAGGTGTGATTGTAGCCTTGAAAATCAATCAAGCGAGATAAAGTGTGATTGTAGCCTTGGGAAATCAATTGGGTGAACTTGTTGTCCAGGAAATCAAGTATCTCTACCCAGAGGATTGTGATTCTGTAGGGTGTACCTCGTTGCCTTGAAATCAAGGGTGTAATTGTAAAGATTATTTTTGAAAGGAAATCCGTACTTGTGTGCGGGGCTGGATGTAGGGTAACTCTGAACCAGTATAAAATCCGGTGTGTTCTTTCCTTTACTGCTTTTACTTTATATTTGCATTTGTGTTTGATTCTGTGATCATATCTGTGTCTGAATATTGCATACATTTGTGTTTAAATTGACAAAATCTCAAAAAGATTTAACAATTCTCTAAAACACTATTCACCCACTCTAGTGTTTATCCTTAGCCTTAAGATCCTTAATCTGCATTTCTCACAACGTGAGTTGAATGTGCAGTGCTATAGGACGTAAAAAGTAGATTGATTACCTGTTGATTTCAAATGGAACTAAACAGATTGAGAGTCAAAGTAAGAGAATTAGTTGAAATCAAAGAATGAAATAAGGCTATATTTATAGTGGTAAAGATATCAATTGAATAGTAGTGATTATTTAAGAAATTGCAACTCTTTGAAAATAGATACTTCCTTTTAGAAAGATGACATTCGTTCAAAAATATAGCCATTAGTCATTTTCAGACGTTTGAGTTGAAGGTATAGTCATCTGGTTGGTTATGTAAAAAATTGTTTTAAACTAGGTCAGGCCTCTGAATTATTTGGGTTAGACATCTGACTCTAAATGGAAAGAAATATGTTCATTTCAAAGCTATTTCAAACATTCGAATGTATAATAAGATGTATGAATTGTTTTATTAAAAAAACTTGATTTTGCAGTGTCAGATGTCTGAATGGATCGAACAGACGTCTGATACCCTTGTCAGATGTCTGGACGATTCATTTAGACCTCGACTTATTATAGAAAAATAAAATATCAAGTGCTTTAGTCGTCTTAATATTCAGGTGAGACATTTGAGTTTTATAGGGTTCTACCTGAGATATTCCAGGCTAAATTTGATTTTCTCAAACATCTGGATTATTAATTCAAACGTCTGACCCCCTTAAAAATTTATGGTTTTGTTACACTCAAATCTAAAATAATCACACAAACCTCTGAGTTCTAACAGTTCTGAAAAATTGATTTTAAACTTGTATGATATAATTTTCGATTAGTTTAAAATATTTTAAGTGAGTGTAACCATCAAAGGATATTGTACATCATATTCTAGAGTTACTTTGACGACAATACTTGATAATTATTTTTAATACTTTGATTGTGGACGTTTTCGTCAATATTTTGGAAATATCCTACAAATGATAATGTTGTGCGATACACACACACACACACACACACACACACACATATATATATAGTTGTATCATCAAAACTTTAAAAGATAGGATTAAACATTCTTTCCCTTGTTGATGATGACAACTATATATTTAAAATGTTACCCCATCAATATGCCTTATATTTTTCACCCCTTTAGGTATTGTAAAAAAATACCCAAAAAAAAAGTAAATGCATATAACAAATGATATTAATAAGCTTACAACATTAGTATTGTACATAAATAGAGTTTGGCACAACAATATTATAAAACATCATATTAAAACAAATATTTCATAATTGTTCACATATTACATTAGAAATAACACAAACATACTAAATTTTTTAAGATTTCACCAAGTATACAAACATTTCAAATCACAATAACAAAACATTGTAATGTACTACTAACAAGGAAGCTAACACACAATAATATGGCTAAGCACGTAGGACTGAAACCAATGCAAAATAACCAAGCAAGCTATCCCTATGTCATGCTACCTAGAAAACTCCAAATGACCCTATTATGATATGATAAATAGAGATTCATAATTTAAAAATAATGTGAAGATAAGATAACTAAAAAATTTAAAATACCTTTCCTCCAAACCACGAAGCGATGATAAATCCTTATCAGTATCATCACTCTCTGTCTCATATTAACTTCCACTTTCTCACCGACCTCTTTTGCTGGTTGATTAATTCATGGTCCAACACTTTGGTGTGGTAATGGAGGAGGTGATGAAGGTGGTGGAGTAGTAGGAAATGGCAATCTTGATTTTCATGATAATTTCTTCTAAATTTTACCCAAGAAGTTTTTAATCCCTGACAGCTCATTTTCAATAATTTTCGACTTCGAGTTACTTTTTAAAAGACGTCTCTCAAGGATTTTTTTGATTTTGGGACAAAGTGACTTGGATTTTATGGAGTCATGGTATATAAAAAGTAATAATATTGGAAGAAAGAACCTTAACTAATTCGTCACTTGCACTATCATCATTCTCTTCTTCTTCAGTTTCTTAATGCACTTTTAATGCTTTTCCTCAAGTGGTTTCACTTGCTGATGAGGTTTGTTATTGTAAATGTTACAAGTACTCATCACAGAAATTATACCGAGGAACGTCTAGGGGAAAGTTTCATAAGGGTGAAATCTTTTTATTTTGCATAAGTAACAATATCCGCATTGTCAAATACAAAACGAACTTTTTCGGATATCACAAGACAAGTTATGTAGGGTGCATATAAGATTGTTTTTCTTAATTGTTCAAAAACGAAAATAGCTCATCTTGAAGAAATTTAGCCTAATTTATTTCAATATTACCAAAAATGGCATACAATGCCATAAAATCTT